>JBBMOC010000042.1:367853-967853 GCA_037975185.1 Centropyge bicolor
AGAGAGAGAGAGAGAGAGAGAGAGAGAGAGAGAGAGAGAGAGAGAGAGAGAGAGAGAGAGCATGTCTACCAGTGTGTTGTCTGCATCTCTCTCTCTCTCATTCTCCCTCTCTTCTTTGAATGTACTTCATTGGCTCAGGCTACTACAGATCAGCCTCACAACACAGCCTCAGAAGAGAAGCTGAGCAGAGCTGGAATAAACAACAGAAGCGGCATTGTTCCAGGCAAATGAGCAGATAAACAAATCCAATGAGTGAAAGTGCTTCATTTCTTCAACTCTTTGTGGGGTTTCTCCTCATTGTGGCGACAGGTAGGCAGTTTACTTTCTTTAGTGAAATCATGACCTATAGGTTCATAATGTCTATCTATAGTTGTGTCTTGTTATTCCACAGAGGACCTTTTTTTTTTTTTTTACCATAAAGCATGAATTCCTTATACTGATAGGCAAAAATGCTGCATCAGTTTAATCAAAGTCTGTGGTTCCTCTTCAACAATGAAATAGCGGCAGGTTTCATGTCGAAGGTGCAGAAGTTTGCTTTGACCATAAGGGGGCGCCAGGATACGAAAAAAAACAGATGTCAATTCATTTTGCAAACGTCATATCAAAGAAGTTTCACATGCTCGTTACAAAATCATGTGTTTGAATCTGATGCAATCTTTTACAAAGACCATGAATAATCCCTCAATACATCTAAAGAGAACATTAAAAACTTGCTGCAAGAATCAGGGGGGAAAGGTTTCTACTTAATTCCCTCAAATTGATAAGGCTAAGTTGTGGTGACAGTCATTTAAAGATAAGCCTATTTCTGTAATAATCCTGCTTGATCTGGCATTGACAATAGCTGTATAAGGTGAAAGAAAGTTGGAGAACAGCCTACATTTATTTGCAACTTTGATGTTTTTTACTAGTGACCTATTGAAAGAAATTGTATATTGAAAAAGAATGTATATATGAGAGCACAGTTTTGATCTTTGGTGTAATTCTTTAGTCCTTTTCACCTCAATATACGTTTTCACAAAGTTTTTAATGTTTTTTTTCGCCATGCCCTTTTCACTCTTTGCTGACCAGCTTTGGCCTCCAAATAAAAAGTGAAAGTGTTTTACATTTTAAATGCACTCATACACTTGACCTACTGGGTGGTTGCTCTGAGTGAGGAATATTGAATGATAGGCAAAATGCTTTAAAGGCTTCAACTCATTGACACCTTAGGAAAGCCAGTAGGCTATTATGGTGATGAAGGGTGTTATTGAAGGTATTGCTTGCACAGAGTTAACTGTGAAAATAAGGATTAATAGTCAGAATTTCACAACCTTTTTATTACATAACCACAGCTTTCAGGATGCTTTGACACAAAGTGGGCATGCACTCAAAACCCAAATGGGAGGCAGCTGTTAAATATACCAGTCTTTTTAATTACCTTACTGACAACACATGAAAGGCAAACATGGCAATGAAATGTTTCTAGTGTTTATACTATGCAAACATGACACATGTAACTGCACTCCCATGCTTTAGGTGTATATGCCTCCTGTCCCATTGAGGTGAGCCCCCCCAGTGTTGTGGTGAGATATGGAGACCCAGTTTCAATCAACTGCAGCACGTCGGAGAGCCTGCTTGAAGGATTAGGCTGGGAGGCTACAATAAACGGCACAGGTTTAGAGCCGGTCAACCATTTGACCTGGACCATTGGGAATCTAACAGAATGGACCATCTCTCCCTCGTGCTTCTTCACCCCGTTACCAGAGAGTCAATTTGAACAATGCTCCATTAAGCCAGAAATAGTACTTTACAGTAAGTCTTGCGTATTTTTACACAAAACAGAAAACTACAATATAGTAAAACTACAGAATACTATGACTGTGTCTGATAACCTCTATTTTTTCTCCAGCATTCCCAGAAACCATCAGTATCAGCTCCAGCAGTGGCTCCGATGGTGTGATGAGAGAAATGAAGAAATATAACTTAACATGTGACATCCACAATATAGCACCTGTTCAGAATCTCACTGTAAGGTGGTACAACAGAGGTACAATCATCTATACAGACACTTTTAACAATCCCACCAAGGTACCAGTGGATCAGTCATCTGTCTACAGCTTCACACCAACAAGACAAGATAACGGAATCACATTTAGATGTGAGGCATGTTTGGACCTGGGGCCAGAAGGGCCACAACTTAATATATCTTCACAAGAGTTAAATATTACAGTTGAATGTAAGTATACGTAATTATTTTAAAATGTCCTTAACTGAGCACTTAGGTTATTAAAATAATCACTTTTGATAGCCGTTATGTATTACGTTTACAATTTTTCTATACTAGTTTAAATAAAGCTGCTATTATTATTTAATTAAGCGATTAGTCATTCGCAAATGCAAACATTTGACAGTTTCAGTATCTAAATTGCTTTTTTTTCTACTATAGTAAAGTGAATAACGTTGGATGTTAGACTGTTGGTAAGACAAAACATGGCTTTTGATGATGTGACTGTTTTTTGATGTTTTATCAATCCAACGGAAAATGATAGTCAGATTAATTGGTAATTGTGAGTTTCAGCCCTAATTTGATGAATTGATTGCTTAAGTTCTACTAGTGTTTCAGGTAGTGCAGTTGTAAATGATTTTGTCCTAACAAGAGTTGCATCTTTTCATCTGTCAAACTGAGGTCAAATAGTATAAATGGTTGCTGTGTTTGTTTCTCTTTAGTTGGACCAGAGTTACATTGTTCCCTCACTCCTGAGTTACTGGAAGGAGAAACTTTGGAGAAGCATTGCCCTGTGATAGGAAATCCCACCCCGATTGTCAGATGGCTGAAAGACGGGCAGCCCATAAACCCGGCCCTCCCTCTGAGCAGGGAGAATGCAGGGCTGTATACTGTTGAGGACGAGGGCTTTCAGAAGAAACTCCGGGTACTTGTATTGTGTGAGTGTCACATTGAAATATCACCACAAACCAACCTGAGCGGGAAGAGGACAAAAAAATTTGTTTCTGGAATTGTTATTTTTATTCATGGTAACATTTTGCACACATATTTTAGACACAGACTGGCTTTTTCCAAGGGATTTTTTCAAGTAAAGCTGAAGAAAGAAAGAAGTAGTGGTGGGAGAAGTGCTCAGATTTTTACTTAAGAAAAAAGTAATACTACAAAATACAATTACTTGATTACAAGTAAACATCCCAACTTCATAATGTTGCTTCAGTAACAGTATAGAAGTGTTGTCAGCAAAATATATTTAATATATCAAATTCGAAATGACTCATTATGCAGAATGGTCAAAAGTTGTTTGATTTGCCTCTGAAATGCTAAGGAGTATAAAAATAAAATAACATGAAAGAGAAATTTTCAAAAACAAATATTCAAAAAATTGTACTTCAGTACTTTTGGTGTATAGTTACTTCACTGTAAGGTTAAAGTGTTTTTGTGTTTCTGTGTTTTCAGATGGACCAGAGTTGATGTGTCCAAGCACTTACACTGCACTGGAAAACGCTCCTCACAGCCTCATCTGCACTGTTGAGGGCTATCCTAAACCTGATATCATCTGGTATAAAGATGGTGAGGAGGTGGATCTTCCAGAGAACCTGACCAGAAGTGATGCAGGGCAATACTTGATCACAGCTTCAAACAGTCTGTTAAGTGTCAACGTCACAGTTGAGATTACTGTCATTTGTAAGTTTGATGAAAATCCTAAACACCTACAATTAATGAGCGATTCAGTTTGTCACACTGGTGCATCTGACTTACATTGTTTAAATTGTTGTCTTTAGACCCGCCATCACAGATAGTTGAGCTTGAAGACTCTGAAGTCGATGTTGGTCATACTATGTCGCTGAAGTGCTCCTCCACGGGAAACCCACGACCAAAATATTCATGGATTTATTACCACACTGCCAATGTGATGGAGGAGAATGAAGATGGAGTGTCTCTCCTGCTCATCCACAACGCTACTGCATACAACGCGGGCTTCTACATATGTCAGGCCCTGAATGAGAGAGGAAGTGTCTCTAAAACAGTCACAGTCACTGTAAGAGGTATGGTCAATTATACATTATGATGTCTAATTACAGAGGTACAGAGCTGCGGATTGTTGTATGCAATTTGATAGTATGCATGATGTAAGAGCTTCAGCACTTTTTAAAATGGCCTTACTCCCAATATTTAATTAAATTAGCTTTAAGATAAAGTATATGCTATTAAAAAGGCTATTAAAAATGTATTTCCAAGTTAACCACAACACTAATGTTAAACACAACACTAATGTAAAATATAAGCTAAGATACATTAAAGCAATCAATTTGCTCTTAAACATCAAGACTGAAATATCTCAATTGTCATTAAAATTTGTCAGTCATGGTTCTCAGCTGATGAATCTTAAAAACTTCAGTGATTCTGACTTTCCAGCTAATGCTACTATGTGATTGTGGTTTGATTTTCATGAATATTGGTTCACATTTTCGAGTAGTAACACTGGGGGTGCTGACTTTTCATCCAGCATCATCATCAGGTCTAAATTTCAACCATCCAATACTTTGATGAACTCTTCCATTTCCAGCAGTCTGTGCTATGTGTGTAGTGGTGAGAAGCAAATGTTTGGATGCTATGTGAGGCTAAACCAAACATTACAGTAAACCTGCAAAACAACGGTATGTTAGCTTTCTCATTGTGAGCATGTTAGCATGCTATCACTAGCACTAGCATTGCTATAACATTCCCCCCTTTAATTAACTTCAAAACGCAACGCATATTATACTTTATAAGATGTTATATTAAATATCAAGCGAATTATAATCCAATTTATTGACCAGATGCAAACATCATTAGTATGGCAAACTGTTTTGGATTTAGGATTATTACGATTGACTAAAACTGATGTGTACTTTGTGTTTAGTGCTGAAAAGCAAATGTTTGGATGCTGGATGCTACGCTCCTCTAAAATGAACATTACAGTAACCTGCAAAACATCAGCATATTAGCATGCTAGTATTAGCATAGTACAGCCTCACATAGCCGCTAGCATGGTTGACATCTTCCACCTATAATCTAAACGTTTAAGTATATTATACTTTATAATATGTAATATTAAATACGAAGGGCAGAAATCTCATCACAAAATGGCAGTTTTACAATGTCGAGATTTCCGGCTTAAAATTTCATGACATCCCATCAGTCTCAATTGCACTTGTTTAGTGCTAATTAGCAAATATTAGCATGCAAAATATCAACGTGTTAGCATGCTAATGTTAGTCTTACAGCCTCACGGAGCTGCCAGCGACTTTGTGCCACTATGATCACATTTTCTTTTTCTGAATTTTTATTTATATGCTCTGTAGTTTAATGTCTATCTAGTTCATCTTGATCTATCTAACTAACTAACTGCTACAACCAGGCTGGCAGTGCCTTAGCTCCCTCTCTGACTTGTAGCCAACTTGCACAGGCAGCCGGGCACATTTATAGACACGGTGGGTGTGAAGGCTGGTCGTCAGTGTGTGTTGGGGGGAGGGATGTTTCCTCTCCGGTGATGTCGAGCTGGGTAGCTGTTAGCTTAGCTTCCTCCCAAAAAAAGTCAACAAGTCGCCGCTGGCTCGTCTCATGCATTTGAGGGGCAGCAGGAGAAAGATCAGTGAAACAGAGGAGACTGAGACTACTGGAAACCAAACCTCAAACACTTTATTCCGATGGATGATTTAAACTCTCTTCGCCTCCTTTCGGTGCTTTTTACTCTAGAGCTGCTGTCGCTTTCTAACGGGACTGCATTGAGTAAGTTGTGCCACTTGAGAGCTACTTAAAAAAAACCTCATGTTTTCTTTCCTGTAGAGATTAAAATGGCTGAATTGGCTTGACTGACTTATATGGAACAAAAATCAGGATTGTTTTTGGTCTATTTCTGTAGCAGAGGAGCTGATTTAAAGCACAGTGATGTTTAAAAACAGGCACATCTGATTTGAATGAGATTTATTCTTATTATTATAGTACACATGCTTTTAATGGGAATACTAGTAGAAATCAGTAATACTTGTTTAGTGTGTGGGTGTGTTTGATTATTATAACATTGAGACCCTTTGTATCAAATGTTTTAAGCCCCCTCTCACATCTTGTGCAAATAATAATACTAACAACAAAACAATATTTTTCTGCATTAATATTTCTGTTTTACATTGTATTAGATTCAAATGGGCTGGGTGCAATGTGACGCATTTCACTGATATGGTTATTGCAGTAAGGTCCAGCACAAAGAATGGTGGGCAGCAAGTGCAAATTTTTCTAAGGGAGGGGTATATCCTTCCTGAGCCTTTTCCTGTTGCCTCCTGAGACACAGCTTTTGTTACACAGACCTACAGCTTTTCAGCGCTTATTTCATGCATGTGGGAATGTTGTGTTAAGATAATGGATGTGTATAGAGTTGGGCTGGAATAACATTTCTCACCGCCGCCTCTTATGTTCCACAGGTGCCAAGCAAGAATGTCCTCTTGAAATAATTCCAAACAGGATGGTGATTCAGTACCAAAGCAGGGACCAGAATGCAACATGCAAGCCAACATCCACTGGCTTCAAGAATAAAGAAGGAGAGATATACTGGCAGTTTGTGCAAGGACGCAAGACTCAAACTCCACGTTGGTTTGTTGACACCCGTAATGACTGGGATCCAAGGCCTGTTTGTATTGGGACATTTACTGGAATAGGAACATGCCGGAAACATTTCAACTTCACTCTCTACAGTATGTATTTCTAACTTATTTTCTACTTAACTTTCATCAACTTGCAACATGATATTATTTTTCTTCACCCCATGAAATCGTCTTCCCAGAAACGCCAGACAGTGTCTCCATCCACCCTGTGGATAACGTCAGCTCAGTGTTGGAGGAGAGAGAGTTCCAGCTGCAGTGTGACATTGCAAACATCGCCCCTGCACAAAATGTCGTCGTGCGATGGTACAGAGGGAATGAAACTTTCGAACCACGTGTCAAAGGTGGGGAATCTTTCTTTACACAAGTTCAGCTTGTAGTTCAAAGCAATACAGCATCAACAGTCATGTACTGACGTGCAATAATTATTTAGCCTTCATTAAATAGGAACAATTTAGAACTTGTATTCACAGATATAATGATCACAGACAGTACACTGCCCTGAAGTGTATTCAGTGAGATGACAAACTAGTTTAGTCGAAATATTGTATTAAACATTTGAAGTTAGCTTTAATCTTCATTGGCTATCTTAATGATCAAATACTAAAATTTCTTTATTAATTAGATATTGCTCATTAAACAGCCAGAATGAGTATAGTGGACATACTCTGTGAGAAGTTTGTTAAAGTCATCATGTTTTTGTTACCAAACTCAAGTGGCATCGAAAAGGCCGACCACAGAAAAAAACAAGTCTGGTTTCTCACCAGCTTTTCTCTCATTTGCATCAGTGTTTGACTCTTGTCCAGATGAGCAAGATGCTTTTTGTTTTTTGTGGATGTGCTTTTGACAAGTCTGTATTCATCAATACAAGGAAAAGAAATGCATTGCATCTTCACATATATATACAATTGCACACTTGTTTTTTTCACACATGATCCCTATTTGAGTGTTTATTCTCTAAATAGGGTCTAGTCTAGAAGTGTTTAAATGTGCTGTATATAAGACTAGGGGGACAAATTGGGGGCAGCATATCACCATAAAGTTGAGATTACTTTTTGAATATTGTAAATACACTTTTTACATGAAGATCCTTTAAGTGTCAAAAAGAAAAACTTAAATTGGTGATACATTTTTTTTTAGTTAAACAAACGACTTTGTCTTATTCTTACTTTGTATGTTCTCCAAAACATTTATTTGTCCATCAGGCTCATTGCGAGTGACTAGCTGCCTACCTGAGAACAGCACAGACTGTGAAATCGGTGAGATTCGATCCCCAGTGAACGTGTCATCTACCATCAGCATCACTCTGAACAGAGCGCACAATGGAGCAGAGTTCAAATGTGAAGCTCTGTTGGACCTTGGACTTGAGGGACCACAGCCTCCTCCAAACATGATATCCAGCCCCTGCAACATCACTGTCTTCTGTGAGATCACGTTTACATTTGCTGCTCAACATTCACGATTAAGATTCTCAGATCAAGTGATGATGGACATTTTATGCCAATCACATCATTCCAGTGAGCTAACAAACTTCTTTTCTATTGGCATTATTTCTCAACAGATAAACCCACTATTAATACCACAAGGCTTCCAAAGACAATCCCAGTTTTCAGAGGTTATCCTGAGGAGCTTGTTTGTGATGCTGACGGTTACCCACCTCCGAGGATCCAGTGGCTCTACAGCTCAGACAAAGTGCCACATCTGTCTGGAGATAACCTCACTGTGTCTGAGGCAGGCATCTACAACTGCTGCGCCACCAATGAAGTCGATTCCATCTGCTATGAGGTTGAAGTGATTCTAAAAGGTAACAACACTCTTAATCTAAACTCCACTGCATGACCAACCAACCATATCCATGCCCATACAATCATAAACCACTTAACAGTTCTAACAACAGATAATAAAAGAATGATTATGTTTTGAAATTGACATGACCTATATTCAACTTACATGCTGAGTCAGGTGAGCCGAGCCATAAACAAGTGTGCATGAAACGAGATATAATTAGCATAGTGATCACATGACAAGCCCCTTAACTCTGAACTCTCATCTCCATGGGCTAACAAAAGTTATCTATAGCTGTATCAACAGTACCCCAAGTAATGCAGCAAATAATTACTCTATCATTCATGTACAGGTCACTTATAGTGAAAGATATTCCACAAGTGTAGTCTATATCTTGACCAACCCACTGAAGGAACGTGCTTTAAACTGTGTGACGTCAGTTGTGATTTACCACCAGCATGTTGGTTTGCTCTGCAGATAGAATTACCAGCACTGCATAAACAGATACATAACAATACATTAGACATAGAAGCACCACAGCCACTTGTAACTTTGGGGCCTTTTCTACACATGTAGAGAAGCATGATGAAGCAGGGAAACTTGTAATTTTTTGCAGTTTATTTTGTAATTTCTAAACATTAATATGCTGCCTTTTTGATTCGTTTCGTTGCAGAGGACTATCTTCCCCTCATCGCTGGATTTGTTGCTGTCACTGTAGTTGCCATCTCAATCATCTTCGTCTTCATCTACTCAATCTACTACAAGAACACCAGGATGCGTCGCTACAGTCTTAAAAACCCTAAACTCAGCACACACAATGGCAACGTGGCTCACAACGGCTGGGACCTGCAGTTTCCTATGACCAAACTGTCTTAGCAGGGCATCTGTTGATAGTACAGGATGGATATCTGACCACTCTGAATGAGCTGCATCTCTCTGCCAACAGAAACTACAATGTTTGAAAGCCTGAATACCACTCAGCCAGCAGGCCCCGAATGAAGCGTTTGGAAATCTATGTTATTCCTCCAGACATCACACACTCATCCTCACATCTATTTTCCCACATATAATAGTATTTTACCCTTAATGGAATATTCTAATTAAAAAAGAGCAACCGTGGCTTGAGATGTACAATCTTAAATTTACTACTGGATTTCGCCTGTTTTCACTGGACAGAAAGAAGAAGAGGAGGAGCAAAGACTCAAAATCTGACTCTGTATTGCCAGAGAAACTGTTTTGATAATTTTTTCACGAGCACAAAGGGAATTTGATATGATTATGAATGTTATTTTGTTGAACTTGGGTTCACTAATGCCTTTTTAATGATTTTTTTTAAAGAACTGTGCCCCCTTAATATTTTTATTGTCCTCTCTGAGGGTGTGACATTGAATCTGTGAAAAAGGAGACCAGTTTTGCTCTGTTTGTGAACACTATTGCTTATGCATCCTTTTGATGAGCTCATTGTCCCTTCACTATTCTTGTAAGCCACTCTGCACTTCTTTCTGAGATTGTGGCCTTCTCTGTGCCTGGCCCTTTGTTGTGCCATACTGTGTCAGGCTCTGGCCTTATGGGACAAATTGTCTTGTCCCACAGTTATATGCTTTTGTATGAATGACTGCAGGCGTTACTGCCAAATGCCTATCAGAACTGTATATTCAGGATAATATTTTATGTAAATGCGAAACCTTATATTTATTTATGAGAAAAAAAAGATTGAACAATTTAGTATTAAAAATGGACTGCAGATGTAAACGTTCAGAGTTAGTGGAGCCTGCAGTAAAAGCACATGAGGACATTGCAACACATTTGTGAATACAGCTGTAAATATTTGTGACTGGAGTCAAACTGTATTTTAATATTAAAAATGTGGCTTTTCAAACAGATTGCCTTGTTATTGAAATCTTAAAGGCCTGACACATGCTGTTGTAATGTTCCAAGCAGAGAGGTTTCTGTTACAATGAAAATACAGATTTGCAAAAACACTACAGCTCGTGTGTGGGTGGTATCGACTGCAGTGTATCATTCACTCTGCTGAGAAGATGATGGGCTGCAATCTGTATCTCTGTCCACGACCTCCACTCCTCAAGGGCTGTGAAATGTGCAGGTGAGATTACGACTGACTCACTGAACCCTGGACACAAAATATTTGAGTCTCTATGACCAAAATCTGCTGACACAAATACATCCCTTCTGCAGCTGCCATCATAAATTAATAACACCTTTGCACATCCCTACGCATACTTTACAGCTCTTCCTTAAAAATGATCATATTGTAGTGTTCTTATACTTGTTTATTTTTCCATCCTTTAAAAACAGATTCTGATCATAACTCCTCCCTGCACAATAAGTAGAATGTGTTTTCATAAGAGAGACAATTTATGAGCATATATTTTATATTTTATGTTTTAAATGTAAACCAGCCCAAATCCTTTTCCCACACAATGAAAACCAAAAACCGCCCAATTTGTCAACACTTGGCTCAACAGGCGGAATTTACGAGGATCACTTTAACGCACCACGAGGTTACTTTTGCTTTCGGGACTTTCTGTGATCTCATTCTTCAGGTGAGAGGAAACAGGAAGGGACACGAATTTGGAAATTAAGTGTGTCACCTGGCCCGTTTTTATTTTTTCATTTAAAGAAAAGTGTCGCTGTTTTGAACAAAGGCGACATCAACATGTGGTTCTTCATATTCTGCGGCTTGATAGCGTTTACAGGTAAAAAAAAAAAAAAAAATCTGTTGTTTGTTTTTATATCAACGCTGAAAGTTTTAGTCCCTTTATTTTGTCTCGATAGTCTGAAAGTTACAGCGTCGATTTTCTCAGGTTGGGAAACGCCCATTGTTTGATTAATGTGTTTGCATATGTTTGCTTTTGTCTTCGGGGATCGAATTTTAACCACAGCATGCTTTTGTAGCCTAAAACATTTCCGTGTGTTTTGGCAAGTTGCAGATGATCTACAAAACTTCAATACATGTGTAAACCTTAGTAAACATGATCCCAAAGCCCATTTATGGACAAGAGGGCAGCAGCACACAAGACATGGATTTATATTAGATCTGTTCTCTTTCACCAGTTTAACTAACATTTCTGAATATTGTTATTGTGATTGTTGCAAAAACTTAATGATTGAATTTATTGAAGCAAGATATGGGTCCCACCAATTCTTAGTGTAAATGAAGTTTTATCGTACATAAACTATACAATATACAATACATGTATTCACATTGTTTTTTTATTATCATTATCATTTTATTTTATTTTTTTTAATATCATTTGATCCCATGTGCCAAAACAATGCTTTGCAAAACACTGTCAATGATGCATGATGTGCACTTTCAGGAAAGCCTGTAAGTTCTTCCTGTCCACTTGAGACGATCCCTCCCAGAGCTGTGGTGAGAATTGGAGACCCCTTCTTCGCCAACTGCAGTTCATCATCCAGTCAGACAGAGGGAATGGGCTGGGAGTCTACGAACGGAGGCACGGCACTTCAAAATGGGGTCACTTCTCTCCCCCTAAACATAAGCTCTGTTACAGACTGGGGCTTAAAACCAACATGCTTCATCAATCTTTTTGATGGCGACCAGTGTACAAAAATCCTGCCAGTCACTGTTTATAGTAAGTAGCCCTTAACTTTACTGCTTTACTTGTTGTAAATGTTGGGTCATAGTTTCTGTTAAACATTTTGGCACTTGTCGCTTTTTATACAGAAAGGCCAGACACCGTCTCCATGTCTCCGCTGACGCAAACAGGCCCCATGGTAGAAGGTGAAAAGTATCGCATGCAGTGTGACGTTGTGGATGTTGCTCCAGTCAGGAACCTCTCTGTGCACTGGCACAAAGGAAATAAGATATTCCACACTGAGACGTTTGATGAGGTTAACGTACGTCCAGTCAGTAAGTCATCTGTGCTCAATCTGACGGCCCATAGAGATGACGATGGAACTCAGATCTGGTGTGAAGCAAAGCTGAGCTTTTGGCCAACAGCGTTAACTATTCCCTCGACAAATTCAAAATCACATGAAGTGACTGTTCTGTGTAAGTTTTTTAATTACATTTTCATTAAATTATCAGAGAATATTGGATGTGGGTTTTTTGCCTTTCTCTAATTGTGCTTTAATTTCTCATTGTTTCTCTCTCTCTGTCTGTGCTTTAACTTCATGTGTATCCTCAGACCCTCCGACCTTCACCAAGCCCGAAAATGAGAGGTTGGAAGTTCCAGCTGGTAAAAAAATAATTTTAAATTGCACTGCCACAGGAAACCCCAAGCCGGTATACAGTTGGCAGTTTCCACACCCCATGCAACAGGAGAGCAAGAATCAAAGTACGAATCAAGCCATTCTGACGCCGTCCTTCCAGCTTCCGGGGACCTATAACTGCACAGCGTCTAATACCCAGGGCACCAAGACCAAATGTTTCACTGTCGTCGAAGCTAAAAGTAAGATATTGACACTAAAATCATAATGTTTCTCCACTTGTTCTCCTCCATCATTGTCTTGACCTGTTGATTATCCTGTAATTTCTTCATGCTGTTGTCTTCCATCAGGTAGTCACCCTGGAACCACTGCTGGGATTTTAATGGCTGTGTTTTTACTTCTAATCTTTATTTTGGGATCTGTAGTTTATCACAAACAGAGAAACTCTTCTGTTGCAGGACCAGAAGGTCTGAACAGATGAGCAGAGAGAGAGAATATAACACATCCTCCCGTCTCCCACAGGGAATCGTACAACCTTTGCAGCCTTGGTTGCAGGATTTGTGTTCCTGGGAGTCCTGCTCTTCATTGGAGGACTTTTCTTTGTGACACCTGAAGGCACATTTTCCTTCAGCAAAGGCAACTACCTCAGAGGACGGCCTACCTCATCATGACCTGTATGAGGCTGATTTTTTTTTTATTTTAATTTTGCATGGCTTTACAATGAGATTGTTTCTTTTTAATGTTTTTGGTGCTTTGAAAAACATTGATTTCATAAAGGCCTCGGGGCGTGGTCTGCTCTGCATGCTCAGCTGGTGGACTAATCATGGCTGCTGTAGCTTTAAAAATAATCCCATCAATTGTCTTTAACATTGAACTAATTAATCAACTGGACAACGTGTGTACGTGCACTGTAGCAACCTGGTTATTGTGAATCAGCATATGCATGCAGCAGGTCAGTAATCAGATTTCTCCCCCACTGCTGACCTTATATTGGAAGCATGACACACTTATTCAGACTTCTAGATGCTACTTTGTGTTAGGTTCAGTTTGAGCTGGAGTCATTTTGAATAGTCGTTACATGTAGTTATCTCTTCTTTATCACAACACTCTGCTGTCACAGCGATACTTTCTCAGTCTGACTGTAACCCGGTTGCTACAGTGCATGTACACACACTGACTGAATCAAATTAGTGTTGAAACAACCGACTCTGCAGCTTTGCTCAGCCTTTTATTGTCTTTTTGCTCATTGTTTTGGTTTAATGTGCTGCACATTTACTATGGATTTTATTGTGAGCCACTCTCAGTGACCTTGTTATAGACCCGAAGGAGGAAGTTGTTCTCAGAAAAAGAGCTCTGATGAACCCACATGCCAAACGTCAAAGCCAGGAAATGGTGATGTTTTAACATGGAAAAGCCAGATATTTAGAAGGACTAGGTACAGAGTATAGGATGTATGTTGGAGACATAATACTTTTATAGGGCCATTGGTCAGGACAGTGGGTTTTTCCCCCAAGAGGCCAAAAAGTGACTGCTCTTGACATGTCTTTTTTTTTCAGTCAGTAGCTCACTCACTCCTCTGGAAAAGGTTTATTTTTATTACTTCTGTGTCTTTGAACTGAATCGCTTAAAACCAAATCACACACATTTAGGCTGTTCTGTGTGATCTCCCTTTGACAACTAATGTAATATTTGTTCACTTCCATTTACTGAGCTGCCCTCTGCTGTATCATAAGTCATAGGAAATGTAAGAATTGATAGTATTTAACTGTGCAGCTTCAACGGCCATCTGTGCCCTATTGCTTGCATTGTTGCCTTTTTCTATTCTACAAGTAACACAAGAGCTCTAACCCTTTTGCAGACAAACTGAGTTGACCCTCATGATGTTTTTCTCCACTCAGGTGTACTACATTGTTACATGGTACGATAGTAAGTTTCAGTGATTATTATGATTATTGGTTTTTTAGTGTATGCGTAAATTATGCTCATTTCATGTTCTTTATAATTATTTTGCAATTTTTTTTGTGTGTGTGCACTGGTTTGGCTCTGGAATGTTGAATTATTTTTGCACTGAAAGTACTAACCATGCTATTTCTGTAAAGTGTGTAAATGTTCCTATAACAATTAGTTGCTTCATTGATATGACCTGAATATGAACCACTAAATTCTGTGTAAGACATATGCATTACATAAACATAAAGAATGTTAATGCATTGTGGGTGTGAACAGCTTGTATACATCAGTTGTTGAATAAAGCCAACTTCTCTGTCAGTGGAAGCAGAATACCGATTGAGGCAAAGTCAAACCAGTGTCTTTCATTACTACGTACCTTTTGTCAACTCCTTGGACCCCCCTCTCTCTCTCTCTCTCTCTCTCTCTCTCCCTCTCTCTCTCTCTCATTCATTCCAGCTTGCATTATACAGTGTTGAGACTACCATACTAATTAGTCCTGAACAAAGTGAATGTAAAGGAGAACATTTGTTATCCTGCATAATGTTGCCAGTATAAACCTATTTTGTTCTGAAACTGTGTTCTTTATGTTCAGTCTCTGTCATTCCCACTAACGGTTTTGCCAGAAAGTGCTGTTTGTGTATGCTCTGACTGTGTTACTATAACAACCTGGCAGAGTGGATATTGCTCAATTTGTCATGGAGTTAAAAAAAAAAGTTTTATTATAGACACACAAGCGTAACATATTTCTCTTGAGAGCTTGAAGGATCAGCATATTCAAAGTGAACCGTGCATGTACTGTAATCTCTACATTGAGATTCCCAGCTGTGCTCTCCATAAATACACCAAAAAGCGTCCGATTACTTGCTCACTTGCACTGCAGTTGCGGTCAGAGGCGATATGCTGTGTAGCATTCTGGTCACAGTGTGGGGCTTACAAGCTACATGCAGCACAACACCAATACACCCGCCTGCTGGGATTCCACAAAGCATGGAGTTCAGAAGCAATAGGAGACAAGCATGCGAGCCGAACTGAAAACAGGCTTTTGTTAATAGTCACACAACAAGACCAACAATAAAACCGTTGCTTTGAAAACATAATGTGGCCACACCTTAGGCTGGAATGTGGCCGTCAAACCGTTGCCTCAGTATCATAAATAATAAAGTCTAGTTCAAATGTGTGTCTATATTCAAGGAGATTTATAAGCATGGGTCAAAGGTTATGTATCAGTTTAGAGGAGAAAGTAAAGTGTGGGTTGCAGATGTAGTTTTTATGATTCAAACTTGGTCATGCTGTAACTTGTAAGGCATCTCAATTATTGTAAACATGTTGGAGATGTACTGTAAAAGTGGCAACTTAACATTTCGTCAACCACATTTTACTTTGCATAGACTAGAATGAAAATGGAAAAATTGATGTGTTAAACTTATATCTAATGTTGTTGTATGTTATTGGCCGTGGTATGTGTAGGCCTATCTTTTCTGAAAATGCTTATGAGATCAATGCAGTACAAAGGATTGTGCTGTGTTTTCTTAGAGGCCTACCACCTGTTAAATTTCCCTCTTTCCCTTTTACCCCCCACCCCCAAAGTCAGCTGGGATGAAGGGGGCCCTTTTGTTCCAACATAGTTCCCTGCAGAGTAGCCAAGCTTGTTCAAGTTGGAATTTTCTTTCTCTCGCCCCTTAATCGACGACTCAGTGCAGAAAATAACATGGGAAACAACTTTCTTCAATGGATTCTGACGCTCTGCATGTTTTACTCAGGTAAGATGTTGTAGGGAACATGTTTTTTTCTCACTTGTTAGGGTTATAGATGATGTTTGGTGCAGCATTTGTCTTGTGAAAATAGTGGTGACTGTGACTGTGAAAATTGTGGACTGATCCAAAAACACCTGTTTGGATCATTCCACAGGTAAACAGGTTCATTGGTAACAGGTAATAGTGTCATGATTGGTTGTTGTTTAAGTTTTACACAGCAATCAGGTTTGTTAGTTATTAGTTGGAGCGACCATCAGTGCTTATTTTTTTCCTTTAAAAAACAGAATTAAACCATGCAGCCTAAAAATATACTTAATTGTGTGTAGGTACCTTCTATTAGCAACTACAATTATACCAGATAAACTATAGGTCTACTTCTGTATAGATTATTTAAGCCTGCATGTAGTGCAGGTTTTGGTGCCATAAAGAAATAAATGATTTTCAGCATAGCTTTAACTTTACTATTACACACAGGTGTATTTTAAAAGTATGAGGTTATTCCTGATTTCTTACTTGTGATTTTTCTGTGTGTGTTGTAACAGGGTTATATAATAGGCACCTGCAGCCTGCTTATATCTGTTACATATGAAAGTGCTACAAAAGTGGTGATGACCCTGTAATGATGATGACAGCTGGTGTATGTCTCAGTATCAGGTGAAGGATGCTCCCTAATCCTCAAGCCCTCCAGGGTAGTGGTGGGCTTTGGGGAGCCGGTGTCAGTCAGCTGTGAGGCCGCTCGGCCTGTTCGTGTCCTGGGCTGGGAATCGGCCATCAGTGCTGCACACACTCAACAGGACCTGTCCGTCCAGTGGAAGGTGGACAGTCTGATCGATTGGATAGAGGAGCCTATCTGCTATGGCGTATTTTTCACAGCCCCGAGACAGTGTGAGGAGAAACTCAACCTTGTCCTTTACAGTGAGTCAACTCCTGTTTTAAAACACAGTATAGAAGTGGATGACTCACATGAACCTGTTTGAATGACATGAACTTTGTGTATTACTTTTTTAGAAACCCCAGATAGCGTCTCCATCAGGCCTGTGAACCACACTGGCCCCATGGTGGAAGGAAAAGAGTACCAGCTTCTCTGTGAGGTTCAGAATATTGCTCCTGTTCAGTACCTCACCCTGAGGTGGTACAGAGGGCAGACAGAGGTTTATAACCACTCCTTTTCTGACCTCACATCTTCCTCGCCTGTACAAGTGTCCTCTATCCTCGTGATCACACCGACCAAAGCTGAGAATGGAGCACAGTACAGATGTGTAGCAGTGCTGGAGCTTGGACCAGAGGGGCCGCAACCACCTCCTACTGTGGCCTCTGAGCCTCTTAATGCCTCTGTGTACTGTAAGTCATGATGCTATTCCCAATCTTAAAAAGAGTTCTCATATGTTTAATGCATTGAAGATGGTGCATGTAATGTGTGTGTGTAATATCTTTTTTTCTCTAGTTGCCCCAATGTTCCTCAGTCCTGAACCAGAAGTTTTGGACCTTGTAGTAGGTGCTGAAATGACCTTGAACTGCACTGCCACGGGAAACCCCACACCTGTGTACAGCTGGCAATCCTCCCATCCCACTCAGGAAAGGATGGAGGACGAAGCGGTTCTTACCTCCTCCTCCCTGCTCCCAGGGACCTACACCTGTACAGCCTCCAATACAGTGGAGAAGAAGAGCAAGCAGTTCATTGTCAAGGCCAAGACCAAAGGTAGAAGAAAAGGCTGAAGTGCACATGATATCAAGTTGTCTCTACACACTGTGTCCTAATCACCTTGTTCTTTTGCTTTCACTTAGGTGTTTGAAACAAGAGATCTTTAGATGGGATCCGATGACCACATTGGACAAGCAAGGGGAATTCAACCAAGGGGAATTTTACTGCTGCAGCTTGGGAGATGGAAATGACAATGCATTCATGACTCAACAGATATTTATAAGGATCATACTATCGGGCAGAATTAGATCTCATTTAAAAAGATCTGAATGTACTATGATTAGTGACTGTCATTTAATTTGTCAGTATTTTCAGTATTTCTGTGAGATAGATCGATGGTTTAGGATATAGTTCAATTTTTATGCTCTCTATGTGATATCCTAATTTATATTTTTGCTAGACTTATTTTCATTTTAATGAAATTACCATGTAACATGACAATTGTCTAGCTACTCTTGATATAGCAATGATGACTACATTATCATTAATGATATCAACTTTAATACTGAATGTTAAAGATCAGCAGCTTTTACTGTAAATATGAACCGTTTCTTCATTTTGCCTATCTTTATGAATAAAAAAGTAAAATTTAAAAACATTTCTTTTCTATTGTACTAATCTTAAATATTACAATAAGATTATATATTAGCAATGTGTAAGTGCCAACACTGCTACTTATTTTTCAAGTGACTTAACAAAACCAAAACATAAAGGCAATACTAAACTTGTACACAATAATATTTTATCAGAATGCCATTTTCATATTGTGGCTTTTGGATTAAAAAACAAAACAAAAAACTACCTTTGATAGAGAAAAAAAACAGTCCAAAGCAACACTTTATTCATTTGACTGACTGTGGTACTCTGAGCTGACACCACTAGATGTCGCTGTTACACTTTTTCCAAATTATTTGATTCGCTACCGGCACGTCACGTGATCAAAACATGTAGCAGTTGCAGGAGGAAGTAGCATTGGCGACCTGTAATCTATGACTTTACCATAATACGTCCTTAACAACGACTCTGATAAAGGTGGGAGTTACATGTGTCCTTTTTTAATACAGTGTCTGATGTGTATTAATTTGTTGCTAGCGCACAACTTCTGAAAACTGTCACTGTTTGTTTCAGGTATGCCACAGAAAGACCCATGTCAAAAGCAAGCATGTGACATTCAGAAGTGTTTACAAGGTACAGAAAACAGTAGGTGTTGGTAAAGTAAATGCTACATCTTTGGCTAACTTCTGTCCTTTCCTGCAGCTAACAAATACGTGGAGAGCATGTGTACGGATGTGATCCGGGAGATGCGGCGGTGCTGTGAGATGCAGGCTGGAAAGTCCATCTGCTGTTCCGGGTTCAAGGACTCAAAACCAACGGAGAACAAAAGTAGCACATAGCTGCCTCCATGTGGAATGATTTTGATGGGAGTAATGGGAAAAGCATTGTGTTATTAATTGTGTGAAACTCTATATTGCAGCAGTGAAAAGTACTGAGTTGTTTATTGTCAAATGTTTTTTGGCGTAAACTGGGCTTTAAATTATCTTTATTATCTAAGTTTGAACAAGCCTGTCTCATAGCAAACATTTTGACATGTCATTGCAGAAAGATCCTGAAGCTGGCATACCCGCAGTGTATGGAGTTAAACCATTATTAATGTTATTAATTAGCCTACATCTGCCTTTGACAACTCAAAATGTCACAACATACAGCTGAGTATAATACGAGTACTGTAATCTTTCAAGTGTAGTATTTAATAAAGGGATGTTCGGCTGTATCATTACTGTGGCTTTTCATTTCATTGTGCCCACACCCTCTTATCAAGTATGAGGCACATGTTTGTGCATGTCAGCACTGAGCAACTGAGATAGTCATATTGCTGATGTGTTTTGTTTTACAAAAGAATTATTTGGATTTAGATCTGTATTTGTCATTAACTTGGGGGGAAAAGGATCAAATCAGCTTTATCCCATTCTCTGTGAAACATAGTGAACAACAGATTAGATTCATAAAAGTTTTGAGCAGTTTACTGGATGAAGAATGGATTGAGAATAGTGAACTTTATTTATGATATTACATTGCTACATAAGAAAAACATATTAAAATATGCCAGCTAGGTTTTGGAAAACAGACATATAGAAAAAGATGATAAAAAAACATATAAGAAGTGAAAATATATTAATTAAAACGTATTAAAACATAAAATAAAGCAAATCTTTAAAAGGAGAAATCAATTATGATTATTTTTTGACATCATTTACAAAGGTAGAAAATAAATGTTTACTTCTGTTAAATGAATTTATGACTGTGAAAAACGTTCGAAGGCCTTCCGGCGTCGTACGTGCGTGCGTGTGACGGAATGACGCGCTGACGTCAAACGGAAATTTGCAGCACCAAATCTTTCTAGAAATCTGTAGCAGTTTCTTGTTAGCTCATGCTAGGAAGGTTTCACTGAATTTGTCGTGGCTGAACACATCCAGCACCTTCATTGAACACAAATACAGCTTCTGAAGAGAGCAGCGGTCCTGCGCTATATGCTTTTTTGATTGGAGATTCGGGTTAGCTTCGTTTAGCCCACCAACTTAGCCGAGTCATATTCAAAGCTAACGTTGTTTGCGTTAGGTTCTTGCTGGCATAATGTCCAGGATAGACTACAGCGTGTGGGACCACATTGAGGTGTCAGACGATGAAGATGACACCCATCCCAACATCGACACACCCAGCCTCTTCAGATGGAGACACCAGGTACAAATTTAAGGCCCATGATTTAAATATGGTTATATTTTTAGTGTATTTGGTGCACATTACACTGTTAACCGTTAGCTGCTAATTGTTTCCTGTGCTCACTCTGGTGCGCTGTACAATTGAAAATCAATATTATTATTCAGGTAGCTAACAACTTAGACATATATAACTTTTTGTAACAAGCCCCACATTTCAGAAAGTAAGTGTTAGAAGATGGAGGTCCATCATAGTTAAAGATAATGGCTCTGTAATACTAATCTATTGCGCATAGTGTTGATGCATGTTTAAACACTCTTGTGCACATGAAACCCTTTTATCTGTGGTTGTGACTAATGTTTTAATAATTGTATTTCAGGCACGTGTGGAGCGAATGGAAGACTTCCAAAAGAAAGGTGAAGACATAAACAAGACACTGTGTGAATGCCGGCGTAAGGTGGCAGAGGCACAGAAGAAAGTGCAAGAGCTGACCATTTCAGCATCGGATGATGCCAAAGCAGAGCTGAGCAAAGCCCAGGCTGACGAGAAGAAACTGAAAAAAGAAGAACGGGAGTGGGAGAAGAAGATGGATGAACACAACCGGGAAGAGAAGAAGATGCCATGGAATGTTGACACACTCAGCAAGGATGGTTTCAGCAAGGTGAGGCAGATCAAAGGGGCTGCTTGACCCACAATCTAGGTTTGAGGTCATTTAGTGTCTGCATCACAATCTATTCACCAGAGAGTGCTCTCAAGTTGAGTTTTACATTATAAAAACACCCCATTTAGTATGCATTATGGTCAAAATTAAAAACGAGAATGTTACGTATTTATTTAAACTATTTTTTGCCAAGATCTTGTTATCATTTTTTTTAAATTCACAAATATCAATATTTGTTTGTGGGCTATAGTAGACATACCTAACAAAACATGATTTGCAGCCTGTTTCTGAATTGGTGTCATATCTGACAGAACAGAGTTCCATTTTTGTCTAATAACACATACAGGAGCCAGACTGTTGAATTGAGCAACATATTTATGCTTTTCAATGAATGTGCCTGTCTTTGATTGCTCGGTGTAAGGAGCCTGCAAGCTTTGGAAGTAGCATTAGTTGCTATTGTGAGTGCTGTTGTTTGCTTGCCTCAAGCTTATTATGTAGCAAGGTTGCTATTGCCACTGGTATATTTTATAGCACCACTGCATTGTTGTCCTCCACATGAAATTATTCCTTCAGTTATTAGTTGAAACTGATCAGATGAGTTGTACCATCAGACTGGAAAACGGCAGAGGACTGTCCTCACACTCAACAGCCACTGAAACAAAAGGACAATGACATGCACACACACAAACACGCCCGCACACTGACTATCACACTCAGGACTCTCCTCTAATGTTTATGTTGGTTTCCATCATTATGCTGCACTACTCATACTGCAATACTTGCAGCTGTAATTGTATTGTCACTTTGTCACATGGCTAAGTCACTTTAGATTTGCCATTTGAACTTTAGTTGTACATATTTTTATTCTTTATATAGATAGACATACTTTTATCTTTGTATTCTTTTGTGTGCCACTGTCTTATGCTGCTGCAATACCCAAATTTCCCCTATGAAGGATCAATTAAGAATTATCTTATCTTATTATCTTATCTTATCAAAAGTAATTGACTTGTAAATCTGTATATGATAGGAATTAGCAGAGGGTCACACATAAAGCCGCAGACTAATTTTCTTGAATTCTTGCCCAAAGTTGGTTCTTCAATTTTCACACAGTGGCTTCGCATTGTGTTTCTCTCATTTTTTTTTTTTTTTTTTTTTTTTTTGACACAGATCAGTTGGTCTTCACACTATCTAATTCACAGTGATGTCTGATATGAGTTCTTTCTAAAGGAATCAAGGATATAGTCTGTAATAGTTATTCTCTGCCACTGTCTGTTCTCCATAGAGCATTGTTAATATCGTCCCTGATTCTTCTGAGGACACCGAAGAGGAGAAGGAGCGAAAGCATAAAACCTTTGTGGAGAAAAATGAGAAGCAGATCAAACATTTTGGTAATGATTATCAACATCCGTTCATCATTGCTATTTACTGCATGTTACAGGGTATTGGTATTTAAAAGCAATTGTCCTTCATTGCTATCTATAGGCATGTTGCGACGATGGGATGACAGTCAAAAGTACCTCTCTGACAACCCTCATCTAGTATGTGAAGAGACTGCCAACTATCTTGTCATCATGTGCATTGACCTTGAAGTTGAGGAGGTAGGTGCTACAGAACAATGTGTTTTTCTGCATTTTGTACTAAGGGCTCTTCCATTCCATACATTTCATGTATTTTAAAATTCAAATATGCTGAAGTCTTTATTTGCTATAACTTCTTTACTTAACCATTATGTTCTTTAATATATGTGCAATATTCTAAAAATGTTTCCTTTTTTGAAGAAACATGCGCTGATGGAACAAGTGGCTCATCAGACCATCGTCATGCAGTTCATTCTAGAGTTGGCCAAAAGCCTGAAGGTGGACCCCCGGGGTTGCTTTCGGCAATTTTTTGCCAAGATTAAGGTGAAATAACTCTCTCTCTCTTCTCTCATTCAGTTGAAAATTTTTCTCGTTCAGTTGAAAATTTCAAGCCTGTTTCACCTCCTACTTTGTTGCACTTGCAATCACACCCGACAGGGATGTCTAGGGATACTGAGTACACTTGTACCTCACTGCAGCAAGACAAGTTAGTTAAGTCATGATCATTAGAGGTCAGCAAAAAGAAGATTTTGAGGGATTTTTAAGTTACTCTTTAACATCTTGAGGTTCTCAAAAGATTACTGACCTTAATAAGTGCAAATACTAATTGGAATGTTTATTTTTATTGCTAACAACACACCAAATGATGTGTCCTCTCACAGACTGCAGATCAGCAGTACCAGGACGCATTCAATGATGAGCTGGAGGCATTTAAGGAGCGGGTTCGGGGCAGGGCAAAGATCCGCATAGAAAAGGCCATGAAGGAATATGAGGAAGAGGAGAAACAAAAACGCATGGGACCTGGAGGGCTAGATCCTGTTGACGTGTACGAGTCCCTGCCAGCTGTAAGTTCTTGTATTTTCAAGGAGCCTCAGCACTTGCCTTCTGTCTTTTCTTGTTGATGTAAAATCCCTCACAAAATGTCCTTCTAAATTGCAGGAGATGCAGAAATGCTTTGATGAGAAGGATATCCAAATGTTACAAGACGTCATTAGCAAAATGGACCCGACGGTAGGTTTCTTTGTTAAAGTCTACAGTTTTGTTTTTTCTTTTTCTAATAAACAGCAGGCGGTTTTGACCAATAAAGTCTGCTGAGAATCCTAAATCAGTTATGTAAATGTATAGTTATCTGGTTAACATGTATTTTTGTCCTGCTTTGGGTCAGTTAACAAATGTGATTGTCTTATATATTGTAGGAGGCCAAGGCTCACATGAAGAGGTGCATAGATTCTGGTCTCTGGGTCCCCAACTCCAAGACAGATGATGGGGATGAAAAAGAGGAAGAAGCAACGTATGAGGAGGTGAAACAGGAGCAGGAAGAAACTAAGAAGGAATGACCAACATTGATCCTGTGATTTGTTGTTTCTGCAAATGTACTTACCCACTGTATTGCAACTCCACTATGTGTATGAATAATTTGCCGATCAAGGAACAATGAAATAACTTCTCTCAAATATTTAGCTGAGATTTAAGGAATTAGCTTTCACCTAACTGCACAAGTACGTTGCATCAGTAACTCCTGCTTGGATGAAAATCTGCTGCTTGGGTTTATTTGTTTGGACATTACTAAAACTGTATTCTTAAATTTATTTGTATGCACCTGTCAATCTGTGTGGGTGTGTATGTGCACACATGCCTGTGATCCATTTGTGCTGTTGTATAGTTGACCGTCTATACATTTTCAGGTTGTGCATATGATGACTTTTTTCTGTCAATTCCAAATTTAAGATTTTTGTTTGACTTTTTAGGGCTTGAGCAACCAGTGTATTCTGATGGTTATTTCCCCCAAAGTGACATTTTCTACAAACTTGCTTAACTAAAGGTTGAATTGTATCCAACTACTCAAGACCAGGGTGTTGTGGTTATGTCTAAAAGCTTAATGTGTGGGTGACATGCTCTTCAAATCATAAACTTAGAGGTCAAACAAGTGAGTCATAAGAGAATCACAAGAAAATGAACCATCTACTTTTTAATATGGAGCTTGTGCATCTGTGCTGGGGTCTCTAATGCAGCATTTGGTATTTACAAGTGACATTTGCTCAACATAAGATGGTACTGTAGATAAATTGATATGCTATGTCCTTTAGCACATCACGGTCTACATTAAACATTATAAGACAACAACCCTTATTAAACAGAAAAAGATGTTGATTTCAGCCTGAGGGTGATTGCTCACACTGCCGACACTCGTACTGTAGCTTCATATATGGCCTAA
Source organism: Centropyge bicolor (assembly GCA_037975185.1). Taxonomy (NCBI): domain Eukaryota; kingdom Metazoa; phylum Chordata; class Actinopteri; family Pomacanthidae; genus Centropyge; species Centropyge bicolor. Next base: position 393,031 of record JBBMOC010000042.1, read on the forward strand.
CCACTAGCACAAATCGAAGCAATAGTCCTAAGGGTGAGTTTTGCAGGGCTTGAGGATGACTGATGGCTTCTGTGGATAAAAGTGACTATGCAGTTCTTCATGAAAGATGAGCCCTTATGACATGACGTGGCACTGTGCTGGACATATGTAGTTGGATTCTATACTTTCACTTTCAATGCTTTTATTTTGAAGGTGAGTGCATAGAAATATGCTTGATGTCAGATCTGACTATAAACAGAAACAGTTATTATGCAAGACAACTTATAGAAAAGCATGATTTAACTATCTTGAAAATCACTAAATAAGAAAGAAAGAAAGAATAAATGTCCAGTCTTTCCTTCAAGGTTTTGCGTGAGATTACTGTATGTGATGAAGGATTGAAGCACCAGACTGTCACACCTGGATTGATTTACATTGCAAACAAATTAAATGAGTTCAGCCTCCTTTTAGTCAAGACAAGAGGCAGAACAAAATACCAGTGAAAGCTGTCATGACACAGCTGGCATCAAGCAACAAGCACTCATGAAGAGAAATGCTGAAGTGATGAACAGTAGACCTACACCATGACATGAAAACTATTATAATCATTTGACATTTGAAAATTGAACTTTTTATTATTACATATGACACTACAGTGTTTTCCAAGATACCACGTAAATCATCGACCCTGCTTGTGGCTTCTCTGCACAGTTGAAATAGACTCTTTTGATCAGAACTATTTCATCTATGTATATAACCTGTGACCTTGCTGTAAGTGTAGTATATTATAAAAAAAACTGAAGGAAGGAAAAAGGGTAGTATAGGGAAACACAATGTATAAAAATCCAGGACAGCAGGTTGACCAAGTTAATAAACCTTGTAGACCTGTTACCCAGATGTGTCATTGCAGGGTGAGCACAGGTGTTGCTAACACATCTTAATGATGACCCCCTGCTATTTAAGCTTCATTTAAGTTATTCAGTACAAGTGTGGTTCTCATCAACATTATATCAAGTGAATGAATGCTATGAAAAAGGTCCAAAATTGTTGTCGATGTTAAAAGGTATCAATGGCATTTCCACAACAAAAGAATCGCTGCATTTATCCAAATAGATCCGAATATAATAGAAGCTAAAGGCTCCATATTTCTTTCCCCACTGAAGAACTTTGTTACATTATTAGATTTCTATGCAGAGTCTCTTATTAATAATATCTCTCATATTATTTCCATCACTTTTGTAATGGACGTTTATTTTGAAACGTCATGCGTACGTGCAGACCCGGAAGCGGCCGGAGGGAGGGACCGTGCTGCTTTCGATCTGTCGTTTGTCTCAGTTCATGAGAATCCGAAGGTGGAAGTATGTTCATAATGACGCTCGACTGTCAGTTCTTCTCTGCCTGTTAGCTTTTATGTGACATCTTTAAAATCCAGCTGTTAAACGGTAAGATACTAATAACAGTCATACACGGTGTTTACGGATGTGCCTTTAATGATGTTTATGTATTTCCTGTTTGTTATGGCATCACTGAAATATGAGGATCCATGTTTTTGGTTGCGCAAGTCTGTGTTCTATACATTCATACCTTCATGTGAAATAAATTATAGACATGTTGTTGTTGTTGTTATACAGCTACTATATGCTAATATGTAATGTAAACACATGGTGTTATCCCCGGAAGGCCTCATGACAAATCCACTCGTTTACATAAGGTCATTTGTAAAAGTTATTTCTACACGTTGTTTTTGTTATTTATCGAGGAACCAAGTTAGTCTTTTAAGTGATCATCGTGTAAAATTAGAAATATCGAATTTCATAAAATTGCTCTTACGTGTGTGTTTACGTAGGCCTAAATGCGTAACGTAATATGACGTGACGTGACTCCATCCAGCAACTGAATAACCTCACATATACTTACATTGATGTGTGTGCGTGTGTGTGTGTGTGTGTGTGTGTGTGTGTGTGTGTGTGTGTGTGTGTATCAGTGACTGTCCCCCATCATGTCTGGAAAGGGGTGGTCCTCACGTTCAAGGCCAGGGGCGTTTCCGGGCCTGTGTGAGCCTCCTCAGACTCAGGGCATCCATGTTTACCTCTTCTGGACCAAGGAAGGGGAAAGATATTTGTCCCACACAAGTGGGGAGGTCACAGCAGAGGAGCTGTGCATCTCGGCTGCGGAGGCTGTAGGTGAGACTGACGGATACACAAACACAGACCTAAATGAAAGCAGCTTGCGTGGAGTTTATTTCCTTGTGTTATTTTTAACCTGCTGGTGGCACGTGTGTGTGTAACCTCAGTGTTTATTCCTCAGGGATAACTCCTCTGTGCCATGTGTTGTTTGCTCTGTACAATCCACTGTCACAGTGCTGGTACAGTCCAAACCACATTTTCAGTTCAGAGGACAACCCCGGCCTCGTACTTCACTACTGTATGAGGTTAGTTTGTGTTTTGATAATACTGTACTAACAAGGTGGATGAAACACACTGAGCATGTTCACATTAGATGTCTACTTTCCTTGTACCTAGGTATTACTTCCGTAATTGGCATGGACTAAATGAGAAGGAGCCAACTGTATCCCGTTATGCTCTCAGATCAGGAACAGACCAGGGGGGTTCTCCTCTGCTTGAAATCACATCCTTGGAGTACTTGTTCTCCCAGGTTTGTCTTTCACACCGTGCTTATGGATTACTGTGTATTTATTGCATACACAAGTATCTAACTTGTTTCTTTCTTGTGTCTCCAAAAGGCTAAATATGAATTTGTGAACGAGGTCGTGCAGATGGAAGACATTCAGTCTGACGAGGAGCTAAGTCGCTTCAAGAACGAGAGCTTGGGGATGGCTGTACTTCACCTCTCACACCAGGCAATGCAAACAGGATGTACCTTGCAAGATGTTGCCAAAAAAATCAGGTAACTACTTTGAAAGGAGTGATCTTTTTAAATTTTCTGTAGAGCTAAAAATTGTGAAACTAATGTGACTAATTGCACTTAAATCTGTAAATTTGTCAACAAAGATGTTAAATGGTCCATATTAATCTGAATACATTCTCATGATAGATATGTGTTTGTCTTATTATAATTAGGTTGTTTGTTGTACTATTATTTCTATCCTATTTTCTGCTGCTGTGACAACCCTGTTTTTCCTGCAGATCAACAAAGCTTCTTCTAATCTGATCACATGATCCAGTTAACATTGAATGTTTTTTTTTTCAGCTTCTCACGCTGCATTCCAAGGTCTTTCGCCAAACTCATTTCTAAAGACAACTTCCTGACAAAAATCAGGATTCGGCGGGTGTTTGCAGACTTTGTGCGGACCTTCCAGCAGCACACCGTCGATAAAGGACGTCTGGGCACCCACGAGATCATGTATAAGTACATCTCTACTCTCGAACACTTGGCACCACGTTTTGGTGTAGAGACCTTCCCTGTATCCCACTTGGAACAGACGGAGGACGAGGATCGAAGTAGCTCTTACTCCAGCACCACTCATGCGCAGGGTGTCTCGAAAGACGGCTTCAGAGCTCCAGCCACACATGAAATAATGGTGACTGGCACCAAGGGGATTCAGTGGAGGAAGGTGTCTGTTCAGAAGGTTTGTCAAAAAAACATTTTCAGGCTCCTAATGATCCAATTCTGTGACATATTGTGCTTTCTGCTAGTGTGGACTTTTGTTCATTTTGTCTCTCCATCCAGGCTCAGGCAAACACTTACTTCAGTAATGACCCTCTGAACTACATGCGGAAAACAAAACAACAGCCCGGCCAACCGAATGAGAACACTCCCAAATGGACCCCATTCTGTGATTTCCCCGAAATAACTCACATAGCCATCACCGGAGCTAATGTGTGCATTAGCACTCAGGACAATCACTGCATGGTGAGTACTTGTTTACCCTTTTATGTAAAAGCTGCAGTACATTAATTTAATTGGTAAATGTGCTTGTGTTACATTAGTCCAATTGATATATTCCACTGATCAGATTGGTCGGTTTTTAAAGTGTCTGAATACACTGTACAGTATGCATGTACGCTTAGATTCTCATATATTCTCCAATTCTATATGTTTTGACTATAAGAGCTTTGGGTTTTGGTACGCTTCGGGCTTTTTATTATGTTTTGAATTTGTATGTGTCTGTAGGTGGGAGCTCTGATTGTAAGCTAGTGGTGTTTCTGTATGTGTATGTAGGAGGTTCAGATGAACTCCAGCCAGGAGGCCCGTTCCTTCATCTCTCTCCTAGATGGATACTACCGGCTGACTGCAGACGCCCACCACTATCTTTGTCATGAAGTGGCTCCCCCAAGGGTAGTGCTGAGTGAAGCAAATGGACTGCATGGACCTATGCAGTGAGTTTTCTCCTCATACACATGCACATACAGACACATGCACAGCTATAGAGAAACAGTGCATTATATCACAATTCTGGTGTGTTTCCAGCGATGATTTTGTGCTACTGAAGCTGAAAAAGGAGGCAGCAGAGGAGGGAGCTTTCCTTGTACGTTGGAGTGCTCTTGACTATCAACGCATCATTCTAGCAGTCCTGAACAAAAATGAGGTAAGTCAACACCCACACTCCTCTCTGAAAATTATTGCACTGCAGTGATGGTGAAAATTTTCAGCTGCTGTGTTTCTATGTACTCCTGTCTCATAGAATGGATCGACGCCAAACTACAAGCAGTTTCGCATTCAGCACAAGGGTTCGATGTTCTGTCTGGAGGGCTGGGACAGAGAATTCTCCAGTGTAAAGGAACTCACAGACAGCCTCAAGACCTTTGTACTCAAGTCTGGTTCGGACAGCTTTACTGTCAAAAAATGCTGTTTGCCAAGACAAGGAGGTTTGTGTTTACTGGACTCAATTCTAGATACATTTTACTGCTTTATGCCAAAATCCTGCATTGTAATTTAAAGTTACTCCGTCGGATATTTAGGTTTTTACATAGGTTTGTCTGTGTGTGTTTGTGTGATGTAGAGCTATCCAACCTCCTGGTGATGAGGCAAGGTATCGATCACCGTGTTCACACTGACTCATTGTTCCTGAACATGACTCAGCTACGCTTCCACCAGATCAAGGACAAAGAGATTGTGCAGGTGATGAGATCCACTCGCCACCTCCATGAGACCATCTGTTCCACCTGATAACCTTTCTCTTCTCAGCTCTCTGACTGACTAGTGGGTGTTGTGTTCATGAGCAGGAACAGCATTTGGGACGTGGGACCAGAACTAACATCTACTTGGGACGTCTGCTGGTGCGAGGTGGGGGAGACAGTGATGAGGATGACGAGTTCAACAACAACTCCGCTGACCGCAGAGGGATCCAAGTGGTTCTCAAAATTCTAGACCAAAGTCACAAAGATATTGCACTAGTAAGCCCTGTGATCGTTGCATGAATGGTAACGAACATGCTACAGAATAACAGCGATAGTTTACTCTGTCATTATTTCTTCCTTTTTAGGCATTTTTTGAAACTGCAAGTCTCATGAGCCAGGTATCCCACAGCCACCTGGTGTTTGTACATGGTGTGTCAGTCAAAGGATCTGAAAGTAAGAGCAATAAAGCTGTTCATCTACACAAACACACTTCCACTGTTTGATGTTTGACTTCCTCATTTGCTTCTTCCCTGTGACACATATGATTAGTGTCAATAGTCAAATTTATGATTTGAGTCCCAAGTGAACTGCAAAAGAAATGCAAAACTTCACCTACACTGCTCATTTTAAAGTTGATGCTTCTTGTTTACATTTGTGTATTTGACTATACAAGACACTGGATCTCTCAGACTTGTTTCTACCTTTACAGACATCTTGGTAGAACAATTTGTGGAGTTTGGGCCTTTGGATGTTTTCCTTCGCAAAGAAAAGGCATCAGTGACTCCTCAGTGGAAATTCATTGTTGCAAAACAACTTGCCAGTGCCCTGAATTATCTGGTGAGTTCAAACACTACTTTGTTTTTTGTATACCACATATTATAATGCAATACAATTCACTTAACTACAGTTGAGTAGTCATTAAAGTGAAATGATAGTGAAGTAATGTAAGTGATGTAGAATTTATCTCCAGATAGTTTTACACTTTACAATCAGCTGCTGTAGGAAAATGGGTAAAATATTTAGCATCAGGCAGTGCAGCTCTCCAAATGGACACCCAAGTTTGAGTCTGAGCTGCAGGCAGGAAATGAAATGATCTTTAAACTTAAAGATAAGGGCTGCGAGTGAAGTTCATTTTTGCCTGATGACGAATAGCTTTAATAGTTTGTGTCAAACTAACAAACAACTCAAAAAGTTAATACCTGTACTATTTTTTGTCATTGTAGGAGACCAAACGTCTGGTTCATGGAAACGTCTGTGCCAAGAACATTCTAGTGGTAAGACGTGGTCTGGAGCACGGTACCACTCCTTTTGTCAAACTGAGTGACCCGGGTATTGCCCTGAGTGTCCTTTCAAGGGAAGGTTAGTACCAGCAGCTTACTTTACACAAACCCTCTGTGAGCTTCAGGTGTTCTGTATTTTGTGTACTGTTCTGCCTTATTTGAATCAGATAATGAACAGGAAACTTGAGCCCGACCACTTCTGTTTCCTGTTGTTTTGCTCTTTCATCTCAGAATGTGTCATTTCCAGTGGTCCAATATAGTGAAAACTATGAGCAAAAGAGAGTAAAGACCTGATATCATTATAGCCATGTTTTGTAGCTGCTGACATTTAATACACATAAAAGACCAACTTTGTAGACTCTGTAGAAGGTATTTTTCTAGTGTAGAGCGAGCATTTTAATTGAATTATACTCAGTTTGTATAAAATCAGAATAGAAATGTGCACCATTAGTCCAGTTTCTCAAAGTTTGAACCATATCGAGCTAAATTTGGCTGTACTTGATTAACCAGAAAAACATAACACACATAAATTCATTGTCATTCTTATAATCACTATTTTTCACTGCAGAGCGTCTTGACCGTATCCCATGGATTGCTCCTGAGTGTGTTGACAGTGGTACATCCATTGGCAATGCTTCTGACCAGTGGAGCTTTGGTGCCACGCTGCTCGAAATCTGCAACAACGGCAATCTGCCTATGAGTGGCAGCACACTGTCTGAGGTAGAACCTTTGTTTATTTTCCAACAGCCACAGGCTGCATCTGCCTGTTTTATCCTACTGACTTCTAATTGTAACACTGGAACCTTTGCCCCCAAACAGAAAGAGCGCTTTTATAAGCAAAAGGGCCGTCTACCTGAACCATCCTCCCAGGAACTGGCCAGCTTCATCAGCATGTGTTTGACCTACGAGCCTGTGGAGAGGCCCTCCTTCCGCACTGTGCTCAGAGAGCTCACAGAACTCATGATCAAAAGTCAGTTTTCACTAACTTACCTTAATTTTGATTTATCTCTCAGCCTATTTTGGTGCCTTTTAATACTGTTGTTTTTTGCTCATCAGATCCTGATATCCCCCCAAGTGAAACTCTGCCAGGCAAAGATTCATGCATGTTCCATAAACGCTACCTGAAAAAGATGAGAGACTTAGGAGAGGTGAGTTCTAATATATCTCATCAGCAGTTTTTTTGTTTTCCTCTATGTCATATAGTGATGCACTGCTCATGATTCTGTCTCCAGGGTCACTTTGGAAAGGTGACTCTCTACTTGTATGACCCAGCCAACGATGGGACAGGAGAGCACGTGGCAGTGAAGGCTTTGAAACAAGAGAGTGGTCATGTGGAGAGCTGGATGAAGGAGATTGAAATCCTGAAATCCCTTGATCACAGCAACATTGTCAAGTACAAGGGCTGCTGTACTGAACTGGGTGAGTCCCCATCTGTCATCTGTCTGATTCAAATAACTGTATTAAAATCTGTCAACATATAGTGTCTGCATGTGCAAAGGAGTACTTGCTCAATGCTCTCTTTTAGCTTGCAGTGCTCAGTGGATGTTTCAGGGAATTGATTTTTAATCCCTGCTGTTCCTCTGTGAATGTCGAAAATCTATTCGAAGGGCAATACTGTTTCCATTGTATGTCAATATTTTGAGTTTACAACACACTGCATGCTGAGCACTACAGCCCATTTAGCACCAGAATAGGCAACAGGTCATTCTTGCCTTTGAAAGGTAGTGGGGAAAGGAGGATAAAAGCACTGTTTCATTGTCCATTGACAGGAGGACAAATGGTGCAGCTAATAATGGAGTACCTTCCTCTGGGGAGTCTGCGAGAGTACCTTCCCAAACGTAAACTGAGTATGCCCCAGTGCCTTATGTTTGCTCAGCAGATCTGTCAGGTGAGTTTAGGTGGTTTTATCTTTTGTGCTGATCATCTACATTTCCACTTGATTTTCAGTATTCCTGGTGCTGTGTACAAAATACGGACGTGTGGTTATGTTCTCCTTCCTTCAGAAGATGTTTTGTGAAAATGTCTTCCACTTGAAGTTGCCTTTAGAGTAAATATTAATATTTATAAAGTATAATACCCTTTGTAAGACAATTTGCTCAAAGCCAAAAACGTGAACATGATGGTGCTAGACGAAAAGTCAGGGAATCATCAAAACCAGCCGGCTTCATCACCTGGGGGCATTACATGGCTGTAAATAGACATTTGAAATCTTAAAGTGAAACTTTAAACCTCCATTTTGTAATTTGATCCATCTTCTGTTCTCCTTGAAAGGGTATGGAGTACTTGCACTCAAAGCGATACATCCATCGAGACCTGGCTGCCCGTAATGTCCTAGTGGAAAATGACAGTTTGGTAAAGATTGGAGACTTTGGCCTGACGAAATACATCCCTGAAGGCGAGATCTACTATCGTGTCCGTGAGCATGGGGACAGTCCGGTGTTCTGGTGAGTTTGTACAGCACTTAACAGTGTTAGTCAATGCTTTGCTCCATGACTTTGGTTACTAACTGGATTTTTTGTTTTGCATAGGTATGCCATCGAGTGCTTGAAGGAGAGTAAATTTTCATTTTCCTCTGACATTTGGTCCTTTGGTGTTACGTTGTATGAGATCCTGACTCGCTGTGACCATCGCCAAAACCCTCCAGCAGTATGTCATTCCTGGCCTCTTATAACAAGCTCCAACCTACATATATTTTAATGAGTCTTATCAAGTAAATTTTTAATCATCTGTGTTAAATGCACAATGTACTCTTTTTTGTTTTTGTAGAAGTTCTGTGAAATGATGGAACCAACCCAGGGACAGATGACTATGATGGTACTCATTAAACTCTTGGAGAGAAATCTGCGGTTACCTTGTCCCAAAGACTGCCCGTGTGAGGTAATATTGCATGACCATTAAACAAAATTGACATATTGTTGGCATTATGTGTAGCCTGATATTTTTAAAATTACTTTTTTACCAACAGGTGAAGATAATAATGGAGCAGTGTTGGGCTGCAGAGCCTAAACAACGGCCATCATTCAGATCCCTCATCGAGAAGTTTGAGGCTATTCGCCGAACATATGACTGGCAGTCTAATATAAACTTTTCCTTGGCTCAGATCTGCTAATCACAACTCTGAAGATCTACTTGTCTACATGTCATCACTTTGCCTCTTTGGCAACCATATATTACAGGATAGCCAATAATGTATCTCCTGTTGTGCGATGTCTGCTGCTTCCATTTACATAGATATCTTTATACTATATGTTTCTTTTTTGATAAAGCACACTACTATGCTCTCATATGTGATATTGACACAGTGATAAACCCCATCAATGTGTTTTTTCTTGGCTCATTAGTTGAATGTCATTAGGAAAGGTGGGGCTTTGGGCATTTGGCCACTGAATGTCAGCTTTTGTCTTTCAAAAGTTAAAGATTTGCATATATCACAGTAAGTATTAAGAATTTCTGTAAGTTTAGGAGATTACAAGGATTGTTTATGTTTAATTTTAAGTTACCTTTTTGTGTATTAAGTTTACCTTTCATTTTGTATAAACCAAAAGAACAAATACAGAATCTAATAAACCATTTTTCACGTGACCTCTCATTCGAAGACTGAAACAGATTAGTACATGTTAAAAAGTGTATGAATTGCTTTACCGAGTGCCATTCAGATCTGTTACCAAACATCCTAAATGCCAGGCAAGACCACTGACTGAACAGAAAAATATATAGAATATTCATATAAAGTCATCAACACTCAAAACTTCTTTTTCATTTTATCACACTTACTCCTTCTTCACATCTTGTATTCGTGAAATAATATGGCAACATGTGCCCTATATCTTGATTATCTAAGAACTCAGTGACCACTTGGATGTACTGTAATGAAAACCCTTTCTAATCTTGACCATTTAGGTGCCTGTTCATTTGTCCCTGGGTAGGAAAGGACGTGCAAAATTGTACAAACCTGTCCAAATTGAAACATAAAGAGTATCACTGCCTGCACTACACCAGTCCAGTTGTTGATAATAATGTACCTACAATCTTGATGTAGAGTGACAAAAATCAGCAAGACAATGTTTACAGTCAAACTCTGCCTGCATACTATGGTGTTGTTGTGCATTGTTTGAACACAAGACTGACTATCTCCAAAAGCAATAAACAAGCAGCACTCATGGGCATGAGTCTAAAGTCCAGATAAAGTCACCAAGAGCCAGTTTTTGGCTCCTCCAGGCCCCTCCTGTGAATACCTCTTTATAGTCCAAATCTTTATATGTGATTCAATCATATACTGCATGCAACCAACCCAGTAAGACAATTTTTAAATGTGTATTTTTATTTATGTGTATTTTATTATTCTTTTTTAATCAAAATACTGGTTGACCCCCTCAAAAAAGATTTATGACCCCCATTGGTTTTAAGGCACCACTGAGAAATCTGCAGGATTTAAATGCAGTTTTGAGCAGAATACCGACAACAACCGAGGCCCCACCCCCAGCCTCCGTTACGTCGTAGTCATGGAGAATGCGTCTCTCTCTCGTCCAATCAGAAGCCGCGCTGGGGCCATGTGTGTATTGTTTAAACTGCTCAAATCGGACCGAGTTTCCAGACCGAGAAAACTTCCACCAAACTGAGTGATGGCGGCCGCCGTGTCTGTTAGCGCAGCTGCCAGAGACGAAAGCACAGACACAGGGCTCGGTTTCGCCTCTCGTCCACTTCATGAAAGCTACGACCTCGGCGCCAATCACGAGAACTGGGTGCCCGGAGTCCGCCGGCACTCCGAACCCGAACCCGGCGAGGAGGACTCAGCATCGCAGCGCGAGTGTCAGCGGAGGGTCGACGAGGACTTGACATCCCTGAGCCCCGAGGAGATAGAGAGCCGCTTAGAGAGGACCCGCCGGGAGTTTTACAACCGTAGAAAAATTATCATAAAAAATCTGCCCTCCGACGTTAGCAACCAGGTAACATTACTAACCAATTGGAGGCTTAAATTGTCGGATGATTTGATTGATTGACGGGGCAGTTTTGGCTAACCTTAGCCTAGCCTCTGTATGCCTGCCATGCTACCTGTTAGCATGTTAGCCATTTAACTCGTTAGCTGTCTAACTGTGGTTGATATTTTACTTTTTGAATTCACAGAAGGTTGAACTAAAAGTCAAACACATAATTAATTGGCAATCACAGAACATTAGCATTGTTTAAATTTGTTTGTTTTGGCCTACAAACACGGTTTAGGTTTAGCTGCCAGGTGGTCAGATAACTGTCAATAATGGTCATCTGTGGCCTGTAGTTATGACCTGATTCCGGCCTCGGAGGTAACAATTTGGTGGCTTTGATATCCGTGTTTTTTCGTTTTTCAAGCTTCCAAGCCGCATTATTAGTGATTAAACTCTCTAGGTGGAGGTCACAGGTGCATTGGAGCTTCTTCATTAGTCCATCTGTTGTTAAAGCTGGTGTTTAGTTGTATGAACCAGTCAGTGATTTACTCATGATGCCACATTTTTTGGAACGTGCCTGACTCGTGGGGAGCGCTGGGCCTGCGGGCGGTACCATTGTTCACACTGAGAGAGGGGGGGTGAGTAGTGGGAGTTCGAGATGTGAGTTGCAATATAACAAAGGGTGGAAGGTGTGGAGACAAAACATTTCAGAAAATGCTAGACAGCATCGCTATTCGTTTGTGAATGGTCAAAAGCAGCGCAGAACAATTTCTCCGACAACAATGAGTCAGTTATTCACCTCTCACCTCCCGCAGGTGCACTTGTTGCTTGTTTCCCAGTGGACATGAGTTAATTACCCAAATCTGCAATTAAGCAATTTCCAAATATATCTACAGCTTAAAGTCAAATATTTGACATATGATACACCGGTTAAAGGGTTGTAATAGACTATATGAAAATGATTCAAATGTCTGAGTGTAATTATTGTCTTTCCTTATTTACAGGAGGTCCATGAGCTGTTGGGAAACTATGACTTGAAGTACTGCTTTGTTGACAAGTACAAAGGCACAGGTTGGTCTAACTGCTTGTCCACCATGTTTGGTATTGCATGTACAGTTTAAAGGAGTAAAGGGTTTATCACAGATAATCTAAAAATATTAACAAATTAATTACAGCAAACAAACTTGATAGGTGCATAATCAACTGGGGCAGTTTACTATGTGCTACAATCTTAACAATGAGGACAAGAACTTATGTTTGACTCTTCTCACTTTTTGTAAATAAATGAAAAATGAAAAGAGGTTTTGATTGTCAGTGTGCACAAATATTTAATCACGGTGACAGTATTATTTGTCTTTAACCAAATTGCACTAATGCTGTCCCAATTGTTTTGTGCTGCTATGTATTCGAGCTTTGTGGAGGCGTGACTGAAATCTGTGTAGTGCACAACACTGTGCTAACTCTGGCAGAGATGGCAAGCTGTTGTGAAAGTTTGTCAGCAAGAAAGGTTATGTGGCTATCTTACAACATTTTTCCAGTAAGGCCTTTTCTCTGAGTGAGTTCTGGAGCTGCCATGTTGAAAACTAATCTACTGGTCAAAATTTGAAGGGGAAAAGTTTTACATAGCAAATGTCATTCATATAGTTCTGTTAATCTTATGCAGTCATGCACATTGTTGTGAGTTACTGATCTATTTTGTTGACAACTGGTGGAACTCATGTTGCAACACAAAGTAATCAATTTCTAAGCATCAAGACAACTAGTCTGTGCAATTAAAATGCCAAAATAATCAGTGTTGAATTTTTCCCAAGGCGATTAATCAACCTTGTTTGCTCCAATATGTGAGCTCTGTCTTAATTCAAGCAAATTGCCTGTTTACAATGATCTAAGAAAGATCAGTCTAGAGGTCTGGCCTGATTCATCTGAGGTAACTAGTGTTTAAAAAACAGAAATCGAAACACCAGCTTAGACATTTTGATTAAAGTTTTGACACATGTCAGCACAATATTTCAACATACAGTGACTGATAATGTGCCAGAAAATTGCATGAGTCAGATGGGAAATTGAGGATATGTCTAGTATTTACCAAACTTTTGTGGCAGATAACCATAGAAATTTAGATTTGCATTCATACAAAATCTATTTTGCAAAGATGATATAGTTTGGTTTTTTTTTTAACTTTCAAACATGACTCCAACCCCCCACCCCTTCTGTTTCTCTTTAAAAAACAGGGTTGATATTTGCTTGACATGGAGCAGCACACTATGGGGCTCTAGTAAACCTGTCTGCAGTCTGTCACATTGTCAAATATTTTAAAAGTAACAATATGTAATGTAATAACATTAAGAGTCATACAGGTCTAGATGTGACTTTTTAGCTGTCAACATGATTCACATTCAGATAAAATGAGGTTGATTCTTGTCAACTGCTATGACAGCCGTTGTAGTCTCAATAAGGAAAATATCGCAGTGATATAAAAGCTGGTGTGTGGTGACATTGTGCTATCAGCGTCTTTTATCCGACCTTTCAGTGGAGAAACGGTGTCACAATCGAGGTTTACCACCTGAGACCTCCTGTGCATGAATATAGTTCCTTCACTTAATGCTGACTGAACAAATGCCATGCCTTTACCTTACACCAAATTGTGTTTGTCTCTCTTCCTCCCTCTGCCTCCCATCACCCTCAGCATTTGTGACACTACTCAATGGGGAACAGGCGCAGTGTGCCATCAAAGACTTCCACCAGCATGTGCTACGGGACCGGGAGATCTCTGTGCAGCTGCAGCCAACAGACGCACTGCTCTGCATCGCCAACTTGCCCTGTGCTTTCACTCAGCAGCAGTTTGAGGAGTTGGTGCGACCCTTTGGTAACCTAGAGCGCTGCTTTCTGGTGTACAGCGCCTCCACAGGCCATTCTAAGGGTTATGGCTTTGTGGAGTACATGAAGAAGGACTCTGCGGCCAGGGCCAAGTCGGAGCTACTGGGAAAGCAGTTGGGCTCTCGCATGCTGTATGTCCACTGGACTGAAGTGGGCTCCCTCACATACCCACTGCTGCACTCTAAATGCCTGTGCGTGGACCGCCTGCCCCCGAGCCTCCTGACAGCCCAAGAACTTCGCAACGCCGTGGCTGACACCCATGCACCGGTCTTCTGCCAGGTCAACCTTACACTCACACACAAATTAATATGATTTGAGAGGAGTCCATTATCCAGATAGTGAATTCATTGTCTTTGGATTTTTTTGGCCGTAAGACATATGATGGCATCACCTAAGGCTGTTTGAGATCAAAGGATTCATCGAACAAATAATTAGCAATAATAAATGATGACAATACTGGTTAGTTGCAGCCTTGCGCTGGGGACACACAGGAGTCTAATGTGCCATGACATGCCAGTTCTTGCTCTCTTCTAATCACGCTCAGAGCTGATCATTGATGACCTCTTGAATTGTGTTACTTCATACATTGGGCATCACTTCCTCTGTAACAATGAAGTTAAAAGGACCATCGCCTTTTGTGATGATTTGCCGGTTGGGGCATCACTTGTGTGTGTTTGCGTGTGTCTGCTCCTCTGTCTCTCATATTTATTATATACTATAAATGTAGTGCAGACCTTGATATTACATAATGGGGAGGGGGGTAAAATTGTGAGTTGAAAGACAGCAGGGAGAGTGGCAGGAAAATCAAATGTGTTGGCAAGCATAGGATGAGTATTTCATCATTTATCAGAATCAGATCATTTATATTGTTTAAAATAGATCATCACTGTGTGAGAAAGTAGAACAGATACTGACACCATCACTGCAGGTTGTGAGCCCGCTGCGGTGTGCTCTGTCTGAATCGCCCAATTAGTTAACATGGCTGCTGAAAGGAAGTGTGCAGTGCTTTTCTTTCTGTCTCCTGTGTGTCCCCAACATTATACCACTTTTCCTTGAGTATTGACTTGCAAGCAGAATACAACCTCCCAGCTGTAGTCACATTTCTTTGTCAACAGTGTCTTTGTGTAGCTGCTGTAAATTTGTGCTGCTCAGGGTCATATTAACCAAACTTCTGAGAGCTGTTTGATGTTGATGGAGATTATGTGCTGCCATGTGTATCTGATAGTTGTGAAATTGACACTGAATGCTTCCAGATGGCAGGGGTCATTTTGTAAAATTGTGTTCCATATTTGATCTTTCAGCACCTTTCACCTTTTGCCCAGTTTTCCTGTGGCCACTCAAAGTTTCTATAGCAGTGAGCATTGCTGGTTCCTATGGTGACGACCACCTGACATCCCCAGGTGGTGTCATTCAGCAGGCTTTTCTGGAATGAGAGAGGGGTGTCCTTTTAGCACGACACACATAGCAGTGCGTTTCTGCTGGTTCCAGGGTTTTTTAGGACTGTGGCAAAGGCAGTGATTTAAGGATCATGTGATGATTAAAAGGAAACAGTTTAGTTTCTCAGCACTAGTTTTAACAAGAAATGAAATATTGAAATCTGGTGGTATTAAATCATGAGGTCACATCCAGTAACAGATGGTGAGTAAAGGGCCTTAAAAGGAAATTCAAAAACGATACGGTCAGCAGAATTGTACTTGCTACACACAACAGATTTTCAAAAATTTAGACATTTCATTTTAGGACTCCTAGGACTAGGAGGAGTCTTAAATGACAGTCTGTCATGTAACAACCTGTCAATGCCACAAAATTACCTGCCACCCTTTTTAACATGTTATCACTTTTAATTTAGTTTGAGCAGTGATTATTTTACATTTCAGGGATTTTACATTATGTAACATAAATGTGCTTGTAGATAAATGTCATGCTCAGACGTGTGATAATCTTCTAGAGTGGACCCACAGGCCGACTACACACTCCATACCTTGTATGTACTGTATTTATTGGCAGCAGAACCTGAGCTAACCAAGCATCCGTGAGATTATAATGTCTGTTTCTTTTCCCGCTCTACAGTTGGCTCAGGGACAAGATGGAAGTTTTCGGCGGTTTGCCGTGCTGGAGTTTGCAACAGCTGAGATGGCCGAGGAGGCACAGCGACTCACTGATGGCAGGCTGCTGGGTGGGACACACATCAGGGTGTCCTTCTGTGCCCCTGGCCCTCCTGGTCGAAGCATGTTGGCTGCTCTGATTGCTGCCCAGACCATGGTATTTAAGTCAAACTGATGCTGTGTTCATATATTCAGAGTTACCATTACTCTTGTGTTGATTGCGTGTCTCATGGTCCCTCCCCTCAAGGCTGTGAACAGAGGTAAAGGTCTCCTCCCTGATCCCACAGCCATGCAGATACTTACAGGCCTCAATAACCCTGCCACCCTCAAGATGCTGCTCAACCCACTGTCACAGGGACACAAACAAGGTGAGGAGTTCACGAGTTCCTAATCAATAGGTCAATTTTCTGCTCTGTATACTGATGATGTTTGTGTGCAGGCCTCCTAGGGGCAGCCCCCACAATACCCCTGCTGGCCAACCCCGCCCTCTCGGCAGCCCTGCTCCAGATGCTTCTTCAGAACCAGGCCAAGGCCCAGCAGGTACTATTACTTTCCTGCCTTTTCTGTGACACATGCCTCCTTGCTGCACAGCCTGTTTTGATTCATCCTCTCTTTCTAATACACCCCCCACTCCTCCACTCTCTGCTTTTTCCCCCTCTTAACCATTAGCATGCCTTTGTGGGAAATCATCTTCTGTGGGCTCAGGTGCTGCACAATAAAGAAAACCCTCTAGTGCCTTGTGTGAGTGATCTTGGTGTTTGTGTTTGGCTATCAGTGTGTGAGATGTTGGTGAAGCTAGATGGATCCTGGTCTTTTTATGTGATTGGTGATACAAAACACAATGCCTGTGTAGGTAAGCCCCAGCTAGGAAAGTGTGAGTTTTGTTTTTGTTTGTGTGTGTGTGTGGGGTGTACTTTTGCGTGGTGCTGAGTGATGTGGTAGGTGTACTACTCCATTGTGCACAAAAAGTGTAAATAGCCATTCTGTAAGGACATAATTTCATATTTGGTGAGTAAGCCTCTGTGCTAATTAAGTGTGCTCGTGTAGTTCAGCAGTCTTTCGCTGCTCGAGTGTCGTGGCCCGGCTGTGTGACCCTCTTGTGACACTGAACTCTGCTCTCTCCTTCGGCCAGCAGGCAGGACTCATCGGGGAGAATCCTCTGGCTGCTCTGCCTGTCCAGCAGGGAGTCCATCTGCTTGGAGACCTGCCCCAAGGTTTGGCATCCACCGACTCCAGCCGTAGCTCCTTGAGCCACAAACTGCATGTTTTTGCTTTGCTCACGATGCTAAACATCTGTAGCCCTCTTTGCCTGTCAATCGTGGTCTCTCCTCTTCACATTGGCCGTGGTATTTTGGTTATGATGCAAGATGAGCCATAATGTTCTGTAATAGAACTCTTAGCTCTAAAATATTGACATGTATGTGATTAGGTGTGTTTTCATTTGTAGTTTAAGAAATCTAAAAATGTTGTCAAAATGTAACTCACTGATTTAATATGAAAAACATGAAGGAGCAGTAGCCAGTCGGATCAAAGGTTAAACCTTAAATTAATCGTAAATTTAAAATCATGCCTCTTTCTAATTTTCCTAGGTGGTGTAGTCCCTGGTCTTGGTCTTCAGACAGATCCCCTAAACCCCCTAAAGCCAATGCCACTTGGCAGAGCACTGACAAGAGAGCAGGAGTCCCCCACAGCAGCATGCACCTTCCCCCAGACTTCCTCTCCCACCCTGCAGGGCATCTCCATGCCCCTGATGGGTGGCATGATGGGGGCAGATGGCCTCACAGCACAAGGGGTGAGGTCCCAAGTAAATTCCAGAATATGCTTTCTGCCTCTTGTATTCTTGTCCAGCTTTCTACATAAGTGTAAATGAGTTGCAGGTTTTTTCTGTTAAAAATGAATCTCCTGTTCCTTCCTGTCAGGTATCCATACTAGGAGATCCTCCAAAAGATGTGAACCTTCCCCAGAGTGCCTTCCTCAATGTCAACAGTGTTTTCCCCTCAGGTGAGCTGCTTTCTTTTTGTGTGGTTCTGGTTTTCCTACTTGGCAGTCTGTTCTTGTTTAAATATTAAACGTAAATATTAAGTATAAGCATCCAGCCTGTAATGTCTGTCTGCCCTCCCCTCCTCAGGAGCAAGCTGCAGACCTCACCCCTACAGGAAGAGGCCCACATTAAGTAATGTGTCCAACCAGCACACACACCAGAGCATCCAGTCAAATTACAACCTGCGTTACCAGGATTCCTACAGCCCAGAATATCCTCCACTACACCAGGTAACCAGCAGATTGTTTTGTCCATGGACAGTCCTTTTAGTCTTCTAGTCTTTACTGAACCATGTCATGGTGACCTGGAATTTAAGCAATGTACTTCTGTGCAGTTGCAGATAAAAAATCTGCTTTGCTAATATTATTTGTATTATATTTTTTGTTGAATTGGATTCTGTTGGTGGCTGCATAGGATTGTTTCTGACTTGTTTGCTCCAAACATTTCCAATTACTCCAGACCATTGTTAGTCCAAAAGTCAATTTATTGAAAAAAGATAGATGTTGTGAATTTTGGAAATTACATTTTTTTATCTGATTAAATATTTTGCTCCAGTCCATATTTGTTCGAGATCAGTCTTTCGAAAATATTTTCACTGCGAAAAAGAACTGTTTACTCTCCTGCTTGTCACACACAAAGGGAGACACGTACCTGTATTGAGTCGGCCATGAAGCAGCAGTCTAATGGCAACAGAAATTCCATTCATATAACCACAACAGCAAAAATCTGCTCAGCGCTCCAAGACGTCATCACTTTCATATCAACAACTGTAGAAAGATGTGGAAGATATTGCCAGTTTGGAAGTATTTATAATTTCTGTTAATATAATATGACATTCAAAGCTTCATTTGAAAATCTCAGAAGCTTTGACGTGGAAAAAAAAGAAAAGAGATTCAATTCAGTCCTCCTATATGATGTGATCTGGTCTGATGCCTGGCTGGTGTTTCTCCTCAGGATCCACTGGCCCACTTGTATGAACAGCAGGAGAACCTGGATACTGGGGCCTTGGCAGGATTCGGTCAGCAGGTATTGTTTAATCAGCCATTTCAAGACTGTGTATGCACATTTTCAAATTCGTTATCAAATTACATGTTTTTTGTTTGACAACTTGTTTGGTTGTTTCCGCAGCTTTCTCGTCACCCTGACTACAGCGAGCAGTTTTCTCACTACAGTTACCCTCCCAGCCCACCCCTGTCCTACTTCAGCTCAGGACCTGAGGCCTCCAGTAACAGTAGCCTCCCAACCACCCAGCTCAACAGGGTAAGCCTCAGGCTTTGGACTGATTTAGTCTTTCTTTTTGAAATGAATCTCTGTTTTGCTTTCAAACTATTGATTACTTGTCAGGTCGAAAACATCAAGGTAGCATAGGGAGAGATGAAAAGTGGAGGGTTAGGTTCCAAGAATAAGTCCATGTTCAATAATTAATGTTGTGCTGTGAGTGCTGGAGCCTCAGTAGAAGAAGTCTAGGTCACTGAGAGTTGGTTGTTTGTCCTCAGGCTGTGGGAATGCCTCCTGTGAGCCACACCGCCAACTACCCTCCAGGCCTGGGAAATCCTGTGAAGGTATTTTAGACACTTTCTTGTCTTTGCTTCTGAGTCTTAACTTTTCATATACATTTTTGCTTTTAGACCAAACTTGATTTTATGTATTTGTTTTTATCAATTCTAGACTCCTATTGGTAGCCACAAGCGCGTGTTCTCCCGCCTGATCCCATCTCCAGAGCCGAGCCCTGAAGGCAGCTACGTGGGCCAGCACTCCCAGGGCCTCGGTGGCCATTATGCAGACTCCTACCTTAAGCGAAAGCGTATTTTCTAAATGCAGCTGAACGCTTCTTGCTGTATAAGTAGCCATGAAACAGCCAGGACACAATGGCATCTCCTCTGGTTTTCTCTGAACTTGAGCTTGGTGGTCCTTGGATTTGTCTCCTGTGTACTCCTGTGAGTGACCCCTGGAGGGCGCTGGGGAGTGCAGCCTGTTGCTATCTGGACAGTTGTGTCACTCTGGGAATCCTTGGTGGTTGTTTTTTTTTTCTGTTGTGTGTGTGTGTATGATTTTAGTGTGTTGGTAAATTAAGTTTTTACTTTTTTCCCTTTTTTTTATTTGACTTTTAATTGCCTGTTGAAAAACTTGTACAGTGAGAAAAAATGGTTAATTAGCAAATGAAGTCTTTTCTCTTAAGCATTTTTTTATTCCTGTGTTGAGTGTGGTGTATCAGCAGAGCTACAGATAGTTTGGCCAGTTTTCGATGGCAGTCATTGGCTGCTTTTATATTTTGTTTGACATCTCACTAAAGTGATGCTGTCCACAATTTCAGGCAAAGGGACTTGCATAGTATTAAAAACAAGCTTTAGTTCAAAGGCTCTTATTAAATAGCCTTCTTAATTCCATGTAAAAAGTTCAGTAGTTTGTTTAATGAGATGGTGTTTTTGTGTTGTGGTATTTTGTGTTTTCCCCTCTCTTCCACAGGGTTGTATATTCTGCTGTATGACTCTATTTCTGGATCAGGCCTCGTCTCATTGGTTAACATTCAGCTTTCCATCCACCAATGACAGCTGTGTGTACCTGCCTATGTATTTTGACGGTGAAGATTTTTACCATTCTGGCATATTTTCTCAACCATTAACTGTTCCACGTTGTTTGTCTTTTGATCCACACCCTCCAACTTTGTTCAAGGAAACTGTTCTCTACACTGGTTGTTGAGTGATGCACTTGGAGGGCACAGGTCACAATCCTAATCTGTTCTCACCTCTATAAGATGCCATTTTCAAATCTCCTCTCACTCATATGTCCATGAGTTGAATATTTTCTGTGTTTATGTGAGTTCTGTGTAAATTTTGAATGTCTTAAAAGTCCAAACACCACACCTCGATGGTTCAGTTGGGTGGGTGGGACGGTGGACATGCTGCGCTGTGTGCCATCACTTAAGCTGCCAGCTGATGGTCAATACAGGAACATTAACCATCTCTTCTCAGCGAGAGGCTTGACGCTCATTTAACTTAGCTTCTCCAGATGAGTAGATGGCAGCTGGAATGATGGGCACAGCCTGTGTTCAAAGCTTTCTAGTAATGGTGGGAGTTAATTTTGTCTTTGGGGGGGGGGGTACTAATGGAAGCTAGTGGCAGGTGATTGGTCAGTGACATGACTGTCCTTGTTTTTCTTTTTTCCTTTTTTTTTTTTTTTTTTGAATAATTATCTGGTTGACAGTTTGATTGTGAAAACCCATTACCTCTGACTTCTGCTAGGAAATGCAGCTACACTTGAGCCTTAACAGTGTTTTCTGTGATATCATCCTGCCCTGTGTTGGCTTCCATCTACATTTACCTTTTCTGTGTTATTTGCTGTGTAAATAGTTAAGCTTGATCATTTTCCTGAGTCCAAAACTTTCGTTTTCTTTAATCATACCTGCCTCTGGTCTGGTGTTTTGAATGAATTTGCTGCTTCTCGTGGTTTTTGTTGTTTGCCTGTATGTTTGAAAGCTGACGTGACCAAGAGTGGTGTCACAGCAGACTGCTCATGTTGTGTATGGACCAAGAGATGCAGCTGTACTGTATGACCATCATCCATTTTGATCGATTTGATTCCAACTGCTTCTTCTCATCTGTACCGCCATGGTTGTCTCTGTATGTGTGTGATGTGAGCAAGTAAATGTTATTTAAACTAATGTTGTTGTGAAGTCCATCATTTTTTTAAAAAAAGAAAAAAACGAAAGATTTAGACTTTAGCTTTTTAGCTCTAGATATAGGTTTGTTTATCTTTAGTTTCCTTAAGTCAACTTTCAGTAGAGAAATATCTGTCAAACCTTTTGCTGCTGGTATGAAAGTAAAAAATTCTTTTGAATTGCAAAAGAAAAGTGCAACCCTAAATTTCTAATACATTAAAATGTTACACAACATTTTATTGGCTGACAAACATGTTTGTGATTCGGAGGAGGAAAGATAAGCGAGTCCTTTATAAAGATTGAGGCTGACTGTTTTCATAAAGATGCACCCAGTGTTTATATCATATTGTGTTATATAACTAATGAAGCAGAACTATGCCTCTTCTCAATAATGATTGCATGCACAGCCAGCTGATGTTTGGCTTTACTGGATCGGTAACCAACCATAGAAATAATGATTCTGCACACTTCAAGCAAACGAAAGTAAACAAAAGGAGTGGAACATCCAAACATGTGCTAATAAAAGTCCTGCTTGTAAACACGACGGCAAAATCCCTTCTTTTGTTGCCTCATATGGAAAACAACTGAATGCTAATAACTTTGCACTGTGCACCAAGAAGCTCTATCAGTGCTGTATTGAGGTAAATGTGACCTGTTTGAATGTTAAGTAGGTTATTGCTCAGAGGATGATATGAGCTTCCTGACTGAATAATAATTGAACAATAAACTCAGTTATCAAATCTAAAGGCTGACAACAGGTTGCTCAAGAAATAACAACACCTCAAGAAATATGAGAAAATACATTTCACTCTGATAAGAGTGTAAACAGAGACTGATGACATTTGGATTTAATTAAAAAAAACAAATTAAACAATAACTTGAAGCCATGTTATTACAGGCCCAGTGTTCCCAGCCTCTGTGTTCAGCACAGCCTGAAAGTAATGGCAGGTCAATTGAGCTGTTATCAGCCAGTTTAAAGTAATCTGCCCAGATGATTGGCTTTGTGGCAGGAGGAAGCCCTTTGTTCTGGCCCTCACCCTTCAGACGGAGGTGCTGGGGGGTAAGAGGCAGTAAAGAGAGCTCCTCTTCCTCTCAGCGGCCATCAGGATGAAAGGTTTTGATTAGCAGTTATTCTTGTGGTCCCACTGAGCCTCGAGGATCAGAGCTGCTGATGGAGCTTTCCCCCTGATGGGCGAAAACACGACTGCAGTTCATTGTTCATAAAACGCTCCTTTTTGAAAAGAGTAATATTGTTTGTGACATTTCTCAGCAAGCAAAAAAATTACTTTGTGCTTGGGTCTGTGAATGCATGTCGCTTATGAAATAAGTCTAACAGAGAAGTACTCCTGCTTTTTTTTTTTTTAACCATCAATCTGAAAAGGACAATGGAAATGAGAACACTGTGAAGAAATGATGAGGTTGTTTTTTAGACCTACTGGCATTATATTAATGCACTTTTCCCAGCCACTGGGTTTATTTCTGTAATATTTGCCTGTAACGCTGCAGGCACCCCTGAATTATGTTCTCATACCTGCAGCTAGACTACCCAGAGTTCTCAGAGGGATCCACTGAGGCTCGGTGGACGCTGTGTCAGACACATTTAGATTTCTGCCTTTCATATTTCCACCCACACAGTCACCCTGCGCAGTTGCTGGTGAATGCTGCTGAAACCTGCGATTTTCCCAAATACAGAGAGGAAGGCAGGAAGAGCTCTGAAGACAGATCACTGCGGCATCATTTATCACAAATCACAAACGCACGAATGAAGGAAAAGTTCTCTTTCTTGTGCCTCTGCGTGTCGAGCTGAAAATGTGACCCATCCCTCTCACTTTATCGCCCGTGTGTGTGGCGAATAGAAATGAGTGTATTAAAATGTACAGATTGGCTGTAATGCACATGTAAAGCACACACTTAATTCACATTCACAGTGATTTATTGCAGCTTTCTTTCAGTATGCGAGCAACAAAGTGTAAACAAATAGGGTATGTCACAAGAGCTGTTTATAGCAGGATTAGTCATAGAAAGCAGCCCACTCCCCCCTGTGACAAACAGTCTATAACACAGTATCTCGATAGCCCAGGAGAAAGCTACTAGTCTGCCTTTTGCTTAATTCAGGAGAGGGAAAGTCACTCAGCTTGAATGGTGCTCCTGCTTCTATACCCAAACAAGATTATATTATAGTAGGGATTTAAATTCCAAGCCAGAACACGTTCCCTCACCCCCCCCCTTGAAACGAGCTTGGGTATTGTTACACTCGTCATTTTCATCTTCTCCAGTCGATCTTCTGTGTAACTGTATCTCACTGTGGCACTGGAAAATGAGATAATAATTTCTGGTTATGGGAAATAAAAGCAGTGGTTCTCATTATACTGTTATTGCTCTGATGCATAAACAACATACCTGGAGAGATATTCCAAAACAAAACTTGCTGTTTCTGTTTCTATTAAACTTTCTTTTTTGCAGATGCTTACCTTCAGTCTTGAATATTTGCTTCGTGCAGATGTAATCCAGACAGCGACTGTATGAGATGAACCAGGTTTATATTTCTATTTGTCAGTCTCAAAGAGTCTTGAAATCTTTCTATCACACCCCCCCCCCCCCAAAAAAAACTAATCTCTTCAAGAAGTATCTCTTTTCCTCCTCTCCCCCATTGAATCATATCCCCTGTCCCATATCGTCCTCCTCAACATTAATAGCCTGCACTTTTATCCAGAAGTGCAGCTCTCATTCCTCTTATTTCCTTTGCTGCCGCTTGTCTCTTACATGATCACTATTGAATTACGAGATATTGCGAGAACACTATCTCTGACTGCTGCGTTCTGTATTTTCCTCTCTATTTACCATCTAAGAATTGAAGTTTATTTTTCATTGCATTTTGCTCAAAGCACTTATGATGTGATGTGAATGGTAAAATAGGCCAAGTGCAACAAGAACAACAACAAAAACTCTTTTTCAAAAACACTGTGTCAAAAGCACAATGTCTGATCTACATGTAAACCAGCAGTGTAGCTCTGCTCACCATTGAAATTCAAAAACACAGGAATCAGCAATCACTCCCAAACTGAATGAAAGGCTTTTTAATACAATGACTGACACAAGATAATGACCAGGCCAGGTGTAAAACTAAACTAGAAAAGCACTCGGAGAGCACAGACCTCTGCCAAGCAGCACAGTTCATCCAGCTTATTGTGATTTACACCCCATAATTTTAGTCCTACATTTGATCTATCTATTTCAATGGATTCCAGGACCATAAAACATACCCTTAGCAATTGGAATCGCATCAATATCATTTTAATATCAGTTTAATAGCTATACCTGAAAATCGACATTTCCGTAATGGCTGTTTTCTGGATCACCTCCAAAATGTAATCATTTGTTCCTTATCCCAGAAATGACATTTCCTGAAAATTTCATCAAAATCTGTCCATAATTTTTTGAGTTATGTTACAAACAAACAAACAAACAAACAAACAAACAAACAAACAAACAAACACACAGACAAACAAACAAACACACAAACAAACAGACAAACCAATGCCAGCAATAACATAACCTCCTTGGCAGAGGTAACTATTCTTTGCATTTCTAACTCAAATTCACTGTCCCCCTTGTTTCACAATGAATATATTTCACACTGGTGACTATAAAAGTGCATATCAGTAGTTCATGTGGAGTCATGTGTGGTCATTCTGACACTTGATCCCCATCTCCAGTTGCCATTATAGCACCATAAAGTCATTAGTAGATGCTCTGAAATTTGTTTATTGTGTCATTTGAGGTCTCTTCGGTCCTCAACTTGTCCCTAAAGTGAAACCTCGCCTCCCTGATGCAACATTACATCCTTTCCTTTCTAACTCCTCCTCTGCCTTCCACTGAATTGGTTTGCGGAAAAACAAGAGCACACTTTGGTGAAAATGAGGTGACAAGCGACGGCTCACTCTGCTGCTGGTGAGCACGTTCCAGAATCAGTCCTGAATGATTGTGCTTTTTCATGTTGTTCAGCGTGTGGATGGTTTCTGCAGCTCTCCTCCCGACATTAGCTTCAAATCTGTGTGAGTGTGTGTGTGTGTGTGTGTGTGTGTGTGTGTGTGTGTGTGTGTGTGAGCGCATGCACAAAGCGTGGACAGAAGGATGGTCCGCCCCCACCACTGCACCTCCGCAGAACAAGAAAAAACAATCTGAAGTTATTTCAGGAATCCTTTGAACACTTCATATAAATGACCTGATACCCTGCTGAAACACACACATATTACTGCAACTCTACCACATCTAAACATGCATCTCACACACACAGACACACTCAGAGTCTAGCATGTTCATTTACTTTTCATTGTCCTACATGTTAACACACACATGCACACACACATGTCCATTAGCTCCCTGGCTACAGTTCACTGTCGGGAATGAGGTGTGGATTATTATTTCATGTCCTTCCACTGGCAGAAAGTGGATCCATTTCCCAGAATTCCCTGATGAGCGATGTGTAGAGTGTGTGTGGGCCAGAGGCCAGACAGTCTGCTGATGGTCTTTCTGATGGACATGCAGAATTCGCTGCCTTCTCAATTTCGCCGCAATGGAGAAATCGTCCATCAATTTAAGCTTAATTTCTACATGCAGTCTCCACCGCACACACTCCCACCCACCAACATTCAAATCAAAACGGCAAGAGTGAATTACGCACGGTACTTTTCCATGGCCTGGACAGCCACGGCCTGCACAGCCAGTCACAGTAAGACTGCATGGCATTTCAATTATTCCTCACAATATGAATGGATAACGTGCGGAGCCATTTGGCGAGGTTGCTCATAATAAATCAGATTCTCATGAAATGAAGTGTGCAGCTGACTCAAGCAAGAGGAACATGTTTTTTTCCACACCACAATGGAGCGCTCCAGTCGGCGCTGTGGTCCGCGGTCATTTCGTCATCCACTGCATCCCCCTGTTTTACTTTCTTTGAAATTGGGGAATATTAAAAAAAAAAGAAAACGGATTTGGCACAGTCTCTTTTCTATGTCATCATGGAGTTCTTTAGACAGAGTAAGAACTTGTTAACATTTCATTTCCTTTTCAATGTCATTTTATATTCAAATATTGGTACAGTCACACGCTGCTGCTGATGGACTCAAATGTTTGAAATGTCTCGCACGAGGATTGGGATAAAAATGTGCCTGCGTTCCACAGAGCATGTTTTTTTTTTTTTTTTGGTCAAGGTTTGTTCAGATGAAGGCCGTGTGACCGAAACCCTGGGCATTTAATAAAAGTGGAATACAGAAGCTGTGTGGGAGCATTTTTTCATTCCTATTTGGTCAAGGTTTTTTTGAGATGAAATGAAAGTAAGCAAGTTTCTTTTGTCGGCATGCAAGAATTAAAAAGAGGACTCCGGGACTCTTTGTGCTCTCATCCTGATGAAACCACTGAATCATGGGTTTAATTGTGCTGAAATTGTTCTTCACAGAAGAATTCCTTTTGGGGCAATTCAACCCGACTCGAATGAAAATTTAGATTTTAAAGGTGTTTCCCAGAGAAACAATGCTCTCATCTGTGATTCTGATAAATGGCCGCGAGTTGCTCTTTCAGGTATTTTCTGAACTTTTTCTGAACTCAAAACAGCTTTTCAAAACACAATTGTGTCATTGTTTCATCATCTTCAAATAGGAAAACACAGTTATTTCCACATATTCTTCCTGCATCCAGTTACAGACGTCTTTTTCATTTTTTCCTATTCATTTTCTAAGGCCATGTACTCTAACTGACAATTTTCTCTCAAGGAGACAGTATTGAATGTTCTTCAGTGCAGCTGCCCTGAGAGAAAATAATGATTAAAAGTTGAAATTCAATTGCAGATTTATTGCGTGTTTTAGCCAGGAAATAAAGTAAGAAAAGAATAAGATCAGACCTCAAATAAAGACGACATTTAAACTGTAAGAGAGGCTAAAGACATGCAGCCTGTGTACAATAAAAAGTGAGTGCCTGAAGCCAAACATCAGCATGAGTCGTCACAAGTTTTCAAGGTCAATTGTCAAAATATATTCTTTTCATTTTTAAGCTCAGTAGGTTGTAAATTGCATGTAAATGAGACAGTTGATGTGTGTATTCTGAAGGGACACTGGCTAGTGAGACAGTTGTATAATGCAGTTTGACACCTCTGTGATTTCTGTTGTAAAGAAGCCCACAGTTAAGGTTTCTGATTGTATTCACTTTGCTGGAGTCCTCAGATGTTCCTGAAAGCTATAAAAATAAGACACGGCCGAGTGTACATCAGACATACAGAATAAATGCGAATATTGCTACTAGACCTTCAGCGACTCGACATTTTCAGCTTGACACGTTTAAGCTTTTTTTCTCTAATGCAACAAGCAAAAAAGCAAGTTCAATCATGCTTTTTTTTCATTCAGCCGAGAAAACTCTTCTAAAATTAGGCCTGTTCTGGCTTTTAAAGACACAGACAAAATGATTAATGCTCTTCTGTTTTGTCTGAACTGCTGCAGTGCTTCTGTACCTGCCTCTGCCAAGTGTCTGCTTCTCAGCTCCGGTTAAAAATGCTGCTTTTCTCTGAGGGATATCTTCCAAACTGGTTTCAATCACTTCGGTGTTTGTGGAAAGCATTTCATGATCGAGCGCCAAAGTAAATGTGTGAACATTTGCGGGTCCTCAGGAAAGGGGTCCTTGGTCATTGCAATGATCAAACAGATGAGAGACTGAATTTATCATCCAGTATCAGCAGTAAAATATCTAGTGATGTTCAGTCCAGTGTTGATACTTAACAATCAAGCACAAAAAAATACACGTCATTAATACGACTTTATACAATATCTCTTGAACCTCGGCACACGTTTGAGTCATGGCAGCTTAATGCTTCAAATCATTGTATTTCTCATGTTTAATTTCTTGAACAATATGCTTTTAGGCTTTTTACTCACACTGGGTCAACATTCAAAACCATAGCTCCAAGCAATATTTCCTCAGATCAAGCAGAAAATGCGATGCTTCTGCTCATCTCTGGCTTGCTCTAAAATACAGACAGCTGGACACAAGCACAGAATAAATAACAATTTAATTGAGGTTGAGGCAGAAAAGAAAAGAGTGAAAAACATGTGGACAAGAGGAAAACAACTCTTTAGAATGTTAGTCTATTTTTAAAGGCAGTAATTACAGAAGAGATAGAAAGCAGACTAGAAGTCTGGTTTCTAACCACACTCATTGGCCTGTGAGGCTGCGATGCTCATTATACACCAGAAAACAAGATTGTTGGTTTAAACCAAGTGTCTGTTTATGGTTATGCACTTGTTTCTCCATGAAACCATAAGACACGTGAGGGCTGACACAGTAAAGATTTACTGTCAGAATGTGATATTTTGACGTCTCAGAGGGAGGAAGATAGACAATTTATTTCTTTATATATTAGTGTTCATTGAAAGTCTTCTAGTATGCCCTGTGTTTCTTTCTGCTCACGTCCTTCCCTTCTGTTTCCATCTATCAGAGAGGAGGCACCACCACTGGGGAGAAATGAGGGAATGCTTTCAGGGGACCCCAAGGAAACAGTGGACTTTTAGTTAATACTTAGTGGCACCATTGCTTCGCTGAACAGCTTTTCTTCTGATACAGCGGCTGCACATGGAGGGCAGCAGCCGCTTGTCTCCAGTGGCCTCCGGCTAATCAGCCTGTTTTGCCTGAGGTGTGAGTCCAGTCGGCAGCGGGGTGGGATTGTAGCCGACCTCCACCAAGACTCTCTACAGCACCTAACTCAAAGTTATTACAGTCTGGAGTGCTGTTTTTTTAAATTCAGTTTGTGTACTTTCACACCTTTCACACCCAAAATCCAGCACTTGTGATGTATGTGTCCATAAATTGTCTTTGAGCATCAGAGCACACGTTGCCACCAAGATGTTCCATTCATCAATTTATATCTGTCACTAGCACCATTCATATTATTCAGAGCATCACTCCTGAGAGCGTTCACGCTGCACTGGCAGGGGAAGAAGAGCAGCGGCCACTTTTCTGAAGTTTACAGAACATCCGAACATCCGGCTGTCTATTTTTTAGCTCCTTATCTGTGTCAGGGTCACCAGCGGCAGCAAGCAGAGCAGCCCAGATGTCCTGTTTCCCAACAGCCTCCTCCAGCTTTTCTCAAGGAATCTGAAGGCGCTTCCAGGTCATCTGAGGCCGTCATGAGTCCCGCCACTTCCTGATGGACTGCGTCACCTAACCACCTCAGCTCTCCTCGTCTCAATCCTCGACAGCAGTGTATTGACTGAACTTTTTTTTAGCCCAGTGCTTCAGTCTGTTACATGAGCTAAATGTGAGAGCTAAGATCTTTACCACCACTCTGATACAAAGCTAACTAAAGATACTGGACTTCAAGGAAACTTGAGCTCCTCCATTGGAGAAGTTATTGCTTTGGGACAATGATTCAGGAAAGAGACATGAGATGTGGCCCTGCTTGCACTCATCACAAACTCTACAATGCAACGAGGACAAAAGGGTTGACACATCTGCAGACACCAACGATGCACCTTTAATACCACTGAACTAAACACTGTCTAGACCTCAGCTGCACCTTGATTACTGTTTGACTCAGGTGTTTGACATCTATAATCAGGATGATGCTTGATTTCAGCAAAAATAACCAAAACAGCTCTGACTCTGAGTGTTTAATTACAGTACAGTTGCAGCTAAACACTGTCTGGCATCCAAAAAATAGACCCTCAGTAGAGAGCATTTTTAGAAATCAGAAGATTGATCCATGTTTTTTGCTACATTTCAATTTCCAGTTATGTCAAAGTGGTCAGGAAATCAACTTTATCTCAAATCAACATTGGACTGACGTGGACCATATAACTGTAAGTTGCATTATTGTTTTGTATATTTGAAGTTGCTACAAGATTATTTTTTATACTACATTAGATAAACACAAGACAATGGGTGTCCATTGGTGTTGAGATGGCTGACATTGTTTTAATGTACATGAATGACAGCGAATGATACATGGAGGAAGATAACCAGTGTGATCCTTTGTAATTCATAATAATACTAACACGTTCCTTCTGTTCCCAAGAGTGAAATCTGTTTTTGATTTAAAATGCACTGCAGATCACTTTCAAAAAACACTGAAGCAGACATTGATCTCCGACTGACAGAGGTCAGCATATTGTCATGAATGTCACTGGTCAGATGCTTTCATGCAAAGTGTTTTACAGTGCCATTAGCTGTGGTGGCCCTGATGGGAATAAGACCTTTTACCTAACAATGTGAGCACTCCCAAAGCAACAGGATAGTTTTCACTTTTGTTCCTCATCTAAAAATATTGGGTTGGCTGGAAGGTCTCAGTGCCATCACTCCAGGGGGCCGACATGCGCTCCTCAAGCTTGGACCAGGTGAATCCTAGTGACAATTTTCAGCCACAAATAGGTAGAATGATAAACAGTGGCGTTTTACATGCTACGTCTGATCTTATAAAGCTCTTTCCAAGCTGACATCATTTGAGCAATTTTGTTATTTTCTGTCAAGGAAATGCACAATGAACGCAGGCAAGGGGCAAAACATAATGATTGAATAAAAGATTCAAAAAGCCCCCTCCAGTGCTGACAAATCACCTCACCACCATAGTAGACTGGGAGAGAGGGAGAGAGAGAGAGAGAGAGAGAGAGAGAGAGGGAGAGAGAGACTGAGAGAGGGAGGGTGGGAGAGAGACTGGGAGAGAGAGAGAGAGAGAGAGAGAGAGAGAGACTGAGAGAGAGAGAGACAGAGAGGGAGGGAGAAAGAGTGAGAGAGGAAAGAGACAGACAGAGAGGAAGAGAGAGAGGGAGAGACTGAAAGAGATAGGAGAGAGAAATAGAGATAGAGACTGAGAGAGAAACAGGGAGAGAGAGAGAGAGAGAGAGAGAGAGAGAGAGAGAGAGAGAGAGAGGGAGGGAGGGAGAGGTGCTGAAGCCAATGTTTGTCGTCGAACTCCAGCAGATATGAGGATGGGAAGATAATGGCCCACACTGATCACAATTCAATTATCAATCTGACTCCTTTTATGATGCATTCTGGCAGAAACAAACCTGCAGGAGAGACTCTGGACTGCAAAGAACAAAGGATCGCATGTGGTTTTTGGACATGCCAAACCATCCCTCACACCATCCAGATTTACTGAGAAGAGGATGGTTTTTGGAGTCCAACTGAACATCCTACTGAAATGACTGGATCCGACCTGTCCATGGAGGGAATTACTGGAGACTTCCGCGGTGTTTGTGCGCACAGAGATGCCTTGATGGATTGACTACTTTTTTCTTTTTTTTCTTTTTTTTAATAAATGGAAATTTTGCTTGGAAATTTCAGCTCAGCTCAAAGACACACAGGCAGCAATAACAGCACAGCACACACACACACATTGAAGGCAGCGCCGGGGATCTGTGTCTCTGCAATAAGTGGCTGATAAAAAGCAATAAATTCTCTAAAATAAATAAGAGTCATCCGGTTTGTGCGCCATGAGCGAGCAGGCATCAAACTTCAGGGGCAGCGGCAGCAGCAGCAGCAGCAGGACCGGTGTCTCATCAGCAAAACCCTGGACTGGTGAGGATCAGGACCGAGAGGAGATCCTGGGCTGACTTCAAACCCACAATGAGATGATTGATTTTTTGCATGTCAGATCAGCACTGTGACAGTTTTTGATGTCATCCAGGAAACAAGCTTCAGATCTGGGCTCACTTTGATTTGTGAGATCAAGTGGCATAAAGAGAGAGAGAGAGAAAGAGAGAGAGAGACATGATTTGTGCTTAAAATAAACAGCCATATTATTTCATCAAGTTTGAAGGAGATCTTTAATTTTTTTAATTTTTTCTTTTTTTTTTTTTGCACTATGATGGAAGCACCACCATGCGCCAAGAAGAGCCTGTCCCTGTCTCTCCCGGTTCCTCGGGAAGGACAGGCGACCCTGAAGCCTCCGCAACATCTGTGGAGGCAACCCCGGACCCCGATCAAGATAAAACACCGGGGATACTCCGACACCGACCGGCACCACCACCGGCACATGGAGCGCTCCGACGCCGTGGACACGAGCGACCGGCCGGGGCTGAAGAAGTCTCGCATGTCCTGGCCGTCCTCCTTCCACGGGACCACAAACACATCCATCGGAAATAGTGTCGGGAATAAACGGTAGGAGAGAGCAGTGGAGTGCATTCCCAACATCCCAATAATAGCCCATGACAGCCCACAAGGCATACAGTATGCGTAAAGGGGAGGGGGGCGCATTTTAATGAGTGCGTAATAACGCATTGTGCCTGAAGGGTTAACTGATATGAAGCGTGGGCTTTTGGTGCTGATGCCTTATGCGTCTGTGGATAGACTGTGTCAGATGGGTACGAAGCGCAAACCTGCACGCCCACTCAACCCAGCAACAGCATCTGTAAATACCAGGAAGATTTTTAAGAGCGCACACATGCTCCACGGAGTTGATGAGGCACAGTGGTTTTAATGGCACCAAAGGTCTAGTGCGTGCATTGGAGCGTGCGCGGCTCAGATAGTGTGCGTGCATTTGTCAGCTTGTTTGCAGAGTGGGAGTGGGTGGAGGAGCAAAAGTTAAAACCCCCCCTTGTATGGGAGGATGCACCCTGCTCAGTGTCCAACTCAAAAGGGACGATCCTGACCCCTGACCCTTTGTAGGTGTCATGGATGAGGTGGTCCAGTAAAAGTTGAATCAGCAACATCATCAACAAACAAGCTCTGACTTTGGGTGTTTCCTTAGTGCTAAATTCTGTCAAATTAACATCCACAAAAAAAATGTTTTTTTTGTATATTTCAAGTCAAAATGGTCCAGAAATCAACTTGAACTTGAGACTCGTTTGGTCAATTATCATCAGACTGAAGTACATTAAGTTGAGTTAGTGTTTTGTATGTTTCAAGTCACTACAAGATTATTTTTCATAGATAAACAGACAACAATGGCTGTCCTCATGGTGTTGAGATAGCTGGCTTACTGAACAACAACCGGACTTGGTTATAACTTTAAACCATCTGTGTGACATTCCCATGACACTTTATAACTTTGCCACATCTTATGTATGCCACACAAAAAAAGTGTCTTTTCAAACCACCTCATCTACGTCTGTGAAGGTTCTCAGTCATGCAGGTCCTGGTGTTCAAGTAAGGGTTCTGATCCAAGAAGCGTTTTCAGTTCAGAGCTGAATTTCAGTCCTTGGATGAGAAGTGAAACATCTTCAAGAATCTGCAACCAAGTCCAGTCGCCGCTGATTCAACCCTTACGTCAACACCAGGACCTGGATGACTGAGAACCTTCATGGACGTAGATGAGGTGGTTTAAAAAGACGCTCTCTCTAAGTGGTATAAATAAGATGTGACAAAGTTATGAAGTGTCACCGGAATGTCACACAGACGGTTTCAGACAGCGTCTAATTGGCACACCACAGCTGCTCTCTGATCAGATATGACAGTTTAAAATTCACAGCATCGGGAAGAGGACGTTGACTGACACCGGAGACAAACACAGAAGAATTATATGATACTTAAACTCCACCAGCTAACAACCCTTCCAGCAC
Source organism: Centropyge bicolor (assembly GCA_037975185.1). Lineage (NCBI taxonomy): Eukaryota > Metazoa > Chordata > Actinopteri > Pomacanthidae > Centropyge > Centropyge bicolor. The sequence continues at coordinate 427,516 of JBBMOC010000042.1, forward strand.
TTAAATCAAATTACACGATGCATGTTAATCAAGCAGATTAAATTAAAGGCATTTCATTAAGTGAGTCATGGAGCGATAGAATTTTGATATGATTACTTTGTTCTTACACAACAACTGCTCCATTTATCCTCTTATGGAGACGCCGCTAATTCACCACCTTGTTGTTTTTGCTGGCGAACATTTTAGATTTCAGATTCAGGCTGGCTCATGTAAGTTATTTTGCACACTTTTGTATAAGGGCTATTCCTGTTTCTGGGAGAGATTATCAGAGAGAGAAAGTCATGGGTGTAAATGCTTGTTTTCCCGGTCGCTCCCTCTTCCACTCTGTCCTTTGTGTGACCTGAAATCCCCAGATGTTCCTGCAAGTGAGAGAGTTTACATGCTGGACTGTTTCTGACTCCCTTATTATCCCCCTCACCTCCTGCCAGTCAGCGATGAAGTCCAAATGTGCTCCTTCCTCGAGAGCAACACATTAAACAGGGTGATTATTAGACTAATAACACATCCCTGAGTGAGTGGTGGGTCTCAAGGCGACGTTCGAGGGTCCTGTGTTTTTGTATTTTACTCCTGTTATTATTTGTTTTCTTTCTTTCATTTTTTTCTAATGCCACAGACGGCCTTCCCGGCAGGCCCCTGGGAGAAGGGCCAACTCCAGCTGACTGGAGGAAGGGCTGATTTGTATTTTAGTCCTCAGGACACGTTCTGAGGCAATCCAATCTTTAGTGCATTGGGACTGACTCTGCCTGCCCTTCTCCTTCTGTGGGCGGCAAACCATGAGAAGGCAGAGAGAGAGAGAGAGAGAGAGAGAGAGAGAGAGAGAGAGAGAGATAATTTGATTCCGACAAGCTCAGTTCTGAGAGCACACCAAGCTGGCTCCAACTGTGTTTGTGCATGTGTGTGTATGTGTGTGTGCTTCAGCGAATCCATGAGGTGGTGTGTACGGTTTGTGGGTGTTTGTACTACACACTGGTCAGGAAGGAGGAATGGAGGCTGGCAGATAAATGTTGTGTTTCATGAGTAGTGGTGAAATGCAGCGTGCACAGCGTGTGTATGTGTGTGGAGGTATTTACGAGTGGGCTGGGCACAGGTTAGTGTCTGACCTGTAGCCCATATGGATTGCAATAGGCCTTGTTTTATCTGTTTTCATATCAGTGGGAGGCCAGAGGGATTTCCGTTGTGTTGATATCATTTTCATTCTTTTTACATATTAGAGCGATTGTATATTTTGCTCTTACTTACAGTACGCCCGAGTAAAGGATGCTTTGAGCGGGATGCCTCATGTCCTCACTGCATTTTTTAGGATTTATTAATATCTACATGGATCCAGCAGCTCTGTCTTCTTAGCTCTAGGCTAACTTGCGTTGAGTGTGGCCTATGGAAAGCAGCCCCTTGCACATTTGCTCCCACTGCTGCTCTGAATGCTCTTATTTGCATGCACTCACTGTCTGTGAATATCTTTTCACAATAGTCTGAGAGATGGAAAAAGACAGGCAAGAACTAGGAGTTGCCCCCTTGATCCTGCTTATATTGGCAATGCTCCCGGGTTACAAGTTACTAAACAAGCGTTGCTCACTAACTGAAATTGAGGCCAAATGCTCTTCTGCTGAGATCTTTTGATGTATAAATATTAATTCAGGATTAGCTTAGTGCAAACATGTTTCTCCCACTATAATGACAAATATCCTAAGTTTATTGGATGAGGAACACAAAGTGACTTTGTTGTTGGACGAGTGGAAAAAGTAATAGGTCTTTGATTGGTTGGACACCGATCGACCCGTTGGATGACCTTAGTGTCATCGAAGGAAGCAGGCCGTTCAATCACAGAAGGGCTGGTCGAGACCTCATCTGGAGGTTCGAAAGATCAATCAGCCTGAGAGCTGCTGGTGAAATTGTTTCAGAGAAGGTTCAGAGAAAAACAGATTGTACCATCTCACTGTAACTAATACCATTGCTTTTGAAAACGAAACACTCCCGACAGTCACCAGTCGAGGGATGGATAGCACACAAGAGGGATCCTGGTTGCATAATTGTTTGAAGAATCACTGTCTGCAACTGTTTTCGCTCGTCTATTTCTGTCTCTATGTCTTATCTTACAAAATGGCAGTCTTAGTGGCAATCAGCTTCCCCCCTCCCCAAGAGTGTCAGTCTGCCTGCTCTTCCCACCCCCGGTGTCTTTTGTCAGTCCTTTTGTCAGAAGATGCTAATACGAGCGTATCAGTCATCAGGTCCCATGCCCAATACGCTCTGGGAAGTTCCAACATGAAAATGAACGACTGACACTGAACCAGGAACAGCTCTTCCCGCAATTCAGTTGCTATGGTTACTTGTTTTGTGCATTTGTAGAATAGATTTCATTTACCCAAAAAAGGCAAAGCCTACAGGCACTTGATGGGCTTGACTGTATAATTCGTCAGTATGTGGCAGATCCCACTGGATATGCATCATGACTTGTATGTTTAAAAGGTGAAGAAGTGAATATTAATATACCTCTGCTGAAGAGCTGCAGTCTGCCAATAGTTTGATCACGGCACAGAGTCGGTTTCCTGTTCAACCCCCCTGCAACAGTTTCAAACCACAGCCTCCCTCCCTCACCTACCACTTCATGCATTCTTTACACCTTTTTTCCCCGAGCAGGGATCCAGGGCTGATTTGTAAGCTGGAGTGGCTCTTGTGCCTGCCCGACTGGCCGGCTGCCATAATAATTTAGTTCATAATGAGGTACAGCTCCAGTTAATTACAACAACAGCTGTATTTTGTAGTTGATCATACATTTCTAGAGCCTAGAAACAAAAAAAGTCTCATGTACAGAGTATTCAGGAATTATCCCAGCAAATGTGTTTTAATGGCGTTAAGTAATAGACCTCTTATCTCGTTTGTGTAGTGGAACCATCTGTTTAAGCTACAGATTGCGCTCTTCTGTGAATACATTGTGTTTTCTCACTAGTCTCGGCGCTAATTAGTATCTGGAGGCAGTTCATGTACTGGAACGGCGCTCGCCATTGGTTGGCTCAGGCGGATCCCAGAGACCTCAGGTAAAATCCCTCAGAGATCTTTTAGCAGTGACACCAAACACGTTGTTTGCTTGAAGGGAATGCATACAGCTTTCATCCAAGGTCCCTCTTTGTGTTTGTTCTCTGCTCATCACTTGTCCCATTGGAGGACTGGATAGGCTCTCACAGGCTCCTCAGACACTCAGTCCACTGGTAACAACATTTAGCACAGTCAGTTTGCTTCGTTAATCGACTGCAAACCTTGGCATCTTCGCATTTTAATTAATTTCACGCTGAATCCTCTTAAAGTGGCGACACACTAGTCATTTGTTTTTTTTTTGTTTTTGACAAGTGCGGACGGGCAACGATCCCAGAAAGAGGAAAAACAAAGTGAGCTGTGGCATCAGAAATCCGAGTTGTACAACAAGTCCACCTGTTACCCACAAATATCTCCCAGTTTGGTTCAACAAGTCTGCTTGCATTTTGCCTTACTTCCTTTTCATGTCCTTCTCATGTCCATCAAATCACACTCGTGGAGCTTTCTGCCACAGTTTATTATGCAACCGTTTCCTGTGCCGCTTCGCAAGATGTCCAGTGTGATTGTGATAAGCCTCATGCTGCCCATTTGTTATCGCTTCTGATCTAATAACATTGTTTGAATCAGTCTTTTGTCCATAAAAATTACAGTCTTTGATTGCTGCATTTCGCTCTTTTTGATCCTCCATCCTCCCGGTGCTTCATTTCACCCCAGTGTAAATGGGCAGTATCGATTCCATCTCTATTTCTGTTCTCCACTTTGTCTCTCTATTGTGTGGCCCTGGTTCCCTGTAGTTGCTGAGATTCTCTGCGATAGTCTTGTTCTTGCTTACAGCGGCATTAGGCACACAGTTTCTCTGTCATAAAGCTATCATTTCATCCCACTCTCCCTCTCTTGTCCACTGAGATCATCAGCTGCTTGCAGAGTCTCTCCCCCCTCGAAGCCATATCTGAATCTCAAACCTTCATATCCCCAGTGGTTGAATGGACTGCCCACCACTGACAGTGTGCGCTGCCTCATCTCGTCCTATATTCTCCTGCTTAAAAGTATTTTATACTGATGTGATTTTTCATTCTTCACGCTCTCGCCGTTACTTGAAAAATCACAGACTTCAAGGGCAGAGCAGATACAAACACCTTCATCATGTGGCTGGCAATAAGCTGCCATTAAAGAGGGAGTTCAAACAGACCTGTGCATCAAAGAGCTGTCTATTTGAAGGGAAAACGGTTAATAACTTTGCAGTGAGATGAAAATGCACACTGAAAAAGTCATCCTGTGTGAATTCGGAATGAATTTTTCTTTGGATTTGTTTTTCTTCTGACACAAAAAAATCAAGCTTTTTAGTCGTACTAATAGTCATTTATTCTTCAAGTCCATAGGTGCTAAGAGGAACTAAAAGGAAAAACCTTTTTAGCGTAATCAAGTCACCCACTTTAAACCGAGAAAAAGGTCTCCATTGCTGCAACTTGGGAGAATTTAAATGTCAAAATGTGCAGCTTATTCAATTTCAAAATGAGTAGTAGCCTGTCACCTCTCAGCAAACAGCTCTGCTTGAGAGAAAACTCTAATATGATGCTCGTTCATTAAAAGGTGGACGTGTGGGTATTGTGTCCGTGTTGTGTCCCAGTGGGAGAGACAGACCGCCATAATTCAGAAACAGCTGGTCGTCTCCGATGATGTGGCACAGAGGGGACGACCCGGCTGAAATGCGCTTCAGGCCACTGCCTTAGCGCGGATTTGTTTGAATGAGTGAGACGGAAAAAACCCCTCTGTCAGCTGTGTGTCAGCGCCGCACACACATACACACACACAGTGGAGCAGAAAGAACAAATAGCATACACCTGTTAAGCTGAGTGCCGTGTCAGACTAATGCAAGGTACGTCAGGGGAGCTCACATCAAGAACTCACAACAAATCAGAGCTGAACAGAATGAAGGAGTGCACCTGGAGACCCCTCTTGCCGCGGACAGACAAAGATGAAGCCTGCTGATACCGGCGTCTCATGTGAGGTATCACTTCCAGACCTCCTGCCCCAGGACACTGTTCTCGCCCAAAATTCCTGGCAGGATGTCAGCTTCACTGGATCATTATGAAAGAGTGTCAGTTCTGCTTGGACAGGAGGGACAGATGGCATTAATAGTGGCTTACTATGTCACAGCCTTCCTCACTGTACACTGCGGCCCAGTCCCAGCAGATCTGACCAAAGCTTTGCTCAGACCCTCATCTCTATTCTGTTCACAGTATAAGTCATATTTGTAAATGCGGCCCATACATTATATTCAGATAAGATGGTGTCAGACACCGAGTACGCCTGACACAGAAATATAGCATGCTTTTGTTTTGCTCATCCTTGCTCTGACTCAGCTCTACTGTTGTTGTGTGAGCTTGATTGGAAAAATACTGCAAACAACGGCAAATAATATTCAGCTGCTATCAAAACAATAACAGCGCAAGGGCTTTCTAAATGTGCCACTTAATATTTCATAGGGTGCTAATTTGGAAAGCAGAAACCCACATCAGCCAGCAAATATTCAGTGTCATTTGAGCTGCTGTTGGATGGAAGCCTAGTATCTCTATAGCAGTGGTGCAGGAAGTATTCTGACCTTTACTTAAGGAGCAATACCACAAGGTAAAAGTACTGCATTAAAATTAAAAGTCTTGTAGGTTTGTCAATAAAATGTACTTGAAGCATCAAAATTAAGACACTTAATGCAGAAAAATGGCTTCTGTGAGCAGTATACTATTATATATTATATATGAGTACTTTTACTACTGAATTAATGTGTAAGATTATCTTAGACAAAATCTGTTTTTGTAAAGTAACTCGTGACTCCACCTGTCAGAAAAATGGAATAAATAGTCTGGTATTTTCATCTGAAGCACAAGAATAAAGTAGCATGAAATGGAACAGTAAAGTACAAATACTTCACATTGTTTTCATGTACAGTACTTGAGTAAATGTACTTGTAAATGTTACAATCCTAAAGTGTACATGAACTAACAAGACCTCTTTTTAGCTTCATTACAGAGCAGCTTTGAAGCAATCAAAAACTTTAGAATGTTCCTCCTGTAACTGTAATTCTTCTGATTTCCATAATATGTAAAACTGTGAGCGTGTACAGCTTTATGTGTTATTGCCTATTAACAATAACAATTACCTGTGCAATGCATGACTGACGTGTGCACACTGCAGTGTATTTTTACTGTACTGTTGTGATGCCAGATGCTGTTTGTGCTTAGGAATGCATTGTGCGTGTTGCTTCCTGTCTAAGTCAGGGCAAAATCATTTTTTATTTCCACTGAAACAGAATGATTCAGAAACCCATGAAAATAAAGCAGATGCAATAGGTTGGTGTGAGGAATATATATATATAAAATAACACTGGCAATCTGTGCAGCTGCAACAAGGTTTGTGGGAACACTTGAGAACTTTACATAATGCATGAAGCAGCTTATGATTTATAGCCGACTGAAGGTGTGGTGCACTGGCTGATGCACACCTTAGTTCGCTCGGCTGGAAAAAGAGCTACTGTTCCAGCTCCTGACCTCTGCGAGATCAATGCATGACCATAACCTGTGTTGTCAGATCAGTGAGCCCATTTCTTGTGGGTCATGTTCATGTTCACACATTAACACTGATCGTCCAGGCTGTCGGAGGGCAGAGAGAGGAGGGGGGAGCATGGCCCGAGGGTTCAGGATGGTATTTTCATTTGATGCTTTTCAGTTTTGAGATACAGATGTTTTTAAAGATTGCATGATTTTTTTGCTTGGGCCAGGTCTACAGCAGGAAGTAACATCCTCCTTTATTCAGTCTGCCTGGCTGGGATTTCTGATGATGCTGACGCAGGCTGGGAGGTGTACTTTACCCCGAACGAAGGAAAAGTAATTAACACCAGTGAGGCTCCAGTCCAAGTTCTCGCTCCCACTTTCTTACTTACTCTCTCTCTCGTCTTTGTTGTGTGTGTATCAAGGGGTTTATTGAGTGATTAGTTGTGTGGATTGGGTGTTTTGTTGTGAGAGGTTCCCTTAAAGAAGATCAGAATTGAGTTTTCTCTCAGTCCGTGCAGCTTTTCTCCTGAGCTTCTCGTTTTTGTTGTTTGCATTTTTTTGTTAAGAACTTGAAAGAACTGGTGCCAAGCAAAAGTTTCAAAAGAGTCCCTGAGCAAGAGTAACTATTCTTCATGCATGTTTGCATCAGCATACTCTTCAGGCACATATCAGGAAGTGGCTAAAATCAGCTGAATCCATCCCAGAACTTTCATCCTCATCCTCAGTTTGAGCACCAGAAAATACAAGCGATGCTTCGATCACAGCAGAAGAGAAAGAAGTCGGACGCTCTGCTGCATGTAGACGCAGTTTTTCTCTAATAGAAGTCGAACCCTGAGTCCGTTCATTTGCATCAAACAGGTGGGACGAGGGAAGTCGACACCAGCGACAAGGTGTGAAGATAAGGAGAGTGGAGAGGCACAGAAGGTAAACGTGGCAAACAAGGAAGCGCACATGTGTCTGGAGAATAGAGAACGAGGGCGGTTGTCTCCACAGATCACTGGCAATTGTGTATTTTGTCACATCAAATTTGACGCAAGACCCGTCTGCGATTGGTCGTGTCCCTTGCCACTCGCAGCCGCAGTTGCACAAGCCAGTGATGTTGTTGTATAGATGAAGACCAGCCCTCCTCCCTCTCAGGGTGCTATAAATAGGGGGAGAGAAGCCTCGGGCTCTCAGTGTAATGAGATTAAACCAAACCAGCCTCAGCTCCCAGTGTTTTATTGAGCTTTATTTCAGTTTCCATTCTGCATTTCAATATGTAGAAGGAAGATATTGAGTGTGGCTGCTTCTGCGTGCGAGGCCGAGTCCATGTAGGAACATTATGTGATCATAAAGACTTATATGTGTGTGTGTGTGTGTGTGTATGTGTGTGTGTAATGTCCTCATTTTGCGCCCCGCAGGGCATGGCACGTCTCCTAAAGATGTGTTCATCGTGATGGTAAAGTCACCATAATGTTGCGCCATCACGAAGCTCCGACCGCCGGCTTGAATTTGTCATGAATTCCCCCCACTTTGCTTCCTGACTTTTCCAGCAGTTTCCATATTATGCGTGTGAGGCCCGTCTGCCGCTGCCAGTGGAAAAGTGATACTTAACAAGGCTTGCGCAAATGCTATTGTTGAATCTGGATTGGTGGAAGGCAGACAGAGAGAAGCGTACTGGCACAGCTATTGTGGCTGAACGTCTGCGTGTGAGCATGTGCTCGTGCGAATGCTTTTGTGAGACGGAAAGCGTCTGGGGACATGCAGAGTGGGAGACATCCATTCTGTTTGGACATACTGCTGAGTCTCACAGCTCATATTCTCAGACTCTGACGTTTCGGAGAGGTCTGCTAGACTCTGACTGCCTTTTCTACCACGCCGCTCAGGCATCATTACCCAATCACAGCCTCTCTCCTCCATCAGTTCGGGAGCACTTGGCTCCCCAGGTTCACTCGATTCACTGCCGATAAATATATCTCTTATTCATCTCCCGCTTCTGTTCCCAGTGGTAGGGAACATTACATTATAAACATCTGTAACACTCAGTGTAAGAACACATTCATCAGTGGTCAGAGAAAAAGAAAGACAACAGGAGTTTGGCATTGATAACAGAGGCAAAGACAGTGACGTCGTTAACTCAAAGAAATGTTTCCATCTTTTCAAGTTTTGTTCAGGTTTGGTCACCACAGTTTGACAGGACACAGTCGGACAGATGCTGGAAAGCTCAAGCAGCTGGCGTGACGTGACGCGAGGAAAAGAAGGACATTTTTCCTCCCGGTAAAAAAAAATATTTTTTTGAAGTCTGAAATCGTAGTGCTTGTGCTTGAAAGGAGAAGGAGAATGTGAGGGACACGACGGGCAGTGAATGACATAAGAATTCAAAATGACAGACAGATTGACTCATCAGACAAGCACGACACATTCACTGCCCCGCTGCAAGGCAGTGGCCCTGAGGCAGATTCAGGACAAATGAATGTGCACAGATAATCCAGCCTTTTTCCTCACTAATGATATCTCACTGCTATCCAGGATAATCACACTGATTTTCTTATTGTTCTCCGACATGATTCTCACGGCTAACACCTATTATAACAGCTCTGTAACTGGAGTACAGTTTGCTAATTGTTCTTTGTGGTATATAATATTATGGTATATTTTGTCTCCAGGGTTGTAATTTTATTTTAAAATACTCAGCTGTTGATTTTTACAAGAGATAATAATATCCATCTTTTTAGCCTATAATTTTTAGCTGTATATAAATTCATCTAAGTGTTCATGTGTGACTATGTATGACATGAAAGGTTTTGTTCAATAGAGAATTTTCACCTGACTCGGCAGTTTAGATTACCTCTGAGAAGCTGAGGCGTCTCTGTAGCTTCTTTGCAGCAACATCCATATTTGAAGCAGTGTAATCCACCACAAGCTCACTGGCTTTGCTGATACTGAGCTTCAGGTGATTGTTGTTGCACCAGTGATGAAGCTCATTAGCCGTCCTCTGTGCTCCTCTGTAAAAATAGCCTCTAAGTGAAGACAGCATATTTTGTGCTAGAAAATGATCACTGCAATCCTACATGTCAATATAGTGATAACTCACTGCTCATCCAGCTCCAGCAGGTAGAGTCCAGATGTCCCTCTCCCCAGTTTTCCAGCTCCTCCTGGGGGATCCTGAGGTCACATGATACAATCTCTGCATCGTGTTCTGGACTATTTTATACAGTCTATGGTTCTGGATCTTGGGTCTCCTGATCAGATGCCCCAATACCTCAGCTGAAGCAGCAGCGGCTCTACCCTGAGCTCCCTGTATATGTGTGGGCTCCTCATCCTCTCTCTAAGAGTGAGAGAGCTCATTCTTTGGGTCACTACCAAAAGCTCACGAGGGCTTCCCTGAAAGTAAAATTGGCTTTGCTTCATATCGCTGCTTGTTTTCCTCGTCGTATTTGTTACGACTGCAGCCCTTTTAAAATCAGTTGCTTAGTGTCTAGCAGCTGCCATGGGATTGAAAATGAAGGACAATACAGCATCACGAACAAGAGGGAAGCAATTCACTGGCACACTCACTTTTGTTCAGCCACGTCATGAATGCATTACAGGACAATTCAGCGTCAAGCTAAATGGACCATTTCACTGTGTGTTCAAATCAACCCTGTACGCTCTCTCTCTCCCTCAGCTGCACCCTGCCCGGCATTTGTTTTTGCACCACATTATATCTGTAATTATCTATCATTCCAGGATAATATGCAGTCAAATCATCTTTGTGCCGGGCAATATGTATGACGAATGGGATGCCAAGACTGCTTATTAATCTGCATTTCACTTCTAGATTGGATTAAATATGACAGAATTTGAAATTAAAGCAATGATACGGAGATTTTCAGCCATGAAGCACACAATCAGATAGATAGATAGATAGATAGATAGATAGATAGATAGATGGATAGATTAGCCAAGAGAAGAAAAAGACAGATGGAGGCAAAGATAGTGAGATGGTGAGGAGGAACAGACCCACAGTGACACAAAGGTAGCTCTGGATGACTCACACACTCTCTTCTCTCTCTCTCTTCATCTCTCTCTAGTCTGGATTAAAATAAAAGAGGCCCAGCAGCCCCAGCCTGCAGAGAGGGAGTTACGCGCTCCATCTCAGAGATAGGGTGATGCGCTAAAAATACCGCTTCTTGTGTGGGCATGAGCTTGGGGAGGGAGGGTGAGGGGGGGGGCACAGCATGGGGAGGGAGGTTTATGGATTTGTGGTATAGTAGCGACGCCAGTGCTATCACTGCCGTCCACAGTCCAGCTCGATCACATTTGTAGCCTCTCTGGGTCTGTTTCCATTCTCATCCTGTCTGCTCCATGATGTACACTAATTAGGTTTTGTAAGAGCATCTTCCACTTTCTAGGAATTCTGGTCAGTGCAATTAAAATCTAGCTCATTAGGCAGAATTCAGCTGGATAACCTCTTTTATCTTGACCCCCATTCCTTCCTTGCCAGCGTCCCCTCTCTGAGAAACCCCATTAAACATCAAAAGGGAATCAATATCATTGTATTGCTCCCGCCGCTGCCGAACGGTTACTCTCTGCGTCGAGGACTTCGTCTCTCAACTCCCAATTTATCTGGATGCGAGTGGCAGGAAACTAAACAGAGCACCAATTGAACGCGTCTCTCCATCTGTCAGCTCACAGGATGGTTCTCTGTGTCAGCTGATCCATCTGTTTAGCCCAGCTTCAGTCTCCACAACAGCGGAGGGGAGGAGAAACACAGTGGAGCTCCCGCAACACAAACCTACAAGGTGCTTTCTGAGAGGAACAACGCTCATTAAACGGTTTAATGTCCCCTGATATTCGGGAATCAGACTGATGCTGATAAAAAGAGCTGAGTGTTGTGGGAGTCACAATTCTTAAATACTTACCTTTCACACTAAACAGCCTCTGGGGTCGCAGGGGGGGATTTACATATAAAAGGATAGGGAGCTCTGTGGAGCAAGAAGGATGGAGAGAGGGAGGAGAAGCAGGAGAAGGATGTTGGTGGATGAGCTCAATCTCAGCTTTATTTAACAATTTTACATGTTGTCAGAGAGAAAGGGGAGAGACTGAGAAAGACAGAAAGGCCGACGAATGAAAGACACAAAGAGAACAAAATAGAAAATAATACAAGCTGTGCTGACCTTGTTGCCCCCTGTTTCTAACACATGCTGCAAAAGTGCAGCAGACAACAGCAAAATATTGTGCTGAGATGCAGCTCGAACGAGGTTTTTCATTGGCTTTACTCCAAGACACTGACTGTAATGTTGAGTTCACACTACGGGATTACAGCCCTGATTTTCCACTCGCCAACAGGTTTTGGAGAACAAAAGTCACACAAAGATGCAATCCAAGAGCCTGCAGATGCCTCGCACACACCTGAAAGATATCAAGCAGGTCAAATATATGGTCGTGTCAGGGACTGGTCAGGAAGCCGTGCAATGATCTGCAGCCAATGAGAGCAGACATGGGCTGCGAGAGGGGAGGAGTTTCAGAGGAGACTTGGAAGACGGCCGGAGCAGCAGCCAGAAACGACACACAACATGACAACAACAGCTTGTTTTTTCACTGCAAACCAGGACAAACAACTTGGACCGGTTATTCTTGCAGACATCCATGTTGGAAGAAAAAAAATCCCTGATATCACGTCATTCGCTGTGTCACTCGTTGCACGTGTTGTGTGTGTGACAAAACGTAGGTTGGCGACCAGACAGTCTGGGATTCCTCCTGGTGAAAGTGTAACGTGTGACTGTCGCTGATCAGTCATGTAGTGCAAACCACGACAACTTGAAGATTCCTGATTTCAAAACAGAAAGTTGTGCACTGTGAACAGTCTGACGACTTTGAGAGTCATGTAGTGGAAACAAGGCATTAGGTTAAAGTGGTGACTTTAGGAAGATGGGTGAAGATTTGTAGCCCTTTTTCATATAAAGACACTGTCAAGACAAGCAATGAATTTTATGTCCAAATTGTGAAAATAGCTTGACTGGCGAGGTCAGTCATCTGACCTCAGTGGAACTGACCATGTGTTTGACTCCCTGAAGACCAGATTGAAGGCAACAAGGCCACAAACCAAGCAAGATGAGACGATGGCTGCAGTACAGGCCTGGCAGAGCACAAGGAAGAAACTATGACTGCAAAAGATTTGCATCCAAAAGTTAATTATGATGCCTGTTTAGTCTGATGTAAAATTACTAAAATTACTTTAAAATAATTTTATCCATCTGACATCAATGTAAACACCCATACATTAAAGCTGACTTGGGACTTTAACGTCATAGTGAATGTTTGAAATCAAAGCTAACGTGCTGTACAGAACCAGCACAGCAGGAGATGTGTGGATGCCCTACAATACTTCCTCACTCCGCTGTGTTGTTGCATGTAACAGAGCAGCTGTGCTCTGTGCAGTAGGACATGTCACAAAGTTGCGTCCAAACAGAGCTGAAAGTCGAGCGACCCGTGAAGCAGACACGGCAGTGACAGAATGAGTCGCTCCCCACCTGAGGAGAGACTCCCGTGAGTGTCTGGGAGTTCAGAGATCTGCTGACGGTGATGCAAAGGGACGGACGCCTCTGGTGGGTTTCGAAGAATACAGAGTGTAAGACAATCCACAGAGCGGCAGAGCCCAAATTCCTCAGGTGAAAGAACGCACTGTGTTAAGAGCTTTGTGTGTCTAATGTGAACCAGTCAATCCATGTGGAATGTATTTTGTACAGTGCATTAATAGATTAGAAGGGCTGGCTGTGGCTGTCCTTTCACAATGTGGAGGCCCTGTTGCTGCGCGGAATAAAGGCTGATTATCCTGTCTAGTGTAGCCCATAAAATAAATCCCTTTCCTGTGGTATTTGCCAGGTGTGTGATTGCGGTCAATCCCTCCGGTTTCTTCCTGAAAGGCGTGTGTTCTGCACTTTCAGAGGCTGAGGCCGGCTCTCTGTGTTCGGCCGCCCGGCGTTGGCTTGGCGATCCTGTGGGCAGGATAATCTGCTGTAATCCCCGGCTCTGTGATCTGACCACGGCGCAGCAGAGAGCTGGATGGGTGGGAGAGGCTACCGGAGCCGACAGTCGGGGGGCAAACAAGGGAGGGGCAGGGATGGGGGAGGTCAGGGACACTGCACTGTAAAAACGTTAATAAATTTTTACTTATAAATTACACTCTGTCTGGTCATTCGTTGCTTTAATGTGAGACTGAAGATAAATCTAAGATATGAAATACAGCAGCTGTTCAGTCATTTCACTGACGAGCGTTTCAAGTCAGACTTGCTTTCCAGTTGCATCAGTCCTTTCAGTATCGCTGGACTTAATACACCATGCGCTGTAATGAGTACAGATTTTCTTATATTGCGCACAACCACATTCTGCCCAGTATCAGTCGTGAAATGTGGATCTGACTGCAGCTCTGTTACTTATAAACTGAGAGCGTGGGGGTAGGGCCCGAAGTGGATTTGAATTTTCATTGGGGTTAGCATTGTTTTCATTTTTATCTGAGAAATATCTGTGAGTCATCTGAGAGGCATGCATGAAAAGACTCATAACAAGCCTCCATCAGAGTTTCTGGAGAGCTTTAACTAAAACACAATGTATGCTGGGAAGTATGCTAATAAGATAACAATGTGTCTTAACTTGTTTTTGATGAGTTTAGTGAGCAGCCAAGTTTCAGGAAGTCACAAAGCCTGAATTCATTAATATGAGTTCTGATTGTGATCATTATAATTTTTAATCTTATTACATTAAAAAACTTTTAAAAGAAGTTGATCACTTTTTACAGTGTGACTGCTGACCGACCTGTCACTTTTCCACATCGACAGTCTTCTCACAACCTTTTCCAGCTGTCTCGCCCCAGTGTCCTGTCCTGTATTTTCTCCTCCTCCATGTATGTCATTGCATTATTCTCTGGCTGGCTCTGTGAAGCTCCAGTGGCCAGATGCTCTCTCTTTGCCCATGTGGCGTGGCGCCAGTTCTTTCCCTTCAGAGCCTCTGCTTCTTGTGCATCCTACTGTAAATGTCGACATTAAAATGGAGGCAGGCTTGAGCGTGCCTCGGTCTTCCTTTCCCTCTTGTGATTGCCTGAGAGGCACAGAGGGCAAGCTGAGGCAAGCGGAGATGGCAAGCCGGCTCTGGACATGTCATTTGAGATGTGTCAGTTACGGGCATGTTGCCCTAAAAGCGTGCCCCAGCCTGAGAGTGCTTCATAATGAAAACCCTTAATGTGCTCGATAGATCCGCGGATGATTCAACAGCAGCAATGGAGTACAGCTGTGATTATATGGTCAGCCTATAAAAGTAGCACCCTTTCCCAATTTGCAAGTCCCCGCATCTCTTCCCTTCAACTCCCCTCACTGCCACCCCCACACTGGTAGCAATCAGCCAGGTGCTAAATGCCTGGGTGAGGCACAGCTCATGGGTGGGTGGGGGGTGTACTGGAGGGGGGGTTGAAATTGCACGTGGAAATAAGCATCTGTGCTTGCTTGGCAGAGGAGGAAGCGGGGGCAGGAAATAACTGTCATTCTCCGCCGAGGCTGAGAGTACGGACCGCGTGTGTGTGTGTGTGTGTCGTGGGGAGAGAGAGGGTGATGGACTCAGGCAGGTTAATCATTAACTTAGTGAACTGAAGAGAATGAAGAAAAGGGGGTTGGGGGGATTGACTGGGAGTGTTTTTCTTTTTTTGAAGAAGCTTAAATGAACGAGGGCTGGATCATCCCCTCAGAGAGGCCTGATTAACGGCAGCACACAGTGCAATGGAGGGAAAGGGGAGCTGACACCAACGAGACTGTTGGGAAAATGCTGATGTGGCAGCAGCTATCCCGGCCGGGGGCTTCCTCGTGATGATTGTTAATGAATAATCGATGGCAGGAGAGGGTCAATGGAGGGGATGTATGTAAATCTCCTCTACACTCTCATATAGACTTATAGGTTTAATTAAACTAATCGCTGCATTGACTCGGGGCTCCAAAGCCCTTTGAAGCCTGTCGTACTAATGACATGAAATCAAGCTCCCTCTTTTGTTGCAGAAATGTGTGCAGAGAAGAGAGAAAATGAAGTGCTGCGGCACAACAGTCCAATTTTCCCGGCTTATTCTGCAAAGAAGTGCTCTCTGGAAGGAGATGCATGGTGCTAATTTAATAACCGCACAAGAACCACAGTAATACCTGTGTATCAGATTTCTCCAACGAAAATCCTTGGAGCTCCATGTTACACAGCTACTGCACATGCGATAAATGAGCTTTACATTTTCCAAGTCAGTGACCGCATCTCTCAGTCATGCAAAATGAATCACAGTCGTGTTGTTGTAAATGACCTTTAGTATCGTCCAGCATACTATGATCTTGTTATCCATAAGTATTTTCTTAAGGCTGTGTCATTATTGGTGCCGTTAATTATACAGGATATATTATTATACAAAGACAGGGGCGTTAAAAGATTCTTGGTAGGTCAGTGTGTCTTCAAAAAGAAGGAAAATGACTTTGTTTAGCACCTGGCCTTTAAGGGCACAATGTTTGTCAGTATTTTCTTTCATATTGTGTTTATAATGCTGCTTTTTTAAATAGTTTTTCAGAGTTTAAAAATGAGTGTGTGAAGCAAGCAAAACTGCTGTATCACTCCAATGCACCACAGTCTGTGGCATTTAACAAGCAGTTAACGTTTCTTGGTTAAATTAAGCTTCTCTGAAGAAATGCAGTGTTATTAGAGTGTGTGTCATTGCAGTAACAGGTGAAGCTTCTTTGACTGAAGTAGATTAAAGCTGCTTTTTATATGTGATTTATCCTATTTTCTTATGCTTTTTTATAATTGTAGATGAAAGAATGAATGAACATTTCATTTCTAAGCCAAATATGTTTACTCTATTAGAGCTTGTGATGAAGGCAGGTTCGCAGGGTTAAGAAGTGGTATTTCCTGATTGTGTAAGAATTCTAACATGAATTCGTTTCATCATCAAAGGATGTTCATATTTTGTTTTTCCTCTCTTACCGTGTGTTCACAGCATGTTTTTAGCGCTACAGCGTATCATCAATAAAGCTTTGAAGCAACCAACCGTGAACCATCGGTTGAAGAGTTAGAGCATCGTTCAGGCGTGGATGCTACAGTTGTTAACATATCCATTACCATAGGTCTGTCTGTGGCGTGCGTCACCGAGCCCCCGTGAGTTAACAGAGTGAGGCAGTTCAGGTAGCGGCGCTACATGAAAGACAGCGGCTTTAATGTGCTCCTCTCCGTCCTCAGAGAGACGGTTTGTTATCTTCCATAAGAAGGAGTCACTCAGCTGGCACAAATCCCCGTCCCTCTGAAACCTCTGATCATCATGTCATTGTCCGCAGTGATACACTCCAGGGACTCTGCTTTCACATAATGAAACCAAGAGAGCTGCCCACAGCCCGGCTTATAATCACCCTGTGTACAGTCTGTGTGTGTGTGTGTCTGTGTGTGTGTGTGTGTCTCGGTGTGCATCTAGTTTGCCTTTTTATAGTGTTTGAGTGAAAACAAAAGCGCTGCAGTGTTAATGCTCATCTGTGTGTGCGCTCAAGTGCATCATGGGGGTGTGTTTTTTTGCCAGTATGTGTGTCCACATGTGTGTGTGCACGGCTCCGTCCACGTGCGCGCATGAGTCACTTCGAGAGGTTTCACCAGCTATTATTGAGCTGGGACTCTGTATTTAATAGGAGATAGAATAATTGTCTCTTCATCAGCTCTCCAGAGATTACAATAGTAACTGTCATGTGAATTACAATTCTTGACATTTTTCCAGAGTCTGTCTTTGAAAGGCACTGTTCAGACAGGCTGTATGTGAGGCCTTTTCATAAGTGGCTTTCCAAGACGAGCTCCAACATCCATCCCCTGTGCGTCATAAACAAACGATAGTTACTCTCTTGGAGGAGAGGAGGGAGGGAACACAGAGACTGAGAAGAAAGGGCAAACTACTGAATGTGGAAGGCAAGAGGAGAGAAGGAAACAGCTTGACAAGGCATCTTATCTTTACTGTGTTCTTCACTGTGCTCGGGCTTTAAGCTGCTTGCTGAAAGGTGGAACACTCAATTCATGCAGCAGGTTGTGCTCGCTTTTTTTGCAAGCTGCTCTTGCAGAAAAACTCTGAGGGAAAAACAGATACTATTCAGAAGTCGCCTCATTTGTGCTCTCATTCTCTATGTGCAGAACGTATATTCAAAATGTGCCACAAAGTTTGAATATCTTTCTTCTTTGTGTCTCATGATGGTGGAAAATAAAGACACAAATGCATGTTATCGCACAGATGCACACAAAATCTCTCACTCACACACACACGAATACAGTACACACATGCTTGCACAATTTAAAATGTCCAATCTGTATTCCAAGCACTGACAAAAGGTTAGCCCTGCTACCAAAAACAAAGTGTTTGAAGTGAGTTTTCCACTCAGACAAGCAGAAATTAAGAATTAGATTTAATCAGGAATGAACCATGTGATGTTGTGACGCTAAAGTCTCATCTGTTCTTTTTTTTTTTCTAACTTCAAAGGTGCTTTAACCTGCAGAATTAAAATAGCAATAATAAAGAATAATTAACAGACATCTCTCTTGATTACTTATGCATAAAAATCTGAAACACTAGACTGGAATTTTCTCAAATGAACTGTCACCAAAAAACTACTTTATGTTATTAATATTTTCTGAGGCTATTATAGCTTTCCTTGTGTAAAACTTTCATCTATGACTCAAACACTTCAACTATAAATATTGTAATTGTTATTATATTTACTGTAATTATACACTCTAACTTCTAAGTGCAGTTAAAAGAAAATATTATTCTGGAGGTTTAGACTCCTGTAATAAGCTGTGCAATCGTTACTGAGAAACACTTGTGTAACACAGTGATAACTTGCTTAACCAGCTCACCACTTCTTTTGTACTCTCTTCTAAGGAAATTGCCTCAACAGCAACGGTGTTGTTTCCAAATGCCATTTTGGTAATTCAGGGGTTAATGAGGTCATTACAAAGCTATTAATCAATACCTCCTCTTATGAAAAGTAATAAATGATACCTCAGGAGCTGCTCTGCCAGTAACTCTCATACCTGCAGTGGTTCAATAGCTCCAACACAGTGTTTATTAACACTGCGGTCAAATGTGTTTACATTTTGAGTTGCAGCCATGCACTGTTTGAGAAAAAGTGTAAAAAAAAAAATCCCGCTGGAGGCTGTCTAACATTGCTGTCTCGGATGTCATCACTGAATTAGTTGTGGTTGACCTAATGCACCTTGTTTGAAAGCTATTTCATGGTCTAATTGTTGCTCATGGAGAATATTAAGGTGACACTGTATGCTCACATCTAAAGGCCAAGGAAAACGCTGCTGGTGTGTGAGGCTGTTGATGTCAAAATACAAAATGTTTTGGGCCCAGACCTTGCACGCTCTTTAGTAGAACATGTAAACATTTACACAGGGATATGAGTCAACCCATTTTCCCTGATTTTTTCCCCCTCTCTTTTTTCTCCTCCTCTTTCTGGGTTGTTTACTATCATCTCCTCAAATCCTCATTACACAGGCTCAGTGTGTTGCTCTATTCGAGCGTCTGCTGTCTGTTGCCCTCGCTGATCAGCCTTCCTGTTGCTGCAGAGGAACTGTGTGCAGAGAGATAAGGATAGTGAGAGCACATGCTTGCATTGGGGAGGCGGTGGCGGCGGGGGGGAGAGAGAGCAAAAGTAACAGATACGACGTGCAAGGGCGAAAGGCTGGCTAATTAGGAAATTAACAGAGATCCTTGCAGGTCTGGTGGTTGTTTTTGCAGCAAGGGTTGAGAATGTGAGACGGCAGCCAAAGCAACCTGCAGGACAGCTGGGGACTGAGGTGCAGGTTGGTCCGGCCAGTCCAGCAGCAGCAGCAGGACTCTAAACAGAGCTGTGGTGATGAACTATCAGAAGACTCCTCTGGGAAGCTGTTGGTGCTGAGGAAACAGAAAAGCCTTAAACAAACCTGCACAGGGAAGGATTAAGGAGACGTGCATGAATCCAGGGAACAAACTGAGGATGTGGAAAGAGGTGAACTGGAGTTTAAGCATCCAGGGCCTGAGGATCACAACACAGGATATGCATGTTGATGAACTTTGACTCCTCCGGCGTGAGGCAGGGGAGAGAGCAGGACTAAAGGGAGGATCAGGCCTCGATATTAGATCTGGATTGAGGACAGTTTGCGCCACGTACAGCAGGTTCTGTCTGCCTCAGACGTGAGTCGACGCACTAAAAAGTCAATGAGGGGGACTGTGTGGGAGGGAGACAGCCAAACAGAGCGAGACAGCCAGTTTTAAGTGGAGGCTGGGGGAGTTTTCTTTAACTAGTCGGCTCCAGCGGGGCCAGAGCTGACAGCGATGAGTCAGAGGAAGCTGACACGACAGCTGAGGTTGTGGGAGAGTCCGGAGGGTCCACCACCCGCACCCTCTCTCACCTCACCTGTGTCACCGGGCGACCAGTCTCGAGGACACGGGGGCTCTGCTCTGTTTCGGCGTATGAAACTGAACCGCAGTATTCAGGAGCGCAGACGCTCATCTCACTGTATTTGCAGGTACAGTTGTGCATCCAAACCACTGATCTACACTTTGACCTCGTCCTTATCTCGTTTCTATTGCAAAAGAAGCTGCAGTGATCTGTGATTGTGCTGCATCAGTTGAGGTGAGGTGTCAGCGTCATAAACGTTTGCGCAAAGATTTCAGAGCAAATTATTCCATGCACATATTCTAATAACCTTAGTCAGATGGATTAGATTTTAGGGAAGTGCTGAATTCAGAATGCTGAAGTCTCATAATTACTCTCAAAGTTTGCAGGAAAAAAATAAAAACGGGGGGGATTAGCGCGCGCAGCTTGCAGAGGATCCCCCTGGCAGACATTTTTGATGTGTTTTTCATTACAGGGGAAACTTGTTTAATGATAATTTGATCTGTAGCCATATTCACAAAGCCTTGTGGGGAGAGGAGTGTCTCCTAATTGGCCAATTCAGAAGCAAATTCTAAAGATATCACACTTCATGCTTAATTTTAGAAGTCAAACAGAACACTGCACACAACCCGTGTTGACAACAAAAGTTTGAGAAGTTCAGGAGGAGCTGTGGAGATAAAAGTTATCCTATATTAAAAATAGATGTAGCTACACTGCAACCTGCTTCCCTATCTGTCCTTGTCATCGCAACATTTGACTACAGCCTGAAAGTGACAAATATAGATCCATATTATTACTGTATATATGGAAGTCTTGGCTTGTTTCAGTGTATAAGAAACCTCATAACAATTCAAGCAGTATACTTTCACAAATTGGTATCTGTCTGCGCTGTTACTAAACAATTGTCCATCATTTTCCTGTTATATGATGCCAAACTCTCCAACCTCATTCGATCAATACTGACTTCATTTCTCAGCTGCGAAATCGAACCCTCTTTCATCTCCCAAAAAAAAAAGTTGGAGTTTTGTCGAGGGCTGCTGGAGAAGAAAGGCTTCATGACTGCAGGTGTTGGTGTAAATAAGACGAGTGTAACCCGAGAAGCGTGTCTCCTTTGGCTAAACTTGTCTTAGAATGGTTTAGTTTCAGCCTTGTGTTTTGGGTTTTAATGTTAATCAGCTGGATGTGTTTCATTCTCAAACTTAAAGGAGAAGGCAGACATTGATTTACATGACTGTAAAGGTCAATAACAATGCTGCTTTATCGCTGAAGCTATATTTTTGGGTTGATGTGATATAACCAGTCTGTCTCTTTTTCTTTTGTTGCTCATGTTCCCTTTGCTCTAAAAGAGGTCTGAATCTCAATCAAAAATCTCAATCACTCATGCCTCCAGACAGACAGCTTTGGCCCAGAGAGGAGCTGCGGTCGATGTGGCTCATTTTGCTCACTTAACATGACTTACTCCAAAATGTGACTTGTCAGTAAAGTGTAATTTTCCGGGCAGCCCGGTGGCAGTCTGCCAATCCAGCAGCACCACAGAGCCACAGCTGCATGGGTCCATGCTGGAGCATCTGTCACATCTCTCTTTCTTTAGCTTCCTCCATAAGAAACTAGGAACACTAAAGGATGATGGACTTCATTGCATGTGTTGAGGATTATCTTGCCACAGCCTGTTGTTGCTGTGAGGTGATTAGCAGCAGTGACACTAACACAATTCAATGTAACACATGTAAATTTGCTCTCTGACCCTGCAGCTTTGATTCGGAGAATGGCCCCTCGCCAGGTCGCAGTCCCATGGATTCGCAGGCGAGTCCTGGGTTGGTGCTCCACCCTTCTTTCCCCCAGAGCCAGCGCAGGGAGTCCTTCCTGTACCGCTCAGACTCTGACTACGACACGTCCCCCAAAACCATGTCACGCAACTCCTCCATCAACAGTGAGGGGTAAGCACGAAGCCATCATCCTGGATCCGTCACGCAGCAGACGGAATTGAAACGTGTCTGTAAAATCTGCAGTGTCCACTCTCTCTCTCACACACACACACACACACATGCACACCACAATAAGTGCACATTATCCCAATCAACACAGCAATGGTTGTGATTGTAATTATGCAATCATTATGCTAATGAAATCATGATGAATCCTCTTAGCATTGACTGTTGTGCTGTGTTTACTGGCTTGTCTTTCGGTAAGTTTAAACCACCCAAAACCTTCCATTAGTATATTTCAGCGCTATTTCTCTGTTTGGATCCACATAGGTCTTTGTAAACATCCAGCTCACAAATACAGCCTCTCAGATAAACACTAATACCGAGCACCTCAGCCACCCAAACAGCTCACATTCATTTCATTCTCTACTTTTTTGTTGTCATCCTCGTCCTGCAGGCACGCCGAAGACATGATCGTCACCCCTTTCGCTCAGGTATGTTTGCTTTATGCGCCTTGTCTGACATGTTTAATTGCTGTAAATGCCTAGAAAAGGTGGCTAATTAGTGCAGTGAACTTGTCCCCCCCCTCACACTCCTGTTCCCTGCCTCCCTCCCTCCTCCTTCTTCCCCTCCTACGCTCTCCATCCATCCCCCAGGTGTTGGCCAGCCTACGAACCGTAAGAAGCAACTTCACCATCCTCGCCAATGTCACAACACCCACTAACAAGTCAGTATCATGCTGTCAAACACCCCTTCCCCCCACTTACACTCGTCACGACTGCCTGCTTAGTTTGCAGTGTGTGTTTGCTAATGTCTCCTTCTCCTTGCTCCCGTGGGAAACACTTTTTGCCATCATGATTAACCAGTTTATGATTACCAGACTCTGCTGAAGGAAAATATGATCTGCATTATCTGGCGTCTCTCCAACTCGCTGGCTGAGTGCAGACACCATGCCTCAGATGTATGTCCCTGACTCTGTACCCAGACGATGGAGACGGTCAATAACACTAAAATTATTCTCCTTTGTAATGCAGCAGACAGAAGGAGCTGGAGTTGGCAGGCTTTTAGCTCCGCATCAATATGATATATAAAGCAATGCAGCACAGAATTATCAGCATCTATAATTATGCAGTGTTGTGCCCTGAAAATGCCTCCCTCACTACACTATTATGAAGCCATGAAGGCTGTTTGCAAGAGCAGAGCTCATGCTTTGTCTTCAACTATTTTTGGGTACTTGAATATTTGAGGTGAAACAAGGGATGTTTTTTATGCACTTTAAAAAATTCACACATTGCAGTCTGATTCAATATTCAAAGATATTGTAATACAGACATGCCTCTGTCTCATTTTAGGGGCATATAAATGAATAACATACATAAAAATATTTATATCTCCCCTGTGAGTCAAGCCTTTTGTTGCCTCATCATGTAATGCTGAATGTATGTTGAAGCCCAGCAGGGGGCACCAGCGTGCGCTTCTCTATCTGATGTAATGACGTGTTTGTCCACAGGAGGTCACCAGTGACGAGCCAACCCACAGTTCCCCAAGCTACACTCTCAGGTAAGTTGTCAGCTAATTAAAACTCCAAGTCCAAGAGTCCCACAGTCCCCTCACAAGGCTTTAAGGACACACTAAAGCTCCCACACTCCCTGAATGCATCATCAGTAATGAAAATGACTGCAGAACATCATGTGGCTATTATTGAGGAATTTTTAATTAACTGTCCTTCATACAAGACTGGATCTTAAACCATTCAACATATAATGAAAAAGCTGCAAAGATATGTTGTTAAGAAATAACAAAGCTGATGCTGACAGAGAGTTTAATCTATTTTCACACATAGAGGCGTAAAGGACATGTATGAACAGCTTCATTTTCACTCAACAAAATCTTTTACCTTCACTGCACTTTAAATGAGAGAAAGTGCTTATGTTAGAGTTTAGAGGACAAGAATATTACAGTGTTAGAGGACAAAATGTAATCAGTTATAAACATTTTGCATCATTTTAATTTACCCTTCAGAGGCTGATGCTTCAGTTGTATGGCAAAAAACTACATTCATAATCAAATAGTTTGATCAATAGATAATATATACTTTAAAAAAAAACAAAATTCATTATAACTTAAACTGTATTGTCTATTTTCATATTCAATTAAGACTAAAAGCTGTCAGTTTGTGAACTTAAATTATAATTTTTGTGCTTCTCAGCTAAAATATCGCTTCATAATCTAAAATATCGGCACATTTTATTGTATTAAATATTACTCATATGAAAATATTTTTACTGCATCACAAAACACAAATAAGTTGTCTAATGTGAATATGTATATTTAGACCTGTCAATCAATTTTAGAGTGATAGCTCTGTCTTTTGAATTTAAATTGTAAATGTTATGTTCATCATTCATCATATCATAATTTAAAATATCGACTATTGACTCACTCTGATTACAAACATCATACTTATAGAAAATAATGTGGTCATTTTGCACAAATAACTTTCATTCAGTTGTTGCATCTATTAAAAGACCAGTCAATCAATTTTAGAGCTGTAACATATCTCATATTTTGAATTTTGGTTGTGTGTGTGTATGTGTGTGTCCTTCCCAGAGGAGACATACCAGCAGATGGCTCGGGAGACTCTGGAGGAACTGGACTGGTGTCTGGACCAGCTGGAGACCATTCAGACCCACCGCTCAGTCAGCGAGATGGCCTCCAACAAGGTGCCCACCTGTCCACAAACAAACTTCACTTGTGCTCTCACTGTCCTTCTATGTGACTGTTAACATAAGCTTCTTGGTGAGCAACATATAAACTGTGTACTTCATGGTTCACAAGAACACTTCATCTCTTCACGAGAACTGAGTGTTATTGGGTTGCAGCTGTGTCACTTAGACATTACAGCAGACTTCCTGTTTAAGCTTCCTCTCGACAAATATACAAACAATACCGCTCCAGCGTGTAAGCAAAACTTCCATTTGAGTCATGATCCTCGATCCCCTAATACCTGACACATTGAACCTCCACGCGTTAAAGTTAAAGCGATCATGTGCTGCTTCTTCTACCACAGATTGCCTCAATTTTCAGAGTTGTTCATTAGGCTAGAGGCAGAAAATTAAATGAAAATATTTGTTCCCTGGGTTTATTTACAGTCCTGTGGTGGTAATTGTATCGATGAATAATGAATGTGGGCTTTTTCACATGGTGAACCATCTGAGATTTTATGGCTTTTGTTGGACCACACTGACACATGATGATGTCTGGTTAAGCATTTGTGCTGGTTTTTTGTTTACTGCAAAAGAAGCAGGTGTGTGTTTTTGCAGAATTACATCCACATGCCTGTGTGTGCACATGGGCAGGCTTCTTAAGTATGCATGCATTTGTATTTGTGGGGGCATGGGGACAGAGAGAGAGAGAGAGAGAGACGGTCTGTGGGTATGGAGGACACAAGAGGGAGGGGGGAACAGGTCCTGATGCTGATGTCTGTGCTGTAACCTTGGTTGCTATCGAACAGCAGCAGGGTCTGCCCTTCCCTTTTAGTCATTGGCTCACCACTCTGACCACGAGCCATGTGGTTTGGGCAACAACCAATGAAATAGAGGTGATTCTCCTTTAATAGTGTTTCTGTCTTAAAGAGGCAGCATCATGTACCTGGTGTTATTCTAGAAATATTTCCTGTGTTACACTTCGCTATTAATTAATGGAGAGGTTCTTCTGGTTTATAATCAGTCGGGTTTATGATGAAAGGAATGATGGAGAGATAACAGGGGAGTGCATAAAAGACATCATTTACGTTTGTGTGTATGTGTGTGCATACAGTGTCTCCTGGGGTAAACAGAGTCTCTGTGAATATGTTGCTGCCTTTTTAGCAGCCGCAACGAAGCTACAGAAATCCTCCGCACTGTGCCAACATGGAGGTACACATGAATATTCCCACTCAGTCTCTCACTCTTACTCACACCCTCGCTCACACACATATTTTCAACAGACGTACATGCTGTCTTGTCGCACATGCGCACTCAGGCTGAGAGCAGGAGCAGGCACAGACACACACACACACACTCACACACACACATGCATGCGCCTGCAGCCACACTGCCTGATTAGCTTGCGAGAGCTGTCTACAGCATCCAGGGAAATGGCGCAAGAGGCAGAGCATTGGAGGAGGAACGGCAGCCTAAAGCGGCAGGATTAGACCTCTGGCATTTTGGCCAGCTGAGGCATGGATTGACTTGGAGCAGGGGACCGGGCTGCGGAGCTATCAGGAGACGACCTGACTGACTGTGGGCTGACTGTGTGTTGCTGGGATCGGTGTGAGGCGGCACAGGCGGGCTGATGCACCGGTAGGACTGGGCCGGGCCTCTGGATCCGTACCGTGGGGGAGGGGCAGTCGACGCAGGGAGACGGAGCCTGTTTTTCCAGACCCCAGCTCTGGTGTGATTCTTCAGCCTGACCGTCTGCTACAGGCCTGCCTGCATCCCTCTCTGTCTCTCTCTCTGTCTCCCTCTCTCATCCTCTCCGTCCTTTTGCTGTTATCATCTGTGTGTCCCTCCTTCCTTCCCCGATGTTCCTGCGGTCATCCAAGCTCCCTTTACCTCCATCATTCGATTCTACAGTCATCTTCCTGTCCTGGCGTCACCATCACTCCAACCCTCTCACCTCCATCATCTAAATTTTTTATCACTGTTTGTCAAGCAGCTCAGCTCGCTCAACATCATTTTTTCCTTTACATCTCTCCCACATTCCAACTCATTTCCTCCATCGGCTCCTCTCTGTGCCCTTCAGACGGTCCCTCACTCCCTCTCCTTCTCTGTTTCCCTCCATCTTCCCTCTTTCGGCTCCCATCCACCTCTTCCCTGCAGTGACTGTACATTTGGGTCAGTTTGCTCAGCAAATGGGATGAGATGTAGTCTCCACAGCAGCCGGATCCAGGGGGCTCCTGGTCTGCTCGGCAGGGGGACCCTCATCTTCTGACCACATTGAGGCTGGAGCCTGACTCTGGACTGACTGGGTGGCCTGCTTTGGGGTGCTGCATGTAGGCAAGGACAGTCTGCACCAGCAGCCCCTACCCTCACCCCCTTCCCCTGTTCCTTCGCCCCCTCTCGGGGCAGCTGTCACTCTGGAGTGTCCTGGCTTGACCGGCTGTGGCCTCTCCTCGCACACCCTGACGACGCCCTCATGCCACTGGGGCACCCACAGTGCTCCCACCCCGCTCCACTACCGCACCTCCTGCCTGTGCCATCGGCCCAAACCCCCCGTCGCCCTCAACATGGGTGTAGTGGAGGCCATTGACCCAGCGCCGTCCCCCTGCCCCTCGCCTGTACCAGGGGGCTACCGGCTGCCCCGCTCCTCCAGCTACAGCCCCCTGCAGGGGAGGGCAGGGGCAGAGCTGGACCTCGGTGCAGCTTCTGGAGGGGTTCTGGAGGGGGGTGGGACGGCGGCGGAGCGCAGGACACCCTTAGTGGACCTGTTCTGTGAGACCTGCTCCAGGCCCTGGCTCATCGGCTGGTGGGACCAGGTAGGGCTCTGAGAGGCCTTGCAGTGGCCAGCTTGGATGGATGCTGTGAACTCTTTCAGCGTTACTGCCACATCTGTGCATGCATTGACAACTCATCTACTTGCTCACCCCATGTTATTGTGTGCCTTTGTTAGTCCAACAGTCACTTTGGGAGTTTGATTTACAATTTGCTCCATGGGGACTAGTTCATTATATATTGAATTAACGTGGTAAAGGAAGGTTTTGACAGTGTCTTTGTGAGAAACTGCAAAGCTGAATATTGGTGAATGTGTTCCTGTACATAATTTATACATCCAATCCACTGAAGAGAAACAGTGATAAAGGCACAGGGTTTATTAACTCTGCTCAGTGTCTCTAACATTGCAGCAGCACTGTAAACAAAAAAGACAATATCACTCTCATTCTTCATCCTTCCATACCTAGTCTACATTTTTGTCCTTTGAGACTAAACCAAGCGGCTTAAAATCTAAGAAACAGCTTTGGGGACTTTGGTGACAAGTAGTCTAGCTGTCTTTACTGCAGGTATGTTGCAGTGTCACATAATGTCCGTTTCTATCCTCCACACCTGTGTCCCACATCCCTCTGTCCCTCTCTCCTGCTACCCTGAGGCTGGCCTCAATACAGACTCAAGGAAGCCAAGCGTATTGTCACTGAAGGACAATGCTTATTGTCTCAGGACAGAGTAGATCTTTCATCTTGTTCCTTTTTGTCCTCAGATGTGCCGACATGCCACATCTATTAAAATGTATGAAGTTAGACATTGTGTAAGGTTTCTATGACGTGCCATGTTTGCATTAGATGTGGCAGCCTGTCACTGTGTTAGCAAAACAAATTCTGGCTTTTGTCTTTATTGTTTTCTTGAATTACATTGGGTACATCAGGATGTATGACTTGCTTCTCCTCTGATGTGTTTACAGGCTGTTGTAGTCAAATGTTCAGGTCACAGTTCAGAGGACGATCACATTTAGCACGAATGTGAATGTATGTCATTTATGATTATGGACAGTTGGAAAAATGGAGCCCACCTGGGTCCCTCAGAAATGCAGGTGTATAAGTGTGCGTGTGCTCGTGGTCATGTCTGTGCAGCATTTGCATGTTTGCCTCATTAGTCAGTGTCAGAGGAAGAGTGTTGTTTGTCCTGGCACTCGGACTGGCACCGTGGAAGTGTTGGTTGGCAGCTATGACTCAGCGTTACAGCATTAGGGAAGGAAAGAACGAGAGAGAGCAAGAGAGCGAGAGAAAGGAGGAGGTTTGGGTTGAGCCTGCTGCCTAAGTGTGCCACTGGGCTTGACTTGCTTTCCTGGCTCCTGATGACTGATTCTGCCTGACTGCTTCTACGATTCGCTGTCACAGTACCTATTTGCACGGCCTATCTCGTAACGAGCACCAGGCTGGATGAGATGGATGGAGAAGGAGAGAGGGAAAAAAAGTGAAAGATGGTGGGAATGCATGAAGTGTGTGAAATGGAAGGAAGGCAAAGTGACAGAGGAGGATTTAGGGGCTTGAGGGCAGTAGCGGAGAGTGTTGTTTACCTCGAGAGGGAGGGAGGAGCAGATATAAGTAACAGAGAGCCGTAGAGAGGAAGACAGCAGAGGAGGGGAGGGTTGACCTTGGTAAAGGTCAGAGACACCTGCCTACTCCCTCAGATTGTCACCCAAGCAGCCGCCACTCTCGCATCAAGCTGAAGGACTGACTGTGAGGAGGCAGTTGCCACGGCAACCGCTCCGGTTGCCATGGAGACTGTTATGTGTGAACGATCAGTCAGTAGGACACGGACCGAGGGGTCTCGTCCGAATGGCACTGTGCCTTCTCATGACTGGACTGTCGAGCCTCCAAACACTGCATTTGTCTATAGAAATAAAAAACGTACACAAAAAGCTTCACGAATGTTCAGGGACGGTGTCTTCTGTCTGCAGGGATGATGTATTCACTTAATCACATTTGTTCCTGTACTGCAAGGACCTGCAGACTCGCTGTTCATGATTGCCACTGTAGTTACACAGAGGGAAGTACATGTAGACATGCCACATTACTGCTGCATATTAATACGTGGTAATCTAAATGCAAGCACACTGAACTGGGGTATTGAACAGTATGTTCTCAAAAAGAGGAGGCATGATTCATAATTGATTTTCTCACCCTTTCGTGAATGAAGCCAGATTGAGGGTGATAATTTATTTTCTCATATTTGACTCACAGGAATGTTTTGTTGTTATGTATCAGTGCAAATGGAATCTAAAGTACAACCTACAATCGTTTTGAAGGTTTTACCAGTCTGCCTGTCTCTACATTCTAGGATATGTCAGTAACCCTTCATTCTTCTGCATTGTAACTATGATTGAAGTCACTCACCTGTTTCTGTCTGTGCTCCCCTCAGTTCAAGAGGATGTTGAACAGGGAGCTGTCCCATTTGTCAGAGATGAGTCGCTCAGGGAACCAGGTGTCAGAATACATCTCCACTACCTTTCTAGGTAAAGTATTTCTGCCATGTATCTGTGACCAACTACTACAGCAAGTCCCTCATAGCTTTGATTATAGGTCAAGAACAACCCAAAAGTCTCCATCCTGGCTGACCTCTGACTTTTGCCCTCCCCGCAGATAAGCAGAACGAGGTGGAGATCCCATCCCCGACTTTGAGGGAGAGGGAGAAGCCCATGTGTCACATCAGTGGTGTGAAGAAGCTCACACACAGTTCCAGCCTTTCCAACTCCGCCATGCCTCGCTTCGGCGTGAAGACTGAACACGAGGACGCGTTAGCCAGGGTGAATATATCTTCATTTGTCTTACGATGTTTTTATTGTGTTTTATGTGTTTATAATGTCTTATTGCAAAAAAAAATCCACTTGCGGGACAATAGCCAAACTTACTAAACTTAACAAAACTAAATCGATGGCAAAGCAGCCGTTATTGAGCAGACATGCACTCATAAACCCAGCAGATGGAGTAATCATGTCACTCTTGTCTACATATTCATACATATACATTCTCTCTTGCACACTTGCATTTCTGTGCACATTTCCAAAGCTTTCTTTGACCGTATGTATATGTCTGATAATGTGAATGATTAAAGAGAAAATTCACCCCAAGACACTGTTGTGATACAGTACATGATGTGATATCACAACTGCAAAGGGCTTTAAAAGGCAGAAAATGTTACCACAACTCAAAGCATCACCAGTAAACATCTTTTTTGGCATTGATCCATCAGAGATTCTCATTGTGAAAAAAATGAAATCAGTCTTGTCCACTGACACAGTACAATATAATGTCATGTGGTCATTAAACATGCGGGAAATTTCATGAAACCAGATTAGAATCTAATCTAAAGGCATTGCTGTCCAGCTCTTCCCCTCAATACTCTATTCTAAAGAATACACAACTATAGTATCATGCACCCTTGTTGGTCGAGTTCAGAAGACTAACAAACTGCGAGACTGTTGTCCAGATGTGTGTTAATGTTGTCTATTGTACCTTCAGGAGCTGAACGACTTGAACAAGTGGGGCCTTAATATCTTTCATGTGGCAGAGTTCTCTAATAACCGACCCCTCAGCTGCATAATGTTTGCCATCTTCCAGGTGAGAGATGGAGAGATTGAGCTTTGACTAACAATGGGTTATATATTATAACATGTAGCTTGATTTATATGTGACCATGGCTCCTGTGGACTGTCTGTGCTGCAGGAAAGAGATCTACTGAAGACCTTTCGGATCCCTGTGGATACATTTGTCACCTATGTGATGACCCTGGAGGACCACTACCATGCCAATGTGGCCTACCACAACAGCCTGCACGCTGCAGATGTCACTCAGTCTACTCATGTACTGCTATCCACACCGGCTCTAGATGTAAATATACTGTATCTATTACAAATACAAAATACACATCTAACTTCACCTGCACAGACTTTACAAAAACAAGCCCCCTGCACAGTCATCAAAGGCAAAT
This sequence comes from Centropyge bicolor, assembly GCA_037975185.1. Lineage (NCBI taxonomy): Eukaryota > Metazoa > Chordata > Actinopteri > Pomacanthidae > Centropyge > Centropyge bicolor. The sequence continues at coordinate 458,868 of JBBMOC010000042.1, forward strand.
TGTAAAAAGCAGTTTAACTAATTATTTTCCTCTTTGTCTCTTTCATTTCTCTCTGACAGGCTGTGTTCACTGATCTAGAGATTCTAGCTGCTTTGTTTGCTGCTGCCATCCACGATGTGGACCATCCAGGAGTGTCCAACCAATTCCTCATAAACACCAGTGAGTTGAAATGAGATTAAGAGACACACATATGAATACTATGAATTATGAAAAAAAAAAAGATTGGAGAACAGAGGACATCATGATAGTGAGGACAAACAAAAAGTATACTGAATAATAATGGTATAAAAATAATAAGTCTTGTCTGTAAAAGCCTCTCATTTTAGACAAAAGCATAAGTCAGGTAGCTAAGATCCAATATGTAGGAATTAGATGAGGCCACTTTTCTGGGTCAGCTATTTTGATAATATCTGGCATTTTATGTTATTCTACCCGGTAAAGGTTTGTCTTTAGTGTTTCTAAAGTCTAAAATTTTTATCGTGCCAATTTTGATGGTATCATGTTTCAGTTTCTTCATAATGATGTGTATGTCATATTATAAATAACTATTATGCTGCAAAGCACTGGAAAGTACATTTTAGATGACATTACTACACAAATTACTACAGTGATTTTGGCTTGTGTGTTGATTATATGTACAATTTGCTTTTTATATAGTTTCTATGTATGTATGTGTATGTAATACACTCAGTTTAGTTGAAATTTTCCTTTATGTACATTCACTACCACAGTCTGATTGTGACACAGATGGAGGGAGTATGGTGATGCAATCACTGTATGCGTTTCTCACTTATATGTGTTGAATGGTGTTTCCTCAGACTCAGAGCTAGCCCTGATGTATAACGACGAGTCTGTGTTGGAGAACCATCACCTAGCTGTGGGCTTCAAGCTGCTTCACGAGGACAACTGTGACATCTTCCAGAACCTTAGCAAGAGGCAGAGACAGAGCCTGAGGAAACTTGTTATTGACATGGTGAGAGTTGCCACCTCGCTCATTCTGTATCATGAAGATAACTACCTTTCTCACTTCTCTTCTTATTTCCTTCACCAATGCATTCATATTGATTTTCTTCACAGGTTTTAGCAACGGATATGTCTAAACACATGAGTTTGCTGGCAGACCTCAAGACAATGGTGGAAACCAAGAAAGTGACAAGTTCTGGAGTACTGCTGCTCGACCATTACACTGATCGGATACAGGTGAGCTGCCAATTGACAATTGAGCCATTTCACAGATGATTGGATTCTTGACTGATTCTTGATTCAGGTGAAGGCTGATTTAATGCAGGGTCAGAGTGTTTCACCTCTACAGGACACAGCTCATATGTGGGACATATTGTCACAACTTGCACATCCCTCCTCAAAATGTCAGTGTCTTGGTTACAATGCTTACATGGACCCCACAAGACCTGTGATGGCTCTGTCTGGGATTTTCTACAACCTGTTAATAGTCCTGTTGATGTTTAGTTGTAGTAGTTCAAGTATGTTTTGGTGATGATGTGGAGCCTGATCACTCACTGATTCACATCTGTAGGATCTGGTTATCAAGAACTCAAGTATTTTATGCGTAAAGTAGGTTGCTTTCTTACGTAGATATTACATGAGGTGAGAGTTTGCAAAAGAAGCTTAGTATTAATTAAACTGAGTTTGGTGGACTGGAGATGTCAGCTAGGCATGCAGAAGTGTATTTGACTCGATTTGACCTGAATGCCAAATATGTGAAGATGCTGTTAAGTGTCATCCACAAAAGCTAGAATCTAACATTAAAAAAGGTCGTGGAAAAGAAGGAAATGACACAAGTAAACTTTCTCAGAGATCCTGGTGTCTACAAGAATGCCAAGGAGGAGGTGGTGGTTGTCCTTGTCTAAAATGAGGTCAGGAGATTAGAGAGCAGTGTTGGTTCAGTATGTCACTTTGAATTTTGATTGATTGGGGTGCAAGAAGTGCTGATATGACGAGTCTGTGATTCTCTCTCTGTAGTTGTTGGCATTAGATGATGAAGGGTTTTTCTTAAGCATTGGAGAATCTGTGTGACCTGAAGACACACAGCCAGATGCCACAAAAGAAGTGCTAATTGACATTAAAAAGGTGATGGGTTTATAGTGCAGGTGGATGCCATGCTAAAACATCAGCTCCCACAGTTTTTTGTGGGAAGATGAGAGAAAGATGTTAAACCAGACTCTATACATAATGAGTGGTGGAGGATGCCTTTTGGGGTCTTTTCTTAATACGACATATGTACTTACCAATTAAATTGTGAGCAGAAATGGAAAGGGAAAGAACAGAGGTTGAGGTGTTCGGAAAAGAGAAAAAAGTTGAGAATACTTCCTAGTTTTAGAAGCAAGAAACTAGAATTTGGACTTGTACAAGCCATTAATAGAAGAGAAAGGAAGAGGTGGTGAAGTAAAAGTGAGAGAGGTCATCAGAAAGTTATCACCTCCTTTCAACTGCTAAAAGATTTGTTCATTTAATTGTCAGATGTCCAGAAGGACAGAAGAGGCAAATGATCACCTATTTGTATTTAAATTAAGTGTTTCTAACTTTGCATGTACACAGTGGAGTTTTTGACATGCGACTGTGTGTTTGTGCAGGTGTTGAGGAACATGGTGCACTGTGCTGACCTGAGCAATCCTACGAAACCCTTGGCTGTGTATCGACAATGGACGGAGAGAATCATGGAGGAGTTCTTCAGGCAGGGAGATAAGGAGAGAGAGCGAGGGATGGAGATCAGTCCCATGTGTGATAAACACACTGCATCTGTGGAAAAGAGCCAGGTAAATGAGCAGCGCTGAAATATACACATGTATGGATATGACTCTGTGCACAACTGGATAACTGTTAATGCTGTAGGCGGCGTGATAACTACAGTGCAGAGTGTGATCTTTCATCTCTGATCACAGCAGTCATCCTCATACATTTTTAATGCTGATTTGTAGGGAGTGAAATGACACCACTGTGCTAGTTTAAATGATGTCAGTCACACTCTTTTTTTCTGGACGCAGGTGGGCTTTATTGACTACATTGTTCACCCGCTGTGGGAGACATGGGGGGATCTTGTGCATCCTGATGCCCAGGACATCTTGGACACTCTGGAGGACAACAGGGACTGGTACCAGAGCACTATCCCACAAAGCCCCTCGCCACCTCCTGTGGGCCAGGATAAGGATCTAAACGCCTGCATTGACAAGTTTCAGTTTGAGCTCACCCTCGAGGACAGCTCTCAGACTGAGCAGGGAGACGAGGGTGACAAGCCTACGCCAAACCATGTGGCACAGGACTGCAGTCAGGGGGAGGAGGAGGACGAGGAGGGTAAAAAAGAGGAAGACATAATGGCAGAGGGGGAAAATGAGCACACAATACAGGAGGAAGATGAGGTGGCGATGGAGGAAGAGGAGGTGGAGGAGGAGCAGGAGGAGCTGAAAGCTCAGTTGGAGGTGAGATCTGAAAAGGAGAGACTTTCTGACACAAGTCCTGTAGAGGAAGAGGAAGATTCTTCTTCACAAGCTGAAGATACATGAGTTCTGCTCCTGTATCTCCCTCCTCACTTGCACACATTATCTTGTTCATCCTTTCAATGGCCAAACCAAGAACAAATAAGACTGCAATGACAATACAGACCTTTAAATATATTTTTCAAAAAGGGAATAAATTAAAATTGCTTCAAGAGAAGGTAATTACACAGCAACTGTAGATTTGGAGTGGTGACAGGTCCTTCGACTGACTTCACAATGAACTTTAGACTAAGAGGAATTTAGGAGAGCATTAATGATGGGCAACTGAAGACAGCGTAGCACTCTGGGACTGGACTGCACACACATAAACACACATAAAGTGACACACAAACACATAGTAGGAGTAAGTCATGTATAATGCACAAATTCAAAGTGTGTACGTGCATGCATCAGTCATGCAGTATAATTGGCACTCAAATGTACCCTCTCTTTTCTTGTCAACAAACGCAGACACACCAACACACACATGCACACACACACACACACACACACACTTGACTGTATGTTTGTATGTGTGCAATTACATGAGGGACACTGATCAGTAATGAATCTCTTTGGAAAAAGCCATCTCTTAATGGAGTATTAACTAGTGTTCAGTCAGTATTAGTAATTCATGTTCGTTAGAACCTCAACAGAAACTATTCTCCTCAGAAAAGCTACACATCCGAGTGACTTTTTTTTCCATTTCTGTCGGAAAGAAAAATAAGGAAATCCACAGAGTTAGAGGAGGAGAGAGGAAGACATCGAAGGAAAGGAAGATGCTGCGACGAAGGGACCGCCGGGTCCCATACCCCTTTTCCCTTTACGAGGAGAGTGCTACTGGTGCAAGATGGCTCTGTGCCTTTCTGAAACACCAGCTTCCTGAATGGAGCTGCCGTGAAGCAATGCATTGTGGGACAGGAGTGTCTGATTTTGTTATCATTTTTGATTGTCTCTTGTTAAAGATCTCTCTTTACTGTTCATGGTATTGTGGTGTGTATCTCACACGTACAGTTTCTGTGGTGATATGTTTTAAGCTGTAAGTCTTCCTTTGTTGCTCTTCTGGTAATATAATAACTCAGAACTCTAGATGCAGAGCAATCACTACCACCACCACAACCACCAGTGGACTCTTTCCAGCTTAGGTTTTTTCTTATTAGAATGATTTTTTTAAACTTTCTGAGAATAAGCCATGTGATGCTTTGAAGCATAAGTTTTGCCTATTTTCTATTTAACAGTTGCTAAATATGTTGAAGGGATACAGAATTATTTCATTAGCAGAACAAATTTTCACTCGCCATCTCAAACCCACTTGCACTGTGTTTATGTCTCCTCATACACAACAATTCTCACCAAAGTAAAGGATGAGAAACTTCAGTGGGTGAAGTGATTTGAAGGAACACAGATGAATAAGAAAATCAGGGAGGAAGAATGTCAGGGGAAAGAAGCGTGACTTGGCCTAAAGGTGGTCTGGCAGTCCCTAATCATCCTTGTTATGTTTGATGCTTTTTTGCCTTAATGTCAGATGCAGGATACATACCTGCCAGTATGTAGATTTATAAGATATATTATAGATATCCTAGTATGTTTAAATCACGTCTGTATGCTTATTTCTGTGAGTATCAGTGTGTCTATACACAATGTATCCAGCATTGCATTTGGAGGGAAAAGGGAAACATTGCTGCCAATTAGTTGTTATGTTGTTGCTGTGCTCGGACCAACATAAAGAATGTGTTGTTTTTTAATCAGGACGGTAAAAATGACTATCTTATAGCTACCTGGAGGCACACAGAGGAAATAAGAAATGGGAGAGGAGATGTTGCAGCTAATGAGACTGAATAAGGATGTTCTTTGTTTGGAGTTGATGCGTGTATGTGTTTGTTTGCGTGGCTTATTGTGTTGTCATGAGTAAACGAGTGAGTAACAGAAAGAGAGGGCAGGATGCTAAAGATGTTGTCATGTGTGTCATCGTTCCCTCACTGGCATCACCACATCTTGTCGAATGGTGTTCAGGATTCGATCAGCACAGCTTAAATAGGTTGCAGTTTGTTTAGGTGTTTGTTTTTCACAGGGTAAAAAAAAAAGAACATGGGTGTGGTTCTTTTGAAGGTAAGAGCAAGTTTCTGCAGGTCAGTAACTGAACTTATCTGAAGACACCACAGCTCGGTGCATCAGAAGCCTGTGTGTTTGACCTGCTCCGTCACAGGATGGAGCAGAGCTGCGGGGCCACCACACAGGCTTTCATCTTATGGAATGGGAATCCAGGATTACTATTGCAGTTACTTAAATAAAAGATTCCCATATGCATCGGCCTTTTACTTTAAAGATGTTGCTTTGTTTTTGTGGCTTCTTGTTACGTCATAAGCTATAAAAACATTAATATTTAATTGCCATACAAACACAATACTGTAGCAATTGTTTCTTATTAAGAAAATTATTCAATTGATTGATTGCTGCCATTCTTTTTAAATGATGAAAAGAAAACCATGGGAAGTGTTTTCTTTGAACAGTTTGTGTACAGTTTATTTTTATATCATTCTGGTGGATGGTCTGGAAAATGAATCACGTGTTGATGATATAGCTATAAGCATTACCACTCTTGTATATAATGTAATATTGGATTGTAAATTATAAATTTATCCAAGTCATAATGATTGACAAATAACCACTTGAGGTTGATAAGTGAACCACTGAAGCACTGCGGGCCACATCCCCACCTTTTCATTCTCTGACTATGTTTTTGCTCACTTGTGCTCACATCCTGTCACATTTTTAATTGTCCACATTTATTGTAAAATCAAATATATTTGTACCAGCACTTTATTCCATCAGGTTTTGAGGCAGACAGTGTGTTTCAGGTAGTGTACAGTCTGTGCTGGTGGTTTGGTCATTGGCAGTCACCTGTTGATTAAATTCCATTGGGCCAAATCACAAATCTTCATTGTGCAGTAATCAATGTTAACCCCTTTTCTAGAGGCATAATCAAACAATCTAGTCATTCTCTATTAATAGTCCATGTGATATTGAACTTATTTGACTGATGAAGTCAAATGTCAGCTGATGTAGTCACATAGGATGTGACATGTTCAAAGGAAATAAATGTGTCCTTATCTAACTTGGCCATTTCTAGTACTATCACCACCTCTGTTTCTTAGTAACTTTAATCACTAGCCTGATAGCCTAAGTGTCCATCCAATGGTGGCCTAACTAGCTGGTTCCCATCGGGTTGCTGTCAGGTTACTTTGTCGCAGACTGACTCCCTCTGTGAATAATTCTCTGGGCTTTAATTCATGTGTTTGTCACAAGTAAGAAAGATTATTCAAGGGAAAAAACAACATAAAATGATTGTAATATTTGTAAATGATCTTGCTGTAATGTGTAAAATGTGTCCAAGTTATTTTTTATTATATTATTTTTATGAAAGTTTTTCCTCTTAACAGAGCTGAGGTGTCATTTTGTGAATAAATACATTTAATAAGCAAACATCTATATATAAAACAATATTATAGTATATCAGTATATTTTTCTTTTATTTCACTGTTCGGTACTGTAAAGTGTGTTAAAATACAAATAAAGTAAGATTTTTATATTAAATACAATATGGTTGCCATGTTTGCTGATACTGTTGCTAGTTGGTGGTGGACTGTTTGATATTATCTGCTTTTTACTTGTCTGTGTGTTTGCATCAATGATATTCATGTAATAGCAGAGAGTGTGTTAGTGTAGCCTTATTTCTAACTGTAGCCACGTGCAGATATCCCATATTTAATACTGCAGAGTTTATTCGTATGGCATTAAATCTGAGACACTGATCCATGTATGGATGCTCGCTGAAGACATTTAGACAACTTAATGATAATGGCAGTTTTTAAATAATATTTGTCCACTTGCACTTTATTTACTTCAGTTTTACTGCACGATTAAATATAGTGAAAGACTGACAGTTTAGACAGTGACTCCTGCTACCTGCACCTGTCTGACTCTGACATGAGATGGCTGCATCCACAAGTATACCCAGAATCCTCTGCTTCAGACGGCTCTCCGCCAATCACAACGGCTAAACAAAACGTCGTCCAATCACAGTGGAACATGATAGACAGGAGCGGCGATATTCCCTCTGCGCACGCGCTCTGCCGCTGCGGAAGTAGGCGATTTATTGACCCAAGTGCATCACCGGTAATGATTAGCTACTAGCTTGTTCTGTGAAGAAAAAAATACAAATTTCTTCTGTCTTTATCTGCTTTATTAAGATTGTATGCAAGAGGTATTTTGATGTTATTGTAACAGCTTGGGATTTTTTCTTTACGTGTTGTATGCTTTTAGCTAAAGCTTCAGCTAAATTCGATTGTTAGCATTCATTTGTTAGCTCTCGGCTAACCGTCAAGAAGTCGTTGTATTCTGCCTAAATACCTAAAAACCAGCTAACATACGAAACGTATTTCTTTATCACTTCTGTATTTTATAACGTTGCCTGTCACGTCATGTTTATAGTTGTTACAGTATGCCTCATGTATTAATCTCGACATTTTGTTTGATGAAAGGCTGTTCTGGCGCAGCTGAATCTTGATCAACTCTGACCCAGTGTGGAGCTGCACCATCATGAAGTCCTGTCAGTTCCTCCTCCTGCTTCTGCTGAGTGTGGGAGTCTCGGCGGTGGAAGTCCAACGGCCCCGCGGTGTCCCTTTGTCGAGTAAGCATTTATAATGTAACTGTAACGAATAAGACAGATTCAACAATGTTTTTTTGTGTTTGGGTGAAAGTTCACAATCATCTGCAGTTTTGGAGAGGTCATTGCTCTGACTCGCTTCTTCTGTTCAACCTCCAAAGAACGACAGTTCTATGAAGAGGGCAAACCTTTCACCTGCCTGGATGGCTCCCGCACGATTCCTTTTGACAGGGTGAATGATGATTACTGTGACTGCCAGGACGGCTCTGATGAGCCAGGTGCGTATTTCCTGTTCCATGGAGCATTGAACTAAATGAAATAGTCTCTTTCAAATTTAAAGGAGGTCTTCCTAGTCAGTATAAATCTAGTTTTCCCAGGTCATGATAATATTGGACAACTATTTTGTATATTTATAACTGGTTTATTTGCAGGCACTGCTGCTTGTCCCAATGGCAGCTTCCACTGCACCAATGCAGGTTTCCGACCAGCCTTTATCCCTTCGTCCCGCATCAATGACGGAATTTGTGGTATGAATTTAAACTGATTTTAAACTAACCCTTTTTTTCACATGTGTTGTGTGGGCAGGATTTAGTTAAATGTTGTTTTGTAATTTCGTATACAGACTGCTGCGACACAACAGATGAATACAACAGTGGTGCTGCCTGTCAAAACACCTGCAGGTGGGAATGTTTTTGGATTGTAATGCTGAGAATATATTGATGCTTTACAGTCTAAATCTGACTCCTGCATAAAGCCTATACATGTATTGACATCCACATTGAGTTTCCAGTAAATGTTAAATGTATTGTTTTTGTAGACTCCTTTTTTTAAATGTCATGTCTGATTTACAGGGAGTTGGGGCGCAAAGAGAGGGAGAGCCTGCAGAAGATGGCAGAGATTGCTAAGGAGGGCTTTCTGCTTAAACAACAACTTATCCAGGAGGCCAAGAGGGGCCTAGAAGAGAAGAAGGTGTGAATGACAAGAAAATCTTTGGTATTGATTGTGTAATAATCAGATCCAGAGCTCTGAGAAATGGAGAATAGCAATGTGAAAAGTGTATTATACAGACGTACTATCATTTCAGTAGAGATGTTTGAGGTGTCTACACCAACTATTTTATATCGAGCTGTGTCGCCAACTTTATGTTGAGCATGTCCTACTCACTCACTCAGAAGAGCCTGGATCACACCCAGAAACTAGATGCTGGCCATCAGAATTTTCCTTAAAAAAAAAAGCAAAACAAAAAAACAAGCTAATTTCAATGACAAAAGACAAAGAATTCGATGGTGAAGTTATGCCTGAGTTATATTCTCTGAAGTAGATGTTAAGGTATTGCTTCATATATTGAAAGCAGTTATTCATTAGTTCTTATTTTGTTAAATGCATTATTTTGATTTGTCTCAACAGGGCAAACTTACGGATATTCAGGTCAGTAAGAAGGACCTGGAATCCAGGGTGGAGACTCTTAGAACTGCAAAGGAGACAGCAGAGCAGCCAGAGAAAGAAGCTAAAGAGCGCCATCTAAAGGCCTGGGAAGGTAAATTAATATGTGAAAGTATATCACCATCTACTGTTTGTAAGAAGTATCACTTTACAGATAGTATAATCTATTTTATTAACATTTCTTGAGCTAGACTAAGTTGCCTAAATGCTACATACCCAAGTAATACTCATAAAATTTCACTGGTGAAAGACCACTGACCTGAAGGTGAAACAGTATAAGTACATGTCTGATCATAATCACCGATAACTGAACACAAAGTGTCATTTTATTTTTGTTTCAGATGAGAAAGCTGCCATTCGCATGGAGAAGGACAAGGCTAGAATGGCAGAGGTGTTTCTTGAACTGGATGATGATGCAGATGGCTTGTGAGTAACAAGACCCTTCATAATTATATTTTAATTACATTATAATAAAGTTGTGCAAAGAACACATGCAGCATCTGTTAATCTTGAACCATATTTATTTTAAGTTGCCTTGCTGCTCTGTACCTTATTTATTGGCATTCAAAATGCTGCCACATAGCAGACTTAAAACCTGATCGCATGCTATAGAGATCACTACCTTTCACAGTTCACTCCTTTCATATGTACACTTTGGCTGATCATTAGAGCAGCAGTAATTAAGCGATATTGTAGTTGGTCTCATTGACTGACTGAATTGTTACTGTAGCTCAGTTAATGATATACTTTTGTTTATCTCAGTGTCTCAGTGGCAGATCTTCTGTCCCATTCTGAGCTTGACCCAGATTCAGATAATTCATTCACAGAAGAAGAGGCTCAGGTAAATGTTTTCTTTTGTATCATTCCTATAACGCAGTGCTGTTTGTATGAGTGTATGACATTTTAAAAAAAATGTCATATATGATAAGGACCTGAACAAAAGTCAATATGGTTTCTGGTTTGTGTAGGGACTGTTGGGAGGAGTGAATGAAGTGGACACCGTAGCATTTGAGTCTGTTTGGAATAACATCAAAGAAAAATATATATCAGAGGTAAGAAGCTGATTATTTTTATAGTAAACCCTGTGTGCAAAAGCCTGTGCTCCATTAATTTGTGCAACGTTCTTGGCATCAGGCCAATGCAGACACCCCAGCAACAGTGGATACTCCACAGGAGGAGATGAGGGAGCCAGTCCCTGACAATGACTCTGAGCAGTACCCTGACGATGACATCCCTGAGGAAGATGAGGATGATGATGAAGAGGATGAAGATGATGACCCAGATGATGGAGACTATAAGGTAATCCCAATAAGTTTCTCCATCGAACTTATGCTGGATAACTCAAGTTTATTTTAGTGAGTCACTCTTCTCTGTGTTTGATAAGCAGAGCCCTCCTACGACACAGACCCAAGAAAAGAAAGATGACGATGATGAGGGGACTATGCCACCTTTCGACCAACAAACGCAGAACCTCATTGATGGTAAGTGTATGTATAAAACTGAGTGAGTCAGCCAGTCCTCAGCAATGAGTAAGCGAGTCACGCTGTAAAATACCACCAAGAAAAGCACAGATGTGAGTGCATACCTATTAGTTTGAATTTTAATGTGCTAACTGGAAACTCATCACTCATTCTGGTAGTGCAAATAAATTATTATCAGAAGAACAAAGCAATTTATTGAACAGCTGTGTTGCTTTTGTATGATTGAAGTCTCTTGTTTGTCTTTTATAAAAGCATCAGGAAAGCATGATTTGCTCAGACGTTTTGTGTGTGTGTGTATGTAAGCACATGTGTATATGTATGGGCTTGCACTGAATTTACTTTAAGGTTATGTTTGATTCCCAGCTGCTCAGAAAACCAGGGATGAGTTTGATGAGGCTGAGCGAGCTCTCCGGGAAGTGGATGATCAGATCAAGTAAGTACTAAGAAGAACTGAGAATATGAATATTAAGGAGCTTCTTTAATGCAATCAGTGTTTGTTACCACAACTGCAGTCTAACCTTCAACAGCTCCAATGGATGATATTGTTGCATAATCAGTGTGTTGTTCGATGGCAAAGATTACATTTTAGTTTTACATTTTGTCCACAGGAACCTTGAGAAGGAAATCTCTTTCGACTTTGGACCCAGTGCTGAGTTTGCCTACCTCTATAGCCAGTGTTATGAATTGACAACTAGCGAGTATGTGCACGCTCTGACTTTGGAAAAAATGTCTTTATTCATTATTTTTTGTTATAAGTTTCTCCTTCTGAAGACTTAAGTCCCTCTTTTGCTTTCAGGTACATCTACAGGCTCTGTCCGTTTAACAGAGTGTCCCAGAAACCCAAGTATGGTGGGTCAGAAACTAACCTGGGGTAAGAGAATACCTGTAGTGTTTCAATACTTCTTTGTGTCTTGCACTGTTTTTGACCACATTTGACTCATTCTGCACTTTTCATCTTTTGCTTTCTGTAGAACATGGGGGAAATGGGCAGGTCCTGATGATAACATCCACTCTGTAATGAAGTATGAACATGGAACAGGGTGCTGGCAAGGCCCTAACAGATCCACCACAGTGAGTCTCACTCCTTACTTGATCTTTTTCTTCACCTGGTTTTCGTCCCATTACTGCTTCTCAATCGACAAAGATAAATACATGTTGTTTGGGTCTGCTTGAGATGAGTTGCGGCTTGCCTTGAAAGTACACGAGAGTAGCCGATTGCAGTTGGGGGAGGTATGCAAAATCTCGCCTGAATTTGAACATCTCAAGCCTTTTTCTTTCAGGTTAAGTTAACGTGTGGAAAGGAGACAGTTGTAACATCTACCTCAGAGCCCAGTCGATGTGAGTACCTGATGGAGTTCATCACCCCAGCTGTTTGCCATGAGCCCCCAACCCTGGATCCAGAGTCTCATGGACATGAAGAACTCTAGAGCCACTTGATTTGTAAGTAACTTTTCTATTATTGTTGGCAAACCCTTAAACTTAATTAGGGCAATCTCACACGACCGTATGCTGGGTACATATAGTATGATCAGCTGCATGACTGTATCTTTTTCTCAGGAGGGTCTTAAATTGGTCCTCCGGCAAAGATTGTAGTACTGTCAAGCTGTCAGGTGAGAAATTATACTGCACCTGCAGTGAACAACTGATCGCTGTTTCTAAGTGGTGCTAACTCTTGCAAAAAAAATGAGGGACAGAGCTGCGTAATGTGAAGGTTTAGCGTTTCAGTGTTTCAATATGAAGAAAATCCCTTGTGCAGTTACAGCCTCCCTTTAGAACAGCAGGACAGCAACAAGATCAAGGTAATGACAACTTAATTGGAGTTCATAGTGGTTCCATAAGTTGATAGAAGATAAAGATGTAACGAATGATTAGAATTTAATGATGCAGTATATGGATGACAGAAATACATACAACAGTATATTGTGCTGCATTTCCTTCCTTTTCCATTATCGATAAACTGTAAACTTGCTATAATATTGTCATGTTTACTGCAGACATCGTAATTCTGAACGTGTTCAGGCCCAGCCCTGATGCTACACAGAGTGAATAGATATCAGGTGAAGCTTCCCTTGAAATGAGCAAGGGTTATAAAAGGCTACTATAAAAATATTTCAGATGGATTTGATAGGATAAACCTTTATTCGTCCCACAGTGAGGAAGTTCTTGATGTTTTAAACTATCATTTAGCTGTTTCTCCTTATCTGCGCATGTTTTTTATGTCTGGTGATTGTGGATGTTTATTAAACTAAGCTGAGCTATTTAATAGTGTAGATGAGTTTAGGTTCAAGCAAACAGTATTGTATTTTCTTTAATGTCTTGTGGACCTAAATCAGCATCCTACTCAGATGTATTCTTGTGCTGACCCCAAAACAATATACATCAGTGGTGCAAATGCTTAGTCCCTGGAAATGAAACCTACAGGGATTAATTGCAACTAAATGCCTCTTCCTTTTAACAACTAGGAAGTCATGACTTAAGCAAACAAGCCATTGAAATAAACATGTATGTGCTCACACTTGCAGGTTGTTCTTGAGGGACCAGAGTCACTGCAGCAACATGAAGTCGCCGTGCTGTGAGCAGCACCACCTTGGCGTCAGTTAGCAATCAAGAATAAACTATGGAAATTCCACTGAGTAGTTATGTTGTCTACACATCCAATTTCCACCGCTCCCTGGAGTGTTATGTCACTGATTTGTGTCAAATGTAGTCATTCCATTGTTTTCAATAAAGCTCCTTTTATCATATTCCATAATTGTGTCAATTTCTGTCTCCAGTATAGCCATTTTGTTAAAACTGAGCTTTTGATCTGGTGGCTTTCATATAAAGTATCTGCACTTTTAATTAATTGTAGTAGTAGTAGTGGTGGTAATCTTGTCTTCCTCTAAAGCCATTTAGCATAGAAGTTAGTCTGCATTCATTTAATGGATACAAAATAGAACATACAAAATCATGTTGGAAAATCTACCAAAGATTCAAATGTGCCAACAAACCAGCCTTAGCAAATGTGAATGCGCAACAACTTTCTAATTTGTTTGGTCACCACATTCGATAAAATTGTTTTGACAGTCAATAAAAATTGGGTCACTCCATATTTGTAACTTTTATTTTATTTTTTTCTGGCATGTAAAGTACAAATAATTAAACAATTCCATGAAAAAGTCTTCAAGCGTCTTCAGCTGAAATCCCAGTAATAAATATCCTAGACTAAACTGAAAGGTTTATTTTTTTTTCTTTGTTAAATTTTGACATTGTTCATTTGGTCATGTTTGGAAGTATGAGATTTTGTGTTTCTCCCACTGACGTTGGTGTCAGCGGAACTGTTTTGATCATTTTCACCTTTGATTTGTTCTACCATTCCAGGAAAATGTAAGAAAAACATCACTAAGTTACTGCGTCCCCTCTTCTAAATAAATAGACACAAAAATACAGTTGGTTGAGAAACAGAAGGACCACTCACCCCTTTACTACCCTAGAGACTCCCAAGAAAACCTTCCTGCAGCTTTTATGAGCCCTGCTGTATATTGCCGGAGCTCTTGGCTGGGTTTCCAAATGCATCTTGGCGCTAAAGAACATCTTTGTTTCAATAACACAAATTGATATTGAAATTGATACAGATGATCCCAGTAGTACAATGCTTTTACAGAAACAGAACCCTAAATATCTTTTTTTTTTTTGTAAATCAACCCATCAGCAAAAACAGGAAAGCATCTTGTGAGCATATCAAACGTAGGACAACCCCTCCGTTCCTGGCTAATTGCTGGACCCTCAAATGGGCCGAAGCCTCGCTACAGAGGCTGTCCCATGTCTCAGGGGTTCATTGAGTGGTTGAAAAAACAAGACTGTGATTAGATTAAATAATTAAAAGATTTTCATTTAACAAGACAAACAGAACACAGGCAGTAAAGGCATAACATCTAGCACACAGCATGTATGTTTATACACTTCAATTAGTTAAATATAGCAGTGCATTCTTTGACTATGGAGAACGTTTCCAAATCGTACTTCTAAAGCTGTTTTTCTATTTGTCCCCCTTTTAAGAAACGAAATGGTGTAACCACAATTTTGGCAAACTTAAAATCTTTTAAACTTGCAAATATAATGAAATAAACCATAAATATACACAAAACATACTTTATACGAGGCAATAATAATAATCATAATAAATAGTTTTTAAGTTAACAATAAGTTAAAACTACAAGCTTAAAGTCGCCCAAATAATACAAGTTTGTTGGCGCTATTTTGAATTTTTTCTGTTTAAATTATTTTATGTTGCAACAAAAGCTACCACAGACTTTTACAAACACAATTGAACACAGTTTGATTGAAATAAAAAAATCTAACTAAGTCTAACATCTGCATACACTGTAAAAACTGCAACTAATTAAATAATGGAAGAAAAATAAACTGTACCCAATCAATGCAACCAAACATAATCTTTGACCCATGTGTGTTCTCTATGGCAACATCAACAACACAAATACGCTCATTTAACAAGTGAGTCTTGATATGTAAATGAAATCAATAAATTACAGGAAAAGAAATGATATTTGAAATTGACATGGGCTAAAACTGATGATATATTAGACAGTATTCCTTTCAAGGTCATTGAGAATTCAGAAGTCAGCCAAATATGCAGTTTGTTTGAGCTTGCATGGTCAGAGCACAAATTAGGGGCTGAGGAGGTGATTATGGAAAATTTTATAGATCAGAGCTCTCATTGCTTGTTTGATTCTCTTAATGAGTCTGTTCGTTTTCATGTTTTTTTGTCTGAACATTTGCTCCTTTCACTACTCCGCAGACCTTTTCAGTGTGACGTTTAATTTCTTTTTTAAAAAATATATATCATTTGTTCTCAGTCAATATAAAAACAAAGCACATTGCACTTACTGTTCCATAGGAAAGTTTTTTTGTCTTTTTAAATGATTATTGTTGTTGCTCAAGCAGTGTAGTACTGTTTCCTGCCATGGTCCTTGGCTCTCTACTGTAGGTGTGGGTCTTTGTATAGACTGTGTATGAAAGGTCATCTCGGGCTGTGGGTTTGGTTTGTGGGTTGACTGTACTACATCGGACATGGCTGGGTAAACAACTCCAGCTGCAGTTCAACGTGGCCTGTTATCTCGGTTGTTCCTAACGTCTATCACTGGTCTCACCAAGTGCTCGGTCCTACGGTGCTATTTCTTGCAAATTGCTCGACCCAAAAATAGCTAGATTAGTCCTTTATGTGGTTGGTTAGGGACACAAAAGCAACAATCATTCAGAGTATTTCGGGGGATGAAACAGCATGAGTCAGATCAAAAGATGCCAGAGTAAGTGGTGCAATGTTAACGTTTTTAAAGGATTAAATTGGTCACAAGACAAAGCAGATGATATAAATGTTGGGGGGGGAAATACATTATATGGATACATACAATTTTTCCTTTGTCAAGAGGTGAACTGATTCATCATAATTTATTTTTGATATGCCTTTTTGTCATCATTCGGTGTCTGCGTGAAATGTGTGCAAATGGGATTCCTTGCAACTGTATAATTTTAGCATTTGGTTTAGTGGTTTTAGGATTTACAAATGCAAACTGATATGCGCAACTTAGATATTTAAAAGTAATGATAACTGAAATTGTAGAGGGTCCTTATTCAATAAATAACATAGATTTGTACAGCAATTACTCAGGGAATAATATAGTTAGTCTTAATTTATCCTTCTTGGTACTGACTTGCAAAGCAATTCTTTGGCAAAAATCAAATCTATCTAATCATAAAGAATCATGCTCAGTGTTCATTATGAATTTGCATTGCTGTTTGAATTTGTGTTTTACCTTTTTTTTAAATTTGCAAGCAGCTATTCAGTTTTTCAGCTGGGCAATGAGCTGGTCTCACCGCAGCTTTGTCTGGGATTCTCAAGTCAAAGAACTTCACTTCACTGCACCATCATTGAAGCAACACTGTACACAACTTCAGGACAAGAGATGCGAGTGTGTCTAAGCACTCAAAAGTATAGATGTGTCTGTCAGGTTATACCCCCAACTGTTCCTTTTTACCTTTTGTTTTTTTACATCGAATTTATTTTTGTTACGTTTGTTTCAATTATTTTGATATGGTCGAACGGTTAAGTTTGTACGAGATACAATGTTCCTTCGCCCCCTCCCTAAATCCCCACCCATACACCGCATGCTTATTCCCCCTTGCTCTGCAAAGATCAGAGGGTTTAAAATAAAGCCATGCGATGTCCCAATTTTTCCAAGCTTAAGAATCTGTAAAAATTCAGCACAAGGTCTTGTTCCTTTGTATGTATAAAAATAGATTTATCTCTAATGTAATCCTTTCAAAGAGATCGTCCTCTTTGGCTAACACAGCGTCATTTAGAAAAGCAAAAGCAAAAATGTCTTGAATATACTTGACCTTATTTAATCTATTATCATGTGCAAATGTCTTGATATTGAAAGACATTAGCTCTCCCCACGGTAAATCTTAAGTCTGTTCTGTAACAGACATTTCAACTAGACAGGTTGGCCTTAATGTTTCATCCAGGGTGCCATAAATAATTTTCATGCAGTTGGGTTGGGGATATTTTGAGAAATGCTATTTTTGTGGTAGTGCCAAACAGATCTGAAGCAAATAAATAAATACCTTTCTGTTGTAAACAGAAGTATAATTATGACACTTATTTGCAGGCTTGATGTTGTACAGTCATCTTTTGAGAGGGCAGGAGTTCAAAGTTTCTGGGAAGCTTTTAAGAGAATAGAGGGGTTTTAAATAAAACTGAGGAGCATTTGGCAAAGCTGGAGGAACTGGTAATCTCTCTCCTCAAAGGATCAGTGATAATTTTAACATCGCCAGATATCATCGCTCACACACGTGACTCTAAGTCGGTTTTAAATGTTCAGTCTTTTGGAACTGCAGTCCTCTTAATTGCTCCATGCATGTTGTTGCTGTAGAGCTCATGTGTTCCACTGAATGATAAAACTCAGACCTCATTTATTCTGGGAGCTTCTATCTGTGCACTAGACTGAAGAATAATACCGGTGCTCTTGAGTTTTTGCTCATCTACAGACCTGCCTAGACCACTGTTCAGTCTATGGGCTACGTTCTTTGACATTGCCTTCAGAGTTTTCCTGCTGTCTGTATCATAATCATATTCAAACTATCAAATTCCCTGCATCCATTTATCTAAATGAAGACCTGTGTTGAGCACAGTAACATTCATGATCAAAGCACGTCAGCAAGAACAACATAATTTGGTTGTCTTTCACGTCTCGTTTGCCGTTTACCTCCTGACGCCCGATGGCCACTCAGTTAAAGGGATAGCACACCAAATCATGGCTGACAGAGCCACGCAAAGTAAAACGGCCTGTTTGGAGAATGTAAAATTCAAGCTCAATGAAAAATGATGCAAAAAGTGAAAAAACACCGGTATTTTCCTTTTGACGTGGCCGTGTTATGGTGAAACGGTTTCCCCCTCGCACTCGTCGCGCTCTCGCCCACAAGAGAATTACTAATGAACACTGTCACCATGGGAGCACTGCCACTCTGCTCTAAGTTCACAGACAGTCTGCTTGTGAGAAATTAGAAGAAATACAGGAACTTTTTTTTTGTTTTTGTGGACTAAATATGTATATATCATCTAGTTATTGAACTGTGTTTCTGTGATATATAAGTGTACTATTGTGTCGTTCGGTGTGAGACTGTGAGGAAAAGAGTGATTCTGATGGCCTTCGGACAACTCTTTTCTGTGACCAGTATTTATTAGTTCACCTAAATCTTATTGGGTCTGAGCTAACAAGCTCACATAGGGTAGAGAAACTGCCTTTACGCTAGGCACCACCTAATGCAGGTCAGGAAACAGTAGTCAAGGTTTCTAGAAAATGCTTACATACTCGGCTATTATAACCACCTTAAATATTGAATATATAGTTATATTTTAATAGACGTATATAAGAGAACACTGTTTTTTAATTTCATTTTCTTTGATCTAAAAAAATCGCTGATTCAAAATGCCCAAGTGTAAAAAAGTGACTACATCCTCTCCAGCAAGATAATGGGAGAGATGGTGGGGTAAGAGTTTGGGTAAATTGCACATATTCGTTCATTTAAATTTTTGATCGTTTTTGTTCATCAGTTGTCATTATTTGCCTGAATTCAATCAAAGCACTCAGTACACATTCTCTGTCACATTCGTTAGACTGTCTCCTAAATAGATAGCTCTTGCCCCTACCCAACAAACCAGCTACGTACCCCTTCTAATTCAATCCAGGCAAATATAGGGAAGGACTAGCATGTTGTGTAAAGAGAAAAGAAAAACTCCACTAGTGTGTTTGTTTGAAACTCTGACTCGTGTATGCTTGCCTATGGATATGTTTGGTTATGTGTGTGCGTGTATGTGTGTATCTGCATGTCTGCGTTTGTGAAAATATATATTATGAATTTGTGTGAGAATGTGTCAGAGAGAGACTCAGTCCAGGCCCATGTAGAGTGATGGCACAGGGAGCTCGGGTTGCTCTCTCTGCAGGTCGAAGGAGCTGGTGCCAGCAGCCTCTCTCTCAGGCCTTGTGCTGCTTGCTGGTCTTGAAGGAAACCTGCAGCACGCGGTCACCCAGGCGGTAGCCGTTAAGGCTAGCGATAGCCATGGCGGCTTCATCGTAGTTGGTCATGGTGACAAAGCCAAAGCCCTTACATTTGTTGGTGGTGAAGTCACGGATGACCTTGACGTTGGTGACGGCGCCGAAGGGCCCGAAGAGCTGCCACAGGACGCTCTCGTCCGCCTCGGGAGACAGGTTGTATACAAAGATGCACCAGCCGGCTCCGGTTGGACCAGTGAGGTTGACCCCGGCCAGGCTGGTCATGCTGTCAATGGTGATCGGGGAGAATCTGGGGAAGAGAGTGGGAGAACTACCATGGGTGTCATTCTGAAGTTCAACACAGCATCCAGTGCTCTATTCTGTCTCTTATGGGCATGTTTCTCTGTGAGAAATGATAAAGCTTGTAGTCGGGTATGGAGTCGGGGGACCCCATCTCCATCCCCTCTGCTGTTCAGTAAGTAGATAAATATGTGTGGGCACCACAGTGGCTCCAAACTACCTGCTTTTGTACAAAATGACACTGTGTGCCCTGAGACACAGACACCCACACAATGTGCATATTTTCTCATTTTCTCTGCTGACCAAAGCCTCTGGAAGAATTAAACACATGAATCACAATGTCCAACAAAAACCACAGTATTGAACAAAACACAGAAACCTAGAGAGGGATGAAAAGCAAATCGGAATCAAATCATACACAAACTGGAGCAAACAGAGGAGACGCAAACGGAATCTGGTATGTCCATGCTGGTGAAAAAAAGGGGACATTAAAGCAACTGAAACTGACAATGTTAGTTCATAAATAAATACATATAAATTATCTCTATTAATTAAAACAAAAGAACGAAAAGGTTAAACAAAGCCATGCCAGAATACCCTGCTGTTAGAAGGCTGCATCATTGCCTATTGCAATTGCAGATAGTATTTTGTTTTCTGGGCTGCTTCTATGGTTAAATGGGCAGAGGGCATTAAGAATTATGGCCATTATATCTGATTTCGAGATGAAGTCAGCAGGTGGTATTCCAGGCACTTTGTTTGAGGTTTTATTTTGGCATGGATGCTTTTGAAAGTACACCTTTGGCATTTACCTCTTGACTCCGTAGCTGGCGTTTAGTAAATTGTCGAGTCTGCAACGCAAGAGGGAGAATGAAGGGGATGCAGAAGTTAGTTGTGAGATCTACAAGGAAGGGGGGCTTTCAGTTAACAAGTTGCTCCTTCACCAGCTGGCCTCCAGAGGGCATCCTTCACTGCAACGCATCATCCAACCTCAAACTGATGGATGTAAAATAGTCCTGTGAATATGCGTCTCGGCTGGTATTTACTGTTCACTGTTGTTGTTTAAGCTCCACAATAGATTCCCCTTTAATAGTTTAGCTATAAGATAAACAAATCCTTTAGGTCATTTCACATCTATTGATTTAAAAAAAATTAGCCGTACTGATTAAATGAGCATTCCAGCCTGAGACAGGATGTACAATTGTTTGTGAGGTTCCATGAAAATATTTAAACTGGAAACCTTTGAATTTTGAACCTTTAAAATTACCATTTTAAATGTGGCCAACATCTGGCAATTTCAGTCTTTATGTTGCCTATGTAGTATAGGCAAATATTAAAGGTTCAGTATTAAGATTTATTTAGCTTTAGTTTTTTATTGTATTTGGAAAAATCTGGTCTCTTACATTGGTTTTGAGCTGTTATTTGGATCTGGTCCCTTTCCAAGTGAAGGGATCATGCTGCAGTTTAAAAGAAAGTCAGAGAAAAAGAGTGAGAAGGAGGGACAATGCAATATTGCCTATTCCTTCTGTGCTATAAAGCAATAATATTTGCTTAAAGGAACAGTTTTAAAAAATAAGTTAAAATTGACAGGAAAGTTTTTTGTTGTTGTTGAATGTTTTCGATTACACAATTTTCATTATGAAACTAGGCCACATTCACTGTTTTTGGGGGTGTGCCACTTCATCGCATTTTTCTTGTATATTTACTCTTAGCTATTCTGTGGTGTAGTTTATTTGTCAAAAACCTTTCAAAGATGTGACTTTGACTCAATAATTATATATCACACTAAACCAAAGAAATGCTGAAACACTTAACACTTGTCGTCGTGAAATAGTGGGATATTGAGTTTGCTTAAGCAAGGCAACACAGCAGGACGACCTGTGATTTGGTCTTGAAACAGTAGCTTTTTTACAGACTATCTCTCTAGTTATCAACTCACAGCTGGTGTGAGGTTGGTCAAGGTTCAGTACCTGAAACGCTGAGTCTGGTGGTGCAGGGGCCCCGTGTAGCGGCGGGCAGCAGTCTGGTACAGCTGAGTCAGTAAGGCCTGGCCTGTCTTCTGACTGGGGTTGTTGGCGAACTTGACAGTGATGGGCTCAGCGGCACCCAAAGGCTTCTGTCCGTTCAGACCTTTGATGGCCTCCTCTGCTTCGTTTCGCTTGTCAAACCGGATGAAGCCCACTCCTCGTGATATGCCTGCTCCGAATAAGAAAACAGACCAAAGTTACCACCTTGGCATTGAGGACTGCAGCTGCCTACCGATCCTTCATTCACAGACATGAGTGACAGCATGAGAAGTAAAATAAGGCTATACCTGTGACTTGGTCCACTAGGATGCGGGATGTGATGATACGACCGTATTGGGAGAACAGCTGTTCCATGTCCTTCTGGCTCATGGTTTTGGGGAGTCCACTAACGTAAAGGTTGGCATCACGAATAGAAGCCGAGCTTGGCCGAGCATATGATACCTGTAACACCCAAATTAAATAAATCAGTAAGTGCATCATATTTATATAATCCCGAAACCACAAGCTTGTCTCAGAGAAAGAAACAAACACATCAACTAAGGGAGCATGTTAGAAAGAACTGATGTAACTGGATGGCGTTCCCAACACACAGTCTTCATTTTGACTGATTTCTCCTCATTCGCCAATTGTCTCTTTGCTGTCTGTCGACTTAATCAGTGCCTTTAAGCTCACACTCAGGCGCAATGAGACCATTGTAGAGACACTAAGATGGCTGTAACCAGTACCAAAACTGATACCAATCACCAGTTAACAAGCCCAAGTGTCAGCTTTGTTTTGCACTGAAAAACATCGGCCTTAGTTGACGCATTTTCCTGAATTCACTGGTGACTTAATTAGTGCACGGCCATTTTTGGTGTGTCTGTGTTTATATCCCTTATGGTTTTCTGTTGGTCTACTTTTCAGAGATTTTTACATCTAGTACTGTAGAAGAATATGTGATTGATTGTTTAAAAAAACCCCTCATATACCTTGTCCTATTATTGTTTTTATGGGAGCACATGTGTGATAGATAATCCAGTGCAGTGCATTGTTGGCCGCGCTGTGTTTGTGTGTGATGGAGAGACAGAGTGAGTGTTGTCTGAGATAGGCTGAGCTGCCCTCCCTGTCCTGCCTCCTTCCTTTGTTTCTATCCTCTGGGGGAGAACAGCTCCACTGGCAAACAGCAAACAATGTAAGTGCATCACAAGACTTGCAGGATCCTTGACAACTTATAAACATATTGTTCTCACTCTCTCACACACACACAGACTGTTAATATGTATTTGTATGATAAATCTGAATGTTGAAATTTAGAAATATTTGCGGCATTATAATTAATTTTGCTTATTGCACAGGCGCAACAAAAGCTGTGATCCGAATTAAACGGACTTCTTCTTCTGTCAGACGAATACAGGTGTTCTGATTTCATCCATCAGTACTGAGCACCAGTGTCTATTGTGTACACAGACAGACTGTATGAGCAGGAGGGTTGTGTGGTGCAGTGATTAGGGTGTTCTGGACGAGTCAGGGGGGAGTTGCTGTGTTCGGGGAGCAGAGGCTGCCCTATAATTAACCCTCTCCCTGTCGCTCCCACAGTACAGATGGTGCCTGAAGCCCATATGGCCTCTAATCCTGTCATTGGCATTCTGCTCTCTGAGCTACCCCCTACCCTTCTACTGCTGCCCCCTCCCTCACCCCCCCTCTATTCAAGCCTCCTGCACTACCACAAAGATAAAACTATGATATTGACCAGAGCAGTTATTCTTT
The DNA here is from genome assembly GCA_037975185.1 of Centropyge bicolor. Classification (NCBI taxonomy): domain Eukaryota; kingdom Metazoa; phylum Chordata; class Actinopteri; family Pomacanthidae; genus Centropyge; species Centropyge bicolor. The sequence continues at coordinate 482,571 of JBBMOC010000042.1, forward strand.
AAAATTTCAGGATGAATTATAAATTAAATATAGAAAAAACTATCTATGTTTGTATTGATGCATCAAGTGATTAATGAGATTCATAACATAAGATCAACAATATGACCTAATAATTGTCCTGATATAAAAAGTATTTCTACACGGTTGTTTCCGAGTAAAAAGCATTTTTTGTGCAAACTGTTCAAAAATCTACATGTATTTGGTCTTCGGAAAAAGCACCACATCCATAACTAGACTTGAACCTGCTTGTAGCTTGCGACCAGTCATCAGCCAGAATGAACACCCCTATTCATGGACAGCTGTTGGACGATCACCTGCTCTGCTCTGTCAGAGATTCAATCCTGCAGTTTGTCTCGATCTTTGATCTACTTTGATCGGGTCGGAGGGGGATGGAAGGAAGTAGCGTTTAATAATATGCTCCCTCTTTCCCTCATCTGATTGTGGGACAAAGAACCCCCCTAATTAGCCTAGATTGGAGGCAGATGGGGTAACCTGGACTGACCCCAGTGCACCGCAGTCAGGCTTCCTAATTACATTTCCATCACAATAACCTCTGCATGCTGTCCGCCCCTTGCTTTCTGACCTCCACTCTCCTTCTCTTTTCACCCTTTTCTCTCACTCTCTTTGTTCTAGCCACCGCTCCCTTCTGCCTCCTCCTCCCCATTTTCCTCCCCTCCCTCTGTCACGTCTGCCGCCACCTCTCACAACAACCCCGCTTGACAAAATCTCCACTTCCTTTTCTTTCTGTTGCGTCGTCAAGAATCAAAAAATGAAGAGTGGACATAGCAGAGAGTAGAGGTCTGCTCACCTTGATTGTTTTAGTCTGCAGTTTGAGACCATTGAGTGTGTTGATGGCCTTGTCTGCGTCATTTGGATCCACATAGTTTACAAAGCCGTATCCCAAACTCTGGCCTGGAGACAAAGAAAGAGCCGTTGCGATGTCAGTGATTGTCCAAACCAGTTGTAGTGATAATGTTTTTTTTTCAACATGGACAAAGTGGTGTACCTGTTATCTTGTCTCTGACTAGCTTGCAAGACTCGATCTCTCCAATGCTACCGAACAAACTTTTGAACTCTTCCTGGGTCATGTTCTGAGGCAGATAGTTGACGATCAGGTTGGTTTTGCTGTCGTCCGTGGAGCCATTGGTGCTAATGACTGGACCGTTAGGCAGACTGGTTCCGCTTGGACCGTTGGACACCTGGGTTTCCATGGTGCTGATTATCTGCTGAGGAAGAGGGTGGAGTTAGATTCATAATCCATAAGGAGACATAAGAGGACACAGTGGTGGTGTGGCTGTATTGATGTGCACAAGCTCATATTGAACATATAATCCAGACACTGATTTAAACTATACACACAGACTGTCCACTTTGTTCTTGTCAGAGGGTAAGGTCAGGAATCAGCATTGCTAAAATGGAGATGGATACAAGGTCTGATTTATGATCTCCCCTCCCCCTACATTCACCCCATCTTTCCTCCTCTCTCGCTCCCTGCCTCTGGTCCTGCAGATGTCACAGTCCTTTTTCCTTACTCCACCCCTCCCCCTACTCTCTTCCAGGGTCAAACACCATTACATCATTACACAGGGATGGATAATAGTGATGGCGGTGTGTGTGAGGCTGGGGGAGTAGGGGTGGCAAGGGGTCGAGATGACGGACAAAAGGGAGAGTGACAATGTTAAATGGATTTTGTGCTAAAATAAATGAGGGATATCACGGTTTGGTAGCAAAATAAGTTAGGATTACATGTTTGCTCTTCTGACTTTGTTCAGGTTTCTTTGTGGTAAACTGACATTTATTTTGGGAAGTTGGATAAGGGTGTGGCTTAGTGCACAGCGTAGTGTTTTGTGTCTCCTGTGTTGCTCTGGAGTATACCGTGTTGCTTAATTTAATCCACAGGGGATTCTCAAGGAACGTCTGTGTGGTCAGAAACGAAACTTCCTGCTCTACTTTCTATTTTCTTACACTAGTTCTCTGTCTCTGGATCAGTATTTCTGTAAATCTACGTGGCCATGCATACAGAAAGTACAAAAAATTTCAAGTCACGTGTTGCAGTGTCATTACTCCGTGTGCTAATGTTGTTATATATCTGCATGGGCTGTTGTTGCTTTGTTGGGCTGTGTCTTATTTTCATGTGCACTCATCGTTCAGTTACATATTTGATTATTGCACTTGTCCCAGTAAATAAGTATGTTCTCCATGTTGACTCATACAGCTAAAATTAGCCTCTATGACTTTACCAAGCCTGTGCATTTGCTGTACAATTTGCAGTAGATGATTTGAATTTTGATGCATTTCAACATCTATGTTCTTTTTCACAAGCATGTAAGCTGTTGTGATAAACAGTGTGAGTGTATATACAATGTGCCAGCACTTCCAAAATGTAAATTGTTCTGTTAGATTGTACGTTCAAGCTGAAGCAGATCTCTAACTTGTGGGGTGTTATGAATGTCAAAAAGGCTAAATTTGTCTCCTCTAAAGCTCTTGGGGTCTTACAGTGTAGTCCAAAGCAACAAAGGGACTTAATTAATGAACCTTCAGAATTATTTCAAACTTATATTCAGGGAATTTCCTGACTGGATGGAGAAATACTGTGGATGTCACCGAGACATATATATTATAATAGAAATATTTACAAGGCAAATTAACCTCTATAGCTTTTTGGTTTATGACCTGTGATAAATGTTAACCAGCTTAATATTAATTTCCATAAGAGAGTTGAGCATTAATTAATTTGATCATTTCTTAATAATATGAATTCCCCTCACTGCTCACCATCTCTTGTAAACCCACCAACTTTTTGTATTTGTACAGGCTCTGTTTCTGTGTTATCATCATATCACTAAAAGAATCAGCTTTTGCCTTTAAATCCATCTACAATTCCATGTGTTCTCTCCCTTTTTCCAGCATCTGCGAATGGGTTTGTCTAACCTGCCTTTCTCCCTCGTCTCTGTAACCTGCTGTCTTGCTTTGAGCCTCACCTCCACTCAGGTTGCCCAGGTAACAGCCCCTCAAAGACTGCATTGTTTCTAATGGCTGAATGGCTTTCTTACTTTAAGCTCAGTGTGGGGTTTTTTTGTCTGTGCTTATTAGGAGCACATATACAGGTCAGATGTTTTTCCTCTATATTTGCAGGAGCAGAGAATATCAGTAAGTCAGATTGATAATGACAAGGGGAAAAGGTGCACGGTGACAAAGTTAAGACATCCTAAAAATAAAATACATCAGACGCACATCTACACACAAAGGCAGTGCAACGTAGATAGCAATCACATCAAGATTTTGATGCACGGCTAAAATGTCTGCTGTCTTTTTTTTTTTACGCCATCATGAATTATGATTAAAACACGTCAACAGAAAAAGGTGGAATCAAGCTGCTGTGTTGTATTTATTGTAATATTAACCTGATACATGCTGTACGATGTGATGCATCTGACTAACAGAAATATGAGCTACTGAACGTGTCCCAAATATGACACAAACATTTTGAAGGGAAAACATATTAGGGCAAATTTGACTCGCCAACTGAAATAACCCTCAGCATGGCAGAACACACATCCCCAGTGAACAGTGTGAAGTTATATAATTCACAGACCCACTGAGTATGGGCTGGGCACTGAGATTGGCTGACATAAGCAGCAACTAAGATTAAGATTTTCATATAGAGAAATAGAGGGAAACAGCATACTTTGAAGTTATTTGAGACAAACAGTGAGATAAAACGCACAGACGATTGTTTCATCTTCAGGCTGTCATATTTTATATACCAAGGACAAAAATCAAATAGTCTAGAGTCTGAGACAATAAATCATTCTGATGTTGCAGGAAGGCCTACAATAGCATGAATAATCACAGTACGCCCAGTATAGATCCACAGCTATAGGCTCCAGACATTTTCGACTGCTGGAGACAATAAAAACGCTCACTCCAGGGGTGATGTCCTGGCTGTGAATATGGCTTATGTGCTATAGTGTGTATCATTACCCTCTCTCTCTGATCATAGCTCTGATAAACTGTCTAATAAGGACGGAAACATGACATCAAAATAATCTTTTAAAAAAATCTTCTTTTAAAATTTCTCAAAGATTCCAGTTGTTAGTGTAGCACTGTGTGTCCCACACTGCTTTTTTCTATTTTGGGGTTCTGTGAGATCTCCCTTAATATTTAATGTACTGCATCAGCATCGCCCACACATGGTCCCAGACTTGCACGCAAACAAGAGCCCTGCCTCCACTGCCAAACACATGAACCCAGACTTGCACGCAAACAAGAGCCCTGCCTCCACTGCCAAGCACACGTACCACCTACACTGTACACAATTAAATTACAAAACACAGAAGCATTACATGACTAAATGTAAATGTAGTCTGTGTTCTCCATCTTCTGATGCCTATAAACAGCTCCCCCAATTCATTTCTGCTCCAAATGCAGCACAGCTCTGGAGGCTATAATGTACATAGAGCAGTTGTTTCCCAGTTTATCTCATAACATGAGATTTACTATATTATGTGCATCAGTGGATTCAGATATATGTGAGATATAACACAGCAGTATCAGTTTGCTTTGGCCCAGCAAAAAGATTAAGTGCTTTGGACTGAGTGTAGATTTAAATCCACTTTCTTTATGCCTATGTATTTTAATTGCCTTTGTCTGGCCAAAACTAACCATCAATCAACATGAACACTAAATAAATCAACCTGGACATTTTCAACCATAACAGTGATGGTAACTATGATTTCTCCTTTAATATATATCCTTGTCTCTAGTCCACATTATGATGCCTTATATAAAGATTTTTTTTTCTTTCTGGAAGGCATGAATCAGAAACTGAATGCAGGGCTGAAGTGTAAATGAGCCTTCTAAATAACACAGATTACAGGATTATCCCAAACAAAGGGCATTAGCCACACTCTCTGCAGCTTAAGGGATCATGGTGGCAGCTGTAAAACAACAGGACGACAGGAGTCACAGCTCGTGTCAGCCATGCACCGAGGCTCCGTCCTGTTCTCCGCTCGGCAGACAGAGAATGGAAGGGGAAAAAAAGAAGATTTCTTGAAAGATCTCTGTGAGTTTGTGTCGCTTTGATAAGATGGGAGCGGACAACGTCAAAGGCTCGGGGAGACGAACGTGTCCTGCCAGTCCTTGTGCAGCATGCGGGGCGCTATCCAGCGTGCTGAAAAAGGGAGTGGCTTTGAGGCCACGGAGGCCCTGCATCCTGCAAGACCACCGCTTTATTTCACGTTTAGAGGAGGAATTTAAGACGGAAATCACATGCTATTTAAACCTGGCAGAACATAACCCCCTCGATTTCCCTTATTTAGCTTCTTTTTTTTAAGCCAAGGCTTGTGAGCTCTGCAGGCATTCATGAACCGGAGCGCCTTTTTGCTGAATAAACGTATTGAAAGGAGCAAACAAAAGAGCCACCCGTTCCTCCTCTTCTCCCTCGCAGAGGCTATGGCAGCACTATGAATATTAATGTAAACAGTGGCGCTTTGTGTCGTGGCCAGAGGCTGCAGGACTCTCCGGGAACAATGACTGATACAGTTGCCAGCCACAAGTCAAAAACGCCATGATAGGTCAAATTTAAAAATATATTTATGTGCTTATATTCCTAAAATTAATTGTCTTGTATTTATTTTTAAAAAGCTGGATAAACTAGCTTTAATTCGCCATATATAAGACAAATGAACACTGTTATAATTATAATAATTGCTGTCAGAGAAAATAACGTGCCACTACAACTCTCATGAAATTATTATAATATATTTTTAACCTGTGCAATGAAATTATGTGTTGCACAACTGTGTCCTCAAAAGATGATCGTAAGAAAAAAAGTAGTTCAATTTCTTCCCAACAGGCTTTATATTTGTTGCTGATAATTACAGGAAGTCAGTGGCAACAGGAGGCAAAATCACAGCTTACATAACATAATTGCATTTAACGCCTCATATAAGTTAGACAGACCATGTCTCAACTGTACAAATATAACACAACATGAAGAACATGAAGTGGTTTTTGGGGGGACTAAATCATCAGCCAGCAAAAGGAGATTAATTCTGCCATGCGTTTTTAACTTAAGATCAAATAGCTGCTTAGGCTGGTTTACAGTAAAGGGCCTCGCCTGCCCTTGTCCTTGAATTGTGTAAGTGCCTTGGATAGGTTATCTGACTCAACGCTTTTATTTGCTTGGCACTGCGGTACAGGCATGGAGGACTGCGGACCATGTGGAGGGGAGCCACAGCCTCTGTCGGTGTGATGCTGTCTAGGCCTGCAAGGGACAATAGGTAATGCACAACAAAGAGAAACTCAAACTGGGACTGGAAATGTGTAAAGTGTGAGCCTCACAGCAGGATGAAACAAACATGTTGTCCACCTCCATTTTGCATCATTTTTTTGGATCAAAGATTATCCAATTTCAAACTTAAAGATTGAAAATTCACTGACATGAGATCTTAAAGTTGGCCCTTGTTTTTCTCACACCCTGTTCCTTTTATGTCAATTATTTTATTAGTAATTTTGTGTTCTACTTTAGATATTTTATCATGCAATTACAATTAGAATTAATATTTTCACACCTGCCCAAAACTAATAAAATAGTTTTTGTTTATTTTAAAAAACACCTGCATGTGTTTTAAGGTTGCATCCTCCTGCTGCTCATTCATGCTCTCATTAATTCCCTGGCTCCCATCATTTCATGTAAATGTGCCTGGTGTTAATTGCTCTGCTTAGATAAACTCTCTGTTGTCCACCATGTCAAGAGGTAAAGCGGAGGAGGCCTTTTGAAGCTTCAAGGCCCTCGTTTGGTGCTCCAGTCCAACAGAGACACGCCCAATCCGGCCGTCGGCTCGGAGCGAAGCTAATTTATCACCGCTCACATCTCCTTTCATCCGACAGGCGCAATGCAAGCATGGCCATCTTGCACGTATGCGATGCGATACTTGCAGAAAATGCGCTTAAAATGGAGATGCGCGTCCTTACTGTCGCGGGCCTCGGAGGTTTCCAGCCCATTTACTCGGTTGCATCGCAACGAGCACCCTGAGGAATTTGGACTTTGTCTGATTCAATGCAAACCGATGGATGCGTAATTTCCCTCCTCCCCCCCCTCCCCTCCCCCTCCCGGAGTGACTCGACCCTTTTTTCCTTTGCCTTGCTGGATGGGCCCTCAGCCTCCGAGGCATCATGTTTTGTCTCAGAAACGCGTCTCCAGCATCCGTGCGCTGTGCCAGGCAAAGAAAACCGAGTCCTCCCCCCCACTGAACCTGCGCCTTCCTCCCTCTCCATCACTGAGATCCTGCGGAATTCCTGCACCCTGACTCGTGCATCTTGTAGGAAAAGCAATCAAAGCTGCGACATTGAAGCAGTCGGAGTGGCTGTGATAGAGAAACCTAAAGGCTGTGCTATCTAAAATGGCAGGATAAAGACCTTATCCACGATGATGCAGCAGGCTGGAGCGCAGCCGGCGTGGCGCATCACTCAGTATGAGATTACTAATTGCCACTATCGATTATTAGTCTTATCATAACAATATGGCATTGCATATTGATCTAAAACACGGGGCACTAATCCCCAAGCCCCTCTGTGTTTTGGCATGTGGGCACAGCCATGGAGCTACATTTAAATGTCTATTAGTCATATCTGTCAGTAAGATGTGAAATAAATCTGTGCATGGCTGCATCACATGTTTGTATAGTACATAACAAATCCATGTCTGAGATACAATGTACGCATGCTGCTACAACACCCCCTTCACCAATATAAGAGAAATAGAGTCATACGTACAGTAACCATTCTTGACGTACAATGAAAGAAATCTAGGTCCTTCTTTGCACTGGTCTTGAAGCTGAAGGCTGAGTCTCTGTATGCTCTTCGGCCTTTACGTTATGTGGCCCTTATGTTCTGTCGGGAGTCCAAATTAAAAGAAAAAAAAAAGAAAAAAAGGAAAAAAATGCAATCTTCGCCAGGGAATCTCAGCCCTCTGAGATTGTAGGTGTCCTCTATAGGATGAAAATGAGGAGAAAGGGGTTTTCTACTGGATGATGATGAGGGAGAGCGTTCTCTCCGAGTGGCGTGGGCGATGGTTCAGAAAAAAAGAGAAGCAGTGATCCTCAGCAGGGTGTGTCCAGGGGAGGGTGTTCTGGTTCTGCTGTTTTTATGTGTAATTCCCTGCTCCTCTCGCAGTCTCCTTCTGTGCCTCTGCTGCAATGTTCTTCTTTTATGCGTCCTCCTGGCTGGCAGAGCGCGCTGCTGATTGGCTAATTGTGCAGGGAGGGTACTACATGGCAGCCATTGCAATGCGCTCCTCTCCCATTATCCCCTTCAGGAGAGATCACCAAGAGTCCCCCCCCACCCACCCACCCACCCTCCCTCTTCCATCCCTGCCCTTCCATCTCTCCACTCCCTTTTTCTCGCTGCCCTTCCTTTCTTCCTGCCCCCCTCTTCACACACACATGCAGAGTGGAGTGAATAGGGCTCCACCTGCACTTTCAGAACAGATGGGTGCAGCAGAAGACAGCAGACTTGTCTCTCTCATTCCCCACACTTTGCACTCACTTCTCCCTCAGCACAGCCCCTTCCTTTCTCTCCCAGCCTCCATTTAGGCCAGTTTGAAACCATAGCAAACAACTTCACTCCTCGGGCCTTTGTCTTTGCAAATAAAAGCGATTTTGAGCGTCGATCGGCAGACTTTCTGAGTCCACATTCTCGGCCGATAATCACAGAATTAAAGCAATGGGAGGAAAGGAGACAAAATATGCAATAATTGGGTGTGAATTGTGGCTAGAAACAAAGCATTAAATCCATAATACGACTAATGAGTGGATGATTTCCGGACCTCTCGTATGCAAGGCAGATGGCTAGCTATAGGGTCAGGTGCAGACATGAGAATAACAAATTAGATAGCCTCTGAATTCATTCATGTCTATTCAGGGAAAAGTTGAGAAAGGTGCAGTTGCAGCTCTGATCAGGCTGTGCTGAATGATTTCTTTTCTTTGCTGGATGAAGAGAAACATGGCCAGCAGTGATTTTTGTCTTACTTTACGACATCCCAGTATCCTCTTCCTGAGGAGTTCTCATCCCTCTCTGCCCACCTCCTGCTGCTCCCTCCTGTGTCTAGCTGTGTGGTGAGTGCTCACTGAGACATGCTGTTTGGGCTCATCTATAATGCATCCCCTGCCCCGGGACATCATGTGTGACAAATGACCTATTTCTGTGCAGACCCCCATAGGGCCTTGACCTGGGGGGGTGGGTGTGCGTGCGAGTGTGCGTAAATCAGTGTATGTTTGTTTATTTGTGTACGAGTCTTGGGCTGCTGTTGACATGAGGAAGTGAGATGGTGAAGCGAGGTTGTGCTTTGTATAGAATCAATGTCTCCTGTGTGTGTGTTTTTATCTGTCGATGAGTGGACAAGTGGTGCTGATGTGAGCCCTCCTGCAACAACAATCGGTTTCTCTGCTTCGCTCTCCCTAACTGACCTTGAGGAGTCCTCAGATATCTTTGGCTGTAAGGAGTGGTGGTGTGAGGGAGGAAATTGCCTGCATTATTGACACTGACCACTTGCCTTCGGTGGATCTTTGGATGGATGTCAGTCTATGTTCAGATGAAGATATAGAACAGGACACTCAAGCAACTAATTTCCTCGTACTGTATGTCTCTTATTGTTTCTCACATCTTCCAGTCCCTCCTTCCCAGTCACTCTTGTATACCCCCTCTTTCTTTCTGTCATTGTCCTGTAGTTCTCTTCCAGTCAGATTTTGAACATGGGCCCTGTCTGATATTTTACATAATTGCCTTACATAAGTAGCAAGCTCGGCTCAGAGCTTGGATGATATTAGTGGAGATGAATATTGCATGAGGAAAGCACTCGTTAAGCGTTAATAAGAGGATAGAGATGGGGCCCCACTGTCAGTCTGTCTTAACCCCGCCCCCACCGTTCTGTCAAGCAGTGACTCAACTCAGCCTGGATGCGTTGGAGCCTTTGAGTCAGTTTGTTAGAGAGCGAGGAAGAGTGTGTGTCTGTGTGTGCATGTGCGCACTTGTGTGTCTGTTTCTGCCTGTGTGTATGAACGTCTAAGAAGAGACAGCGAGATTCGGTCATTAGGTGCTTGTGTTTTTTCCGTCTTTGTTTGCTGAATAAAAGCGGCTCTTGTAGCACAAAGGCACCCAGGTCCGTCAACTGACTGCAGCCCCACTTACAGTTCACACTTAATGTGAATAAATGGGCTTAATTGTGGCCCCTCATTAGAGCTCTGGTTAGTAGCACAGCAGCTGAATCCTCCCGGTGGGTAAGAGGGCATTTGAAGCGCCTGTTGTGCATTACTGAATCAAAGGATCAAGCATTGGTTTTGCTTAAAAGGCTTTTTGTTATTCTACTGATTATTTTCTTATTGTTAAGGGTTCCTCCACTAGTGGTGATTAGGAGTCTTGTTGCAGCGGTCCTTTTCTTTTGGCATATCATGGAATGCTCCTCGGTGCCAGAGGGATGAACTCTAAGCGTTTACAAAATGAGTTCACTGATTTTGAAGTTCATCAGCCCACAAAGGAAGCATGCCAAGCATTGCTAACTACGCAGTTATCATAAAAAGTACAGTAGAAGGAGCTGAAAAATGCAGGCGTTTCACATAGCATCCTCAATCGTAAATGTACAATTTTGTCTTAACAGCAATTTATTATGTATTTGGTCCCTGAATAGTAAATATATAATGAAACTTTGTAAATTGCAATAACCCTTCAGGTCTGAATTCCTAAGCCTTTTCTGTTCCTCATCTCTATTATTCTTGTAGTATTACGTCAAAATGAATGCCTGTTGCCATTGCCCTGCGGTAAGGTAGTGGCCTTGTGTGTGTGAGAGAGAGAGAGAAGGAGAGAGGGGGAGAGTGAGAGAGTGACACTATGACAGTGTATCTGGGGGATGGGTAGGATGATTCAGCCTCAGGTCTGGTTAATTCAGTGGTCTCTCCACTAGGCCTGGCTCTTGGCAATTCGGGGTTTTGTGGCAGCAGCAGTGAAGCAGTTATTGCTTTCAGGAAAGGATCCAAAATTAAATTAGCCTCTTTTCAAAAGGACATTTGTTGATAATGGAAACTGGCCTAATTCAACCCTTTATGTATTATTTGGCATTTTTTTCATCTCCCTCATGTTTTCACTCTTGCACTTTCTCTCAGTCTCTCTCCTCTCTTTCTCTATATATCTTTCTCTTCCTCTGTCTGTCTGGATGTGTTGTCTCTGGGCTATTATTAGAGTAGACACGCTGGTGGGAGGAAGTCTCTGAAGTAGACGCTCTTGTCATCTTTTTATTTATGGATTATATTCCGCTTTCCATGTGCCTGTTTAATTCTCAGTGAGCAGTTATCTGTCTTTTGTTTGTATGTATTCAGTGCAAAATGAGATATGTTTAACCTTTTCAGGCAATGTTTATGTGGCATGTTTTCATTAGTTGATTAAAGAAAAAATAGGCAGGTATATATTAATGTTAATGAGTGTTAATCACAACATTATCTTCGCCACCTTTGTAAGTGTGTGCGTGAATGCTCATGTGGCTTTGAGGTTGGGGGAAGCAGGACTAACCTCCTGTACAGAGACCATGTTTTACTCAAAACCTTTTTAGATATAAAGCCATGGTTATTAATCTTTCATTTTGTCCTGTCTGAGTCGGTATCTAGGGAGAGACCTTAAATACACAAAGCTCTTAGACATTCTCTTTGTTTTTCCTCTCGCTCCTTTTCCTGCCGCTTTTTTTTCTATCTGACATGAAAAAAGCACACTAGTGACAGACACAAAACGGCTAGAAGACTTACAAGCATGCCTGCTCCTGCTTCATGAACTGTATAAATGCCCCAACTTTTTTCTGAACACTAAATAATATAAAACACATTTCCTGCCTCAACCTGAAATCTACTCATCACGCTTTCATGTAGAATTTGTTCCATATTTACTTGACAGAGAAAGTGTGGATTATTAGATAGCTAACACGAGCTGTTCAAATGGAATATGATATAGGCTGCAAGAAAACTCACTGCTTTAGCTATTGCACTCTATTTTCTACCCCTCCATCTTCATCCTTCCTCCTCTCATCTTTCAATCTCTTGCTCTCACTCCCTGTAGTCCAGCTCTCTCCCCCTCCTGGCCCTCCCCTGTTTCAGTAATAGGAGACTTGAAATCAATAGCACATTAGTCTGGCCGGAAACTCTTGTGGAATTAAATATGAATGACTGAGATTGCAGCTCTACCTGCTGCTGAGAGAGATGCATGATGGCTCTTGGGGATATGGGTTTTTGTTTTTCATCACTCCCTCCAGTAAACAGCCCAGGCCATTTTGTGCTGTTCTTACAGCTTACCGGATCACTGAGCTACCTTGTTTTGTCGGAGATCAGTGTGCAGCACCGTGGACTTTGATAGGTATTGTTGGGGTTGTCATTTTGTCCTCGGTACTGAACACTGACCAGTCCGATAGCATAATTTGACAGAGCAAATGGGATGGTGGACGTCACAAAGCCGCGACAGCTCAGAAGGCAAGAAGAATCAGCCAGCCACACCCATCCTCCAAACACAGCAGCAGCACTATTTGAATATGAAAGAGCTCTCTGGTTATTAGCAGATTGCATCTTACTTTTTTTCAGTATTTCCTCCAAATACAATATGTGCTTTCTCTTTCATTAAGCTTTCAGGTTCGCTGCTCTGCACATTCATTCTGGAACTTTTTACATGCAAATTTCTTACTTGGTAGTCTTTCATTTTCATTAACTGGTTCACTGTGTAAAGTGGAATAATTTCTTTTAACATGCTGTTTGGCTTAAAAGCATAATTTGCAAGGTGGTTGGCGAGCGCTGGCTGGTGGGAGGAAGGTAATATGAGACAAAAAGCCACTGCGTATGCTTCTGGGAATTGGTAGAGGCTTGGGCACCAGTAAGCTAATACACGTAGATGATATAGAGGTAGATGTATTTGTGAGCTATATTTCATCCCATCAGAGATGAAACGGTTTGTGACAGATGGAGTGATATTGTTCCCCTGTACGGCCCATGAGTGCGGCCCCTCCTGCTTTCCCTCCCTGACAGATGTAGGGGGAGGACCACAGTGCACTCCTCTTTCTTTCAATTGATTTGGGTGCTTGAACCCTTAGGGACTGGAGGATGGTGGTGGGATGGGGGTGGTGGTAATGGTGATGGGGGTTTAGTCGTTTCCTGCAGCACAGAACCTGTAAAAAGTCTAATGTAAGTGCTGTAAAGAACTCATAAACATATTATATGCATATATCTGCATATATTCAAACATGGCACACACTGCTATTACAGTGTGCTCTGTGCACGGCACTGAGTAGAGCTGGGAGGGAATATTTCCATAAATCTTGGTTAGTGACTGACAGCATAGCATGCATCCATGCGTGTAATGTAGGCAGAGGAGAAAGTGTGGCTGTGCATACTGGTGGCTAAGCCTTATGTGTTGCTGTCCAAGATACACTCAATTGATCACAGTTTATTAGTGAATAAGCGTAGAAATGCAACAAATTTTTCTTCCATCTGATTAGCTCAATATACTTTTTCATGGCTGGAGGAGGGGTGAGTACAAAGAGGTGTAGGTTTGTGTGTTGTATAGCAATTAAGCAGATTTGAAGTGATTGAGCAATGATTACCTTTGGTGCCCCCAACCCCCCAACCCTCACTGTAGGCTCAACATTAGGGGACCTAACAGCTGCCTTGTAGCAGATGTGTGCTGTTGCTACACCTCAGTCTCTGTCCCTGGAGGGGAAAGGTCAAGACAGGGGTGGAGGTCGAAGCACAGATTCTCTTGAAGATGCTACATGTTGATGCTTTGAGAGAAACAAACAAATGAGCATCTGCCTGCCCCTTGCACAGGACACCACCACAGGATAGAGATTAGAATTAGCATTATTGATTACAACATTCAGTCTGGTGTAATTCCTACATCCTGCTTTAAGAGCAGCTGCACTAGGGAGATCTAGACCGGCGTGTGCAATGAGTTATTTTTCCAACTTTTTACTTTCAGTTGATGTTGCAGAAAACCATCAGCATTCATCTTTTTTAACTGTTGTTGCTTGTGTATTTTTTTCCGTTTTTGGTAATTGTTTTTCCTTTTATCCAAATGATAGATTGTAGGTTTGTCCTTACTTTTTAGGAGTTAATGCTGTTAAAGTTTTTACGGCTGGCGGAATAATGTCCTGGAAGCAGACCCCAGTAAAAAAAGTGGTTAATGATTTTAATAGGACTCCCTGGTGGGGTGGGATAGAGAGGGGATGTACCCTGGCCACGGGCGCGTGGCGGCGGAGCAGGTGGATGACGGGCAGCTGAGTAGTGGGCTCAAGGGGGAGGGGGGCTTCCATTTTGGAGGACTCTTGGGGTTGAGAGAAACCCTGAAAAAAGGCAACCCCATCTGGAACTGAGGTGGGGGCTCTGGTGTGAAAGAGATCTAGTGGGTGGTGTCTGACACTCTCTCTTTTGTTCTTTGGTAACACAGCAGTGGTGGTGGTGGTGGTGGGGGCTCTCGCTGCCGTGGGGGCTGGGCGCTCAAACAATAGTGCCGATCTAGGAATTGAAAGCCTTCGATGAACAGAAAGGCAAGGAAGCAGGCAGGGAAGGTGCGGACAGAAGGAGAAAGCAGGCATGGGTTCAGCCCACTTATAGTAGGTGGGTTTTCCCACTATACAAGGACGCTGCAATGTCACACAAACACACAATATATCCACCCAGTGAATTCATACTCAAATATTTGTGGTACATTATAAGACATGTTTCTTCAGGCTAGTTTGGATATGTTGTAGAAGCATGCACCTATGAATGCTGGGAAAGGAACAATATTATATTTCATTAATAAGCAAATCAATCATGGAAAGCATCAGTGCACAATAAATTAGAATTTGCTGAACCTTGGAGCACCACAGAAAGAAAGATGAGTTTTAGCATTGTGATGGAAGCGTGCCTGTATAAGGGAGGGATGGAGAGCTTGAGCTTCATTTATTTTCATTAGCAGTATGTATGTATTGGCCAGACTCATGCCTCCTGTGAGCTCTAATGCTGCTCTGTCTGCCGCTGCATGCATAAACATATATCCCCGAGACGTCTGTCCTTGCTCAGCTGCTGCCCCTGTCATACAAGGTTAATTTTACCTCTGTCTCTCCTCTCTCTCCAGTTTTTCACATCTCTCCTACAGTTCATGCCATTCATCAGCCATCTCACAGAGGACGGCCCGAGTACCTGCAGAAGCTCTCCAGGGTGCTGAGCAGGGCGACTGTGGGGTAGCAGGAGTGAGCTGCAGGGGGGAGGGCAGCTGCAGCCAGCATTGCTGTATTAATTCTACATAGTCGTAGACATGGGGGTATGGAGTGATTGCAGGCTGGGATGAGGGACACGTAGACCTATCACAATAAACTGACAAGTCCTCTATTTGTGGGAAAAGTCACTAATAATGTCGTTCCTCTTTTAATTAGAAGGGACACATTTGTTGAGCCCACCTAAAGAAACCGAAGCTTCCTTTTATAGCTACTTCCTTTAAAACTGTACTATATATTTTTAAAATCAAATGACTCCAATCTTGAGTCTCAGTCAGTGTTAGGCAGGAGGCCAGCGAACAAAGCTGGAGCTGTTTCTCATCTCCTTGCAGAGGTCAAATTTGAGGACTGAATCTTAAACAATCACTGAGGCGAGGCTTTATTTCTTTTCCAAACATGGTGAACAGCCCCACCTGCTGGTGTCATGTCGGCCGAACATCAAGCTGTCATCAGGTGTACAGACAAACAGACCTCTAGATGTTGCTATTGTGCATTTTTTTCCCCTAATGAGAATAAACTTGGGATCAACAAGCAGACTTTGTCCCTGAGAACTGAAAGTAACGGCGGACACCTGAAATATTAAATCCTGCTCCACACAAATAGGAAATTTCATGCCACTTATTTGTTTTTGTTTTTTATGAGTGTCAAACTTGTGTTGACAAAGTAAAAGATTTCACCACTAAAGGAAGGAGTCATGGGAACACTTGAAACTTCTTTGGTCTGCTTCCTAAATTTTAAACAGAAATGAAACAAACCAGTGAAACCCTAAACTGAGGTGGATGAAACCGGTCAGGTGAGATTTCTGCATGAACAGATGGTGGACCTACTACGACATGGTCAAACTAGTGAGGAAGAACACCGGAAGTAAGACGGAAGTGGCATTAAAATACATCAGCACGCTCATTATAAATTTCAGTATATCTCTACAAAAAGACTGTGAAATAGAGGCTATAAAACGAATGCTCTCTCACGGTCTGTGTCTTAATTGAGAGTGTGTTATAAAAGTAGATGAGACTTTATTTTGAAGCTTCACTGGATGTAGCGCACGCGTGATGGCAGTCTTGACAGCCAGGGTTCAGCTCCCAACCGCTAGGAGGAACAAGGAGGATCCAGCGTGGAGAAGGAAGCGGGCTTAGAGTCCGCATCCCCGCTCAGGACGGGACACAGGCGGGGCACAACAGCGAGGAGAGGAGTCCCTCCAGTTTGACTTCGAGGAGCTTCTTTACATGGGGAGAAGAAATGACATCTACGGCGAGCGAAAGGAGGGCGTTTGCTCATAAAATCAACCGGTGAGACGGTGACAGAAGTTATTGTTTAACAGCTTCAGTTGAGCAGCTCAGTGACCTGCTGGACACACGGTGCATGTAGCCGGTATGCTAGGATCTGTAAGGTATCTCTGTGCTTAAACCAACTTGTATACACACAAATACGCCATATAGGGATGAGAAGAAGTGTGTATTGAAGCAGTTTTCGCTTTTATAAAACGATTTCTGACTATTTGAGGACTTTAATATCCTGCTTTATTTACTCAACGTCGCACGAGCCTTGTTATCAACAATGATTAAGCTAAAGTTACGTTACTCCAGAGTAACGCTGTCAGGCTGAGGGCTAATCTAATTGAGGAGAATTAAAATGTAGTAACTTCAACAACAAGGTTTTACACTTATTAAAAAATGGTCCCAAGTGAGATTAATCAAGATGTTTTGTTCTTGTGTCGTGTGAACGCCTTGCAGCAATATTGTAGCAACCTGTTTCCACATGTTGTAAACTGGTTTTCCCTCTTCATTAAAGTTATAGTAATGATTTGTACTAATTAAATATGGATCAGACTCCAGGAGAAATCACAAATGTCACTTCTGTCAATTGACTTTTTGACTAACATGCAGATTAACACCAGTGTTTGTGGAAGTATTTGCTCTTTACAAATGAGCCTCTTCCAGATCTTGATTTTGTGGGTTGTGCTCTTCCCAGCCTTCAAAGTTAATCGTGTCTTTCATCAAGAAACAGCTTGGTGACAAGTTTTGCAGGAGCCTGTGAGAAAACAAACAAGATTGCAGATTCGTATCTTGCAAGTGAATACCTTCTCACACCATGAAATCCTGGCTGAAATCATGTCTGTGCTGAGGTTATTATAATCATTGGACCAGGCTCCATCACAAGGTGCACTCACTTTATCTTGAATAATGTATTGCACTATTAGTATCTGGTCATTTTCTATGTCTATTGATCATCAGTTACATATCCTGCAATGACATTAGCTTCATCGAACAGCCACTGCATTCCCCAAGTCATGCCTGTCTTCTCCTTGGTGGGACCCAGACCATTGTTTGGTGCCGGATGCAGGAAAGGGTGGGAAGGGGTGTTCTGGTTATTGCCCTTGCAGTCGATAGCTTTCCTTTTTCCTGTTTTAACTGAGGTGTACAGAGCTGCATAAAGTGTTTCCACATCTTTGGAGGATATAGCACTCATAGAATTCAAACATGCAACGAAGGTTGATTTTAAAGACGGCTATGTTATCAGCAGGAAGTTAAAAAGTCTGGTGACATCTTGGGGGTCATAGGCTTTCTTCTCTGTCTAACAGTCCATGTGTATTGATGGAATGAAGTCATGAACCTCAGCTATGTAATCATGAGGAGCATGGTTTGGGAAATTTTGAAGCCTTTGCAGCTGTGTATATGAGAGAAAGAGACATTTTGTGGTTCTAGAGGAGCAGCTGCTTGCCGTCTCTGTGAATGGATTGTTTTTTTTTCTTGCTTTGTCTCTCTTTAAGCCTCCCATTTGCCGTTAGTCCATAAAGGCCAGAGACAGAGCTCTGGCGCTGTGCCTGCTCCCCGGAGCCAGCTCGCCACCTCTCTGTGAGATCCTGCTTGAGCCCCTATTCAGAACAGCTGCTGTCCTTCAGCATCGCTACTACCAGAAGCTGAAAACTCTGTGATAGGAAGAGGCCCTTTGCAGATCATGTAGGACGAGTCTGTGACCCTTCGAGGTTGAGCCATGCTAGTGCAGATGGACACTTGGAACTTCCCCCATAGAGTTTTAACGTGGAACCTCAAAAATTTAAATCACTATGAGTGAAGAATTTAAAAACAGTTTTGTTTATTTCTTTGGCAGCGTTTTAGTTCTGGGAGCTTAACATGATAGTGACATGTAAACATTGACCGAAATCAATCTTTTATTTATTTCTATTCTATTTTATTTATGTTGAACACCACACAATGAAGAAGTATTTTTGCAGCTCTTAAATTTTTGTCTGTAAATTTGTACTTTCCTTCTCTTTTTGACTAGTGCACAAATCTTTTACATCTTTCTCTTGCTCAGGACGGTAGCTGCAGAGGTCAGAAAACAAGTGTCCAGAGACTATGGTTCTCCGCAGCTGACCAAGAAACGAGGAGGCGCACACCACCCTGTGAGTCACCCTGTGTTTAACCTGCTGGAGTTTCAATCCAGTAGGTTTAAAGCTCCAATTAGCGAGGTCAAAAGTTGATGGGTGTATCTTTGTGAACTGGGTTTAATACACAATTAGACACAGTTAGATGTGAGGAATGCAAATGGGTGTAATTTTAGTTGACAGCCAACTAAAATTACAGGCATGATGGGAGGTGGTTCTGAAACATGATGTACCTGCTCACCTGTGTTGTTTGACTGCCAGGTAGCATTGCTGCATGGATGGCCACCAAAAACTAAAACATGGAGTAGAGATATAAAATCCTGTGTTTTTGCTGTGTTACTTGTTGCAATTATGAGGTTAGCAGTGGAATTTTTTAAATTTGTCTGGCAGAAATTTACCAATCCTTGTAAAGGAATCTGTTGTGAACCAGAAACCTCTAAGAAACCAGACGTAGGTTGTGAAACAGAGACTCAGTGCAGTCTGGAGGTGTCTTCAAAAGAGGAAATTAGACCATCAAAATGGGTTTTATAAACTATAATTCATATATAAGCGTAATGCTTAGGGTTAACATAAACAAAGGAAGGTAAGGGAATTGAAAAGAAAATTGAGAACTGAAAAATAAATGTCAACAGCTGAACACACCATTCCAGTGCAACATTAATTGGTGGCACTTTATTTGACAGGCTGACATGAACACTCATAAAGATTCCTTCATGTTCTTGACATTACATCTTTCAATCTTTATGAATGTGTATGACTTTTGTTGTGTCATTCAGTCAATTAACCCTAACCCTATTAAAAATGACACAATTGGCCAAATAACACTCAATGACAACAGTCAAAGTCATTAATAAAGACTTGTTTGTGTTTATGATGTCAGTGTTATGTCATGGTTATGATGGTGTCATGTCAGTCTTATGCACACCCTTTCAAATAAAGTGTTACCTGTTAATCTTACTGTGTACATGCACAATGTGCAGGAAGTTGTGTTTACAAGTTGTTTTTAGAGGAAAGTGACCATTCACTTTTTCTGCGATGCATGTAGATATTCACAAAATTTAAAAAAATGAATATTGCTTGTGCATGACTACCTTCCTGTTTTATTTCCAACCATTTCCTTTGACTTGTATCACATATAATTGTCAAATATCCTGTATCAGTCTGTCCTAATGGCATCCTGTCTCCTCTCTCTACTGCAACTTGTAAGTCCTTCTGATCAGATTAGGATCTGTTATTAAGCCCATGTCATCCTTATTGGTACATAATAGTCTAATGTTGATTGACAGTTGCCCCTGACGGAGGTGGTTGAGCCACTGGATTTTGAGGAGTATGTGAGCAGTCATGCTCCTGGGGTGGAGCCTGGCCCCCTCAGACAGCTTTTGGAGTTTCCCCAGGATGACCTAGAGCTCCTCCACCTGGACAAAGAGTGCATTACACTGGAGCCTCCTCTGCCTGAGGAGGAGGAGTGAGTACAGCTGCTAATGGCCACCACAGCCCTCTTACTGTTACACACACATCCCTCTATGGTCTTTACACTATCACACACACAGAGGGATTAATATTACTGTAATGGAGGACAAACATCACTACAGATAGGAACAAAGGCTTTCTCTCTGTGACACTAAATGAACATGCATATGCTCAATTATTCATGTGTTTTTCTATGTAGTTCACTGGATCCCAGAGTGAGAGATGCCTTGGCAGTCTACACAGATGACTGGCTTGTCATTCAAAGAAAGTAAGTGGTGTCAGTTGCAATACCAGTTGAGTTAGCCTACAGTAGTGTTTCATCAATTGTTTGTGCAGTACTTTTCCCAGGTCACTGTTCACATGGCTGACAGTTACATGATTACTAGGACAACTGTTTTCTTTTTTCCTCTGTAGACATCAGCGCTACAGCACCACATCCACCCCTCACAACTCTGAGCGACAGAGGGAGAGGCAGCGAGGGCTGGTCAAACAGACCTTTGAACTGGATGAGGCTGCTGCTGCTGAACGCCAGGACGACCAGGTAGCTGATGGTGATTTTCAAAGGACTTGTTATCTTCAACATTGACTGGCCATTCAGTCATTTTAGGTTTATTTAACAAATTTTATTGATCTTGTGTACACACACATTATTGCCAAGAGTAAAAGCTTAGAACCATTATCATATCTGAAACCTGGACCAAGAGATGGAGAGAATAGCCAGCCAATGAAATTTGTATCTCATTATAATGGGGATGGCAGTAGGAGTTGTATTCTCCTCAGCAAGTTGATCATAAGGAGAATGAGTAATACATAAATGGATAGACCTTGTCCATTATCCATTACACAGTCTCTGTATGAATCACATTAAATGGTAATAAGGTAATGGGATCTGCAGCATATTGTTCTCCTTAACTTTCTAAAACATCTGCAATGAGCACTTAAAGGTGACATCTTTGCCTGGAAGAAAAGAAACACATGATCTCACCTCTCCGTCTCACTCTTGTGTGCTACAGGATGACGCAAAGCGGCGGTCAGTCAGCCTTGATGAGACCCCTCGGGGGAGTTGGGCCTCCAGTATTTTTGACCTGAAGAACTCCTCCCCGGACGCTCTCCTGCCATCTGTGCTGGAACGTACAGCTGCAGAGGACATGGATCGCCGCAATACTGAGGCACGCCTGCAGGGGCGCCACAGTGACTTGCTGGGTCTATACCCTCCCCCTGATGAGGTTTGTCTTCAACCATCCATTTCATTAATTATACTTGATCACTAGTTTATATTAGAACCGTTTTTTAAGCTTTGACGCAGGGTTTCAGCTTTTTGGCCTTGGCCCGAGAAAAAAGTGAAACAAATATGCTCACTGATGACGTAAGCGAGATGTCCCAAAGTAATCCTGAAATCCTAAAAATGATAGCAAATCATGTTAGAGAACTCAACAAAGTCCATTATTTGGAAAGCCAAATGTCATCTACATCAATATCTAAGAAAAGGAGTTTACAGCTATGGCTAGACAGATTGATTGGAACTTAATCCAAGAGATCACTACTTGAAACTGCAACCAGCAGAACACTCTGCTGGAAGTGTTGGTGGATATACTGTAATTGCCATTTGCTCAGCTCAGAGTAACATTGTTGGATTTTCCCATAATGGGAATGTCCATAATGTCTGCAAACCCAGCCTCTTCAAGAGAACGGTTTGCTTTTCTTTCCTCCATGTTCTCCTTTTCCTGTTCATCCTTCTTTCTTGTATCTGTGTACACACTGTCGCTTTCTCAGCTGCTACGTTGCCATGACATCTGTGTAAATGTTATGCTGGTGTGTGTGTGTGTGTGTGTGTTGTACATGGTTTTGTCTGTGTGCCAGGATGAAGCAGTAGAGAGATGCTCTGCCATTGAAGTGCCTAAGGAACACTGTGGCCAGAGGATCATGGTCAAGTGTCTTTCCCTGAAGTGAGTAACATTTGGAACATAACAGATGACACTTACGTCTTCACACTCTCATTCATAATTAAGAAATACCTGCATTATCTCCATCGTTGACAAGTGTACTTTGTGTGTTTTTCAGGTTTGAAATAGAAATTGAGCCAATATTTGGAACACTTGCCCTGTATGACGTCAAAGAAAAGAAAAAGGTATTCTTTTTGTTCCAGTAGATCACTTTCACTCTCTAAATCCACTTATGTAATGCTGAGCTCATGCTTAACTAATTAAATTTCCCTTGTCTCAAAAAGGTCTAAGTGGTCTTGCGGTTTAGCTCACTGAGTCAAAACTGAATTAAAATCCCTTGATGTGCATTTCCATTATCATCTTTCCTTCCCCTCCCCCTGCTGTTTCCCGCTTATCTCAATCTTCCCACCAACAGATCTCTGAGAATTTCTATTTCGACCTGAACTCGGATCAGATGAAAGGGCTGCTCAAACCTCACACACCTCACACCGCGATTTCCACACTGGCCCGTTCTGCCATTTTCTCCATCACATACCCTTCCGCCGATATCTTCTTGGTCATTAAGGTACTGAAAGAACCCACCTTTACACAGAAGAATCACTCGCCCATATATTTCACTTAAATTTATTTTTGCGTAAATGTAAATCAACTTCAAATATTTGTGTGTGATTTTGAAAAGATAATGTGCTAACAACAATGTGCATGTCTTTCAGCTTGAGAAAGTCCTTCAACAAGGAGACATTGGAGAATGCTGTGAACCCTACATGGTGATGAAAGAGTCAGATTCCTCCAAGGTAATGGAGCCAGAAATACATTTTAAACTGTTGCAATGTTCAGGGCAGGGTTGCCACAGGTCTGGAAAGTACTTGAAAGTGCTTGTTCATCTTGGTTAAAACAAATTAAGACTTTGAAAGTTCTTGGATTTACTAAGCTATAAAGAGGTGGTATTCATCCATGGTACCATTTTTATCCATCTAAAGTGATCCACCAAGCTCGAAACCTCTGTCCTGTCTGTTGCTCTCCACATAGCCAGGGACAGAGTAGCGAAACAAGAATAGTCAATTTATTTCTTATTGTGCTGAGTTTTGTTGGTGTTAGGTTGTTTGACTCTTGATTTACAAAATACAACATTTTGCATTGTGTTTGTGCGTTGAGCTAGGCCCAAAGCGCATACACCCCTCCCTTCCTCACCCAGTCAACAATAGTGATGCAATTTTTTTTCCTGACTTCAAGCACTATCCAATATGCCTGGCAAATGCTGGTTCAATGACCGCAGACTGCAGTGCCTTATACCAAGGGGACTATATAGATTTCAGGACTGAATCAGTCTGAGTCACGCACCCTGAAAATTAGTTTAGTGCATAAAGTGTTTCTTTTAATTTAAGATGGTAGTTGTGTTTTTAGTTGATGTATATCTTGGATGCCCCTAACGATGTGATGAAGCTGGATGGGTGAGTGTGAAGGCCATGTTCTACTAAATAATCTTAAAATCGATTTTAATCCTTTTTGTTTGGACGTCCAGAATTCATCAAGAAAATAATGTATTTCAGATATCAGCTCTGTCTGTTAAGATGAGGCACCACCAAGGAAAAACCTACAGTAGCCTGTATTTGGATCTTCTCATGGATCGAGAGATTTCTGTTTATTTTGCTCCTATAACATCTCTTTTTTAACACTTATATAAAAGTATAACGAGGCACAGGAATATATCCACCAAAACTGGTCAGATGTTACCCTTTTTAATTGATGCATACGTCGTTTCTTCTGAGTAAACATGTCATTTCCAAATATGTTGATTTGTTTTGTAGTGGTAACTATTGATGAAAAAAGAACAGGTGCACTAAGGCAGCAACATTCCAGAGAAATAGCTGAACTTTTTGAACTTTTCATGAGGCATTTTTGAGAAAGATATGGTTGAATAGTCTTGGTTTTCAGCACATGTTGCATGTTTTCCATTATAAAAAACGTTTAAAACAATATTTTGACAAAATGATTTAATGATTAAAAATAAAAAGTTGCTCCAAAAAGGTTTTGTATTTGGGTCTATATTAATCTGCCAAGGTTTCGTCCAGATGAAATAAAGGGATTGTTTCCCATATTCCTGGGTGGTGCCTGGTTTTATATTCCTGCTGCCATCTAATTAAAGTAAACCATTCATGTCTCTTTGTAGTACTGTGTTGGGTTAAAATGGCATATCTGATCACCTGTGTGAATTATTGGCCCTGAATTCTGAAATAGTCTGTCCTTGAAATTTATCATTACAAAATCGTGCCAATGCTGTTACTGTCGAGTCACAAGCATTACTCAATTCTGTCTGGGTAGCTGCAATATTTGCCATCCTATTTGGCAGGTCAACTCTGCTAATATTTGAAGCATTTCTTTATCTTTTGATTACTTTTATCTTGTCTACTCTTTGTCCTGCTTCAGCACAAGGAGAAGCTGGAGAAGCTGCGTCTGCAGGCAGAGCAGTCATGTAATCGTCTTGGCCGTTTTCGCATGCCTTTTGCCTGGACGGCCATTCACCTTCTCAACATTGTCAGTAGTGTGGGAGGTCTGGATCGGTCGGACCCTGACTCTGATTCTGGTACTGCTGACTTCAAACACTTCCTCTTTTTTATATAATGTCACATGTGCATGTAGGCAGAACATTGTATTAAGCAACTATTTACTTTGTCCAAAGTAAGAGTAACTAGTCAATGACAGTCATGCTCATGCCTCTCTAATATTATATGATTTTTCTTCCTGGCAGAGCGAAAAGGTCATGGGACATGGAATGAGAGAAAGAAAAAGGGGTTTGAGCGGATGAGTATAGGCGATGACATGTGCAACTTTGCCACTTTCCGTCCAGCAACATTGACCGTCACCAACTTCTTCAAACAGGTCAGACCCTGTCTAGCGGTAATGCTTATGACTCATTTAGTAGTTAAGGCTGTTACAGTCATTCATACTGTGATGTATGATGTGGTCAAATTACTAATCATTTTACTGGTAAAAGCTGAGTATTGTCACTGTAAATGGAAATAGGAGCAAACTCATATAAGTTTCATCACCAAAGAAAGTCCTTAAAAGTTTCTAAAGGAAACAGCATTAAAACTAATTTGGCCATTATTCTGGGATCAAAAATGAAACTTTGTAAAAGGCCTCATATTTTTAACAATGTAAGAATCAAGGAAAGATATCTTTAAAACAGGCTGGACACTTGCCATAAGAAAGTGAAGGGGCAGAACTTGTTGTTTTTCCAGTGAAATCCACTATTGCGACATTAAATATTTTTCAGTCCTTCTATTTGAGTTATAAATACAAAAATTGTAACGTGCAGTTTAAAAAAAAAAAAAAAAAAACCCAAAATGTTTAAACCTCAAATATTGTTTTAAGTTGTGAACATTGTTGTACTGTACTGTTGTTGCTCTGTGTATTCTAGTAGTAACACCTATCATAAGTATATTATTATTAGATTTTTTTCTTTGTCAAGTCCAAAGCAAACTATGCTTTTCTGTCTGTGTTCATGAAGGAGGGGGACAGACTGAGTGATGAGGACCTCTATAAGTTTCTGGCAGATATGCGCAGACCATCCTCTGTTCTGCGGCGACTGAGGCCTGTCACAGGTAAACGTGATGTGTCCACATAGTCAAGATATTCATTTGAAATTGTCTCAGTTCATGAATAAAGTTTTATGGAGGATAAATGTTTTTTTCTGTCTTGTCCATAACTTATTTTGTCCCTCAGCCCAGCTGAAGATTGACATCTCTCCAGCTCCGGACTCGCCTCATTACTGTCTGTCACCAGAGCTGCTTCATGTGAAGCCCTACCCAGACCTGCGTGTTCGCCCAACCAAAGACGTGCTGGAGTTCCCTGCTCGCTATGTTTACACACCGCACACCACCTACAGGTGAGTGTTCACCTATGATAGACACAAACACACACAGACATATACAAACACACTGTAAGTTGACCTATAGAGCATATATACAGTACAGTCACCCCTTCAGTGCATGTATGACTTGTGTTTGTTTGGATATTGATTTTCTTTTTGCCTTATCTTAAGTCTAGTTTTGAGAAGAGAGGCCAGCAGGTTCTGAATTTCAAGTTGAGACACATTTTTATGTTTGTTTTTTGTAGGTTTGTTTTGTAAAATATATAAAGACAAAAAGAAAGCTATTATCTTTTTATTCTCTTTGTATTTACGAATAACACAAGATACAGTTTATTGAAACAAAAACTTTAATAATTTAACAACTTTATTTGGTTCTTTTTAAAAACATAGTAAACATCAAAGTCAAGACAAACAAAAGACACTAAAATATAAAATGAGAAGTAGATAAAAGCTGCAACATGGACATAATCACAGGAGTACTAACAAAAAATATTTTCTGGTTATACAGTAGTAGTGTAGTGTAGTATACATCTCAGGGTTTGAAGGGAGTGCAGTGACGTTACAGATTTGGGATCTGAATCGACTTGTCACATTCAGAGCTGCATCGACTGGGAGACCTCAGTGGTGAATATTAACATGACTATTCCATATCTTCACTCTGGAAGAAGCAAGTAAGATGGTAAATTTAACCAAATAAAAACATCAGAAATTTCAAACAGATATTTACAAGTGATTTACCATCTTCTGAAGTTTGGAGAGTTGATCACTCTGAGTGTCAATATTCTCTTTTTGGAACTGGATCAAATGCCGTAAACCTTTCAGGACATCAGAGTGCTCCTCTGCTTTCTCCTAAAAACAGGAATAAGATAAAGTAATGTATTTACTGAATGTAAATTAATCAGTGTCTGGTATTTAAATATGTAAAGTTGCTTAGTGCCTTTACATTTGTGGCTGTTTTTGAAGATAGGAAGTCGAGAGAGGTTTTCAGCTTTCTGTTACCTGCAGCTCTTTGATGCTGGGGGGTACAGAGTTGTTGAAATACATCTCCAAGTTATTCACTTTTGTCTTCAGCTCCACTTCTTCCTGCTCCACGCTGGCCAGCCAGTCTTTTGTCATCTTCGTCTGAGCCTGTTGCTCGACCATCTGGTCCTGTCAAAAGAGCATCTGCCCATATTATCCTCTTCCTGCAACAATAATCCCAATGCAGCTGGCAGCTGCCTGCCCACAGTGGAACATTCAGCTATCTAATGGCACACTCACTCTCTTTTCCCAGATGAAAGAGTTAGATTTATTCACAAGCATCAGGAAAATAAAGAATCATATGGTGATTCTTTATTGTGTTTATGGGTCAAGATGGAGAGTAGTTACTGCACTGTAAGTGGCAATGTAGACATAGTATAGGCATTGTTGTATTGTTTATCATTTTTGCAAATCAGTGCAGAGTTGCTTTGTTTTGTCTGTTCAGCATTTTTTTCTCTTCAGAGCTGAGAAACACAGAGGTTTAATCTGATGGAGATTTTTAGATACTTGACACACTGCCTTTATCTTCCTTTGCTCCTGCCTGTTGTGGCTTTTACATCTACAGTTTGACTGTAACTCTCAGTGGTTATCTCTCTTCTTTAAAAAAAAACACAACCATTCAACAGCACATGGGAATCCGGTGTTTACATATTTCAGTGTTTTCTTACCTGTAGCAACTGTATCACTTCTTTGATCTGTTTCTCCACCTCTGCAGCCTGCTCAGTCTGCCTCCCCAGCTTTTGGAGAGTCCCTTCATGGCTCTTTAAAGTCTGGCTGAGTTTTGCTATCTTCGCCTCAGTGGTTTCATAAACATGGTACAGGGATTCACTGAACTGTATGACCCCAAATGTGAGCACATTCACTTCATCCTGTGCCGCAGCCTTGTCATCCGTCTTGCCGGTCTTCCTGACCGGACCTGCATGGACTGCTCTTAAACTCCCAGCCAAACAAAGCAGACACATGCCCCAGATCATCTTCATGATACCAGTCGCTTAAAACCTCACCGTGGTCCACTTTTCTGTTTCACTCAGTTGTTCTTGTTTCTTGTCTACGAATGAAGCAAGCTTTGTCAGAATGTCCAGTGGATAATGAATTTGGAGGGCTGTCGTGCGCCTTATATTGGTTGTGTACATGCAATAGAGTGGTAAAACATTAGCTCAGCTGTGGTTCGATCACGGGTCTTGTCTGTTGCCTTACTCTCAGTGACCTTGCCTTGAAATTTAACCCCTGAGATACTAAATTTGTCATTTAGGTCGCAAACACGTGACATACATAACAATGCACGTAGCTCTCTTGTGTTTGTTACAGAAAATGCATGAGCCTTATCACATTCTGTGTAGGTATTTAATGTCTTTTAAAATATATGTGATTTTGTGGTGTGTCATTGCCTCTTGGCAAGCAGATAGAATCAGCTGTTTCCAAAAAATGAACAAATGTTACCTCTGATGTTTGCCTTGGATAGCAGTTAAGGTGACTTTCACCGTGGAAATCCAATACTGTGTCACCCTCTTCCCATGTGAACACATGAAGCCCTTTATCTTTCTCGTTTCTGAGAATTCTGAGAATATATTCTTGTGTAAGTAGGTTGTGGGTGTGATGTTTTTGACAAAT
Source organism: Centropyge bicolor (assembly GCA_037975185.1). Lineage (NCBI taxonomy): Eukaryota > Metazoa > Chordata > Actinopteri > Pomacanthidae > Centropyge > Centropyge bicolor. The sequence continues at coordinate 511,157 of JBBMOC010000042.1, forward strand.
GCTGACAACATCACAATGATTGGCCTGATTGTCATTGAAGTACAATTAACCAACAAACAATGTTCCTTTAACTCCATGGGTTTGCTATTTATTTATTTATTTTAATTCTGTCCTTCTCATCTTTCTCTCTTTCTCATTTTCTACCTTGCATCATTTTGTCTTCAGGAATTTGCTCTACGTTTATCCACAAAGTCTGAACTTCAGCAGTCGTCAGGGCTCTGTAAGGAACATTGCTGTGAAGGTTCAGTTCATGGCAGGAGAGGACCCCAGTCAAGCTTTGCCGGTGAGTAAGAGTCGAGGATAACCAAGTGACGTGATTGTGAAGTTCTCAGGAAAATGAAATCCCAGTCACAAAGGACAGCTTGAGGCTGTGAAATAGTAGCTGATGTCTTCTTGGAAGAGTGAACGGCTTCAAAGGGGCTTATTTTTTGGGTACAGTGGGAGGGAAAGTCTAGTTACATTTAGTGAGCTTCATTAACCCATTCATGTAATTTTTGTTTATTGACTATCACATGGTTGATGCACATTATGCAGTACTTCCTCAAAGTGATACTCCACCTGTAAGAAAGCCTGCGTACTCTGTCAACCAGTGGTGCCATCATAACTGTCAGTGTCTGCACTCACTGCATGCAGAGGAGAGGTAGAGCAGTCTGGACACGTTCTTTTGTTTTTACTCACTGTTTGTGTGTAAATTAACATTATGTGTTATCTCCATGTTTCTTTAGTGTTGTCATTCATTGAGTAAGGTTAGATTTTGCATGTCCATTCCCATATTCGCAATTATATATTTGTTATTCTCTTTGTAGACCACAACCACACAAGCAACCATACTCATCATACTGGCATGCATGTCTGGAAATTCCTACAATAAAAATTATTGTGGATTCTCTTTTACCCTGATTTTTTTGACTGTAATTATAGTCATATGTGTCGACCCAAACCGGTTGAGATCCAAACACCCAGTCATTGGTATACCACCCAAAATCTGCCTTTTAAGTATCAAGCACTCAGCCCCTTTATGCTTGGAAAGTTAAAATATGTTGTTTGTTCATTTACAGACAACAAGGCTGTGGTCAGACAGTGTTGGCAAGTCAAGGCAGAAAAGGTGTCAAAACATTCATAGCAACTTCTCAGACTACTCCTCCAACATAATCCAATTCTACTCTGTCATCTCCATCTTAATATATTTAAAACACTTAGTTTACTGCACTGCCTGGGTGTTGCAGTCTTTTCACAGCCGTCTTCAAGTCTGCAGATATGTGATACTCGAAATGTTTTTTGCATGCTGTTACTTCTTTTGGATGTTTGACCTTCAGTGTGCACAATGATGTGTGTGCAGAGTTTGACACTAGAAGAACTGTCTGTTGAACACTTGAAGTGAGCAGTATTTCCATATTCATAGATTCTGGATTTTACAGAAATGGAGGAGATTTTTTTTAACCTCGCTGTGATGATGTCAAAAGAGTTTCTCCTATTGGTCATGAAATAACTATATTTATACTCTGCTGTTTGACCAGGTCATCTTTGGGAAGTCAAGTTGTGCTGAGTTCATGAATGAGGCGTACAGTCCTGTCATCTACCATAACAAGTAAGACACCTGTTAACCCTCACTGTTGACCTTCAACTTCCACTGGAATCTGTCCAACTTTTCTTCTTTCACAGTGTCTTTTTTAAGTGTTGTGTTAACTCTTGCTCGAAAGGTCTCCTGAGTTCTATGAGGAGATGAAGATGAAGATCCCCGCCAATCTCACAGACAACCACCATCTGCTGTTCACCTTTTACCACATCAGCTGCCAGCCCAAACAGAACACTCCTCTGGAGAGCCCTGTGGGCTACACTGTGAGTACACTCCTTCGGCTGGCCCACGTTTAATACTGCCACCCACATATCAACGTGTTTGATTCCTTCTGTTGTCTTGCCATCGGTGAGAGATCGCGTGTCTGTCTTTCTGCCTGCAGTGGATCCCTCTGATGCAGCATGGCCGACTACGCACCGGCTCCTTCAGTTTGCCGGTCTCAGTGGAAAAGCCTCCACCTAGCTACTCTGTGCTCACCCCTGACGTGAGTGTGTTTACAGAGACTGTGTGAATATCAGTTTGCCTGCCATTACCTACTCCTTTGTGATGTGACTGAGTGTTAAATGAGTTGAATTTCACTCTGTTGCAGGTTCAGCTCCCAGGCATGAAGTGGGTGGATAATCACAAAGGAGTGTTCAATGTCGAAGTGACAGCGGCCTCCTCGGTTCACACACAGGTGCACAAATATGCTTTTTGTACTATGGTTTCTGCCTTTCTGTGTGCCTTTTCCTCCCACCTTTAAACGCCCTAGTGAACCTAGGTTAGTACTACTGGGGGAGGTTCTGAAATTATATTTATTTATTCCTAATAGATCCATCGTTTTCAGCTATTGTTAATGTGAATGCCCAGAGTTTTTCCGTAAAAAGAAAGTGAAACTAACTGGAGCAACAAGGCAGAGACTTGGGTGTTTTTATGCCGCCGCACAGGCAACAGCCAGAGGCATTATGTTTGTCAGTCCATTCATCTATCTCAGGAACACCTCGAGGGAATTTCTTTAAATTTGACACAAACGTCCACCTGGACCCAAGGATGAGCTGATTAGAATTTCCCGGTCACCTCACAAAACATATTTTAGACCATAGCTATGTATGTGAAGACAGCATGTTATTTACTGCAATGACACTTGTCAATATAGTAATAACTTCCATTTAGGCAAAAAATACACATAATACCTTACACTACATACCACATTATATGTGTCTGGACAGACAGGGATGCAAACAGCAACTTGACTGGTTACCAGAGGCATATGATCGTGATGTGCTAGCTCTAGTTTTAACCAGATCTTTAGTATGTACTACTGCACACAGGTCCATAAGCCTACGTATACTATCAGGAGTCTATGTATGTAATGTAATGTAATGTAGTGTCAGAACACACTCAAATTGACAAACACCCTCAAACCTCTTTCTAAAGCCCATTAGATTTTCTACTGAATCAAAAACATCAGAAACTTTGTTGCCTAAATTGTATCCATTTCATGTGATCCTTCATTTTGTTGGTAACTCTAGGACCCCCATCTGGATAAGTTCTTCACTCTAGTATATGTTCTGGAGGAGTACTCCTTCCCCTTCCGCCTGAAGGATGTCATCATCAGCGAGGCAAACATGGAGGGGGAGCTGAAGGCCAGCATGGCTGCACTGAGAGGGGCTCTGCTGGACACCTGTGTCAGGTTCCTGCACCAGCTGCTCAACAAGCTCATTCAGCTCATCGTCTACCCACCGGTCATTGCAGGCCAAATTGGTAAGTGAGCTCTGAAGGACATTCATTTTACACCAGCACCACTACTTCTGTAGATTTGAAGTGCACTTCTGAGAAGAAGGCTAAAATTCTGATTATCTGAGTTGATAATGTGATGAAGATTGATAATTACTGTTCTTGTAATTTGGTTGGGCAACAAAACTTTTTTTCATGCATCTTGTAGTACATCCAAATCTTTTTTCAACTTCACTGACACACAAGACAGGGCATCAGCTTTTCTAGGTGCTAATCTAAAACCAAATTATCAATACATCAAAGTGTGTCAGTGTTTTCATATGGGCAAGTATTTTAATTAATGAAAATATATATTATAATTATGCGTGATCATTTTTCTCGCCGTAGTTTTAAGTTCTGCCTCTTCCTGCTTTCACTCTTAATTTATCTGCAGTAAACCTGGGTCGGACTTCCTTTGAAGCAATGGCTTTATTGGTCAACCAGATCCACAAAAACCTGGAGGCAAACCAGGACCAGCATGGCCGCAACAACCTGCTGGCATCTTACATCCATTACTGCTTCCGCCTGCCAACTGCCGAACCTGCAGTACCCCAGACAGGTGAGTCACCAGTGTGTATCTGAGACGCACAGCCTGTCACTGGACCTCTGGCACTCATTTGATTGGGCACATGGCTGTTCATTTGCTAATATCTCTCATGTGACATCTTTATTCGTCCATGAGCAGCTGGCTCACAGTCCTATGAGATGCCCATGCAGTATGCCACCTTATCAAGAGCAACGGCTCGCCCAAGCAGCCTGCACCTGTCCCGCTCCAAGAGCATTAGCAACTCCAACCCGGACCTGGCAAGCACACCAGTGTCTCCTGATGAGGAGGTGCAGAGGATCATAGGGAGCAAGGTGAGCTGTGACTCTCTTTTGAAATCCATTATTTTTATTAGAGCTATACAACTATTACTTCAGTTTGTCTGTGAAAGATTTTGAAAGCAGTTAAATAGGCTACTTCATATTCAGTTCTTAAAATTATGCTGTTTGTTAGTCCTCTTCTTATGTGTTCTGAAAAATCAGCACCAAGGCATTTATTCTAACTTGTGTTCTCATAGGCATCTGTTGTCTAATATGCAAATTTATTTAATTTGTAAATTGTGTCATATTTTATTTTGTCAACAATTAAATGTCTTGTTTTTGAATAACGAGTCCCTATCTTGTTATACTTCTGTCCCTGGTAGATACAAAAGATACAGCAACAGAAAACAATCCAGTCTTTGTGTTTTAGGTTTTTATGGTATCTCTTGTGTCATAAACAGAAAGTGGAAAACTTTCTGTTTATGCAATATCAGGTTTACTTAGAACTCTGTGCCAACATTTAATGATGCTGCTTATGTCAGCGATGCATTTATGCTTTGTGCCTCTGTCCCTTATGTTTCATATGGTGATTCCAGCCCTTCCTTTGTTGTCCCCTCCCCGGCTTTCTTTGCTGAGTCAAGCTTCACTTTCCTACACTCCTCATCCCTCACTTTTGTTTCTTCCCTCATTTTATCCTTCAAATAATCTCTTGTGTGGTTCCCTGTACTCACTGTGCCCTTGCCTCTTGCCACACTGTGTGTTTGTGTCTGTGTTTTGTGTGTGTCTTTGGTGGCTTATGGCAGGGCATTGACCGCTCCCACTCCTGGGTAAACTCTGCTTATGCCCCTGGGGGCTCCAGATCTGTGCTACGCCGGAACCCCAACTCCAGCTGTGAGCTCAAGCAGGTGCCAAATCCCTCCTCCTCCTCACTACCTTCACCTCCTCACCACCTTCATCCTGAACATCTCTGATCAACTCTCGTGGGTCATACCTCACCTCTCAGGGGTTGTGTCTGTGTCTGCTTCTGTCTGCCTCTCAGTCTGCTAGTCATGTCCTACCTGTCACACCTTTTTATCCACGAATGCCCCTTGTCTTTCACTATTCAGCCTCTCACCATTGTGTAACAGACCATATCTGTTGTGAGACATATTCTCTGCCTGGTGCTCGTCAGACTTCTTACCAGCCTTGCACTCATCATAGAGAGTTCTCTGGCCACCCATTCATTTCCATTCACCCATTTTCGCATCACTTTGTCCTCATCTCTGTGTGTTCACCTCACCATCACTCCATGTCAGGCAAGCGACCACAGCTGCAATCGCATGTCTGCCTTCCTGGACAGCGTGGCCTTGTTTTCAGTTCCCACAAGGCAAATTACCAAGAAGGTAAAACTGACAACTACTATAACAACATCTAAATAACTTAACAAACTAACACATTGTGATGGTCAAACATTCATCAACTTTCAGTGTCATTAACACTCATCACCATCCATGCATTCTAACAATTGTGTTTTCTGTAAGTTGAAATGTTTTTTCTTGATACACTGACATTTGATGGTATCTGGGTTTGTCTGAGGATTTCAGGACTAAATCTATGGCAGAGGTCTTGCTTGACGTGTTAAATTTTATCACTTTTTAACCTAATTAATAATCACTTGATAAATAGTTTTATTAAAGCTTATGTTTTCACCTTATTGTACCTGACTTAGGGCCTTAAAAACTACCAAACAATTGTCATTTTATTGTCCTATTATTTTTACAAATCACAGTTATAGTTCACATTTTCTCACATGTCTTGTGAAAACAAACACACACGTTTTAATTTCTAAATTATATTTCTCATATTGGCTAAAATTTGCTCTGTGTTGCTTCATATGTAGCTGCTCCATGAGGAGCTGGCTTTGCAGTGGGTGGTCAGCACCAGCACAGTGAGGGAGGCAGCCTTGCAGCAGGCCTGGTTTTTCTTCCAGCTTATGGTGAGTATGAGTAATTTTGTGAATTTATATTAATTTTACACCAATTTCTGAAAAGAGAATAACACAGAAACAGACCTCAAATCACACATAAACATTTTTATTAAGTGACAACTTTTTCTTGTTTGCCCTCTCCTCTAGACAAAGAGCATGGCCCATCACTTATTCCTGACCTCAAAATTAGATGTTCCTCGGCGCCAACGTTTCCCAGACCGCTTTGTGGACGACATTGCTGCACTTGTGTGTGCCATCAGTGCAGACATTGCCGGTCGATACCACAAGGTACACAGCCCACGAAACCCCACTACCAGCAATTCAAGACATTAACTGCCCTCCATTTTCAATGAACACAATAAACCTCTCTCTCTCCCTCTCTCTCTCTCTCTCTCTCTCTCTCTCAGGATGTGGAGCTTGTGGAGAGGTTAAATAGCAGTCTAGCCTTCTTCCTGAATGACCTGCTGTCTCTCATGGACCGAGGCTTTGTGTTCAACCTCATCCGCACCTACTACAAACAGGTGTCTATTTTTCCCTTCACCGTTTTACTTTATTATCCAACACTTTAAATCCCATTGCTCCCACGCACATTTTAAAACCGCTTTTACAGTCTCAAACAAACTTCTCTGTTTAACAGATTGCCAACAAGTTTCACACAGCGCAGAACCCCAGCTCTCTGAATGCCCTGAGGATGGACTTCACTCGTATTGTCTGCAGCCATGAGCACTACGTCACCCTCAACCTGCCATGCTCCACTCTCAGCCCTCCAGCCTCCCCCTCTCCCTCCACCTCCTCCACCACCTCACAGGTACTGGAGTTGGCTGGAGAATACAAATATAGCTGACTTCCAGTGGTTATATATCAGTGTCATTTTCTTCTATCCTTCTATCTCATCTTCACCCTCTTATCTGTTGTTGTATCACAGGGTTCAGCCTTTTCTAGTATGGTGCAAGACCAGGGTGTGGCCACCATGTTTGAGCTCTCCGTCCCTTTTCGTCAGCAGCACTTCCTGTCTGGCCTGCTGCTTACTGAGCTCTCCCTCATCCTTGATCCTGATGGAGAAGGGTAAACGCTTAATAGATCATTTATAAGTATCAGGATTGTCATTCATTTTCTCCATAGGGATCAGCTGAGTTGAAATTTGAAAAGCAGTATTGCATAAAGAACGTGCACAATGGCAAACACAATAAACTATATTTTTCTACCCACAGGGTTTTCTTCCTCCATAAAAAGGCCATTAGTGCCGTTCATTCCCTGATGTGCAGCCATGATGCAGACCCTCGCTACACTGACCCTCAGGTCAGAGCCCATGTTGCTCAGCTCTACCTGCCCCTCATCCCCATCATCATGGAGACGTTGCATCAGCTGCACGACTTTTCTGGTCAGCAGAACATATACAACCCACTAATATTGTTTCAGCTATCCGCCTCCTACTCACATTTATTTCATTTGCAAATTGTTTTAATTTCCAGCATTATTGCACCTGAGAGTGCTTTTCTTATTTCTTTATAGACTCCTCGCCAACTCGGGTCCGCCATGCCTCAGCCCACGCTGACGATGCTGACCCAGACAGCGGCAGCACTATCAGTCAGTCTGTTGCCATGGCAATTGCCGGCTCCCCTTTGCCGCATGCCAAAGCCAACCCCTTCGCACTGCCCACAGTGGTGAGTGATAGCGGCAGGGGTCAGGCTGCTCCCCCAGGCCCTACAGACTGACAGGTCACAGATGTGTGTGGGAGGCCGCTGCCTCAGTTTGACAGACGATCACTCTGCCCTTTTCTGTAACTCCACACAAACATGTTTCAATGTTGTTCTTCTTTTTCTAAACAACTGCTCCTCTTAGCCTGTAGGTGGCTCTCTGCCCTCTTCTTTTATAACTGTGTAAACAGCCATTTTGTACTGAAGTAGATGAAAAGACTGCCACTGAGTTTGTATGTTTGTCTTCGCCAGGCCGGGCGCCAGTCCAGCTCTCTGTCTGCCGAGTGCAGCAGGACTCTGCTGGTGTGTTTCCTGTGGGTGCTGAAGAATGCAGATGCAGCTCTCCTAGAGCGCTGGGTGTCTGATTTGTCTGTGCTGCAAATCAACCGCCTGCTGGATCTGCTGCATCTCTGTGTGTCCTGCTTTGAATACAAGGTACAATAACCAGGCACTGTCAGTACTACTAGTCTTTCATCACTCACACACCTGATAGTCCAAACCAATTTACCGACCCTGTCTCTGTCTTGTGATGGTTGTTGTAGGGGAAGAAAGCTCTGGAGAGGATCAACAGCCTGACATTCAAAAAGTCTCAGGACATGAAGGCCCGACTGGAGGAGGCCATACTGGGCACCACTGGGGCTCGTCAGGAGATGGTTCGCCGCAGCAGAGGTAAGTTGCACAGTAATAGGTGTGTTTCTGTGTGTCAGTCGCTGTTTTTGTTTGAGATGTCAATGAGTTTGTGTTCATGGAAACTGTAATTTGTTTACTCTTCCAGAAAGGAGTCCCTATGGCAGCCAGGAGAATGTTAGGTGGAGGAAGAACGTCACTCACTGGAGACAAAATGCAGACAGAGTCGACAAGTATGTTCTTTACATTTATTGCATCGATGGCGGCGCCCGATGTGTGCACATATTACGAAAAAATTAATGATAGATTATAAGATTATAAGATGTCTCTTTAGTTCAAGAGTGCTCAAATGTGATGCTGATGCTTATGGAATAACACCTCACAGGACTAAAGCTGAGATGGAGCAGGAGTCTGTGGTGGATGGAAACTTAGCTACTGAGGCCTCTCTGATTGTACTGGATACACTGGAGATTATAGTCAAGGTAAAGCAAAGAAAAAAATGCCATATTCACACAATGCCAGCTATTCACACACAGCACTGTGCGTTTTATGTAGGATTACCTTGCTGTAATTTGTTGTGTCTGTCCTCTGTCAGACTGTGGTGGCATCAGAGCTAAAAGAAAGTGTTCTGGGTGGAGTGCTGAGAGTCCTCCTCCACAGCATGGCAGGCAACCAGAGTGCCCTCTTCCTGCAGCACTGCTTCACTACACAAAGAGCTCTGGTGTTCAAGGTACATGATCAGAAATGTCTATTATATTTTGCTGTTATTTGTTTACTTTTTAGCATCTAATAGTACTACAGTTTGAAATATTGACCCAGTAACTCGTGTCATTTTTCTCACTATCTCACGCATTGACCTACTGGCTTACTTTAACACCTTTGGGAAACAAATGAAATCATTTCATGTGTACATTTAGTCATTCTTGACTGTCTGCGGTTTATATTTGTACAAATACAAATCCTACTTGCACACATACATAAGTAAATCAGACTTAATATATTTGTGTAAGGAGCATACAAAATGAGAGAATGTGTTTGTGTGTGTAGTTCCCAGAAATGCTGTTTGAAGAGGACACAGAGCTTTGTGCAGACCTGTGCCTGCGTCTCCTGCGTCACTGCAGCAGTAGTGTCGGCTCTGTCAGAAGTCACGCCTCGGCCTCTCTTTACCTGCTCATGAGGCAGAACTTTGAGATTGGAAATGTAAGTCTGAACACTGTCTTTACATTGTAGATCATTTGTATTAGCATGTTGTTGTTATGACCAGGGTCAAAATAGATCTACAGACACCTAGAGGATGTTTGATGAACAGATAGTGAGTCACAATCCATCCTAATTGTTCCCTCGGACCAGAACTTTGCTCGAGTGAAGATGCAGGTCACCATGTCCCTGTCATCACTGGTGGGAACATCGCAAAACTTCAACGAGGAGCACCTTCGTCGCTCACTGAAGACCATCCTGACATATGCTGAGGAGGACCTGGAGCTGCGCGACACGCCTTTCCCAGAGCAGGTATGGAATGGACTCTGTAAAAACTGGAGGCACTAGAGTAGATAAGACTTTATTAATGTTCTGTGTTACACTTTGGAAACGGCAGGTCCAGGATCTGGTTTTCAACCTGCACATGATTCTTACTGACACTGTTAAGATGAAAGAGCACCAGCAGGATCCAGAGATGCTCATTGACCTAATGTACAGGTACTGCAATGCACATTCATAAGACCTGCATATGACAATGAGGAGTCACAACTGAAATCTCTGATATTATTGCCTTTTTTGCAGGATTGCTAAGGGCTACCAGAACTCCCCCGACCTGCGTCTGACGTGGCTCCAGAACATGGCAGGAAAACACTGTGAGAGAGGGAACCATGCTGAAGCTGCCCACTGTCTGGTCCACAGTGCAGCGCTGGTGGCAGAATACCTCAACATGCTGGAGGATTGCCGCTACCTGCCAATTGGTTGTGTCACGTTTCAGGTCAGTGCATGCTGTTTAATTTAGTGACTAATTCTGTTTTAGAATAGTACACGTGCAGCAGAATGAGGCACGAGGTTTTCCCAAACTAGAACACTCAGACTCAAGCCACAATTGTTCAAATGAGCAGATATGAAGATTTTCTGTTCATTCTGACTTCTCTTTTCTTCCCTCAGCACATTTCATCCAACATATTGGAGGAGTCAGCTGTATCCGATGACGTCTTGTCTCCAGAGGAGGAGGGGATTTGTGCTGGGAAGTACTTCAGCGAGTCTGGCCTCGTGGGCCTCCTGGAGCAAGCAGCTGCCTCTTTTAACATGGTACGACTCACATTCTCCAACCACATGGTGACAGACTGCATGTTAACACAGCACAAGGTTACAGCATTACCATGGCTGAGGGAGTGTTATGTGATCAGGCAGTATGTGTAAAACTGGCTTTCCATTGTGCTGTTACTCCAGGCCGCCATGTACGAAGCCATAAATGAAGTGTACAAGATTCTGCTGCCCATCCATGAAGCCAACAGAGAATTCAAAAAGCTGGCTACTGTCCATGGGAAGCTGCAAGATGCCTTCAACAAAGTCTACAACCAAGTAGGTCGACAGTCTGATCCTGCAATTACAAAAAGAATAACAGCTGTTTTTGTTGATGAAAAAAATGAGCTGTATTCTGATTCCTCCTTATTTTTGTTATTTCCTGTTTTTTCCAGAGTTCCGGATGGGAGGTAACAAGTTAATTTCATATTGAGCGTATTACATTCAAGTTAAAACTAATTCAGAAGTTCCTTTTATTTTGTATTGACAATGTTTTCTTTCTTTCCCATTGCTTGCTTTCCTCTCCCCTCGTGGGTGAATGGCATGTTACTGGTGAGTGATACAAAACTTGTTTACACACTTTGACATAGTTGAGTCCAACCACTGTTACAAAACAGTTTCCATTCCAGCCTAAATATATATTTTCCCTTTGTACTTTAACAGTTGCTCTTCTATTTCTCAATATTACTAAACAACAAGAGACCAGTTGTTTTGGCCTTTAGACTTGCAGCTTCTCTATATCCAAACTGACTTATTTCCCTCATTCCCAATTTAAATTATCCAATGCTAATATGTTTTGTTGTGTTTAATATAGGTCACATAACCCCCAAGTCAGCTGATTTGAATTCACTTCACCTCTGCACCCTTAAATCATCTTATCTTTTCATTCTGTCCCCAGTGTTCAGAGAATGTTTGGGACCTACTTCCGCGTGGGTTTCTACGGCTGCCGGTTTGGAGACCTGGATGAACAAGAGTTCGTCTACAAGGAGCCATCAATCACCAAATTAGCTGAGATCTCCCACAGACTCGAGGCATGTTAACTACTCATGATACTAATAAAGGTGCCATTAGTGATTTATGAGCGACATATTTCTAAAGATGAATCTCTTTGGTGCACAGGAGTTCTACTCAGAGAGGTTTGGAGATGATGTAGTTGAAATTATCAAGGACTCCAACCCAGTGGACAAAAATAAACTGGATCCCAACAAGGTAACATATATTTTGAAAATAGGTGACTGATTTGGATTTTGCAAGAGGTATAATTGTGCTGATGACTGATTGTGCTTGTTTCAGGCCTACCTCCAGATCACCTACGTTGAACCATTCTTTGACACATACGAACTAAAGGAAAGGATCACCTACTTTGACAAGAACTACAACCTGCGTACCTTCATGTACTGTACTCCCTTCACTCTGGACGGCCGAGCCCACGGTGACCTGAACGAGCAGTACAAACGCAAAACCATCCTTACAACATCTCACGCCTTCCCTTACATCAAGACACGCATCAATGTCATCCACAAGGAGGAGGTGGGTGTCTGTTCTGGACGGATTTTGGTCAGTTCTTATATGAATGTTGTGCATCAGCAGGGGAAACTATAACTACTGTCTTTGTTTCTCCAGATCATTCTTGTCCCCATGGAAGTGGCCATTGAGGACATGCAGAAGAAGACTCAGGAGCTTGCCTTTGCCACAAACCAAGACCCTGCAGACTCCAAGATGCTGCAGATGGTGCTGCAGGGCTGTGTGGGCACCACTGTCAACCAGGTCCTGAGATGCTTTCAGCTGATGATGTATAACCATAATGCATTTAAAACGTTTGAAGTCAACATCCCTCTGGAATATTAATCCCATCCTAATGGGCTTGAAAGGCTGGCTCTGTGTTTTAAGTAGTGACAGACATTCCTGAGCAGATATGTAACAGTGTCTCCCCCTCACAGGGCCCCCTGGAGGTGGCGCAGGTCTTTCTCTCTGACATTCCTGATGACCCTAAGCTGTTCCGCCATCACAACAAACTGCGCCTTTGCTTTAAAGACTTCACGAAGAGGTGATGACACACTCCACGTCCCAGACGCAGACTGCTGTGCAACTAATAAAAAACAAATCCCAACTCCCCGTGTCTTCCTCTGCTCTGTTTTCGTGCAGGTGCGAGGACGCCCTGAGGAAGAATAAAGCTCTGATTGGACCAGATCAGCGGGAGTACCACAGAGAGCTGGAGAGGAATTACAATAAACTGAAAGAAGCTCTGGGTCCCCTCATCAACCGCAAGATCCCCCAGCTATACAGAAACCTGCCAGCTCAGGCTGCACAAACACAACGGTAACTTGAGACATTAAACACACACACACACACGCCTACGCACAGAAACACACAAAATGAGCTCATGCTCCATCAAACCAACACCGGAGCAGCATAAAACCAAACTTGTGTCACCAGTGAATGGACGTGAACACACAATCCAGTGACGTTTCTCAGAGGTTTTACATTAATTTATAAAAGAAAGGAACAGTTCCTCAAGTCTTGTGTATGGAAACCCACCATATGTTTTTTGTTTTCCACTGCTTTTGGCATCGGCTCTGTGTTTGCACGTGAGAGTCTGAGTACTGCTGGTTTCTAATGGAAAACAGAGCTACAGTCTACAGCACCTGCTAGAGCGATGCTTTAATACTGAGCAAGAATCTGTGTTTTAGAAGTAGGTGTTTCTTCCAGACTCATTAAACTAAATGTAAATAGATACAAAACATTTTATTGTAACAAATTGTGACTCACTTATATTGCTCTGTGACCAGTTAAGCAACACAGAATAATATTATCAAGTGGTTTAGCTTCATTATTGCTCCTTCAAACCAGATAAACATTACAAGTCAAGTCAAGATACAAGTCATGCAGACTTATAGTGGGACACCACAAAAAGTTATTATTCATATCTTTCACTGTAACTCTTTAACTCCCTGGCTCAGATTTCATGTCTAACTTAATTACTAAATTAATTTTCAGACACACTTTCAGGCATAATAATCACCCAAAGTAAAACATTGTCTATCGTCCTCCTTTTCTCTCGCAGGAACTCCTACAGCAGGTCCAGTCTCCGCAGAGTCGACTGCTGAGGCACAGCAAACTGGATAAGAACACAGAAAAACAAGCTTTAGACATTAGCCTCATCTCATCCACTCATCTGTTGCCCCTCCCCCCAGTGTACTGCACGCCAACTGTCACAAGCACACAGACACCGTCCTCTTCCGCGTCTAGCTCGTTGTTTTACCGCCCACCCCCCTGGCCACCCAGTCATGCCATAATCCCCCTCACCACCACCACCACCACTTCCACCACATTTATGCAAACACACACACTCACACACACACACACACACAGACACTTGTCACCTCTTCCCTGTTGAACCATCTCCCCCGTCACCACCACTCTCACACCTCTGCAGGAGAAAACTGCGGCTGTTTATACTGGAAGGTTATCTGCACTGTAAACATTGTCTTTTGGAGCGAGGCTCTGACATGTCAGCGTTTTAAACCAAGCTTTCAGAAATAGTCTCCTCGCAGTAATCTCTCGGAGCTTGATCTGGTTTTAACTCAACTTTTTTTACGGGGCTAGAGCTGCCAAACAAATCTTGTGTCCAATCGTTTCGGGGGTGTAGTGTATCTGTTTTTCTTTTTCTTCTAGTTTTTTGCTTTTGAAGAGGCTATAGTTTTGTCTGTTTTGTGTCATGGCCTTATTTAATTTGTATGAGATTTTTTTTTTCTAAACTATGCCTGGTAGCGCTCACTGCCAGACTTGGTTATTAAATAATCCCTGGGAGTTTTCTTTGTTATCAACAGACCAAATAACTGACATTCCTTCTTTCTCAGGTTGTCACATTTATCTGCCTATCTCTGGTTATAAGAATTCATTATAGAGCAGAGGTGGGATCATTGTGTCCCAGTTCAGGCCTCAGTCTTTGTCGGAGTCCAGCAGGAATGAGCTGTAGTAGCAGTTTAAGAAGGAAACGGATTGTTGTAGGGGGAGACGACAGGATGGGATGTTTAAATGTGTTTTTTTTAAACTGTGAAATTCTCCTGTAATGCACTGTAGTCACATCAGATGTTTATCACAGAAGCACTGCCCTCAGCCAGGCCATCGCCCTCACCCACACGAATATGCTCAAACTGTGGCATTTATTATCACCCCGTAGCACCGTCTGATAACTTTTTTACTTTCTTTGTCTGTGTGGTGTAAAGCAAGTCTTCTTTTGACTGTATTTGAACTGCTGTCTGAAAGCACTCCAAATATCTTGTATGTGTCTAACGCCCTGTTTATATCCTTAGCGTCGCTATTTCCAACTACTGTATCTATTATATTGCACTATTGTAAACAAACTGCAGCACATTAACACTGTAACTACAAAATATCTGAGTTTTTGTTAATTTACAAGGCTGGAAACTGTTTTTTTTTAACTATTAGATGAATATTTTTTTTATTTATTTACACTGTCTTTTTTACTGCCTTCTATTAAATTTCCCTTCTTACACCTCTGGGCAACTTTTATTTGTGGGGTTCCGAAGTAGAAGAAGAGACACTGGTGGAGTTGTCTAATTGCTAATTTCACTCAGTGTCATATATTTATCAAACTGTTGTTGGTTTGTTTGGCGTCTCTGACAGTTGACCGCAGTAATGATACACAAGGTTACTTTTTTGGCAGGATCAAAACACACAGCACAAAGCCAATAATAAGGACATGAGCGATTCAGACTAACCATATTGTACATAGCATCACCCAGAAAATAAAAACAAACACATGGGTGAATGACACAAACACAATGTACACATGAAGTAATACATGTGTCTTCACCTAATATTTACTTAGTTCAAGTCATTTCTTGCTAATTGCCTTAGAGGCAGAATGGGTAGGATTTGTTGGATGCGGTTTGTAAACACAACATTCAGTCGGCCCCTCCTGTCGGCTCAGGCTTAGGTTTGGCACCTAGGTTTTTATACAGTCCCGCCCTCACACCCTGCGCACTTATTGGCTGGGGGCTGTACACCCACTGCCCAAAGGTTGATGCCCAGAAACAACTGAACACAGCAAAATAAGGAAAAACAGGCAAACGTGGGTCATGAGTGACGACCAATAGGGATTGTTTTGTTTGAGTCTATACATTGTTTTCAGGAAAATCTGATTCTGCCTTTTAATTTTAGGTTAAACACATACATGGGTATATTGTGTTGTACATTTGTTTCTGTGTGTAGGACCTGGTACTGGCTTGCAGTAGCTCAGCCAATGGGAGCTGAGGACTGGAAATTTTCCAGCGCTGGTCCTTGAAAGTTCTTGTATGTCCTGGGATTTTTTTTTGTACTTCATTTGAGTACTATTTTGAGGTATCTGTTACTTCAGAGTGCATCTTTATATTTCTATCCCTCATCATTTCAGGTGTAAATATCGTGCAAACTATATGATGAGTTTATAAAACGTGATGCACTGTTAGGGATTAAATTTCCCTTGAGTGCATAAAGTAGTCATCTTTACTTTTCCTTATTATTTAGTCATAATAATGTATTTACAGCCTGTGTCACAGTGATCATTCGAACTACTTTATTCTACTGTTGTAATCACTGGGGTCCTTCCTTGGAGGTTTACGTAAAGGGTCCTTGAAAGCCACTGAAGGTTGGAGGTGTTTCCTTGAAGGTTGCAATGATTGATGATTGATCCTGGGAGACAAATGAAGGTCCATCAGATGATTAAAGTCCCCCCCTGCAGGATGATGATGGACCCCGCCCCCCCTGCAGGATGATGATCGAGCTCCCCCCTCCCTACAGGAGGAGGATGGAGGTCCCCGCTCGGCCTCGTGTCCGCGGGCCCTTTAAGAGGAGCGGGAGGCGGCGCGGAGCATCTCGGCTGCGGTGTTTTTGTCTCCGTGTGTCAGAGAGTCAGTCGCTCCTGGGCCGAGGCGGCTGAAAGCATCCGCGGAGGGAAGGTAAGAACAACACATAAGTTACCTTTCTCACCTTTGTCTTTGTCTGTGTGTGTGTGTGTTTGAAAGCGCTGTACACCGGGCTCCTCGGTGGGAGTGGGACGCTTCTTTGTGAAGCGCTCGGTCCTGCCCTTTCTCCCCCCCGGTCCTCTGTCTCTGTCTCCGGCTCCTTTATCCTCCAAAAATCCAGCTTCACTTCCACTCATATTATAACCTGCTGCTGCCTTTAATGAGCTTTCATTATGAGGGTTTGTTTCTCTTTCACTCATGCTGCTTTTGTTCAGAGCAGCATTGACTCATTGAGGGAAAACCTCTATAATAACATCATCATCATAATAATCCAGCACGAGCTCAAACTGATTTTGACAAACAGAAATGTGAGTTTGCTTTCACCCTCTTTACTTCTTATAATATAGAAAAATATAGGAAAATTGTTTATATTTGAAGGTTCATTTTCTGTCCTTTCAAACCCATCATGCTCAATCTGTTATTTTTGCAGATCTTGCATTTCTTCCATGCTTCTTTATTTTTATACTTCACCATATTTCAGATGCAAATATTGTGCAAACTTCATGATCACTTTATTAAATTGCATGCAGAGATCTGATTTTGCATCATAATTCATTGAAGCACAAGTTTCACTGTTGCAGTAATCTTCCATTATTCTGTGTTTTGCATTAGCACATTTCTGTCATTTCTGCACCCGCAACTCATTTGGGTGTGTTTTCTTCTGTTTGCCCTACATTGTGAAACTTTCGCCTCATGGTTGCAACAATCTTAACCATTTTCGGATTTCATTAAAAAAGCTGGTGGAGGAGACTGGAGGCTCAGGGGAGAGGGTGGGTCCGTGCATTCTCCAAGTTTTCATGACTTCCAGATGTTCATCAGCTTTTTCCTTCGCCGCTTCTTGCCCTCAAATTTGCTCGTCTCGCCGCCTGTAGCTCGTCAGCGGTCACTGAGGAGAGTTTATGTCCTCGGAAGATGGATGAGGCGGCTTGATGAAGCTGTGTGTCAGACTGTAAAACAAACTGAAAAACCCTTTATGATCACCCATGTTGTTTTGCCTTAATCAAAGAAGGAGTTTTTACTGTTAATATGTGGGATTATTTGTTTAATAGTGAACTTCATGTGAGAGGATACGTGTGGCAGATTCATCAGTAAACACATCAGATGTTGTTTTGATGACGGACATGCAGATCTTGGCAGGATGTGGGGGTGTAGTCATCAGCCTGTTACTCTGCATCGTACAATACTCCACTGTCCTGCTGCTGTGTAATGGGCTGCTGGCTGTATTAAATCACCTACCAGTGAATAGCCAGAGATTGCAGCAGCTGCATGGAGCTCAGTCAGCCTCTGTCCTGTTGCTCATGCTTCTACACAGGCCGGTCGGTCTAATAGTTTACCCATGATGGACCTGGTGGACCAATTAACACCTTCAGCAAAATCTAAACATTACAGCTTCATGAAGGTGGATTTATTACAGGGTTAATTTTAGCTCACTTATAAATAGACAACTGAATATATCCTTCTTGTTTTGAGATTCGAGTGTAAAAATAGTGAAAACTGACTCTTCCTCGTTGGTCTGGTGACCTCCTTGAATCCCATCAGAGACTCCTGGGAGTCCCCCAGACTGCAGTTTGGGAATCTCTGCTCAGGTTTGTCAGCAGCTGGAGTTTCCTTCAGTGTGGTTTTTTTTTTTTTTTACCGAGCTGGAATGTGATTGTCTCATTACAGCATTTGGACCCAGGGGTGCTGCGGTGGAATGCAGGGTTTTAAACTCCATTTGCACACTGGGCCACACGCCGGGCGTTTAAATGGTTTAGCGGGACTAATGAAATTACACCCTGAACCTACATGAGAGTGTCACTGTCTACTGTCTACCACTGATCAACTAATCCGGACGGCTTTACTGCGTGATGAACGGTCTGTTCTGTTCAAACTGCACATGGCATAGATGATAACTTTCATCTCTTGAAATGAGGAAAGTTAACCATACAAGGCTTCGTCATGTTTTTACCATTAACTTATTATTGTCTCTGCATGTTGCCAAATTTAGATCAGAGAAAATTTTACACAAATCTCAGACCATCACATCATTCATTATGACGATTAAACCCAAAGTCCTTAGTCGTATTAAAGGTTGATTGAATTATAAAGTAGGGATCAACAAACGGAGCAGTACTGCAGAAGTGGTATCAGCCCGACTTGCTCAAGACACTGAGGGTTAATACTCCTACTTAACTATATTGATTGGGACCACCAGTATAGTAATTCCTTCAGTGACCATATGGTCTAATCTGGATTTTGAGGTTCGAGGGACAGTAATTCATCATCTACTTGAATAATCTGCCTTGATCTCCTCTAATACATTAATCACTCAGAAAAGCAAGATGGACTTTTCTGTCCAGAAAAGCACACAAACATGTCAGAGTAGTGGGTGTTGTGGGTGTTTTCCTGCCCTCTCTCTGTTCTCTTTATGTCCACAGAGTCTTTTGATCAACAGCTCTCATTAAATCAGGAAGTAATTGATAAGATCCCTGAGAGGGAGCCACTTTAACTACACGGCTGCTGCACTAAGATTACTTCCTCTGCTCTGCTGCGCCGTCCGCCCGGTACCACAACACACGCTGACCTGAGCTTTTAACCCCAACACTGCTCTGACCGGCTCCCCTCCACCCGCCTCACGGCCGTCTGGACTTCGTCTTCCTCCCCTCCAGACCCCACCGTTTCCTCAAAACAGTGCAGCGCTCTGGCCAATCTGCTCGGCGTCATTCCTAATCCCCACCTCCACAACTGCACAAGAATTTTCTCCCAAACGGCCTTTTTATTTTCTGTCTTCCTTTCCAGCGCCGCTCCTTGCTGCTCGGCCCCACCCTTGCTCAGTTTCCTGTCGGAGGTCAGCACAATGACCAATGGCAGACTGGCGGGTGTTTACTCTGCTCCTGTCCAAGGAGTAATGGGAGCTGGCCAGCCCCTCCCCTTGGCCGTACTCGAGCCAGCAGCAGACTGCTCAGCCCAGTGCCGTCTGCTCCTCCATACCAACGCTCCTTAATGTAAAAAACAGGGCTTTTAGCGAAAGGGCAGAGAGTCGTGGAGGGGAGGTCCCATGGGCTTATGATTTCACTGTCCTGAATTTAAAGCCCAAATTAGTCAAAAACCACATGTCCACCAGCAGCCTAAGAGCACGGTGCCTTGCCATGTTGATATGAGATCATCTGGCCTCGTTACGCATGGTGAAGGCCCTGTCTGTCAAGCAGTGACGTACGCTGTACAGCCACTTTATGCTTGGCGACAAATGGCTGTTGTTGCTTCTACATTTAGAATTCTTCAGCTGATCAGGGGAGAGATTTGTTATAAAAAAAAAATAATTCTGATTTATTATTCATTGAGGACCAGTTGGCTGAATGAAGCCATCTGTGCTGCGGAGCGAAGAAGGAGGAGGAGGAGGACAAAGAAGTCTTAGTAGATAGATCAACAACCGTGTCTCCTGTTGCCATCTTTATGTAACAATTAAAACTCTTCCGCATGTCTATATTGAGTTTCTGTGGCCTGCTCCTCTGAGGGAAAAAACCTCCCAACAACAATCAGCTTTTTTTAGTTAGACAAAGTGCAGCTTCTTGTAGGGATTCTCCATTGTCGGCCTATTTTTAGGGGTGGAATGCACAAATGATGGTAATCTTCTAGGCGGAGCCATTTGAGATTATGAGGAAAGGTCTCATGAGACTTTTCTCATTGTGAGGACTTCTATGCGTTCTTTCTCATCTTCTTTCCTGCATTAACAGCAGCAGACTACATATTGGTGTCGGCAGCTGGATTTGCTGTGATTCATGCTGGTGGAGTCCAGATCTGAGTACAGTCATGGTCTTCTCATTCGAGAAGTTTCCATCTAAAACTCTCGGCAGCATTTCTTTTTTCTCCCCCTGCCCCCCCCTCCTCTTGCAGTTTTGCCTTTCTTTCCTCACATTCCCACTCTTTCTCTCCCACCCTCCCTCACATTACTGTACCGCTCTCCTCTGCTTTCTCTCTTACCCATATTCCTTTTTCTCGTTCTCATTTACGCTCTCCTCCTCCTTGTTGCTCTTTCTCCTGGGCCGGGAGGAAGTGACTGGGTTGTTTCTGGATCCTTCGGGAATAGAAAGATGGAGCTGCCTTTCCTGTAACCCTTTCTTCATCAGACCTCAGACTGTTGCAACATATCATCTCTGTTTTGCCACATCAATTAGGTTGGCCTGACGAGAGTGCCACATGGACGATGGAAGCAGAGATCGTCTGAGAGGCTTTCCGTGCCAGAAAAGGGCGCGTTTTGTCACTCGTTGTCAAAATGTTGCTGCTCATTTTGGGGATAATAAATCAGAAATTTATCATCAAGAAGACAGACAAATTAGAAAGAGCTAAATCACTTGGCTTTCATATCATCGGTGCCCTTACCTGAATAAATCAACTTAAAAGCCACAGCTGTGTTTGTTGAACCGTGGGAGTCTTCAGGCCTCGGCCGGCGTTGGTGTGTTGGGGGAGCTGTGTGTTTTCATCTGCGCTGTGTGGGAGTCCATGGGAGTTCAAGTTGTCTCCTGTAAAGTTTGCTATCTGTCTTACACAAGTATTTGCATCTGCACCAGCGGAGGGTTCGCGCTCCACATAGTTCACCGTCTTTAATCCTCTCCTTTGAGAGTAGCTGTTGGCTCATTGATATATGTGTATCTATAATGAGGTATTCATAATATTGCGTTATCTTACACAATTAGCACAGATAGTGAGTCATTTCTGGAGCCACACACATGTCTGGATGTGGATATCAATCACGCGGTCCAGCTCCTTGTATTTCCAGTGTTTGTCAGTGTGTGGGTCCATAACAGCACTTCATCAACTGTTTGTTTGTTTTGAGGCAAATTTCCCTGCCACACACTCTCATACACACACTGTTTCCCTCTGTCTCCTCTCTCTCCCTGAGATGCCCCTCCTTGCTTTATATTAGAACCAGCTGTGGAACTAGAGGCTGAATGAATGGCTCTTTGTGATTTGGCTGTAGTTCCACTCTAAAAGGTCTGTTTCTCCCCCTGCCCGTCTGTCGTCAGCAGCACTGGCATGACAACAATACGAAACAATGGACCCAACAACAGCAAGTCTTGTTATGAAATTATTCAAAGGTCACATATCAGTGTTTTTTTGGGCTTCGAGACCCTCAGACAAAATGTCGACTGCACTCACACAGACCGACTCTGAGCAGCCGAAGTATGAGAATCAGCAGACACGGTCATGCAGCTTATCTGGCCGACACGCAGGCAGGAGTTAAAGCGCATGGTTCCAGTCTGTGTTGTCCATGAAGGGAACGCATTAAAAGGCTCACGAAGTCAGTCTGGCTTTAAGTCTTTAAAGGTGATCTGCGCTGATGACGGCTGTTCCCACAAAAAAACTGGAGGGCGTGTGTGTGTGTGCCAGTGGATTTGGGAGTGTTAGTCACAAGAAAACAGAAAACATTGCCCAATCACATGGCAGGGAGGCTCCCGGCCTTGAAAGCCTTGGATTGATTAGAGTCTTGAATTGGGGGAAAGGAATGGGGCGGGGGGGAAAGTGTTTCTAGAAAGCTGGGCTATCCATGGATCAGGCTTCATCCAGGCTGCACTACAAGGGGGTCAGAGAGGGACTGGCATTTCATGGGGGTATATTGTTCACATCCGGCGTGTCAGTCAAAACCACTGGAATGTTTTGGAATGTTTTTTTTGGCTTTGCAACCTGTGTTTATATTCTTGCGGGGGGCCACTCTTTTGTAACCTGTCATAAGTCTGTTTTTATCTCACTGTCAACACAGATACACACCTTTCAATGGAGTTTTTTTGCTGACAACCCCTGATGACTACTTGTCTTGAAGTCTCCTTTTATTTTCACGTGATTTACATTTTGCGGGCGACGCACTGCTACAATCAAAAGCCGTGACCGCCAAAGTTCAAGTTTCCTTTATTCTTGTTTCCCACAGGCGCTGCTTGACTGTAAGAGTGCAAGAAAAGGAAGGGAGAGCAAGGAGCCTGGGGAGGAGAGATCCCGTCCTTGCAGCTCAAGCAGCTGGTATGAAGCGGAAAATAAATCCCTCTTTTCCTAATTCACAAACCATTCCCTAGCTTGAGCAGAATAGTAATCACCAAAGGCTGAAAGAGTCAGTGGAAAAATCCATAAAGATCTTCTCTGGGTGGTGGGAAGAGTGGTATTTCTGACTTAGCAATACTGAGGTTTAATCCTTTGTAATGGCAATAATAATAAGGTGACTCAATGAATGGAAGCAATGAGTTTGATAAACTTGGGAGTGCTGACCTCGAAATGAAGCCTGGCATTTTGAATCACTTTTCAGGGTGGTCTCGATCCTCTGATACATCAAAGAGACAAGAATCTATATACATGCTGTAAATCAAATCCAGTTTTCAATCCTCCGCGTCAGCAGCATGCGAGAAATGTAAATGATTTTTGCAATGGCTGCGGCAAGAGACCAAAGAAGCTGCAGTATAATGCATTTACTCTCATGACATCTTACAGGACATACCACAGACATCTAATTTGTGCTGGATGACCTGCATCTTACCCCCCGAGGGTTGTCTTAATCTTAATGGCGGGGAATGGAGGGAGTCGACCAGGCGATGTTAACTTCCGTTCGCATGGTATGCGGCTGTATGTGGAGGTAGGGGGGAGGGGGTGTAACGTGGGCGAGGCATTTGTTCCTGGATGAAGCCGGCCAGGGCAAAGTCGTCTGAAGAATGGTGGCATGACGCTGGAGAAGGGCGCACACTGGTTTCTGTTCAGATGTCATCTCAAAGGAACTCTGTTTGAGAGCCGAAAGAGAGAGAGAGAGAGAGGGAGGAAGGTCAGGCCGCTCCACCCCACACACACACAGAACCGCACACACACCAAGGGGAGAGTACGTACACACATGCTAACACATCTGAAACACCCAATGAGCCACTGTTGGTGAAGCACATGTGGAGGCCTCGGGGTGTTTTGAGGGGGCGATGCGGGAGGAATTGCACCCAGAGAAGCATCAAGGAAGGAGACATGAGATGATTTGAAGGGATAGAAAACCGCGTTATGGGACTCAAAGAGGAATCGAGTGGACGGTGGATGTTTGGTCGCTAAACTCCACATCCTAATTATATCTCATCAACTGTCCCCTGTCAGCGCTGTCCTCCACCCTCCTGTACACTCACTCACTTTCTCACACACACACACACTCATAGACAGACATGCTTGCTTTCTCCCAACCACTCCCCGTCTCTCTGTCCTCTTCGCACTTTCTCACACATGCAGTCTTGCCCTTTACAACATGCAGCATATAATCAGTCTGACACTTTCATTCCACAGCAGAGATAAACACACGCTCACGACATTTGATGAAATCATTCCAGAGGCAGTAAAAGCGCTTTTAACGGTGATGAAACAGAGCTTTTTGTCTTCTTGTTTTTTGCTTTTTTTTCACCTCCAATCTGATGTAAGGAAGTCGTCAAATTGATATCAAGGATGTCTGATAAATTCCTTAACTGTACGCTAAAATGAAGGCTTAGTGTCGGAGGCCTGTAAACTTCTCACAACGGAGTAAGGAGTACTTTCAGTCCTGTCAGTGTTAAAATTGGTCTGTACGTGCATGCATACAGTATTTCCATGCTTCACAGTGTGGGGCAATCTTGGTATGAGAGGGTGATGAAGGGCCGCAGATAAGGGGACCAGGACACTGCACTGACTGCAGGACTTCAAACATACCAAGTCAAGTTAGTCAGTGTTTCCAAGTGCCCTACTTTTCACAAACGAGCAAGCACTGTCTGGGGTCACAGGAGAGAGAGAGAGTTTGACTTGCTGAAAAAAACAGAAAAACTGGCCTTGAAGTGAACTGAGTATGAACTAAAAAACAAGGAGGAGGTCTGCACTCCAAACATCTCATCTTAGCTTCATGAAGTAATGTAACGATGTTCAACTGGCTGGTGCTGCGGACGGCTTAAACATTACATCCCCGGTTCCCACAAAGTGATGACCTAGAAAGTTAATCTTTTCCAAGCGGACACAAACTCAGAGGCATCGGCGCTCTCTTGTCTGTGCTGGCACCGTGTTGCTCTCTGTGGGAGGAAAAAGCACAATCTTTTGTTTATAAAGAGTCCAAATGCATTACCGGTTCTGTGAGAAATGCATTGAAGTTCTCTGCAATTGACCGTGTTGAAATAATGAGCAAGTGGAGAGACACAGTAGCCAGCTGAAACCTCCTGATCGTCAGCTGATGTTGAGCGGGGGAGAAAGAAAGAAAGCAGAAAAACATAAAAAGAGGACAAATAGAGAAGAGATAGGAGGGGGAATATGTGGAGGAGAAAGCAAGGGAGAGAGTGTCTCTAAACCCTAAATTGAGAGGCGAAGTTAGCGCGCACAGATGATTCCTAATAAGGTTGTAACTGGCAGTCTCAAACCTCTGTCCTGGAATTAGCTGCCAGGAAACTTTCCCCTGTAACTCCTCGTCTCTGAACGCTCAGAACAGAAACAAACACACAATCGACTGTGACCCACTGCGCTCCGAAAAAAGGATAAAATTAGAAAGGGTTGCACGAGGGCGAAGTGGTGAAAGAAAGAGTGAAGCTATTTTTGACCATCACAAAGGGAACAATGTGGTCAAAAAAGAGCAATGCAGAATGCAAAATATATGTAGTAATAGTAATACTCACATCTATGTATTCAACTCATAAGGAGCCCATATAAACTATGATCATGTCAGGTTTCACACACAATCATTTATTAATGCATTAATCACTTTCTTATTATTACTGTAAGAAAAGGAATTTGTGCTCTTTTAAAAAAAAAAAAAAAAAAAAATATATATATATATATATATATATATATATATATATATATATAATAAACAATTTGCTATGCTCATTAATAAATTAATTAATTAAATCTGTCTGTCCACAGGTGAGAGTTAGTGGGTGACTGTTGTGAAGATCCGCCATAGGCTCATCATGGCTCAGGTGCTGCATATGGATCCCGGCTTCCCAGGTGCAGCTCCTTTATATATTTTTTATTATATTGCTGCTCATCTTAATGATGTTACTTTAAGATACTGAATTCTTTTTATTAGGATTTAAACTGTCAGACACCTTCAGAGTAATTTAACAGTTGTGCTATCCAGGCACTTTATGAGGTCAGGTTATAGTAACTGTACAGAAGATCCACTTTGTACCTAATTTGGTGATTGCTTCACAAATACACAGTAGCTCAAAGTTAATACTATTTTCTAAAGTCTGAGCCCAAGATTAGACGCAGATTTCCGTTTGTTTAAAGTTGATTTCCTTCCCCCTCAGGGAAACTCAACCCGCCTGCTCCCCCTTCCCTGCACGGCAAAGAACAGGAGGCGCCCTACTCAGTGGAGACCCCCTATGGCTACCGTCTGGACCTAGACTTCCTCAAATATGTTAACGACATAGAGAAGGGAAACACTATCAAGAAGGTGCCTATTCAACGCCGGCCGCGCTATGGCTCCCTACCCCGCGGCTACGGCTACACCGGGTCCTGGTGGACCTCCACGGAGTCTCTGTGCTCCAACACCAGCATGGACAGCCGGCACTCCTCCTTCTCCTACTGCGCCCCAGGCTACCACACGTCGCAGAGGCCCAGCTTCAGCACCGCCCGGGTGGAGAAGACCCTGTTGGATGCACGCAGAAAGCTGGAGGAGGAGAAAGAAGGGCGGAGATTCTCCAACCTGGGCAGCATGCACAGCAGCGTCGCAGGCTCTAACACCTCTCTCAGCAGTGCACACAGCTTCAACCGAGCCCAGGGTGGAAGCGGATCCTTCACCCCGATGAGTTCCGGCCTGTCCACTCCTGTGACGCCAACACCGGCACACCTGCAGCATGTCAGGGAGCAGATGGCTGCAGCCCTCAGGAAGATACGGGAGCTGGAGGAGCAGGTGAAAACCATCCCTGTGCTGCAGGTCAAAATCTCTGTGCTGCAGGAGGAGAAACGGCAGCTCAGTGTCCAGCTGAAGAGCCAGAAGTTCCTGGGCCACACTCTGGGTTTCAGCAGAGGTCGTCCCAGAGGAGAGCTCTACATCGACATCCCAGAAGAGGAGGTGAGCAATGGAGCTAAGAGTAGCACCAAGCCAGCGGGGCCACTGTCTCCCTCCACACCCGAGGGCTGCAAGCAAGACTCAGGGTGTGAGATTGAGGACACAGTGATTGTGGGTGGAGCGCGACCAGATGCAAAGCGAGAAGTGCGCACCATCGGGGTGGGACCAGAAGACTCGAGGGGCAGTCGTCACGTGGGAGTCGGGGTTCGGGAGGAGGATCTGGGACTGCTGCCAGAGACAGAAGCACTTCGGAATCAAGTGGGTCAGCTGGAGGGCCAGCTAAAGAGGACGGTGCAGGAGCTGCACACTGCACAGCAGCAGGTCGTAGCAGTCCAGAAGGCCCCTCAGGCAGAGCATCCCGTCATGGCTACCAGCATGGGCTGGCAGGAACCACAGGGCTGCAGCCTGCACACCCTGGTCAGCTTCACACAGCTGCCCCAACAGAGGGAACAGAGAACTGTGGGAATCCAGGTGTACACACTGGAGCAGCCGACTGTGGTGGAGGTGGGCACTCTGCTGCGAGCAGAGACCTGCAGCTCCCCCGCTCTTCGGCCAGCTGGGGGAGCTGTGGAGGAGCATCACAGAGGACAAGCTGAAGGCCCGGGTTCACCTGGTAGAGTATGACTATGGTCACTGAAACTGGACAATTTAATGCAGACCAATGCAACAGTCCGTTATGAAGCATAAAGTGCTCAATATTTGTGTATGTGAATGAGAATGGACAAAGCATTTGAATACCTTTCAATTTAAAGACAAATACAACACCACTGCAGCCTGAGGACATTCTACATATCTGAATTAGAACCTCTTTGACACTTAGATTTCCAATTATAAGCCAGGATTTATTGCATTGTATTGGATTGCATCATATTGTACAAGTTCTTATGAAAATGTTGGATACAGTAGTTTTTTCATTTTATTCGTTCTCAAGATATTTTTGGGTCTTACAGATGCTCCGGTTGAGTTGCCGATTGCCGTCAGCTCCAAGCAGGTCCGAGACGTCCTAAAGAGCGAGTTGTCTACTTCGGTACCTGTGGCTACTCCTGTCATCGCTGTTGGCAAGTCAGGGAATCAGATTAGTTTGTTGCACTCGAAAGAAGCCGAGACACACCTGCATACATCCGCAGAGGCTGCCCAGTCACAAGAGGGCCCTAAGACAGGTACTGGACTGAACAAAACAGCCCCTGACCATCATTTTAACTTATGTGTGTATGCCAACATGTATGTGTGACTGCTTGTACCTTTTCCAGCCTCATCTCCCCAGTCTTCTCTGAGGTCCATTATGAAGAGGAAAGCAGAGGGTGAACCAGGATCTCCCTCCACGAAGAAAAACCTGCAGTTCATTGGAGTAAATGGAGGGTAGGTGTTACTCTTCCCTGCTCTGAGCCTGCCAGAAATGCATTTGTATTAAGTTAAAACAGGTGTGAGTTATAAACCTGTGTCTGTTTGTCTTGTAGCTACGAGTCCACGTCATCAGACGACAGCAGCAGCGAGAGCTCAGATGAGGCGAGTGACTCGAGCGAATATCACGAAGCCAGAGAAAAACTGCCAGAGTCCACGGTCCAGCACCAGCAAATAACCCACAGCAACACTGCCCAGCCTCCAGATAGCAACAGCGTACCTCAACAGACTGCTGTCAAACTACCAGCGGCCATTCCAGGCTCACAGCAGAGTCCCAGCCAGTCTGCAACTGTAGACTCGAGACCCCCAGACAAACCCCCCCGGTTACCACCGATGGACACTGTTGTGCAAAACTGTGCCTCACAGCCACCAGCCTCTGATTCCACTCTAACTCCTTCGTGTCCAGCAAACGACTCTGCCTCTAAAGAGACTGTCAACCAGCCAGAGAAACACACAGTCACCCAGGACATCACCTCCACATCATCAAGCACTGAACCCACTCCTGAACAAAGCTCCACAACGTCCTCGGTTTCCTGTTCTTCATCGCTGTGTGTCACTAAAACCACTGAGATCACCGAGCAGCAATACACCATCCAGTCAGAAACAGCCGTCCACTCCAGCCAGTCAGAATTAAAGCCAGCGGCTGAAAGCATCACAGATGACCCTGACACCGCATCTGCCAAACAAGTCAGGTAAATAGACCCACGGTCAACTGACTGATGTAGTTGTAACAGTGCTATTGAGTCACTGACTGATGTTGTGTCCTTGTCCGTCTCAGACTGGACTTGAGTGACAGCCTGATGTCAGCCCTTCATGCCCTGCAGA
The DNA here is from genome assembly GCA_037975185.1 of Centropyge bicolor. Taxonomy (NCBI): domain Eukaryota; kingdom Metazoa; phylum Chordata; class Actinopteri; family Pomacanthidae; genus Centropyge; species Centropyge bicolor. Next base: position 540,132 of record JBBMOC010000042.1, read on the forward strand.
AAGCCCTGGGGGAACCCAATGCCTTCAGCCAACAAGGAGCAGTAGGTGTTCATTTAGATCACTTTACTTAAGCAGGGTAATCCACTCAGTGTCAATACTGCTTCTCAGGAAATCCAGAGGTGTCCTGTTTTAAAAGGATTCACAGGAAGAAGACCACTGATTGATTTATCTTAAGTGCACACTCAAACATTTTCAGAGCATCATTTCTTGCATTATAAGAACTGCATAGCATCTCTAAGTGTTTGAATTAGTCAGCACAGTGTATCTTTTGTGATACAAGGGGCTTTAAGGTTTTGCTCTAGACCCAATTTTCTTTACATTTATTTCAGCATTTTTGCCAAATCTGGAAAAGCAAACACCATTTTTCCCATGTGTTTTTCGAAAGGTTTGATTGCCAACAAACCCTTTTCTTGTTTTCTGAATTTGATATACTGATCATGTTGGTTCTGCACACCTGCGAGAAGAGTCTGTCAGGCGTGTGCGTGTCTCTAATTGTCCTCATTGTGTCTGATCTCAGAGGGCGGCCTACACCACCGTGCTGCAGGAGTGGCTGCGCGTGTCCTGTCACAAAGCGGCGGACACGGGCGTTGTCAAAGCCTATATGAGCACCTTCGCCTCCGTCTCCCCTCAGCTGCTGGAGTTTGTGATCAACATGGCAGATGGTAACGGCAACACAGCGCTTCACTACACCGTCTCCCACTCGAACTTCCCCGTGGTGAAACTGCTGCTCGACACTGGTTAGTCTCATATGTTTATGCTTATTGTGGATGATATGGGCACAAGTTAAACTCCTCTTCAGCTTATTGAGTCAGATCTTTTCCTGTATTAATCGTTTGGCTTCACACATAGTCTCTAAAGATTCCCATGACATCTCTGTCGTCGTTTGTGCTGCTGTTGGTATCGCCTGTCACACTGATTGCCCTATATACCTGACAGGCCTGTGTAATGCTGACAAGCAGAACAAGGCGGGCTACACGGCCATCATGCTGACGGCTCTGGCTGCCTTCCACTCTGACAGCGACCTTCAAACTGTCCTGCAGCTGCTGCGCACAGGGGACGTCAATGCCAAGGCCAGCCAGGTGCGCCCTCTACTGCTCATTCAGTTTTAATGCATCTCTACACACAGTCAAACTCAGACTTTTACACAATACATTTGCTTCTCAGATGCTTGTCACAGCATGTAAACAAATGCATTCTAAATGGAGATGAGTTTAAAGATCTGGATTAATGTGTGTTTGCAGGCTGGACAGACGGCTCTGATGCTCGCCGTCAGCCACGGTCGAGGTGACATGGTGCGGGCGCTGCTGTCCTGTGGGGCACAGGTCAACATCCGCGATGACGACGGCTCCACGGCGCTCATGTGTGCCTGTGAACACGGTCATGTGGACATTGTGCGTCAGCTACTGTCAGTGCCGGGCTGCGATGCCACTCTTACCGATAATGTAAGCACATATTTTACCTTCCTTCTTTCATTCTCTACATCTCTTTTTTTTTCCCCACCCAAACCCATGGTCTCACCATCGCCCTCTTGTTTCTTACAGGATGGCAGCACTGCTCTGTCCATCGCCCTGGAGGCCAGCCAGAATGACATTGCTGTGCTTCTGTACGCTCACCTCAACTTTGCGAAGCCTCCTTCTCCTGTGAGTACTATGATATGCTGCTAACACTGGTTACTGTTGTAAGACCACATACAGTTAGTGAGTAAGTTCCTGTGTAATGCAGCAACATTGCTTCTTTTGTTTTCATGGGAAATGTATGAAATGACTAACAAAGAAGAAGAAGAAGAAGAAGAGATGGGACAAGAAAGTAGCTCATCAGTTCAAACAAAAAGCCTCAAAATCACAAATTTGATTCTAAGCTGTTTGATTAAAGTGTAAACATATCTGATCTTTAACTTTCATGCATTAGCTGTCATTTTTCATACAGCTTCATATGTGCTTATGTTCAGTCTAAACCAAGCCTTCAGACTTTTTCCTACAGTTCATATATAATAAAAAGTTAACCTCTGGTATCTGCAGTTTTTATACAAATCACACCTCATGCACAATATCAAAGTTTTCATCAATAATCCGTTGTTTTTTTTAACCTTGTCTAGGTTTCACCAAAGTCTCCTCTCTTGGGTTCCTCTCCTCCCGCCGGTGAAACAAAATAAAACCTGTTTCGCCTGCAGGTGACAGCAACTCTACAGCCAATCCACAGCAACTACTCATTACAGTGTGATTCTTTCTTTTCATCCGTGTAATTAAGAGAAACAACGAGTTTGTGTGTGTGTGTGTGTTTTCACCCTCCGTAATTTAAGTATGTTATAATGTGCAGATAATTACATGACAGCTCGCACCATTGTTATCCATTGCTTTTTTACACAGTGGTCATTTTAAATCACAGTGGTGGTTGAAAATGTGGATATCTTGTGTGGTACAATCTGAAAACCTGAACTTCTAGTGGATGTATAGACATCAATCCAGCCTTGCAATGATCCCATTGTCAGCCCTGTTTTTAGTGTCAAAACTCTTCACCAAATGACATTATCCAGCTCATTATTATACACTTGTTGTTTTAGTCCATATGAGTCTCGTATTAGTTGCTTTATGGAGCAATGTGTTATTGTAATGTGTACAATAGCTCTTACACAGTAGCATCGGTATGTGTGTGACCATCAGTCATTTGGAATAACTAAAGCCACCCCTTTCATAGATAAGTGTCCTTGCATCAACTAGCTCATTGGTGCTACAAAACTATAATACAGAAAACGCCACTTCAACAGTCTATCAATATTTATACACAAGATTTATTTACTCTAGAGTATTTTTGATATTGTTTTTTTTTAATATTCTGACTCAATTCAGGACCTCCAAGGATCGAGATTTTTTTATTTCCCAGGCAAAGGTTAACTTATTACACATTGTTTTTAACCAGAGGACAAAAATTAGTTTCACATGTCGAACACATTTCCCAAAACAAACCCAAAGATGCATCAGCTCCATGACACTGTATATTGTGATGATGATATGAACACAGGCCCAGCATCAGTGCGAAGGAGGAAAGATGTCAACATTACTGTCTGAAGGCTACGGTACGATGGTCTTTGTATTTTTCTACGTGAAGGTATTTTGGATGGTTTGGAGGAAAGATTAGAGCGTATCTGTGTTTGTAATATTCTGTGCTTATAAGATGTAACGAGACTTGTGTTGAGAATTAATCGAAAGCACTGGTGAAGCCACCTTTGCTGTGGCGCCAGTAAGATTTGTCAGGGAACCAGAAAGTGACTGACTGGGGTCTTTAAAGGACGTGCCGTGTAAGATGTGAATATCAAAATAATATATGTCAATATTAACTGGTAGTCGTCATGCCTAAAATCAAATTCCTTGAACAAAAGTGCATAGGCTATTGATGTCAAAATTTCTATTACTTTTTAAAAGATTTTTTTCACAATTTTCATATTCACTTTTAAGCAACTGAATTTTTATAAACTTTCAATTTTTTTTTAATTTAAGTATCTATCTTTTTATACATTTAGAATTTTTAAGCTCACTCCTACTTTATGTAACCGCACAGCTCCTTAGTTTGTTTTATGAAGGTTTATGTAAAATTCTAGATTGTGTTTCTCAATTAATTAATAAATGTGGACCACACTGTTTCTACTGCATTTATTCACTGTTGTTTTTGTTTCCATCTTTCTTATGCAGCATAATTGTTAGTGCGTGTTAGGAAATGACCACCTGAGGGCGCTATTTAGTAATTTAAAGACCTGACAGTATCATCATAAGGCCCCAAACCATCAAAACTGTCTTATCTGTAGTGACCCACTTTCTCTAATATGTAAACTTCAACTCAATTTCAGTCTCAACAGTCTTAAATAATAATAATAATAAATCTGAGATAATTTTTTTCGATGATGCTGCGAACACAAAATTGTTTCATATTTTTTTTGTAGGTATCAGGGGTCTTTCTTCTGTGGCAGTATTCAGTACAAACAAAGCTATTACAGTATATATCATATTATATGATAGCAGACTTTACAGTTCCCTCACACAGGGGAGTAAGCAAAACACAATCCCACACAATTCCCATGAAACCAAGTGGAAAATAATAATGGTACATTTACTTAATAATCATAACAACACTGGCTGAAAAAAAAAACTAAAATGGGAGGAATAAACCCAGAGGAAACTGCTGGTAATATATACATGCATGATGTGAGGTTTTCCCTTAATCATTCATCTGATTAAGAGGAAACATCCACAGTGAAATAAGATGGACTTTAATTACTGCTCATGCTTTTAGGCTTAAATGCAGGTTCTCCATTGAAAGAGCAGAGCAATTGACAAAGGATGGCTCCACATTGAATTGAATTTGAAGGTCTGATTTCCTATATGAGAACATGTTTGTACACACATCTGTTAAAAAAAAAAAAGCAAAAACAAATATTGTATGTCTTACTTTCAACCTGATACCCTACATTCCTTCTGTAAACAGTTTGGCTTGTTATCTTATCAACTTGCTGCACAATACAACATGCCAAATTTATCTATTTTTTATCAGCAACACCCAGGTAATAGACAGTGCATTTTCCTTTGAAACAACCCAACAATGTGCAGCATTTTGAAGACAGAATAACATAATCTCAAAGAAGAACACTTGCTAAAGCACCAGCTGTTTTCTCCAGACAGCTGCTTGTCTTTGGGAGGAGTGTGAAAGATAACACTCCGAAGTAAGCAGTGCCTCATTCCTATCTTTGTTGTGTATGAGATAGTACAGCATTGTAGAGGACACCTCCCAGCCAATCAGAAATGAGCTGGCTGTTTTTCAATTTTCAATATGTCAGATGTTGACTTTGAAGCAGGTCCTCTTCCTCAGTGACCCGTCCATTCGACCTTTGTTGTGTGAAAGAGTTAAATGATAGATCACTTTTCTTGCATTAACTTAATTGTCAGCTCAAGGTAGAAAATGAAATGGTATAATAGAACAAAGCATCACCCCATAAACCATAATCACAAATTTCCCCAAATTATCTTATTTTATAAAGTAGGGCCTTATTTGCTCTTAAATCTGGTCAAAAGCCTTTGGCCCTAAAACAATGACTCTGCTCATTTGCTTATGATTGGCTGCTAATTTCCAGTTGTGTAAGGCCTTACACATTTACACTAGATATCAGCTGTGTAACATGCTGGAAAAGCATCTTATCTATCTGTTCTTTTGAGTGGATCCACCCTCACAGCTTTTGGTTCCAGTGTAGCGGCTTAGATAAGCTTCAGTAAGACTTATTGGCAAGAAACACAGAAAATGACTTTAGTCACCAAGTTGGAAAGTTACCAGCTGATAAACAAATCTATTAATAATACTTGATTGCAGAGCCTAGATTTTAAATCTGTCTGAGCATTTTCCTCTGATGGAGGAAAGACTAGTTTATCTTAACAGACTGTGGTCAGATACTAAAATGAACACAATTTTTTGTTTCACTTTGTGGTAGTGATTGAACATATTGTTCTAGAGTAAGTGATGAAGGGGTCAATTTTGCAAGATCTTGATCAAATTGTTTTTACACAGTATATGTACAAGCCTGATTCCAAAAAGAGTTAAATCCATGTAGTAATCTCCTTTATATAATCATGTGTTCACAAAGTGTTGAACCTCTCTCCATCCTTGCTTGTGAACGACTGAGTCTTTCAAGGATGAACGTTTCATACCCAATCATGATACTATCACCTGTTACCAATGAACCTGTTTACCTGTGGACTGATCCAAACAGGTGTTTTTGGATCAGTCCACAACTTTCACAGTCTTTTGTTGCTCCTGTCCCAACTTGTTTGAAACATGTTCCTGCCATGAAATAATTGAAATGAATAACTACAGTACTATTTCCCTTTTTACTTAACAGGATCCTGGGTTCTTGGCTTTTGATTTTGAACTGGCCATATCTTTCTTTCCCATTAACAGGTAACAGTACAGGCTGGAATATGACAAATAAATATATGTAACAAGGTAATAAACACTGCAGAACTACTTTACTCAAACTATAAGCTATGATTGTATCCCACAGAAACAATTTTGAATATCTTTAAATATTAATAAACCTTATGGACAGGAAATGTTTGGGACAACCATATAAAAGGAAAAACATAAATACATTTATTTCTTAAGCTCTTATGAAAATTATTTTTAAACAACATAAAGAGTCACACAGGGTATACTTACAATATCAAGGAGGTTGATGAGGCCAAAACTCAATTATATTGTACTTGTACGGTTTTATGTGAAAAATGATTAGCAAATAATCACATTTTGTTTTAATTATGAATTACACAGAGTCCCCATTTCAATATGGGTTGTACATATATGTAAACATACAGTACATTTACATGTAGTATGTGCTGTCTCATGTCTTGACCTGCTCATATGAAATCACATCTGAAATCTATTTTTAATGCAGGAGTAATTGTATTGGGGTTTTTTTTTTTGCCTGTAATCATTACTGGCAATAATAATTTGCAGTTTGGTTTCAAGGTAAGATTTTTTTTGTTTTTTGTTCTCATACAAAACGTGCCCCATCTCTTGGCCCGCCTCCTTCAGCCTAATCTTGGAGGTGGTCCAGGGTGTGCCCTGCTCTGTTTCAAGTATAAAAGCCCCTCATGGCTTAGGCTCATCACGACATTCAGTCAGAAAGTCAAAGAAAGACAAGATGACCAGTCTCACCGCTAAGGACAAGGACAGAATCAGAGACTTCTGGGGCAAAGTCTCTGCAAAGGCTGATGAAATCGGCACTGATGCTGTGGCCAGGTAAATATGACAAAAACTGACTGTTACCTGATGATTGATTGATTGACCAGCTGATTTACAAATGCACTCATTCATATATGCTTGTTTGTTTTTTACCCAGGATGCTGACAGTGTATCCCCAGACCAAGACTTACTTTGCCCACTGGAAGGACATGAGCCCCACCTCTGCCTCTGCAAAGAAGCACGGAATGACTGTGATGTCTGGAGTTGCAGACGCCATCACCAAGATTGATGACCTGAAAGGAGGACTCCTGAACCTGAGCGAGCTGCACGCCTTCACCCTGCGTGTGGACCCCGCCAACTTCAAGGTGCAGAGCCAGAGTCATAGCTTGTGATTTATATGAAGTGTTTACCCTCAAATTTAGGGTTGGCAGGTTTTCCAGACTTACAACAGGTTAATCTGAACTGCTGAGCTAAAAGCACCATATATGTAACATCTGTATGATTGTCTTCTTTTCACAGATCCTCTCCCACAACATCCTGGTGGTCCTGTCCATCATGTACCCCAATGAGTTCACCCCTCAGGTCCATGTGTCTATGGACAAGTTCCTGGCTTCTCTGGCTCTGGCCCTGTCTGAGAAGTACAGATAAACTGCAGGAGAGGATGAAGGAGACTGCAGTACGAGCTTATGTTGCATAATGATTAATAAATACATTCATGCAAAAAGCAATGCACTTGTTTGTTCTGGTTCTTTTGTATCATTTGTGTGATGTTAGAGTCGATCAAAAGTTGCAACTTCAGAGCAAAGAGGTATTAAAGATAATGAGTCAGATTCTACACTTAACACCAGAGCTGCAACAACTAGTCCATTAGTCACTGATGGAAAGTCAATGGGGGACTATTTTCATCATCAGTTATTGTTATTCTTTAGGCCAAAACCTCCAAACATTCTTTAAATCAACCTTCTCCAAGGTTCTCTGTTTTATAACACTGCAAACTGAATATCTCTTGGTCTGACAAAACAAGACAAGATGTAACCTTGGACTCAGCAATTTTGCAATCTTAGACACTTTCAGACTGAATAATTTCATGGATTCATTTACAATTTTACTAGAACTCAACAGAATGTTAAACTGCATGAACTCTGGGATCAGTTGTAACATTTATAACATTAGCCATAATATCTTTTAGAAAACAAAAGACTAGAAAACATGAAATGGTTACATATGTCATCGCTGGACAAGTAGTGTTTTGTATGTGGAATCAATGAAATCAACCTTTTTCTCAGAACAGTGGAAGAAATCAACTCACTACGGAGCATTACTCAATTATTTCATTAAAAAAAATACCAACAACTTATGATGATATTATGTGATGACTGTCAGCCATGAAAAACATATTTTCATTATGATTATTATGATTATTATGAGTAGTATGATTATTATGATGATGATTATTATTATTATTATTATTATTAATAATAATAATAATGATAATAATAATAATAATAATGATAATAATAATAATAATAATGATAATAATAATAATGATAATAATAATAACATTATACATTACAATATTATTATTATTATTATTATTATTATTATTATTATTATTATGTGCTTATTTAATTAATAAGTGTTTTCAAGAATAATAATTTGTACATTTAAAAGATAAAATATTAAACTTTTTACATTTAGCAATACTGACCCTGAAGCCAACAACCTGAGGTGAATAATGGATGTAATTAACCTCATATTTTGGCAATTTTTTCGTTTAAATTCCACTTTTCATTTATTCTAAGTGACGAACCAAAAGCCACATCATGAACATTTAATGAAACAATATATTGTGTGGAGCCATTTATCAGTAGTCAGGCAACCTGCCCTGTGTTTTCTCTATGACGTATAACAATCTGGAGAAAACATTGTTTGTTTTGTTTATTTATTTATGTCACATGCTCATGTTCAATACCTCGTGTTTTTCATTTGGAGTTGGCCTTTCTTTTTTGTTTTAAAATCATTTATACCACATGTTTTCATTTCAGCTGTTCATCTCTAAGTACCATGTGTCCAAAGGTCAGTTCTGAATGTATATCTCTTTTTATCTCAAACACATTATTTTTCATGTTTGTATGCATTTTAAAAGACAAACAACTTGTTGCATTTATATTATTGTTTTATTTGCTTTTGTCTCCAACAAATGATCAGCATGTGTTGGTCTTCATGTTGCAGCTCTCTAGTGGTACTGCCTNAAAGTGGCTGAGCATGGTAAGACAGTGATGGGTGGACTGGAAAGAGCTGTGAAGAACCTGGACGACATCAAGAATGCCTACGCCAAGCTGAGTGTGATGCACTCTGAGAAGCTCCATGTGGATCCTGATAACTTCAGGGTATGTGACCAAATTTATGAATGTCTTTACAGTTCATTGTAATAGATTATCACTGATCAGCCTCCTTAATGTGATCATTATATATTTTTTTCTCATTTTAGCTCCTTGCTGAATGCATCAGTGTGTGTGTGGCTGCCAAATTTGGACGTCAGTTCACCCCTGATGCCCAGGAAGCCTGGCAGAAGTTCCTGAGTGTGGTGGTCTCAGCCCTGGGCAGACAGTACCACTGAGGGTTCACATCAAAATCTTGTGCAGCAGTTCTACCAGTGTTAACAAAATGTCTCAGGCACTGCCTTGAGGCTGTTGCAAAATGCACTAAATAAAACTCAAAGGAAATAAATGTCCCTGTGTGATTTTTTTTTTCTTTTGATAAAGTACTATTATTCATTTTCTTCTCCTCACAGGCTCTTAGTTTCAGCTCACTACATATTACAGTTAAACAAAACTGACCAACAGATAGCCTAAACACTTCTAATGGTGAGTCACACTGGTCCCTGAATAATCTGCTCAGAGACTATACAATATCATTTACAAAGGTTTTTTTTTTAATACTTTGAACAAAGTGTGAACAAGGGGCTTTTAATCTCGTCTTTAAATTCACACATCATGATCAGATTTTATTCTTAACACTAAGCAAAGCCCATGATCCCTCCACAACAGGCTCTAATATAAGGTTAATCCGGGATTTTAAAAAATAGTATATAGTTATAAATAATGGGTTATCATGGAAAGACAACCTCGGATTTGTTTACAGTCTCAGTTATGCCTGAGATGTAGATTAATTTAAAGGTGTTTCACCATTTGAGAAGACACGTCTCATAACTGAATGAATAAATGTTAAATAAATGTATTATTATTATTTGCTTTGACTTATCTTTGCAAAGGAAAATATTTTTGCTTTGGCTTTTTAAAAATGTGCAATTTGATATAAATGGGTGGGGTCATCTGAAATTTAATGATAACTAATGCATCAGAATGCTGCAGCCTATCATGAGGGTGACAACTTGGGTGGAATTGCTGCCAACATACAATAGTCTAATGGCTGAACAGTTTACTTAGACATCACTGGATGGGATTATAGTGTTTTATTACAAATTTATGAAATTTAATTAAGTAGTGTGCTTCCCATTAGAGTTCCCATTATTGACATATAAATTGGTTAATCTCGAGAATGAGACCCTTGGGACCCTTGTGTTATGAAATAATGTGGATAGTCGTGGTAGATCTTGAGTATTTATTTCTGGACTAAAATAACATAAATGCCTAAATCGGTATTATAAGATTAAATATATATAAATAAATAAATACAGTATGAAACCTCTTAGATTCCACTATCAACCAAGTCTAGCTGATATAATGTGACATGGAATATGAACTTAGATTTTGGCCTTTTAAAACATAGAGAATATCTCAACATTTGAAACTTACAAGATAAACTAAGATAGCTTTTATTGATGCAATTATTATTTGTATAGCCTACATGTCAATTTATGCGATCTTAGATAGATAGATAGATAGATAGATAGATAGATAGATAGATAGATAGATAGATAGATAGATAGATGAAATGAGAACTGACTACTGGTGTGTCGGGGGAATCTTATAACCGTCGTCTATGTTCCACACGGACATTTTTCAAAGTGACACAAAACAATCGCCACAGTACATAGACGTGAGACAGGGAAGATTTAGTGTCGAGGCCTTCGATTTTAACCCATTTAGATTTTTTCTTGTTCTTGTTTATTTATGGAAGACCTTTAATACAAGCTAACATTCACTGTCTGGTCGAAGCTAACACTCACGACCGGGTTTATAGTGGCGCAGCTAACGTACAGTTAGCTAGAATGCTAACATGATGTTCAACCCATTAGCCGGGCTACCAGATGACCAAAAATCAAAACAATCCCAACATAGCGTGTACAAAACTGGAGACAAAACAAGCCCCATTAGTGTCATCCTGGTTAGCTCTGGCAGCCGAGGGAACAAACTACTTTTTCGATATCCTTTCCAAAGAGTGGCTGAATGTCCGTCATCTCTTACAGGTAGGCTTAGCATCAAGCTAGCATCATTTAACGCTTATGTTAGCTACTGTCTATTCAGGGAAATTCATTCAAGGTCTCACTTTTACATAACTCACATGAATATTAGATAGATAAAGTAACACCTCCCAGTGTTATACAGTCCAATACTGCAGCCCAGTAATGCGTTTTAGCTCTAAGTTAATATGATGTTTACTTCAGTGTGTGTCAGATTTCTGCCCCTTGTTCCTCACTCTGAAAACACTTTTCCTGTCTTTTGCATTTGTTGTGATTCATTGAGCTTAGTAAGACGTGTTGTTGTAAGTTATTTTCCTGGCATTATTCTGTAGTGAAAATTGACAAATGCCCAAAATGCCAACATTATATACAAAAATACGTGCCAAACATTGAAAACAGTATTGATAAAGAATAACAATGATCACAAGTAGAACCATAATAACAGGAAAAAGATCCTTCACAACAACAAACTACCGATTTCTGCATATAATAACACTATTCTGACACATGTTTGACATTCAGATTGCTGTTTGAACATCATATTTGTTGTTGCTTTTAATGGGGGTAAATCTCTTTTCTCTTGTAATTATTATTTTTGTCCACAAGCAAAACAACGAAGTCCATATGCACTGAACACAACCGGGGATGGTCTTGAAGATCAGGATGGTGATTCAAGGTATTTTTGTGGTCCTTGTTTAATATTACTGGGTTTATACTTTCATTATAGGGAAATTGACTGTAACACAGCCAATTGTAATATCATGCATGAGCTAGTTACTCTCATTAGGTTTTTCCTCCCCATTGTGTTGTGTCTTATTTTATGATTTCAAAAACCTCATTCTATTTTTCAAGAGGAATTGAGGAGTGTTGAATGTTTATTTTAACCCATGTGCTTTAACTGTGTTAAAGTAGTCAAAATGAACCACAAAGACTCACCTTAATGCCCCTTAAAATGTGTCATAGTCCCAGCTGCTGTTTGCTAATCTTACCTGGTATTAAATCTTCATTTCAGATTATTTGATTCATTTTTGTTATCTCTGGTGGCTAGAAAAGGGGAAACTATTTTTTTTCTACTTCCTCTACATGAACAAGTTCATGTGATGCATTGCTAAACTGCATTAAACATTTTTTTTTAGCTATTAATCATAGAATATGGTAAGATAATAAGATAAGAAGAACAGGTATTGGTGATAGATGCAAAAGTAAGATGGTGGCAGTGTTGAAATTACAGAAGAGGGGATAACTTGTTTATCCACCGAGAAAAAGAAGAACAAAACAAATAACAAATAAAAACAAATATGAGGAAGTAGCAATTTAGATGTTCATTTCATGGTTGAAACTTTCCTGTAGTGTGTTGAACAGTAGCTGTGCAAAATTTATCCACTGAGTCAAAGTTGACTGTGGCAGAAATTGTATGGAACATAAACATAATTTGTCAAACCACTCAAGCTCCTCCCTCTTTACACACTCAAAGGTGTTGATGTCTGTTTCTGAAAAATACCTTTCAGTCTTGTCTTGTTTTCCGACAGCATTTAGTTTTCATCATGCTGTGGCTTTATGGATGGTAATGCTGGTCAGTTGTTGGTTGGTTGAAATGACTTTGGTCACAGGGCTCTGAGAAGCAGCCACAAAGTACCTGTTTTATCAGTGCAGCTCACCAGGCACAATTCATGAAATTTTTTTTCTTTCTTTTGCTCAGTTTTTTTTCCTCGACTGACTCCACTTCAATCAGCCTTTTGTAGCATGTACTCCAGTTTAACTTTTGTGTAAATAAATAACCTTTTGGAGAGATTATTCTCGAGCCTTATCAAAATGATTTATTATTATTTGACCAATACTAGGAGCCTGAGTTAATTCATCTAAGTTAGGTATTGTACGGCCTGTTGTTTTTGTCTTGATTATTATGAACAGTTTGAAGTACCAGCTTTATAAAGACCAGTATAATGTGCTGTATTTAAGTGGCTGATTATAAACTACACTAAACACTGTGTCTTTTTAAGTAATATTAGCATTTTTAGTTGCTTGTATGACATATGATGTAAGTTGGCATTTAATCTTATATATTTATATAAGCTGTTCTAAGATTGAATTTTTTTTTTAACTTTAATGACATTAAGGCTTAGTCAGTGTAAACTGGTAATTTGTTTGAATCAACACGCTAGACCAGCATTTTCACATCACAGTATCACATGTTTGTTCGGGTTGTTTTGATGTCCATTTTATGCATTCAGCCCAACTGTGTGTTGCATTTTCCTTTTTGTTTGCTTTTTTCTTCTTTTTTATGGCCCAATTCCCATTTCAGAGAACAAACTCCACTAACTGACGAACAGTTGGTAGCAGGGTAAGACCAAATCATTCTAAACCACCTTTCCTTCGCTTAGATCACCCCTGTCTTTTTTTTTATCCCCTTCTTTCCTATTTTGTGTCCTATATGGATCCCCAACCCTAATCTCAGTAAAATCCTTTAAATTATCAGTAGCAGATCCAGTTAATCAGTGCTTTGGTTAATTTGGGATTTCAGTTTTGCTCTCCTTTGTACTGTATGTCGTTTTCATAAAAAATAAGTAAAAATTATAATTCAAGTTTTAATTCACCTTGACTATATCACCTCTAGCATGTAGAGTCAGCATCATAAAACAAAATACAAATCAAATGCAAACTACAAGAAAGCAACTACTACACATTCTTTGCAAATTGTGTTGGTGGGGTAAGTCTATAGTGTGTTTAATTTTTTTCTGGACGTTAACGCCTTGATTTTTATCCCTTTGATTGCAGCATGAGTTACTTAAGTCAAACCAGCATGAGTCTTTCACGTTCTTCATTCATACAGCGACTTCACTGTTTCTGCAAGGAGGCCTCTTCCTCTTTTCTCCTCTCCAGTAGCCACACAAGCTTTTTTAATTTATACTCTCGTTGTTGAATTACATTACAGGCAGATGCATCTGATTAACGCAACCCCTTTGATAGACAGGAATGTGACAACTATAAACAAACAGAGCTAATTTAAACTCTCTTACTCGTCCCAGCTGTTTCTGTGCTGTAACCTCTCATCCCACTCTGCGCACCTTTTTTTTTTTTTTTTTACTGAGTCCGTTCTTCATTCTTAAAGGTTCTCTGACATCATCCTCGCCACCATCCTGGCAACCAAATCTGACATGTGTGGAAAGAAGTTTGAACTGAAGATAGACAATGTTCGATTTGTGGGTCACCCTACTCTCCTTCAGCATCCTCCCATCATCCAAGTAAGAAACAAAGTGGCTCCTACTAAAAACGTGTGAATTCATTCTTGATTTGTACTAAAGATCCAGTTAGTGTAAAGAACATGTGATGCATTTTCCTCTGGCCAGTGAAGTGAAAATGATTGTGAGAGCACAGTATGAGAGTTAAATAAAATAGACCAGCACACAAAGTAGCTCACGTGAGAAGGATTTTTTTAATGCCATGTAACATTTCTTGACTTAGTCTGAGGAAGAGGCTCAGGAACATTTTGCAGCATTAAAATTCTCCTGATGGGAGCCACTTGAGGCCACAGTGTCCTTATCTATTTGTTTCAACTCTGCTAGATATCTCTTTGATCTAGCACCCAGCCTTTTTGGCACTGGCACAACAAAATGTGTGATGTATGTGTGAATGTGATATATTGTCTGAAGACTGAAACATTATAAAGGTTTAGTTAGAAGACATGAGCATTTGTGATTGTGATTATTTTGCTGTAGCTGTTATTATAAAACATCACAGATGCCTGTGATTGATAACATCAATTTAAAGGTATTGTTGTCATTATAGTATTGATGTGTCTTACCATGTGGCTTTGATGAGGCTATAAGGCCATTTCTAATGTCACCATTTCTCTTTAAAAGTATTTAAGCTTTGATTAGTGTTAACTTCAGCAATGCCCATTTGTCACAAGACAATCCAACAACATATTCTATTATAATATACTAATAGTATAATAGTCATAAAAAAAACAGTGCTTCTGTGAATATAACAGTTTGTAATGCAATACAACAAAATAACTGTACATGGCTAAAAAGGTATTTTCGAGCCCAATCAACACTTTTCTGACACAGTCACAAAAAAACCTGAACATGTTTTTTTGATTTTATTATTGATTTATTGCTTATTGTTATTGTATATATTACACTATATTTGCTAATTTAACTGCTTTTAAATTAAGTATCAATATATTATATATAGATATACACACTTTAGATTTTCATTTTATAGCTTATTAAAATTATTTAATAAGATACAAAAAATTATTATTTAAAAAACTGTTCTTCTTTCTGTGCAGGTTTCTAAGACGGATCCGTCACCTAAGAGAGAAATGCCAACGATGATCTTGTTTAATGTGGTGTTTGCATTAAGGGTATGAAAAGACTTCTTATAATTTTTAATTTGAATATTTGCTAATAAGTGGTCCTATTAATATTACAAATTGACAACAGCGCACAATTAAGTCAGCTGTCTGTGGGTGTGACACGTGTTCTGTTAATCTGTGTGTCCTGCGAGTGAGAGGGTGCGTGTGAGTGATAATATTCCACTATACTCTATCTGTGAGTCCACTGGAACTCAGAGGGAGGAGGGTCAAGTTTTCTTTGCTTAATCATGCTCCCCGTCGAGGCGCTGCCTGTTCCTGCCCATGCTGAGTCACTGTATCCCGTCACTGTAACCCCTACAGCTGAGATGGGCCGAGAAGTGCCTAGTCATGTTTTGTCAATGACATCTGCCCAGTAACTGAAGGGTCTGTACCTTGTAGATTTCCATGAGAATAACAGTCCCAAAGGGTTATTTCAGTGTGACAGTGTGTATTCACAATGATGTTCATCTCTGTGTATTTTAAAATTCGGATTGAACCGATCATATTTTAATCGTTTCCCAATTCAAAAATGTATGCTAGAAAATTATTTTATATTATTCTGCCTGTTCATTCATACATTAACTTTCACATTAGCTTTGTTGAATATTTTTACATCTACTTTTCAAGAAAATTGTAGGAATTGATGTCCTTAATAATGACAAGAGATGATGTCGGCCAATGACTCATAAGAAATACAACAGAGTTTCCAACACGGTCTCAATAAAAACTGAACAATAAGCTTTGCATTGAGATTTATTAAAGGTTTGGATTGCATTACAAGTGACGATTGTACAGGTGACAGTAATAAACTGACGACCCTGTCAGATTTCTTTGGCAAAATATTTTTAAAAAAACCATCAAAATGAAAATCATTGTACATTAAATATAAACTGTACTTTGACATTTAGCATAAGTGCAATTTGAATTATGTGTTACTTTACCTCACATAAAGTCATTGAAATATGAAAGACACACACATATGTTTGATAGTTTTGCAGTGAACAGGCTGGTAATGTTCAACATGAATATTCACTTAGCTACAAATTAAAGGGCAACACAATGTAATATAATAGGTGTAAGTAATACTAACATGTTTCTGTCAAAATTTCACAGTTTAAAAAGTGTCTCTCTCTCTCTCTCATCTTTGGCCTCTACAGGCAAATGCTGACCCGTCCGTCATCAGCTGCATGCACAACCTGTCACGCCGCATCGCAATAGCCCTTCAGCACGAGGAGCGGCGCTGCCAGTACCTGACCAGAGAGGCCAAACTGATGCTGGCCGTTCAGGACGAGATTACTACCATGACTGAGAGTGAGATACGAGCTTCTCATACCTCACAGTTTAGAGCATATTAGTGCTCGGTCTCAGTCAATCTATAGAAGCTCGTAGAATCCATTGTACATAATGACATATCTATTATAGAACAGTGTGACCTGTCAGTACATTAAAATTGTGATGATGTATTTTAACTGTGTTTTTCCTGATGTTAGCGGATGGAAGCCCCCAGTCCCCATTTAGACAAATCCTTCCCAAATGTAAGCTGGCCAGAGACCTGAAGGAGGCTTATGACAGGTGTGTGATAAAACACATTACACATTGATATTTTTGTTTTTCTTACCATGCAGAATGTGTATTGTTCATGACAGCTGAACATTTATGTTTTTGCAGCCTTTGTACTACTGGTGTGGTCCGACTCCATATCAACAACTGGCTCGAGGTGAGCTTCTGTTTGCCACACAAGATCCACAGGATTGGTGGCACCTATATCCCCCCAGAGGCATTAGAGCGCAGCCTCAAGGCTATACGGTGTGTTTCTACCTTGTATTTACAATATGTCATTTGACTAGCAGTATACCAGAAGAGTAATGTATTTACAGTCAATCACACAGTTAAGACACTGGCTTCTACCCTGTTCTCTCTGGGCTGAAACTTTTGAAATTACACTTTTGGCAACACCCCTATTAGCAATCGTTGACTGTGAACTTGATGCCCTTCTCAAAGAATAAACACATATTCTCACATGTGTTATTACAGATAAAATATTTTTATGCAATATTTTAAATGATATTCAGATATTACATATAAATTGCCACATTTTAATTTACTATGTAGGAAATTTACTTTTAGTTGTAATGTAGGTTCTGTCTTTTCTGCCCACAAATGCCACACATCTCAAGGATAGAAGAAAAAATTTCAACGTCTTAAATTGACCTTCATTTTTATATTGTTCATTTATACTCTATTCTTTTAATTCTCAAAGTTTAATGCAGCATAGTGTTCATTTGTCAATCTGTCTTGACTGCAAGTCATGCAAACCTGCAAAATGAGTTATCAGCTCAGAATATAAGAAATAGAATATCTTCATCATTAGGCAGCTTGTATATGCCCAAACATGACTATGAATAAGCACAGGATTTTTACAATCCTTCTAAAATCAGTATTATTAGATGCATTTTTGATCCACAGCTCAACTTATCAAGTCTCAAGTGACAGTCTAATGCCCATCAGTTTATGTCAAGGTGACGTGTATTTTGTGAGCCTCAGTACTGACATCTAAAGAAACCGAGAAAAGTTTTCTGTGGGCAATACTGCCACCTATTGTTAGTGTAGCATACTTACATCAGAGTTATGATCAACTTCTACTTGTCCTTTTATTTCTGTCTTTTGTAGCTGAACAAAATATGCGACAGTAAAAGTAGTATAAGCGCATTTAAGCCATGAAATTGTGACGGCTGTGTAGAAAGCTGATTTTATTTTTAACTGATCAGAGTGGTTTGTTTGTGCTGTGCAAGCTGGTACTAAAGCTGAGTCCTTCTGGCCTCTGTTGAGGAGGAAGTCTTAATCTCTAAAGATGAGTTCTGTTGATTCAGAGGCTGTATCATATGTTGTTTGATCGTCCAGACCCTACCATGCCCTGCTGCTGCTGGAAAGTGAGAAGGCACTGCTGAGCCAGCTTCCTCTGGACTGCTCGCCTGCGATGGTGCGCCTCATCAAAACCTGCTCAGCGGTGAAAAACCTGCAGCAGCTTGCACAGGATGCTGACCTGGCCTTACTTCAGGTGCAGATCAGTCACACTGCCAGCGTCATCACAGCACTTTACAACACCAGATGTCATTCTCTGATGTCAAAAGGCATTGATCTTAAAATCTTAAAATTTGAAGGATTTTTCATTATTTAAAAAAAAATCATTTGTAATGCAATACAATAAAAGTTCATTCAGCAGTCACAAATAATGAGTTTGGTGATTGCACCATTGTATTTTCTCTAATATAGTGTATTTAATTTAAATACAATACACAAAAGGAAATGACTAAAGGAAAAGTTGTTTACCCAGAAAGGTTGTGTTGATGGTGTCTTACTGCCATCTAGTGGACAATATTTGTACATTCACAGCAAATCTGAGGATACACAAGTCTGAAGAGTACAAGTTCTTAAATCAGTCTTCTACAGGTGATTTTAAGTTAAGCACTTTGTTGTTTTATTTCACATTATTTATATTATTTGCAAATAATTTTTCCTCTTAGATCTTTCAAATTGCTGCTCACTTGGTTTACTGGGGCAAAGCGATCATCATCTACCCACTGTGTGAGAACAACGTCTACATGCTGTCTCCTCATGCCAACATCTGCCTGTAAGTGTTCATGATGGGATGTAAGCCATATAGCTGTGCTGATTACTGTGGAGCTAATGAACCATTATATTGCTGAGCACCCATCCATGTCCCTTATACAATATATAGGTCTTAACATGTCTTTATTGTTATTAAGAATTTACTGGTTAATTCACCATAAAATATGTTATGAAACAACTGGATTGGCAGCGCTTATCATAATTTTTCATTTATGGCACTGTGGAAAATAAATTTTAAAAGGCTGTGATTGTTTTGAATAACATGTCGCATCTCTCTCTGGATAGATACTCACCATTGGCTGAGCAGTTTGTCCAGCAGTTTCCGGGTCATGATCTGCCCTCCATGTTAGCCAAGTTCTCACTGCCTGTCTCACTGGCCGAGTTCAGAAACCCCCTGGAAGCTCCTGCACAGGAGGTAGGATCAGTGGAGGAATACAAGTGCACAGCAAATAACCTTACACCTCCTCACTGGAATATATACACACATATATGTAATTAGTCCTAAAATGTTTTTTTTAACCAAACCAAAATTATTATTTCTATTTATTCCATGAATGAGCATTAAATAAATTGTAATATTATGAATGACTGAAAACCCACTTTTTATTTTATTGTTATGTTTTCTTCCTGTGCTGGTGAAATAATCTTATTTACAAGTATTATTTTTTTTCCCAGAAAAGTCAGACAGAGATTTGTTCTAAAAATAATGTACTTGGACACAGCTGTGATTATAAAAAGAATGTTTCTAGTTTAAGGAAGTACTTCTAGACTTTCAAATGGAGGAAAAATTGACTGTGACATTATTAACTGATCTTTGTGTACAAGTTAAAAGCAAACAAAAGTGAAATTATGGTTTCCTGGTAAAGGGCGAGTATATAAATGGCTTTTCCTGTGAATTTAGATGCTGTATTGTAAGAGTAGAACCATCTGATGTTCTCCTCCGACCCCTCTTGTTTTGGCAGAGCTGCTTGAGCGTTGGTGATGAATTATAAATGGCAAAGGGACATCAGTTCCACCGTCAGCAGCCTCCATTTTTCATGAGAACAAGATCACAGCCGTGGTTCTTTCTTTTGGCTCTATTTTGGGCCTGTATGCTTCCCGTGGCTGAGTTAAAACATGGCCTGGCTTGGGTCATGAGCATGTTCAGCTTCAGCGGTTAAATGTTTCTCCTGTGCTCAGCTGTGTGCCGCTCTGCTCCTGACCAGGCCCAGCTGATCCAGATGGTGGTGTGGATGCTTCAACGCCGCCTGCTCATCCAGCTGCACACTTATGTCTGCCTGTTGGTGCCGCCTAGTGAGGATGAGCCTGGGTTGAGGGATGAAGACCCTCCACTAGCTGCCCGAGTAGGAGGCCGCAGTCTCAGCACCCCTAGTGCTCTCAGCTTCGGTTCCCCAAGTGCGTCCTCACTCAGCTGTCTCATCTGCTGAACTCTGATGTGAAACAGGGTAATAGATAATCTCTGATGATCTGTCTGCTTCCTGTTTATAGCCAGCAGCGATGACATGACCCTCACCAGTCCCAGTATGGACAACTCAAGTGCAGAGCTACTGCCTGGTGGGGACTCTCCACTCAACAAGAGGATGACAGAGACGCTACTCGCCAGCCTGTCAGAGCACGAGAGGCAGGTTATTCTTAACATCCCAGCTGCACAAAATCAAGAGGATCTGCGGATGTTTGCCAGGTAATAGACTTGTCTATAACAGAAGTCTAGTGCATATTCTGTTCTTTTTTGTATGTGCATTAAACTTGTCTCAGCTCTCCATTGCTCTCTGCTTTTAGACATTGACATGAGATGATTCAGAACACATCGGCCTACACATCATTTCAGTAACACCATTTTAAAATAAAGTTTAGGAGAAAACACACATAAACCCAAAACAAGAATAAGTTTGTGGTAATATGACAAAAACTCTGGATTGATTATTGTTTTTCTGCATTTTTGAAAAATAAGAGAGGAGTAGATGAATTAATTGAGCGGATGATGTGTCTCTGCTGTCATAGGCTTTTTCTGTTTTCAGCGTAGTGTCACAATTCACCGAGCATTCATTGCACAATCTGACATGCTTCAAATTGACTTTGTAAACTCGACACACACAGATTGCAACCAAGGTTTTATGAGACCCTTCTCACACAGCGTGACTTGCAATAAACTTACACTGTTGTTTTACAGTCTAAAAGGCGCCTTAACAGCTGGAATAGGTTTTAGTGACTCACGATGTTATATATCAAGTCTCTTAGGAAGTAAGGAAATATTCGTGCATTGGTTTGTAAAATGAAGCCATTTTAATTGCACAGAATATTGGGAAATTTAATTGCAAAATATTGTCTGGAGAGTTGAGATAATTTGCCAGCTGTTAGTATTGTGCATACTGAAAAAAGAAAAGCTTACCACTCCAGTAATCAGTATTGTGTGCTATGTACTGCACAGTAATGAAAAATGTCAACTGCTAAAGTCTTGTCTCGTGGTTGATTTACACAGCTAATGATTGAGTGAAACTCTTGCTCTCAACCCAATTTTTTGCCTCTGTCCGACTGCTTTCAGGCTGCTTCACTATTTCCGGGGACATCACCACCTGGAAGAGATTATGTACAATGAGAACATGAGGCGCTCGCAGCTCAAGACTCTGTTTGACAAGTTCCGCAGTGTCCTTGTGGTGACCAACCATGAGGATCCCATTATTTCAATCTTTCAGTCACCTATGGAGTAGTGGCACAGAGAAGGTATCAGCTCTCACCAACTGGAAAAGATGTGAAAATGGGAGCAGTTAATAGCCTGCTGTGCTCACAGCTAAGTGCTGTTGCTGAATGACATTTTAAAATGAGCATGATTGCATTAATGTGTGTGCATGTGTGCAGATTTACAAAATGCAGAAAGTGTTTTTTCCTTTATGAGCCAATGTTTGTTTACAATATTAAATTATTTTGTACATACCAGTAAAACCTCAAGTGTTTACTCTGAATATTGGAAAGACTGGTGTAGTGGGGGTTTAACTTCATCTTCCCCTGCCCCAGATGTGTTAGATCATCTGTGCTGACCACAGAGGGGCACACTGAAAGTAATGATCATTCCAGACCTCCAGCTACCTCTCCTCAGGAATCCCAGAGGTGGGGAGAGAAAGACTGCAAAAAAGGGAAGACTCTAAACATCAGACAGGCTGTTTTTGCTTTGAGGGAAGCAGAATGTTCCAAACATCTGTGAAATCACTGAGAAGGGAATTTCTCAAGTATTAATGTTTATTAAAAAACAGATGGAAGACCTAAACAAAAAAAGACTCATGAGTGAGTAAAATTACATTTTGAAACTCATTTTCACTGACAACTTTAGTCTTATTCCAACTGTCTAGTTCCATTCAAGCTCTAATCTTTAACTTTTCATTACAGCTCCATTACAGCATTAACATACTGTCGGCATAAGTTGCAGCTTACAAAATGAATGAGAAGCATTTTGTACAATTTATAAAGATTACAATTTAGACTTTTAACCAGTCATAGAACCTCTTTTACAATCGTTCTAAGAGCTACAAAATTATAAAAATATAATGGATTTTTTTTTTTAAAGTGTTGATTCCATATGCGTAAGAAGTAGTGTACCTCAGCAATGCAAACAGAAAAGTCTTCAGGTTTTATGCTGCCTAAATGTTAAAGCCCACAAAGGAAACAGATGGCAGAGTAGTTTCAGGAACACTCCTGTTAAGTCCTTTTGACATTGTGCTGTCCTTTGTCAGACTGCACATCTGAGGGACCTAAATTGTTCATTTCATTTCCAGACAGAGACTGTCTTTCTGCCTCTTTATTCACGACACTAACACATGGGTGTCCACGAAGATAAAACCGCCAAGGCTTCTTGGCCCATTCCCCATGGGACTCAATTCCAACGCGTGGTGCTGATACTATGTCGTGGGGCTCTGCTGGATTTGTGTTGGGGTCCGTCTCCAGCCACACCTCAGGGTCTGATGCCAGGTCTCGACGGTCAAAACAGCGGAGTATATCTAGAGCCTGGCACAGCTTCGAAGGACCGTTGCAGAGCTCTTTGTCCTTCAGTTGGCGGGCTCCCTCTTTGCGTTTGGCTGCCCTCAGCTGCCTCATGACGGGCTGACCCTGCAGTGGCTCGAGGGAACGCAGCAGCACAGCAGCACCCTCCCCTGGGAAAAACAGCACACAATATCCATCAGTCAGCAAGGCTCCATTCAGTCTACTTCCTTTCACCCTTTACCCACAGACAATAGAAAACACCACTGTATAGATTTAATGTTGTATTAATGATAAAGACTTGGAAGACGGCATATTAAGCCAAAAAAAGGCTTTAACATTTTTTTATTTTTTTTTGGCAAATGAACACCTTTGCTAGGTAAAGCTTTTACCTTCGCTAGACACGTTCATACAGAGGTAGATGCCATAGATTGGATACACATAGACTGTGCCAGGCTTCATGAACATGGCTGTGTTTCTCTCAGTGCGTTTGCCTCCGGCTGAGTGTGAAGCTTTGTCCTCCCCCCCAGCGTAGGCTTCAGTTTCCACTATTCTCCCCCGCAGCTCAGCACCATCTGCACACCTGCGGATCAACACCTGCAGGGACAAGGAACAAGACAGATGTTTTATGATGATGAGTCAGTAAAGTGAATAATCAATCAGCAGGAGATTAATTGGCAACATTTGTGATCACTGATATTGGTAAAAAGGCAAAAGTTCCCTGGTTCATGCTTTTCACATTTTAAGCCTTCTGTTGTAGTAAACTGACTTGATCTTTTTATTGTGAACTCACAAAACCAGATATATGAAGATGTGAGGGCTCTGGGATCTTGTACTTAACATATTTCACAATTTGTTGATACATTATAGACCAAACTATTCGGTGATTCATCATGAAAATAATCTACATTTAAAAGGAGTGGTGTGGATGCATTTTTAAGTGGTTTTGGATTTTGCAAGAGCATGTAGGTTGAACTGAGGTTGTAGCTGAGTACAATTAAATGAAATACCTCTTCAGTAGTACAATGGACTGGAAGGTTACTAAATGAAGCTCCTGCATGAAATTTAAAGTAACCAGATGTGGCAGCACTGTCAGTTCAGGTCTTTGTAGCTTTGACAGATTAATCTGTTGACAGACTAGACAAGAGATGTTTCTATCAGTAGCCTACAGGAATATTATAATAGCCTTTGTGCTGTGACTATTTCAAGCATATTCAGTGCAAATCATAGCAGAAATCATCCTGACAACATGAGTGGATGTGAACCCAGGTGAGATGTCAGTCTTACCTTTCCGAGCAGCGCTTTAGCCAAACTGATGCAGGGCTGGTGGAAAAAATCCTCTCCTAGTCTGTGTTGCTGGTCACTCTTGGTGAAATAATGGCTTTGCTGCATCTCATCGTTTTGACCATTTTCACACTTCTTTAATTTAGCCCTTGTTTTTAAATCTGTCCGGCGTTTATGTTTATTTGCTGCTTCTGCAGGTGTAGATGCTAACGCCAGTGCTAATATCTTTCGTTTTCTTCCTGCCATAACGTTACGACGAGATACTTAAAAACGAAAGAAACACAGGTTTGAAACACCTTTACGACACCGTGTCTCTCTTTTATAGTGTCAGCATCACTTACATATATATTTTAAAACCATTTACTTTCAAATTTCCATGCGTTTCAAAGGACATTAATGCTAATGCTAACATCCAGGAAGTAAGTGACTGTTTTGAATCTCTTAAAGGGACCGCGCACCTTTTCAGCTTGAAAGGTGTTTCATCATTGATTATGTTGCGATTGAGTGTTTCCTGTTTTGGTTGTCTATTCAGGCTGTGAGCAGAAACGTTTCCACCAAATTCATAAACATGACTTTTGCAATCCAACTTTTCTTCCTGCTGCACACAACAGCCAACTTTTGCTGATAGGTAAAAACCTCCCAATCAGAGGCCCTTTTCCTGCTGCTGTCTTATCTTTTCAGCCTCATTTGAACAACAGTCCACTCTAATAAGAGCCTATAAATAGAGCTGGTGTGCTCGTGTTCCTATGCCCAGGAAGTGGATGGCGCCAGTTTGGCTCCAGGCACTGTGGGTCCATGTGGCTTTCTGGAAGACTAACAGCGTGTGACATGGTGCCATGCCACCGACTACAAGTGTATCAGTCAAGTGCAAGTTTGTCATGCTGTGTTTTGGAAGCAGTGCACTGACCCTAAAGCACGTGTCTGCATGCATTGACTGAGATAAGAATGAATGGATAGAACAGTAGTTAGATTGGTAAATGCACAGATATTTAAAAAAGATTAAACGATTTTATGTTTGTGTGTAGGTGGATTTCTTGTGCTATGGAAATGGTTGAATTGAAATGTATTGAATAGATGACAGATAGTTTGCTTTGTGTGCCTTACTGTGCTGTTCTTTACAGAGCAAGCATATTCTTGGTTCTGACATTCAGCAGCCTTGTTCTCCTGTCTGCTGGACTCTTTGACAGTTCTCTTCTGCAGAGCCTCCTCAGCATGATCTCTGTTAACAACCATGTCTTTAGTCTGGAAAACCTCTGTGCTTCGACTGGAATCCTTCTCCTGTACTCATCTGCAATAATGTTATCTGGAAGAAGAAGTCATTTAAGTTGAAACCCATAAGAAGGTCCACTCATTCAGATAAATCCTGATTACAGTATAGTTTGCCTCATGTGTAATTAGAAGTTTGCATTGATGATTGCATTAAATTACTCTGTATTTCACTACATTGCATGCAACAATCAGTGCCAAATACTTTGCACAACAAAAAACCCAAACTATAATTTATAAAAGAGGCACAGATTATAGCAAGCCCTATTATGTGCATTAGTGCCAGAGAGCTGTTGTTGACTCCACTCATAATTCAAAGTGTATTTTAATCAAATTGGATTTATTACATTTTCTGTGCACCAGCCCTCTCAAACAAATTACAGCTCCTCAAACCTCTGAAGAAAACAACAGTTGAGTGGATGATGGATCCAACTATATGAGTGTGTTGTGTAGTCTAAGGGTTTATCCTGACTGGAGAGTGAAAGTAAAATCCTTTCTCATTTCCACTTTTAATGCTCCAAATATTATGCATTTTTAGTGTAATGTTTGTATGTATAGCATTAATAATAAAAAGGATTATTACTAAAGTGAGGAAGGAATACAAATTTTTGAAGCCTATTTTAAATAAATTTGAAAGAAGAAAATAAGAGACACAGACAGCAATATTACTGAAAGAAACTTCTCTCCCCACAGAGGCCTCTCTCTCCTTCGGTCAGTCAGGTGATTGGAGAGGTGCCAGGAAGTGCAGAATGCTTGTTAAGTGGCAGCCTTATGTGTGTGGCATTGCAGAGATTGATGAAAGGAACACGTCACTGTATCAAGGGCAAGTTGATATACTGCAGCATGATTTAAAAAAAAAAAAAAAAAGTGCTGTGAACATTCGAAGTTCAAATATTTGCATGGCAAGTTATTGGATGTCATACCACTCTCTCTTATCAGTTGCCTTTTGTCAGAACAGCAAAACTTTTCAGAGTAAAATTAAAAATCATCAGTGCAAATGAATATTTTTCTCAAACAGTGGCTTCATTACTTACTCACAAACATTAGGCAACATGCAAAACAGTAGGATCACAGCAGTTGTAATTATGGACATGAAGACCTGGATGGACTTATTGAGCCAGGATATGATCCAGACAGAAATCTGCTGAGCATGTCCAGTAAAACAGTGCTGGTATGGGTTGTTGACTTTGTCATAGCTGGTTGGACCCGTCAAGGCCATTGTTTGCTTTGACTGTGTTTCCACTGCCCGTCAGCAGTGATGGTGAAGTCGGGCCACTTTCATTGTCGCTGCCACTGATAATCTTAGCAGCCGTAGCTTGGCTGTAGCCTCGCATTCTGGATCCCTTTCAAGTCCAGCAGTCACTGCAGCGATAGTGATGCTGAGCAGGGACGCCAGAGACTCTTCTGTGCGTGCAGATGGACGAGCAGAATGCTGGCAGGCTGAAAATATCTTACTACACCATGAGTCAGAGAATCCTATGAAGAATCAGGCTTGATCTGCTGGGTATAATATCTTCTCATCATGCAGTGTTTAGAGAGGAACTAACTCCCACTATTTGTTTTTCATTAAAGTTATGATTAATTAAAATTTGCACTTTGAAATGTTTCACTTTCTTCTAACTTTTCGTGAATCTGTAAAAATATAATCTTGCACTGTATATAGATGCAATGCGATATACTGGCATTATCTTCGGTTTATATCTGGATGTGTGAAAACATTAAAAACACATGACTGAAATGGATTGACTAAAATAATATCACTATTTTTTCCTGCTGTGTTTATGATATCTTAAGTGTGAATGCCAGTACCATCAGTGCAGAGGTCAAAACGCGTGCCCTGTGTAAACTGGAGATTGGCAGAAATCATATTTACTGTGTCACATATACATATAAACAATCATGTAGTAGAGTGGGAGTGTAAAGCAGTTGTTACTGTACAGCAATCAAAACTGTTTTTATCATTGCTCTTATATCAGAGTCATGATTAAAAAGAGGACATTGAAACTCCTTGTTGTAATAAACACAAATAAACACAGCAAACTGTTTTTATCAGCAATGTGTCATAGCTTTTGAACTGCTGAGATAATGTCTTGTTTTATACTGTGTCTAAATTTGTATCGCTGACATGACATCATATTATTTATAACAGATTTTAGTGTTAGCAATCCTCATTCCATCGCGAGGCGTGGCGGTGAAAAGTCTTATTGTCATATGATCGTCCAAATGGTCTTAAAGGCCTTTCACCATGAACTGCTGCATTTTCCCCTGTGATTTATTGTTTTTTTCTTTTCTCTTTTATCTCCTTTATTATTCTATGAAAACCAGATGTATTTCCAAAGAAGCTGATGATGCAGGTTTAAAAATACCAAAACATCCACACAAAGATCCTTTTTCAGGCTGCTTCAAATAAAAATACGACACATCAGCCAAGAAACCCTTCAGCGATTCAACTGCAATCACTTCTGTGACGAGTCTCTCTTACTAAGCCAATGGGTGGCAGAGCCTGGTAGTCATCTGCATCCTCAGTGTTTGATGGGATTAATTATTAATTGATGGCAATTAATGATTCATGAGCTTCTTTTCTTATTTGCTGCAGACGCGTGGTGTGTGCTGTGCAGGTGGGAGGAGGAGGCGGGAGGATTACTTCATGTGTTCACACACCTGCACAACAGAGGCTTTGTCATGGGGAAATGGATTTGTCTTTTTCCACATCTGGAATGTCATGCCCACAGATTTGAACAAAACCACTGGTATATAAACACAGTTTAGGGAATATGCATGCAAGTGTCTAGACCAAATACATGTGTGTTTGTTCTGCATTCTGGAAAATTAGTGATGCATTAGTCAGGTTCACAGAGTTTGGTCTCAATCTATTCAACAGAGAAACAACTTTGCAAAATCCAGCTTTTAAGCCTACAAACTACAGTAGCTTTTAAATACGATATAGCAGTTTCAAAGCATAAATGAGGGAGTCGGTAACAGTTTGAGGGCAGTTTTAGTAGATCATTAAAAGCTCAGCAGTTTGGTTTATTGATTGAGCCTGCACTGAAATCTCCAGCTCCCTGACCTTTCCTGCTCCAGTCTGATAACAGCTTCCTTGTCTCAACTCACACCTGTGGCTCTCAGAGGGAACAGCCGTTGAGTCAGAGGCAGGGAGGGAAGGAGGGAGGACTGTCTGCGCGATCTTACTGCTATTATCACGAAAACAAGCGAGTATCAAGCGCACAGCGAAAGCTTTTCTGCCCTCTTTGATTTCTTTTGCAGCCTCCTTCTGCAGCGGTACAGAAGTTCGTCTTTTGCCAGTAATTCACAGTATGCGGTGCATTAATGAATGAAAACCAGCATGCACTGTATTTTAACTCAGTGACTTCAGCTCCACACAGATATCGATTCTCTCCTCAGTGCTAATTGGAAACAAAACCTTCACCGTCCTTTTTCATGGTGGATTAAAATGTTGGCAAATAGTCTCTTAAATGCCACCAGTCCTAACAGAGTAGACTGACATTTCTTTCCTTGGTGTGGTAAACCATGCCGCCCGTGTACAAACATAAACCTCTGTGGTCTTAACCCAGAAACGATGGTCTCCCCTCCACTTCTCCGCTTGGTTGAAGAAAGAGGAAACTATTTATGGACCGTCTGACGGTGTCCTTTTGGTTAAACATTACCCTTGCACTCAACCCTTTTATCTGCGACTGACTGATGGGGCTTCAGGGGGCCTTGAGTGCTCCTACAGGTCCTGCGTTGCTTCCTAATTGCTGCCTTTGCCCCAGCTTCAACCCTCCTCTGTCCCAGGGGAACCTTCACCATTAATTACTACAACTTCATGGTATATCAATCAGAGAGTCCCAGTGGGCCAGTGAACAATCCGCACATAGCTGAGTGCATGTAAAAGAGTTGATGAAGTCCAATAAAGTCACTCCCGTGGTGGAAATACTATCTTTTGCCTAATTTAGGAGCATGTCTCTGAATCAGCTTGATTTGCAGGGTTGCTATCAGTCACGACGGCGGGGACGAGACCCGTGGGTGCAAGACGGAGAGGAGACGTGAGCTGAGAGGAAGCGCTAGCCTTTCATACTGTGAGCGACGTTCAAGACCAGCTGTCAGATCTGTCGGCTGTGTGCCTGTTGTATATTTTGGTTTACCCTCACATTTGAACTGACTAAATTCACTCTCGATGCAGCGATTAGTAAAAGCTGCTCGTGGTGTTAAGCTGTGGAGGAGGTGCAGAGGAGGTGTTGAAAAAATTTTAAAACCACACTTCAGCCCCTTATTTCCTGTAGCTAGAATTCTGTTTGAAACTACATTCAAGCTCATGTAAAGTTGAAGAACAAGGATAGGTTCCTGGGAAACACAAGGTAAACCATAACTTCTGAAAAAACAGTGGTGTGTAGTAACTAAGTACATTAATGCAAGTACTGTATTTCTGAGTATTTCTATTTTATTCTCCTTTATACATTTACCTCACTTCATTTATTTCTATTAATCAAACTGCCTAATAGTATGAAACATGTTCAAATTGGCTCAGCATTGATGCACCAGGATTATTAATGCAGAAATATAACATAGTGTATACAATAATATAACACACTGGAAGTGGCCCTCCTGCATGATGAGTACTTTTACTTTTGATAATTGTAATATGTTCTGCTATTGATTAGTATTTTTACATCAGCAAAATCTGAATTGCAGTACTTGTAATGGAGTATTTTTATGCTGTAATATTGCTACTTATATTTGAGTATGATCTTCCTCCACCACTGGAAAACAACTTTATTGGTCTGCTATTTCCAGTTGATCTGAATACTGAATATAGAAGTCAGGCACTCTTATGAGTCCATGTTCTTGTAGGCCTAACACAAACAAATCATCTGCCCTGTCAGCATAAAAAAAATGGGATCATATTCTGTCTTTCTTTATTTTAATAGCAGAAAGGCGCTGGCTGCCGCATTCAGTGGAGAGTGTCTTAATCGAGAAGTACATCAAAGCAACCATGAAGGAGACTTTTCCAGGAACCTGAGCCGCTTGTGCCCCGAAACCTCATCTGAGGAGAGCTGCGTACTTGGTGCCCCTTGTCAGCACCTCAGAAACCTCCTGCTTCCTCACATCCATCTCTCTTTTGGAGAATATTCCCAGGTGGGTCTGAGCTTTCACTGAAACCATGATGGAATGCACTGAAATGGTCTTTTCATTAGACGGAGCAGCAGCATGTAGTACCCGATGCAGGAGAAGAGCTTCCAATTGTCTCTAATGAAAATCCTCTCTCATATTACAATGCCAAGCAATTCTGAAGTCAACAATTGTTGCAGCCTTGTTGTATTAAAGTTATTTATTAATGGATGAAAAACATGCCAAACCTATAGATATGCAGTCTCACAGATAATTACTGTGAAAATGTCTTGGACACAGTTTCTGTAAATGGTCTCACACTTGGAAATACACATGAGGTCTAGGTGTGAATTCATGATTAAGACATGGTGGCAGAATCCCATGAGCCAAGTATGGGAGGAATGTCAGCAACAGTGATGGCATGCCACACATGTGAATCACATTTCTGTGTTCGCATTTGTGGTGAATTCACTCATTCCTCCCTCTCTCTCTCTGTCTCTGTCTCTGTCTCTGTCTCTCTCTGTCTCTGTCTCTGTCTCTGTCTCTCTCTCTCTCCCTCTATCTATCTATCTATCTATCTATCTATCTATCTATCTATCTATCTATCTATCTATCTATCTATCTATCTATCTATCTATTCAAGCTGATGCAATAGCTTTGCAATAAATTGTAATTATCAGATTTTGTTTAGACAAAAAAATGACAACAAATGGCTGTTATCAAAGTCTCTTATCAGGATCAGAAGTAAAAAACATGATCAGGATGGTTCTACCTTAACCCCTTGACTTCCCAACAAGAAACATTAACAGTGACCTCAAACAGAGGCTGAGGCCCTGGTCTAGAGCCATGTTCACCAATCCACCCATGGCTTCATTTGTCGTGTTTTTATAGAGTGTCTTATTGCCTTGTACTTTGCATATTGTTTTGTGTTCCTGTTACCGTGTGCACCTTTATGATGTGTGTTATTTTGACACCTACAATAACATTCCTCACCAGTGCTTTAATTTACTTTTTATGCTTTTGTGTTCAGAGTTCTTGAATAAGACTAGGCGGTGAGGTTAGATGTGTACACAGACAATGTTCAGGCTTGATTTAATTAACAGGCCTCAGTCAGCCATAGTCACATCAGCAGACCCAAACCTCAGGCTCATATGACACTGGTGTAATATGCAACATGGATGCTCTTTGATTTGAGGAAAGCTTGTCAGTCAGTCATTGACTCACTAACAAAGCAGGACTGTATAATTCAAGTGAGATGCACTGTGAGCTCAGGGTTCACGGGTGGGCGCCCACTGATATCATGTGATGCCATGATCATCATCGTGTCATGTGGAAACACTGCATGATCTGTCTACAAATGGGCCATAATGGGGGAAATATGAAGGTTTACATAATACATTTGTATTCTTCAGATCTTTTCAGGTTGCCTTGCTGAAATGTGATTTTGATGTTTTACAGCTTCCATGATGCTCATAAGTTATTAGAAAAATCCATCACTGGGAGTTTTTGTATGACCAAATTTCCAAATTGAAGAAGTATGTCCTGAACAGACATATTTAATGAGACTACAGGGGAGGATGATGCTCTGGTGACTCCTGCAAGTGAGGTAAGTGTGATGCATCGTGCATATCCTAAAAATTCTGTACGACATGTGCTCACTTATATAAAAAAAATCAGTCAGTCACAACTTGTTTTGATCTTCTTTACTACACTTACAGCCAAACAAATAAGGCTGTGCAGGTCAGACAGTTTTTTGGACAAAATTTCTGAGTGCAACCACATGAATTTCTTCATACCAGGGCCTTATTGATTTGTAATTTCTAGTCACCAGTAAAAAAAAAAAAAACCCATTGAAATACAGAACATAATTTTGAGGATTGAGGAGAGCCCATACAAAATAAAAACCATATATTAAAAGTAATTTGACATATTCAGTGTATTTTCACAGTGCTCATATATCATTGATCAGGTAGGTTATGTGTGTCATTGATCATGGCCTGGCTACTAATAAGACCAGTGTTTACTAATTATTATAAGACATAAATATAAATTGTGTACATGTTGATTTCTCATTCATATAAGCAATAAAAGACCATCATTGATCAAAATAAAAGCCATTCATTATTTATTTTGTTAGTTAGTCCTTCACTGAAAAACAAACTCAGATAAATTATTGATATTTTCTTTCTAATTTTTCCCTCAAACTTTTCAAACTCCAACAACTGAACTATTATCTTACAATTACTATAATGAAATATTGATTCCAAATGAAGTGCAGGTACATTTCCACCTTTATGGAAATGAATCGGTGCAGATGGGGAGAGTTAAACCCGGTTTCATATCGCTTAGTCACCACCGGGAGAAGCAGCGCCTCCCTGTGCAGGAACACACCGATTGGCTGCTGACCTCGTCGGGCTCGCCTCCTCCACAGACCGGCTCCAGTCCAGGGCGGGGCTGAGTCTCCGCCGAGCTGGAGGCTTCACCCGGCAGGAGAAAACTTCCCCCGGGTCGATCCATGGAGCAGAGTGGGAATGTCGTATCCGTAGGTGGGGATCAGAGAAGCGGACCGTCGGCCACATTCGGGCTTCATTCATCCGGACTGCTGTGATCAGGAGGGACCGGGTTTATTCATCCTGCGCCTCTTTTCATGATGATGTGACCAAACACTCATCTGCTACCTGGGGGAAAACAAAATCATTTCTTCACTGCTGGAGATCATCTGAGCTGCTTGATTTAAGGGTAAGTTTGTATCATTATGTCTCGTGCGGAAGGAAGGGAGGAATGAAGGAAGGACGGAAGGAAGCTCGCGCGCGTCGTGATCGAGGAGGATTCACGCGCTTATAATAATCGATTGAATGACTGATCAGATTATCGATGTGGGAAAGCTTCACATAGTCACCTGAGCATCATCTATTTTGCAGGGTGACACTTTTAGCTTTTAGTTGTCAAAGCGAAAGCAGCTTATTTAAAGTGCTCATGTGGTGTTTTTGAATCCACCTATCACCTCTTTTAAAAAGTGGAATTAATGAGCCTCATGTCCAAAATGAATTCAGCTTGAACTTCAAATCAAGGAGAGATCACTTTCATTAGAACTGAATATGCCAAAAGCTTGGTTAACACTATGAGGCTGGAGGCTGATAGAAGATACCAAATGTACATTTTGGATGAAGGAATGAATCCAGATGTCAATGTTGTTGGATAATCATGCAACACGTCATGTAGAAAGTCACACCATGACCTCAGTCATCTTTGCCGTCCTCCTCCCCATCCTTCTCCTCCTCCCTCCTCTTCTTCCACCTTCTCCTGATCATCATCAGCATCATCTTCCTCAAAGGCAGCCATGAATGTTGATGCACGTTTCTGTGAATCAACAAATGACATCACACACGTTTGATGTGCTGTAATATAGATAAAAAAGAGCAGCAAACTGTATTTATGTGTTTCTCATATCTCATATCATATCTCCTCACACTCTTAACTCTTTGAACCTGAAAGTGTTACTTCCTCTTTAGATCTTAGTTTCTTTCTGATTGTGGGTTTCGTGGGGCTCCAGCACACGGTGACTCAAAGTGACTCATGGCAGACGGTCGCGAAAGGCCACAAATTCCTCAAAATCATACGCATGGAGGGGCCACCTGAATGTTTAGATTTGACTCATCAGACGTTGAAAAGCTCCAGGACGGCGGCTCACCCTGCAAACTTGTTGACATCGGAAAGGTTACGCGCTCCAGTGTCCCACAATACCTGGGCAGACTGAAGTGAAACCGTAGACGTACTGTATTAGAAACTGCTGAGTTATTTTGGCAGACAGGACATAGGAGCACATGGCCTGGTTTGTGTGCCCAGTGTTCCTGAAACCTTATCACATGGAGGGAGGAGGGGGTGATCATGGCTCGGGGTGATGTAATGACACCGATAAAGCTGGGCCCTGATGTGTGATAGTGGCAGTCATGCTCACCCTCTGTATCTACTCCAACTGGACCCCAGAGAGAATATTCCCAATGTGTGTGTTTGGATGTTGATGTGGGTGCGTGATACTGGGAGTAGCTGCTGAGGCAGGTGGACCATCCAGGCTGGCCTGCGTTGACTGGCTGGTATGTGAGTTTTTCAGGGGGCTGTCGAGGGGGCCACACTGTAGTCATGCCTGCATGACTCATGGCGCGGTATCTGTCTGTCTGTGAGTCTGGCCAAGTGCAACTGCTTCATGATGTTGCCTTCACCAGAGCCACACAGCGGGATTTTACGCTCGGCGGTTATGTAACACCTTTATTCATAGTCATTTCTTTCCATACATCTCGAAGCGTGCATTGCTATGCAGGAGCACCAGAGTGATGTTTTTTCACATGTGGCCTAATTTCTACAAGCAGGACACAGTTTTTTTAGATTGAGCTCTCTTTGTAGATTCAATGCTAATGAGGTGACGCTGCCTTCACACAAAGCAGCGATAGATTTCCAGGAAGAAGCCTCCGGAAACCTGTTCCCGAACACGCGTGTGCTCTTTGTGATTGTTGGTCATTTTCTTCGGTCTCTGCATAGACTTTCTCTGAGTTCAGATGAAATGAGCGTCACTGAATGGTCCCATGCTTCTCCAAATAACCTCGGGCTGCTTCACCGACAAACACAACTTTATCACGAGTCGCAAATTTGTTGACTTGAGAATCTTGTTTACCAGCTGACCTGAAGTTTACATTTATCACTGACGAGGCAGAAATGTGTTCCTCTATATTTTAAAGGAGTAATACGAAATAGTTTAGTGTGATAACGAACTGTATTTAGTCTTTGGTCTTTCTTGATATTTTATGCACATGTGCTGTATTTCTCAAAGGAATCCACTATATCAATTTCATTCTTTAAGATAATCTGATCATTCTGCATGCTTTTCATTTTGCATGCTCTCTATCTGTTGAACCCTGACAGGATGCTGAGTCTCCTACACAGTTCCCTTAAGCAGCTTTTGAAAAAATCCATACTGTACAACCATGTTAAAATCCTGTATCTGCTGTGTCAAAATATTACAGCACAAGACGCCGTTGAGTTTATATCACAAGGAATCATAGAAGTTTGTGGTGTCATTGGAAACTTTGGGGTCTTGTCTTGAATTTCAAATACATTTTTGTGGGTTTAAACGCGCTTGTCCACTCATCCTACCTTTGTAATGATTCACCTACTCACTGTGAGTATATAGTGCTGAAGAGGTTGACATCGAGCAATGTTTGTAAAAGCTTAATGAGCTTAAATATTATAATGCTGAATTACATATTTCCCTGAGACTCTTATGTCAGTGTGATCAGGGCAGACGTGTCTTTGTGTGAACTGCGACAGTGAAGCTTGTCTCCAGGGTTGAATTGTGAATGTGGGGCACGGCAGCAGAACCTGGAGAGGTCAAACATGTTAACCGACTTGTTCTGCTGCTTTCGGAGACAATACGCATGCGTTCCTGCTAAATATATTGGGTACAATCCCACTGCTGAGCTCAAACAGACACCAGCTTAAAAAGCATGTCAGGTATGGTTTTACAGGGGATTGATGGTGAGAGAGCCCACAGGCAGTGTTTGATCTAGTCCTCGCTGGTACTCGCTCAGCTCGTACCTTTTAGGCTTTGATGTGGTTACGGTTTTGACTAAGTTGTCAGGAGCAGGAAGAGTGTTTTTTCTCGCATGTCAAATAATGTGGTATTTGTGGAAAAACAGAAACCGACTTGTGTCTCTAGTGTCGTACAATTCAATGAGGAATGAAAGCAGATACACCCTGCCTTGTTGGAAAAAGCAAAACAACACAACATGTATTGGTTCTCTTTCATTGATTTTAATTATACAGGAAGTGTGGTGTTTGTTGTTTGTGCAGATCATCAACCTATGGCTGCGTGTTTGTCCGCCTGAGTATTGCGCCATCTCAGAGCACTTCCCCTGTTGACCGCTCGCTTGTGTGACTCACTGCCGTTGCATTCAATTGTTCCCGTCCCATGACATCTTGGCCGTGGCATAATGCAGCGGCAGCCATGACGGTGAAGTCAGTTGTGATGTAATGCTGTAATGCAGCAGCAGGGCTATTTCAGGTCTACCTCTGAGCCTCCAAGGCCTCCGTCTGCCAGCATGCCACCCTGCCCTTCTCTCAGTCAGCACCTCATCTGTCATGAGCCAGACAGCCATACGTGAACCGGCATTCACAGAATTTACTAGAAACCCTTGATGCACAGGTTTGGAGAAAAGTCAGAGGCGTGACTAAATTGAAAATAGTGGTTATTGTGAATTGTTTTCACAGTTATTTTGTTTAGGCCACCATTAGGCTGCAGCAGGGATGAAAACATCTAATTTGGGGTCGGTAGTTACAGGGTGTTTTTGGTCGCGTAGCTTGTCTTCTCACTGGCATGGTGTCTGAGGCTGGTTAACCTCAGGACAGAGCTCATTTTCAGGCCTGTGGGAATGTGTGTGTTTTCTCACAAGGCCGGTCCTTATAGACGAGCAGCAATGGCTCCTTGAACTTTGATCTTCCTCTCTGAGTGTGAAGAGCTCTCGGAGGGCGTGTCCACAGATAAACCAATAAATATCTTTCTTTACCTGGTGCCTCAAGACAGAAATCTATACGTCAGGTGTGTTGCAATTGCGTGATTTTTTCTGACTGAGGGTTTTGTTTCAAAGCTTACACAACAACAGCGGGGAAACTTGAGAAAAATCAGTGCAGTTTCCTTGTTAGAAATACACTTATTTTTGTGCAGATTACTGTTTATGTTATGTTTCAAAAGCTACCTAAAAAGGGAGTGCAAGTCATGCTAGAGGAGGAGATGCAAGTTTGACTTATTACAGACGAGTTAGACAGACCAGAAGTTAAGATTCAAAATGCGTCCGCTTCCTTTTTTGTGTTACTAATCCACATCGAAGACCGTGGTGCAGTGCATGCAGCGCGGGCCTCAGCTGCTTTAATGACAGCGCTGTGTTGTGTCTGTTTACTTTTTCGCCGCTCATTGTCAAGCCAGAGGACCAACTCAAGGAAGACCCTGACTGATACAGTATCCCAGCACTGCTACACTGGCCATGAGAGTGCAGTTTTAAATAGGCTAGCCTTCCCCCAGCCCCCTTCTCTCCTCCCCCTGCCCCTCTATCTTTGGCACGGTCGGTCGTCATACCCAGAGGCTGTGAATCCTCATTGTGTACCAGACTGCTAAACTCAACTTGACTGTTCCCTGAATGGAGCTGCGCACACACACAGTTATATCTGGACAGTTTCAACAGTCCCACCAACATTGCATACCATGCACCAAACTCACTCCAGCAGCTTTCCCAGAAATGAGGGTGTGTTTTGGACTCCTCTGTGACTTGTCTTTTACTGGCTTTTTTTCCTCAAGAGGTGAATCTTAGCGAGTGTGAATGCTCTTTTCTTTAACATTTAAGTGTTGAGCTACTAAAGCTGAGAGGCCACCAAAGTGTGCCCATGGCGCATCATAGATGTTATTATTAAGTTGTCCCTTTTTCTTATCGAAATAGATTTTTGATTCAATGTGTTGGGCTGTGTTTAATGTTTGTCAGTCAGACGGATTGACGTGGCATCAAGCCAGGCGCCATTGGCATATTTGAACAAATGCCTAAACCTGTAAATCTGAACTTTCCTTTTCTACTGCCGCCGCGTCTCTTCACACCCATGCCAACTTTCCCCTTCCACTTGCCAATCGACAGAGCTTGTAATACGGCGTGCCAGGGAAAATGATGTAAAGCCTCTCATTTACAGTGCCCAGTTGATCACGCCCAGTTATAGTGAAGGCATCACGATCGAAGCCTAATGTGTGGTGAACCATATTCACTCAGAACTGGGCTAAAACAAACACGAGCAGCAATACAAATCAAAAGTAATTTATTCCTGGACTCTGTCATGGTTTGCACTCCCACTTCGTTAGTTTCACTTCTGCCATCTTGTCCGAATTAGACGTTCTGTCTCCTCACCAATATTTCATTTCCTGTCACTCCTGCATGACACTATTTGCTCGTTGTCAAACCATGACCATAGTAAGGAAGCTACGTGTGCGCTCTGTGACCTGGTGGAGAAAACGGACTTTATTTCCATAGACAAAGGCTCTGTGTGTTTTCTCCAGCTAAGTCAGGACTGAGGAGGCCTCCCCCTCACTGGGCCTGTGACTGTCCCAGGAGACCTGACCCAGTCTTCCCAGTTTTCCTGTGCCTTTGTTGGGAGTTTTCCACAGATCTCTTGGCCCAGCTGCATGGCTTCATTCTTCCTCCTTCCTCCACATCATCCTCTCTTTTATATCTCCCCGATCCCAGCTTGAGAGACCCCGGCTTCCCCTCTGGGTGTTCCCCCTGGATGCCCCCTCGCTTCCTCAGAGCAGCCTATATCACAGTTTAGATTATTAGCTGGTGAACGCATGAGATGATTGTGTGGGCGAAATGCAGCAGTGGGTGGATATCAGAGAACTTAAAATCTTGGAAATGAGGTTTTTATTTGCTTTGATCACTGGTCCAATTTTTACTCCAGAATAAAACTCTTTTGTGTGTTTGACAATTAACATCCTGAATGATATGAATGCAGTGGTCCACACATTCTGTCGTTATTATATCCTCCTCATGTTGGCAGAAGAGACACAGGAGAGTTTAGTTTTTTCTCTGGGGAATGTATAAAAGAAGTGAAATTGGAACTGAACTGAACTGAACTAGACAAATGTAATTAAATTGTAAATATGATTTTGCTGATTTTATGAATTAGTATACCTAATGCAAGTGTTCTGAATCCAGTCCACCATGTCCAGAGTAAGACATGGATCTGTGACTACTCTTTATAATCTGAATGTTTTTTCTTAGATATATCTACCTCTGGCAGAAACGGTGCCTCCTTGATGAGTGATGATCACTTGTTTTGACACAGAGACCCAAATCTCACTTCATTTATCTGAGTCATTGCTCCACGATCTACGTTTCTCACAGCCAAAATGTAATGCGACCCACATTTATGTCCCACCACAGCGACTGAGTAACAGTCTCACAGGTTTCTCCAAATGTCAGAGAAAATGTCAGAAACTCACTGTTTGGAAAGTTAATTTTTTACACAGTGGTTGATGTATGTGGGATTGATACGTGTGCTCTTCCCACCACATGTAGCGCTAGAGCACATGTCGCTGTGGATAAGCTCTTATCTGTTGGTCAAACTACTTTTCTTTCAACCAGATCAACTTTGTGTGTGTAAGGCTCATTTTACTCACAGCTCTCTGTCTCTTCTGCTTCTCTTTCATCCACATATTTGCCTGTGTAACACATGAAAGAAATTCAAATATGGGAGCTTCATTGAAATGACCTAGTTGTTTTGTTTCCCCTCCCTCAAATCCACAGGGGAACCTGAAGACTAAATGGGTCTCTGCACTGTTGCCTCTGCAAAAATAAAATCAAATCCTACCTATGACAGAATTTGTATTTTCATCCCAAACAGGAAATCTGGCTCTGTGTGACAGTGATTTGTGACATTGAATGTATTTTGGTGCAGACGGAGGCTGCTGGCCTCAGTTGATGTTCCTGTCCTTCACTTGACTTAACTCAGGCTGTGCACACCTACACACACACTGCTCGCTCATAGACACACATGTTCACCCACCCACATGTGTGTGTGTGTGTGTGTGTGTGTGTGTGTGTGTGTGTGTGTGTGTGTGTGTGTGCATATATTCACAGCCTGCAGTGGTGAAAATCAATGCAGTCAATAATATGTACTCTGGACTGTTAGAGGTCTGCAAATCTTTCAAGGAGACATTTCCTGAAATTGCATGTGAAGGTTGCATCTGTCAAACGCAATTTCAGCGAGTGCATGAAATGGAATGTTTGAATGATTGAAAGGGTAAAAAACTTAATTAGACCTTTCTTTTGAAGGGTGAGCCAATCTATGAAAAAAAAACTGTTGAATTACTAATACAGTCAAGGGCGATTAATTTAGAAGAGAATAAATTAGTGATTGGATATTCTGATATTTGAATTATTGATCCTGTGTTCACGGCCAGTGGATGTAAGCTGTCGGAAACATTTGTTGTTTTTCATGTCATATGTGTGCTGTGCATTTATGAATCTTTGATGTGCTTTTATCACACATTAAGTTTTTATCTCACATCCTTGACATGGGTGTTCCTCCTCTCTTGTTGATACAGGTTCACTTGCTCTATGTCATGAAAGACTAGACAGCCTCCATTCTGTCCTCTGCTTGAATCCATGCTAATGTGGCTAATTCCCATCGTCCCCGTGCTACAGGCCACACTTCATCTGCTCTCTTCAGTAGACGTGTTGGCTTCGATGTCACACTATGCTGAGATCTCCTTCTCTGACCGCTCTGCACCAGGCGTCTGACGTACGCTTTATTACGACCAGGGATGGGATGTCTTTGTTTACATGTGCAGTGTGGATGTGTTCCTGCACATGTAAGCAAGTGTGTGTTGTTTCCGTGGTTGTGTGTACCGGACATGGAGAATGTGCCCGGTCTGCAGTGTGTTTCCTGCCTTCGTTTGCACGTCCCCCCCCCTCCCCTGCTCTGCACTTCCTTCCCTCCAGCACTCCGTGGTAAAATAAGCAATAACCTGACCTCCCTCCATGCTGGTGGTCTCCCACAGAGGATGTGAGATGACAGAGCTGATGACTCGCCTTTGTGAAGTATTTTTAATCCTGTTGATTGATTAGTTCGCAAAGATAAACAGTTGTGATAGTAACACGAGTCCGAGTGCTGTTTTCTCTATTTTTATGACTTGATAAGCTTACCTCGGATATTAATTATACATGCCAATACGATGTCTCTGTTAAACCATAATGGAGTTACCTCGTCTTGTGCCTCACCCTGAGTAATTATCTTAGCTGGGAATTTGCTTAGTGTGCCATTTCCATTGATGGAGAAATGAAAACTTCAGCCAGCTCTTGCTTTTCTTGACTAAGATCAGGCTGCACAATGACCGCTGTTCAGTCCAGTCCACATCAGGCCATACAATGCAGCCTTTTGTTGTCCTGATTCAGGCTGATATCATGCTGGAAACTATTTAGATGGGGATCACATGTTGTTAGGGCACGCTGTTTCTGAGATTCTCCTCTTACTCACTTAACGAGAGAATGTCAAACCTCCCGTATACAATGAGGTGCTTGTTTGTAGTCTCAGGACACATTGGGGAGGATTGGGTGCTGCACGAAAGCTGGCTGACTTCCCTTTGTTGTCTGGAGTGTATTCTCTTTGTACAACATGGGTTTAAGATGTTGTGTCAAACCAGCGCTACACTAGCGCCTTGTCAGAAAGTTTAAAGCTCATCTCATTGACCTCCTTATTACGTCTGGTGAGTAGTGCAAATAGAGATCTTTGACGAGGCCTGTCAGATTAGACCACAGTGTTCATCATTCAGTCTGGTTCGGCAGCCCTTGTCTAATTTAGAATAAGTATTATGGAATTAAGGCCAAGCCAATACAAATTATGCAAAAAAAACCCTTTTTGAAAAATCATTTTGAATCCAATTGCATTGATTTCATAATTATCATTTACTACTTGTCATGTGCAAACAGAATCCTACTTTAGTCTAAAGCCTCTCATGCCTCATGTGAGCACAATGGTATCATAAATTAAACATGCCGGTTCATTGCAGAGCCAGATGTGCAGCTGCAGCCATATTTTAATTTGGCCGACATCTACCACGGCTCTCTGTTAGCCTCTGACATGAGGTCAGGTCCTCTGGAGTATCATCGTCTTGTTGAATTTCATTAACCATCCATGTTAGTCATGCACATATTCTCTTTGCCCCGGTGTGGAGTGGTGCAGTAGGTTTCAGGAGCTGCTGAATTTTCCCACTCTGCGGTAGGCTCTGAGCTTCCTTGTTGGGAACAGCTGGAGATACAGTAAGTTGAAGATAAGCTTCTACGGCAAACAAAGAGGTTTCGGGTCTGGCGGCCTAAAACCGCCTGCTTATCAACCGCTTTATCCCAAAGTGTGATGAAGGCCTTTTCACTGAGAGCTGATTCACCAGGGTGTTACCTGATCTCACTGAAGTGGTCACAGTCTACACACAGCTCTGTTGTTATTGTATAGAACCATATCAAGTTGTTTTGGCCTGTGTGGTATATATAGCCCACGCCGAGGGAGTTTTTACTGCCAGCTTCTTCCTCAAGATTAGAGACACAAACACAGGTCTGGACTGAGACATGACACAGATTTACTAAGTGAGCCTTATTTTTCCACTGCACTGAAGACATGTCTATCAGTTGTGAGCTGAAACAGGCCTGTTAGCAATGCTGAGAAAAGAGGTGCTCCAGCTAAGCGGCCTCTGCTGTGTGCAGGATGGATGTCGTAAATAATTCACCTGTGCAGAATGACTAAATAATTAAAGTGCTGAATTAGCCATGCATGTAATAATATTTCACCTGTGTAGCAAACAGGAAGAAAACTTTGTGTAAGCAGAGCTGAAATTCTGTCTGTAAACACTCTGAGTTTAAAGTAATTATATGTCTTGGTTGCTGTGTTCTTTTAGCACATCTCACCTTCCCTTCATATTGATTTCCTGTGCAGGATATTGCTGCACATAGAAAGGCTGGGTCCTGCGCTGATAAAATAACCAAACGCAATTTTCTAGCACCTGCATTCGCCTGGCAATATAGCAGGCTTTGTAGAGGAAGACGGGAAGCGGTGCAGGCGGTGTGATGGTGAAAACAGATATTGCTTCTGGTGGTGGTCATTTCATGCACAGAGATAAATAGACGCATCCAGTTCCATCAAACTAGTTTTGATGTGCGCAGCTTTTGAGGGTGTTCTCACATGTGCTTTTGACAGAAAAACAGCCCACTGCGCAGAGATCTGGAGCAGGATGTTTTTTATGTTGGTCTACAGTTTCATCCAGACGTACATTTGCAATTGAGCTCTATAAATACACCACATGCACGTAGCCTGCTGTTAGGAGGCCATTTATACTTTCATGAGCTATTCATATCTTTGGCACTCGATCCTGTCATTTAGTAAACAGGGTTATGACAGTGAGTGAGTCTGGCAAAGGGCCCGATACAAATCTGTCACTCCAGGCT
The DNA here is from genome assembly GCA_037975185.1 of Centropyge bicolor. Taxonomy (NCBI): domain Eukaryota; kingdom Metazoa; phylum Chordata; class Actinopteri; family Pomacanthidae; genus Centropyge; species Centropyge bicolor. The sequence continues at coordinate 583,912 of JBBMOC010000042.1, forward strand.
GAAGCCATTGAGACTAAAAGGTTAAGTCTCCATTGTAAAATCCCACTGAGTGCTGACAGCCGGAGCTAAAGATCTGTGGAAAACCTGAGAAAAGGCACAAGCTGTTGCACCCTTCTTCGCCGGGTCTGTCTGCCATGCCCACCCTCAGCCAGCCACCTTGCCAGTCCCAGCAGCCCCACCCGCCCACCATGCCTACCCCACAGCTAGCTGTGACACTTGATCTCAGGGTCAGCTGCGATGGATATTTCTGCTGTGTGTGTTTTTTAATGTCGTAAGGGCTGGTTTGATGTGACAGCCTGTCACATGTCACTAGGGTCAATTCAGATGACTGCAGCTTTACTGGTGCTCAGTTGCACTTCACTCTCTGGCCTGCGGCTCTACTGGAGTATTTTCTTCTCTGTAAGATGGGCAGAGAGAGAGATAGGAGAGGCTTTAAACCCGGACCATGGACCACAGCTCAGTTTTATTTTTGTTGAGGAGCAAATTATGTGCGGAAGCCATTTGTTAAAGTCACACTGCTTATAGCCAGATATGAAGAGACACATTAGAGAAATGCTCTACTGCTCACTCCCTTGGTTATATCATATATGTAACTCTGTATAAAATCAACTTAAACAACTGGTTAAGTGATCTGGCATTAATATCTTCTCTGCAATATAACACGTTTATTTTAATGCCTATTCCTGTGCTCAGTTCCTGTTCTCCTGACTGGAATAAAATCTCAGTGGCTTTGTAGTTTTGCAGCTTCTTAATTCGCCCTGGTCGGAAGCACAATGTGCTATATAAAGATCAAAAGCATCGTTCTGCAATTAATGTGCAGATGGGCCTCAGATGCCTGCAGGAAACACACGCCTGCAGTGTTACTAAGTGCAAATGATTTATGTTTGGATCATCCGTTGGGGTGGATTGTCGGATCTGTTGCTTCTTCATATTGTTTCCCACATGCCTCCACCCAGTCACTAGAATGATGTGGTCATGCTCATCATTACGAAATCCCATTTAAGAGAACTACAGCTACTGTATGTTGAGGTTGATTTCACAATGTGAAGTGTGTCTGATCCAGATGGCATTTCGTTTGAGGAAATGCCTGATTTGCTTTGTATGTCTTCTTATGTTGAATGTTGAAGAATGTTTTGTGTTATGTTAGCAAGAGAGTAACGTAGGGAGAGTGACTGCCTGAATAGCCTAGTTTCCCTTCATTGTTTCCAGTTGAGCATTGCCTCCAGCGTGGAGTGAAACGTAAGAAACAATGCATAGTAGGAGCATTTATGGTGAATGACTAACTGTGACAGTATGGGGAAAACCAAACACAACCTGTTTGTGCCATTAGGTTTCCAGTAAGACAGTAATCTGTTCGTCAATCTGGAACCAGCTTACATTACACAGAATTATAACAGCATTACTTGATATTGATATCCTATCTAATACATAGAAAAATATTGAGGAAGCACTACAGTAATTTGATTCTTGAGTGTTTGAAAAGTTGACCTGTAGCGAACGAAGAAGCCGAAGAAGCATGCAGGAAGAGAAAGAGGATGAAAGAGGGAAGGAGGTAACAAAAGCCTGAGGCCAGGAAGCGCTGCAGTTCTCAAGAATGAGGTATCCGGACTTCTCACTACCCAGATTAATGAGGTCATCCATCATGGCGCCTGCCCATGCATGCTTGTCTGCAATTCCACCCATCTACTGTCCACCCTGACTCTGTACTCCCTGCCGATTACAGCAGGCCAGGCCCTACCTGGGCAGCCATCTGAGCCTCTGTCAACCTGAATGACACGGCTCTGTCAGCCACCCTCGGTGTGGCTGCAGCAGCCTGTAGAGTCGAGCACACTGCAGAGTACACACAGTACCCGGAAACCAGCCAGCTCCTGTCCATAATGGTTAGACTTCATGTGGTTTCCTCCTCTGCCATTTTCAGCTTGGTTCAGTTTCAGCCGGAGATCTTGAGGAATGTGGATATGGCATGGTCTGAGATTAGAAACGGCCCCAGATAGAGACGATTTCAAGAATGTGCGAGATGATGTGTTTAGTTTGAAAAGCTCTTTATTTCTCTTCTTGCACAGTAGTGAGTAGGGATGTTTTAAACATGCACAAAACGAATCCAATAAAAGAGGTCAAAGCCAGGTTACTATTTTATTTATGATGAATGTGAAACAGGAGGGCGATGCTCTCTTGCAAGTTCTCTGTGCATATTTGAGGCGTATGAGCGGTGGATTAAAACTAGTTATGTGTACAATGAACAAGCGCAAAATGTAACACGACCCCCACCCTCACTAAGCTTCTCTAACCCCGCCTTGAGTGTGTTCAAGGTGGCACTTAGAGCCTCAGCCGCCGAGTCAGTCTTCTGTTTGACTTTAAGCTTCACCTGTGACAGCTGGGCCTCTGTTGTCATAAGCCAGTGCCTTTCTCTGCATGACTGGAGACCATTACCAAGTGATTATATTAAATGATGGCATGGAAAACTTCATTGGGCTTCACTTTGTATGCAGGACGTATTACAATAGATTTCATCTCCCCAGACAGAGAAAAAGAGTGCTAGTTATGCCTGTCAGCCCAGGTCATTATGGCCTGCTAGACGTCCCTGCACCTGGAGAGACGTCAGCTTGTCCTCTGTGTTTTGTCCGCCTGTCTGTCTTCCCCCGCCTAATGGAGAGAAGAAGTGACCTGGAGAGGCAAAGTCAGCCGCCAGAATTAAAAACAATCCATGCGAGGATTGTCATGGGTCTCGTGATTGAGTAGGAAGTGTTAGATTCGCGCGAGGCCCAAACGACGGCAGGAAGCCAATCCTGCGAGGCGCAGTGTAAAGTTATGGGCGTGGGCGTTTTCCCTCTTTAGATGTAATTCTTGAAGTCAAAACAAGTCTTTTCGAGAAACCAGATTAAATCACGCTGGTCCAAAGAATGCGGCCTCAAATCAGCTCTGGGAATGTAAACACTGTGGGAAACTATTACACGCTTCAAATTGTTGCCATACGACATCGCAAGCAGAAAAAAGGCTCAATCACCTTGAGAGTTAGATAAGACGTTGTGGTACATTAGCTGAGCAGCTGGCCAGGTTGAATGTCTTCAATAGTGTAGTGTTGTCTCACTGAACCATTGCTTTACAGTTGATTTTCTTTTACCATTGAACTTGACCATGAACAGATAACATACACTGTCAAGGGAGGGCTAATCCTCCAGCCTGGATAATTGCCAAATCCAGAATTCAATCAGCTCTGCTTCCCCCAAGGATATCTCTCCTCCTGAAGGACTTTGTGGCTCTGAAGGCTCGTCTTCCTCAGACGGGGTCCGGCCTCGAGTCCTACCTTCTGTGTGCACTGATTTCTAATTATTACTCGATAGAGAAAGACTGACATTTTTCTCCCTCAGAGTGAGAAATGAGTCGGTGGCTGTCACGGCCACGCTTGCGTCTGAACGGCAACGACGCCAACTGTTGCAGCCGAACTCCTCCTGAGACACGAGTCGCGGGCCCACGCCAGTCGAGCTGCCATGTTGACTTTGGAGGAGGACGAGAGAGAAAGGGGGAGACAGACTTTTAAGTCACTTGGCTTGGCTGTCTGTCGAACGTCGGAGGTTTACCTTGGGCTGTGACCAAATGCGATTACAACCCACTGATCAGCAGGCTAATGGAAAACCATAACAATAGCTGCATGGCTGCGTTAATGCATCACCTTTTACTGACATCTTCCTCCACTTTTATGTGTCTAATAGTTTTCGCTCTTGTGTGATCTCCACATGCTTAATGCCTCTGGTCTCCCCATCTATTCTTTAAAGCTGTCAGATCTTTTAGCTTCACTCTCACCTCATTTACATAGATTGTTTTTTAAGTCTGTCTGTGGGGGGTTAATCTGGCTTGCGAGTAGACAGCAGGCATAAAGAAATGATAAGGCTCTAATTGCCTGTAAATGGCAATCGCTCACGCAGAGACCACATGCAAGTAAGGAAAAAGCCTAAAGCAGGAGGAGAAGTGCAGTGCAGGAACAATCACAGTTGTTTTGTTTGAGTTGTTCAACCCATCTCTCCATCGTTCTCTGGAGGCCGAGCTGCACCGACGCAGCATTCAGGGAAAACAGAGTTGAGTCAGGAGGAGCCAGAGCTTAAGCAATCAAACAATGTTTAGCATGGAGGAAAATTAGGTTCCCTCGCTGTCTGCTTTCTCTTCTGTCTCAGTTTGTTCCAATCTGCGAGCCTGAAGCTGACGGCCCCTCCCTGCACTGATCTGCTCTATATCAGGAGCCCCGCTGTTTGAACTAATGGCGAAAGTAATTAAATGTCGGGTGTTGTAGCCCGGGGCAAGAGAGAGGGCTGTTGTGCACAAGCAGAGATACTGGTGTTGGTTTTGCATTTCCCTAACGTCAGTAGCTGTGATGATTCTTCTCAGTGCTTTTAAAGGCAGATGACTTTGCCGTCTTTCTTCAGTAATATGAAAAAAGCATGACTGAGGTCATCTCGTTTTGCCCTTTCACTCCAGTCACTGGACCTCATCCGCCCATCTCTCTCTCTGTTTCCCACACTCGGAAGTCTCTGACTCTGCAGCAGCCAGCTTTAGTCCGGTCTGCCTTTGCTAATCTGGTCTCACAGTCCAGACAATGTCACTGGAGGTCAAACAACATTCAATATAAAAGCCTAATGCGTGCACAAGACCGAAGCCTTCCAGAGTAACTGTGAGTGAAAGATGAAACCCCACTATAACAACTTACAATGCAAATTGATGCATGCCATCTAGTTTTTTTTTGCCTCTTGTGGCACTCTCAATAACTTTCCTCTGGCAGAATTGTCAGCAAATATTATAATACCGATGCAAGTGTCCTCCTGTGAACTGGTGAATCGAAAAATATCTGATGAGAGCGAGGCTATGTTTAAATATTAACACACTGGCGATGACCCCTGCTGCCCTCGGTCTGAGGTTTTCCTCCTGTCTCTGCTGAGATCCACTGACAACACTTCCCATCATCACTTGGGCTAAAACAGAAGCCTGTGGTGCGTTGAAATGGCAACGCAAAGCAGATGTGGTTGCAAGAAGCCGTGGACTTTTTTTTTTTTTTTTTCAAAGAGCTGGATCTGTAACAGGAGAAGTGAGGACGTGACCTGTTGTGACTGCTCAGAGCTCAAAGCCCCTGATGTGACAACAAGACTGAGTGTGTGACGAGGACATTTTAACTAAATGAGACTGTGAGACAGAAATAACTTAAGGACTGGGATGGCATTTTTTAAATTCATTTGGTTTTGTAACAGCCCCGTAGCTGAGGAGACACCCTCTTTCGCAAGTTTACACATTCGTGCTTTGCAGAAAGGTGGTCATTACTGTGTGCATTCCTCTCGTCTGCAGAGTAAAAGATTGCTTTAAAAAGTAATGAATGCATAATCTAATATGCATACACACACACATTTTGGTAGGATACAGCTTGATTGTTTGATGTGCGTGTGATGGCTGTGTGCTGTTAAGGAGGAGAGGAGTTTTCCGTGGGAATAATTAGAATAAAGAAAACGACAGGAAATGAAGCACCCGGCCCAGAGAAGTGAGGTTAGATGGTGGTAAAGTAAAACGAGCAGCTGGTGATAACAAGGCTGCAGCTACAGGCAGGCTGTGTGATGGTGAGGTTTATTGTGTACCTCCTTGGGCCCACAGGCCCTGTCATGGGAATGCATACATAGTCATTAGGCTGTGATAGATCTCCTGGAAGCAGAGCAACGTTTAACCACAAATGGGGATTAAGATGGTTTTTAACTGTAGAATTAAGGGATTCGTTTTAAGACTGCAAACTTCCTCACACTCCAGCACAAATATTTACTGCCTTTTTTTTTTTTTTTTAATGGCTCTGTGAGCTGTTTTGGGGAAGGGGTAAACAGCTGTAGACTGTTCCCCTTTACTATCTAATGAACAGAAACATGTGAACGCCCATGCTTGATTTAAATAAGGGGCCTTAGCACCCTCTTGTGAAACAATTTTGCAGCACCAAATCATCGCGACCATCATGTTTTTAGCTGCAAACAAAAAACCTTTAAATTTCGATTTGTGTGTAATGGAAGTTACCTAAGATGACATGTGATTCATTGAGACTTGCACTAACGTCATCCTCTCCTCCTCTGTCTGTGCAGCTGGCAGGCCTGGGGTGGGACAGAGAACATGGCTGAACCACGGCGGGAGAGCACCAGCAGCCTGCAGAGGAAGAAACCTCCCTGGCTCAGACTGGACATTCCCACGGCTCAGATGTCACTAGACGAGCCTCCCACTTTTGTTCAGGTGCTCTCTCTCGCTGAGTTTTCCTTTATTGTCACCTCTGTCATTTTTGTCATGACCTGCATTCACACTTTACCTACGTGTCCTTCCTCGTGCAGCCGATGAAGAGGCAAGGGTTCCTGCGCAGTATCAGCATGCCAGTGGAGACCTCTCACCTCCAGTCCCCACCCCGCGACCTCTTCGACACCCGGCGGCCTGTCCTGCAACGCCAGTCATCCATCACTCAGACCATAAAGAGGTAAACGCTGTTAGCAATACACTGGATTTATGTATTAACATCTTGATGTATGTTGTTTGTAGCACGCTTCAGGATGATAATATGAAGCTTGCAGATATTTTGTTCTTATACATCTGATAGGCTGCAGTATGTGTTATTTTGAGTTTGCAGATTATGGAATGAAAAGCTATTTAATATAAGCACATGCTTGAGATTCCTGAGATAAATGGAAGATGTTGGCAGCCTGCGTCTCCCTGCTTTCCTTACCTTTTTCCAAATTGCATGGCTGTTTCTAATTAAACATCTTAATGTCATCTGCCTGGTAATAGCTTTCCTGATATTGTAAATCTCAATAAAAAAGCACCAGTCTCATCCTAACCGTCTGCTTTGCTCTCTCTGCATGATGGCTACAGCACTGTCCGGCTGCACTTTTCCTTCTCACTGCCTGTTGTTGTCTTCTCTCTTTCCTTCTCCTTCCTCCTGTTCCTTCCCGCCACCTTCCGGCCCTGCTCTGCCTGGTCACAGCAGCAGAAGGGTGCACTTTGAGCGGATTAACACGGTGCCCATTAAGGGCCAGCGGGCTGCTCGCCGCAGCATCAGGAAACATCACTCGCTCTCCAGAACCCTGCTCAGGTACGGCAGGAAGCCCCTCGCATGACTGCAAGTGGAGTCAGATGTGTGTACTTACTTATTTAGTGAGGATACTGTGTGTATGTTTAGCTTGCAATGTTATATATGACCATCGTGACTAATTTAAATTTAAAGAGGCCACATGAGACACACATCACAAGATGCACAAGAACTGTTGTTTGTCAATCAGTCACCGGCTTTTGCAGCTGTGTGTCACTGCCGCAACGACTTCTTTTGAAATGAGTCAGATGAGGACGTGAAACCAAAAGCATTTTCCTGTTACAAATTCCTCTTCATTCAGAGTTACAGTAATGACCCACTGGGGCAGTGTCTGTCACACAGCATTCGTCACAAGAAGTTGCTGCTTCTGAGTCGTACTTGTTAGTGAGCCACTGTTTGAAGGCTGACATGCCGGGTCAGGACTAAATTCAACCATTCTCATAGAAACCAAGGTTAGCGAGGACACTGTCCACTGCTCCAAAGAATGGCACGCATATGCTAGAATATTAGTGTTTTGAACATTACTGTACAATCATGTCAGTGACCCTGACAGAAAGACTGAGCTGGTGAGGAATAGATTTCGAACTGATTTTCACTAAACATTCACTCTGCAGATGGTAATTAGTGTAGAAACGACTCGCTTGCCTGAACTTTCCTTTGAAGAATTTTTCCACTTCCACTTCCTGCCCTCGGGGTGCAGTAACATTGTTTGCTCTGGTACTTATTAGGCTTCAAGTTCAAGTTCAACAACAACGTGATTGCATGTATATTCATCAAGGTTTAGTTGAAGGGGTTGAGGATGTGGAGTCAGACACAATTAAACATCCCTCATCATCTGATTTGCTTTGTCAGGAAGCTCTGAATAAGCTGGATTTTATTTGCAGCGTTAGAACTCCAGTGATCCGTCTCTCGCTCTGTTTCTTTGACCTTTGACTCTCCACCATGCATTCAGTGTGTGTGAGAGTGCGTGTACCTGGCTACCTGTCTTTCCCGGTGTGTCTGGACATAAACATGCCCAGGCTTGTTTCCTCTACTCTGCCTATTATTTGCACTAGGGCAACTTTTTTTTTACATCCTGGGAAGTTTGGTCTGATAAGCCCCACACTTGTGTTCCAACCCACTCTTCCATACACAGGGCTCTTAACAATGAGTGTGTCTGTATCTCTTTGGCAAGTTTCACTGCGGCAGATAGCACTTAATCTCTGTGTGAGGAACAAAGCAGGTGTGACCCAGAGCTGAAAGGTCCGTGTTTGTGGTGTTAGGGGAACAGCGGACTGGTTTGGGGTCAGTAAGGACGGTGATGCCACCCAGAAATGGCAGAGGAAAAGCCTGCGCCACTGCAGCCTGCGCTACGGGAAGCTGAAGCCACAGGTGATCCGAGAGATGGATCTGCCCAGCCAGGACAACATCTCCTTAACCAGCACTGAGACCCCACCTCCGCTCTATGTCCCCTCCTCACAGCATGGCATGCAAAAGGTAAAGGAATATATGGGTTGCTTTGTTAATGCTGCTCTTATTTGAATCCATATTTATTCTAAGAAATATGTTGTGGAAAATCATGTACTTGAATTTGATGTTTTAGAATATATCAACTGGGATGTTAACTTGACATATTACTTTGCCTCTTGTGTTAAATTGATCTTTAACATATGATAATGTTGTTTGCCTCTTTCTAACTACCACTTGTTGAACCCACCGCCCACCAGATCGTGGACCCGTTGGCACGAGGACGAGCCTTTCGTATGGTGGAGGAGGTGGACGGCTACAGCGTGCCTCAGACCCCCATCACCCCCGGAGCCGCCTCGCTTTGCTCTTTCACCAGCTCCCGCTCAGGTCTCAACCGACTGCCTCGCCGACGGAAGAGAGAGTCTGTGGCAAAGATGAGCTTCAGGGCCGCAGCAGCGCTGGTGAAGGTGAGTCAGAGGGATGAGATCCAATGAGAAGATCAAATACAAATATGTGCAATGCTTGTAAAAATGACACTGTCTATATGATAAATAAAGAGGAAAATAAGTTGGTAAAAAAGGTTATTCCTCTCTGTACTTATAATCAACTCTGATGGAAAGTCTTTATCTTAATCTTTATATGTGTGTGTGTGTGTTTGTGTGTGTGTGTGTGTGTGTGTTTCTCAGGGGCGCTCATTACGAGAAAGCACTCTAAGACGGGCCCAAAGACGCAGCTTCACCCCAGCCAGCTTCATGGAGGAGGACATGGTCGACTTCCCTGATGAGCTGGACACATCTTTCTTTGCCAGAGTAAGACAGGAAAACAAAGCTGTCATACTGTCCTTATTATGTGACCATGTTTATGTCTAATTTAGTGATATTTCTCGTTTTCAAACCCGATGCGATAACAGTGTTTTGAACCTCTTCTCACTATGTTCTTTCCACTATGTTTTTCCAGGATATTCTGATGCAGGAAGAATTGTCCACGTATGCAGACGAAGTGTTTGAGTCTCCGTCTGAGGCGGCCATGAAAGAGGCAGAGCCCAGCAGCAAGAAGGATGAGACGGAGCTGACAGGCAGCGCCCTAGATAAGACAGAGCTGGAGAGGAGTCACCTCATGCTGTAAGTTACTGAAGTGTGGCCACAGTGTTCGTCGTTCAGGCTGTGCTCACGCCGACATTTTTGAAATAATGAATAATGATGACCCATCCATGTTACTGGAAAAGTTTTCACTGTGAGAGTTGCACATAATGGCAAACCAACCAGCATGAGTAGATGTAAAAAAAAAAAAAAAAAAAGAAATTAAAGAGTCTGTTTTCTCAGCTTTATTGATAACCAATCTGACAGAAATCTGAATATATTGATCTGGTTGGTGATACAGCCTGATGATATCCCTGAACCATTACAAGTAATCAAGTGGTTAAAAAAATTCAAACTGTAATTTCAATGATCACATGATGAAGAAATCTTTGCTGAAACGACTCATTTCCCTTCTGTCACTCCCTCTCGTCTCCTCTGTGAACTCCTCCAGACCTCTGGAGCGAGGGTGGCGTAAAGCCAAAGAAGGAACCCCAGGACCACCAAAGGTGCCCCTGCGGCAGGAGGTGGTGAGTGTCACCGGACAGCGGCGTGGGCAGCGCATCGTTGTGCCCGTCAAGAAGCTATTCGCCCGAGAGAAGCGGCCTTATGGATTGGGCATGGTCGGGAAGCTCACGAACCGCACCTACCGCAAGCGCATTGACAGCTACGTCAAGAGGCAGATAGAGGACATGGATGACCATAGGTACTGCACGTCCCCACGTATCGGACTAATGAGCTCCGTCTCTCTGCTTCCCTCAGTGGGTGACACTGATGGATGATGAGCGCTGCTGTTCTTTTTTTAAAATACACGCTCTCTGTCTCCCCTAGGCCTTTTTTCACATACTGGATCACCTTTGTCCATTTGCTCATCACCATCCTGGCAGTGTGCATCTATGGCATCGCTCCAGTGGGTTTCTCCCAACATGAGACGGTTGATTCTGTGAGTAACGGCTCAACTGTGATGTGATGTGACTTTCACAATTTTTTTTATCTCATTACAACTTATTTTATACTGATTGTGCTATTTGTGGTTTGGATTTCTTCCGATTTAGGTTTTAAGAAACAAAGGTGTGTATGAAAATGTCAAGTTTGTACAGCAGGAGAACTTTTGGATCGGGCCGGGTTCGGTAAGCTTTCTTCTCTTTGTAGTTTTTCACACATAAAAAAAAGAAAGAACAAGCAATAATCATGCCTTTACATTTACATGTATTTGATAAATATTACATTTTAGACTTTTGCCTTTATCTATCCATTGTTAGGAGTCTCTGATCCACTTGGGGGCCAAATACTCTCCATGCATGCGGCAGGACAAGCAGGTGCATGATCTTATCAGGGACAAGAGAGCTATCGAACGCAACTCTGCCTGCTGTGTGCGGAATGATCGCTCCGGCTGTGTCCAGACCTCAGAGGAGGAATGCTCGGTCTGTAAACAAACCCAGCTCTTATTTGTCGTCAATGACCTTTATAATTCAACGACTGATGGAAGTTGTGGGCAATCTAACCCCCTCTGCCTGTGGTTTTATTTCTAGAGTACTCTAGCTGTGTGGGTAAAGTGGCCGAGGCATTCCAGCACTCCCCAGTTAAATGGTAAAGACAGACAGTATGGCTCTGTGTGCCATCAGGACCCCAGGTACGATATAATTGCATAGTTCTTTCATTTCAATGTGCACAGTATGAATTAACTGACACCGGTTGGTAATTATGTGTTTGTTATTGTTTATTTCATTACAGGATATGTCTGGAGCCTGCCTCAGTTTCACCTCATGAATGGCCTGATGACATCACCAAATGGCCGGTGAGTACATTAAAACCCTGTCTGGTATTCAGACATAAAGCAGAGACTCAGAGGATGGAGATTATAGATCAGGCTGTTGTAAAGTTATTCCACAGGTTTAACTACGATCTGACCTCGATTGAATGCTTGGAGGAATTAATTGTCTTTGTTCCATTATTTAAAAAATTAACAGATTTGTTTAAAGGAACATAGTTAAAACTAGAAAACAATTACATAACGATTGGTGGCGTCCTTTCGGGCAAATATGCAAAAGCATTGCAGGAATCACAATGGTGATAATTTGCCAGTGGATGATTTTACGAGCAGCATATTTCAGTCTTCATTCTCAGTCTAATCCAGTGGTAGAATTGTTTAACAACAAAGACAGGTTAGTCTTCTTTCTCAGTGATATGCTACTGCTGTATTATAATCTCAATAAAACCCACACACAATTTAAACAAACCCGTTTGTGAAGGGTGTGTGGCAGAGTTGTACAAATAGTTTTTCTCTCTCACTACTCCACTGTTTGGTTTGAATGGGGCTCTGGGATAGATTATGAAGTGGCAAAAATTCACCCAGACAGGTTGTATATAACCTAACAAACTGCTCCGGCTTTCAGATTTGTACCAAGTACAACACAGGGAACCACACCAACCTGCCTCATGTAGACTGCACCATCACCGGCCGACCCTGCTGCATTGGAACCAAAGGGAGGTGAGAAGAGCACACAAATGAACCTATGACAAAAATGTATCCTGTGCTCCTGAGATACACAATGTATGACTGGTTTCCTAATAAGTAATTGCTGCTTGTTCTCTTTCAAGGTGTGAAATCACATCCCGGGAATATTGCGACTTCATGAAGGGCTACTTTCATGAGGAGGCGACTCTCTGCTCTCAAGTAAGCAACTTTCTCCTTATTATACATTATCATGGTAAAAAAAAAGGGAGCAAAGCTGTTTAATGCAAAAGTGCAAAACTTAATTGGGCTGCATCTGTTGCTATTTTTAACCTGGTGCACTATTTCAGTACTTCCTCCAGACCAAGCAAACATTTCCGTGTAGGAAATGTGTAGAGTCTTTATTTGCATGACATCTGTGATCTTTGATTGTCACATTGATAAACTGTGTCACGCTTTTCTTTTCCTATGTCCTTCTGCAGGTGCACTGCATGGATGATGTATGTGGACTGTTGCCTTTCCTCAACCCTGAGATCCCAGATCAGTTTTACAGGCTCTGGCTCTCACTTTTCCTGCATGCTGGGTGAGTCAGTCGCTGTCAGGAAGAGACGAATTTGATTGTACTATTGAGAGTTAAATTCAGATGGTTCTTTTGAAATTATTATATTTTGTGTAGTTATTTTTTAAATCAATAGAAATTGGATCAAAATGAAAAAAAAACTGTATGAAGCACTTACCTTCCATAGTACAAATAAAAACCTTGCTAACCAGGAGCACAGTGTAGCACATAAGGCCAAGGTATGAATCAGCCGAAACATAATTTTAAAAGAGCTGAGCTTTATCTCAGCCTAATACACTAGATCAGTGTTTTCAAGGCCTGTGTTTGTACCCAGCGGTGAGGAACAGGATGATTAAAAGATCCGAATCAGTGTCAGGTTTATTGGCCAAACACGATTCACACATAGAAAGAAATTGAGTTCAGCTGTCAGAAGCTCTTGGTACATTCGTAGTCACATCAACAAGAAAACAGATGCACAGGAAGATAAAGGGGCATTCAGGAAATATGTAATAGGCAGATTAATATAAACAGAAGGCAAACAATGAACAGTAGAACAAAAAAACACACTGTGGCTACAGGTGAGGTTATTAGTTGTTAACTGTATGTATATGAAATGCGTGAGTGTGAGACAGCACAAAAAATATTGTAATAAATATATGTGCTATCACTGATAACTGGATAAAATATTTTTACCAAAGTACTCGGGTATTCCTGTATTTAGTCAGCACAAAGAGTTGACCTCACTGTTAAGAAGAGCGGTGCTTCATCTTCACGCTGTCTGTTATCTGTCTCCTGGGTAATTAAACAAAGTGCCCTCGCTACACGAACCCATTAAGCTTCAGTGAGATAGAGACCGATTTTGTTGATGGGCAAAGTCATCAGGCTGTTGAGGGGGGTTTGACTCTTCTACACAGGGGAATTATCTTCCCGGCACGTGCAGCTTTTTCGCCCACATACTCGCACATATTGGTCACATTGCACAGGCATGAGCGCTTTGTCCACGTCTGTCCTCCCAGGATCCTTCACTGCCTGGTGTCGGTGGCTTTCCAGATGACCATCCTGAGGGACCTGGAGAAGCTGGCGGGCTGGCTGCGCATCTCAATCATTTACATCCTCAGCGGCATCACTGGCAACTTAGCTTCGGCCATCTTCCTGCCCTACAGAGCGGAGGTGATCACGCTCGCACAGCATCAGTGCATTTATGAGTCATACTATGTGTGTCAGAGATACCTCTTTGGGAGGTTTACTAAGAACACCATATAATGCAAATAGCTTGTGTTGTAATGTTGGTGAACATATTTTTAAAGTTTCTCTCTGCTGTCTGTGCCTCAGGTGGGGCCAGCCGGCTCTCAGTTCGGGATCCTGGCCTGCCTCTTCGTTGAGTTGTTTCAGAGCTGGCAGATCCTCGCCCAGCCCTGGAGGGCCTTCACCAAGCTGCTGTGTGTGGTGCTCTTCCTCTTTGCCTTTGGACTGTTGCCCTGGATCGACAATTTCGCCCACATTTGCGGCTTCATCTCCGGCTTCTTCCTGTCCTTCGCCTTCTTACCCTACATCAGCTTCGGCCGCATGGACCTGTACCGCAAACGCTGTCAGATCATCGTCTTCCTGCTGGTGTTTGTCGGGCTCTTTTCAGGCCTCGTGGTGCTCTTCTACGTCTACCCGATCAAGTGCGAATGGTGCGAGCTGCTCACCTGCATCCCTTTCACGGACAAATTCTGCGAGAAGTACGACCTCAACGCTCACCTCCACTGAAGCATCTGACAGTGTGAGCACGACAGGAAGGCAACAGGTCAAAAGATGTGGACTGACCAATGACATCAGCCAGTCTGTGTCTCCACTCTGCCCCTGTGTGGACTGGGGGGCCGTCCCCTTCTCTGTGAACAATGACAATATACTTGTGGTTTTTTTTTACTCTTGTCTGTATGAATACCTATGCCACTCATCTTAAGGACTTCCTTTTATCACCTCCCTGTTCACCGGTAGTCATTGTCACTCCTTCACATGTCCAGTGAAACAAAGGTATGGCACTTCTGAACCTCATCAAAGCTCCCAGCTGCCCTTTACACATGAGGCAGGAATTAGAGAAGCCAGTGCTGGTACAGAGAGAAGGATATTTTTTTTACATTCACAGTCCAGAAAAAAGTTTTATTATTATTCAGGCAACCTCATACAGAAGCAGGGACAAAAATCAAATATTGATACCTTTGGTGCCTTGTTGATAAATGTACCAACTACTGCCATATTTTTGTTACATTATGCTGAGCACTCGAATGTTTTCTTTTATTTGTTTATTGCTTCTCAAGAAGTGATGATTGTTTTGAACTCGGTAGTGTTTTAGCTACCTGTCTACTCACATGTAACTGAAAAAAACAACAGTAAAAAAAAAAAATCTATAAATTAAAATGGTCTGTGACTTTCTCTAAATTACGTTGAAGTTCATTGAAATGATGCGACAAAATAAACAAAAAGAAGAAAAATTTCTGCTACAAATTTCCCATCGACAATCCAAGTGTACGTCCTAGAGTAATTCACTTTTATAATAATGAATTCATCACACATTTTGATTTATTTCGTCGACCAAAACACAACAGTATTTACAACTCCAAATGTCATGCTCTAAACTTTCAATTAATTGCCTGGATTACATTACAAACAGTGAAGAGTGAATGATTTGACGATTTAATACAAACCAGTAAATCAGTGGAAAAACATTAAGCTCACAAAGTCAAGATGCTACTGTTAACAAAAGGGATATAATTGGATGTTAATTTAAACTGCAAAGCCTCTGGTTCCTGTTTTCTTTTCTTTCTTTTTTGTGCATGAATCCATCCTCTCTGTCCTCACACAGTCCTCCCTCCTCGTTCGGTGGGATACTGTGAGGTGCTGACAGTATGAAGTCCAGTAAGACCTTGTTACCAATGCAGAGCTCTTTGCCTATATCTGTCCATCTGTCAGCTGTGTTTTGTTAATCTTATCTGCCCTGAGTCCATGTTAGAGGTGAGTATGTGGAAGGAGGGTGGGGTAGGATCTGACGGACTAGCAGCCGCTGTTCCGCCGCGCGTACGCCTGCCCACCCAGCGTGTACTCCATCTCCTGGAAGTGCATGTTGGATATGGAGATGGCGGATGGCCCTTTCTCCTTGAAGCCGGCCTTGAGGTAGAAGGGCACAAGGAAGTCCTCGCATATCAGCAGAGCTCGGCGGAGGCCCGGCATGCAGCGCAGGTACTGCAAGTAGCGCCACAAGAGGATGGAGCCTTTGCCTTGTTGGCGACAGTGACGGTGCACTGACAGCACGTGGATGTGCACAGTGGGGGTGTCTGGGACATGCTGAGTCATCGCCTCCTGGAGAAGAGACATCATATAGAAGCATTAATGACGTCAAAGCACACACGTGAGCCACAATTCACAAGCATCAGCACAAGTTTGTCAAAATCAGTAATGTTGGTCATATTGTCTCTCTGTATGTGTTCATACCTGTGAAAGCCTCTCTTTGTCCCAGCCAGAGCCGATGATGAAGGCTACCAGCTGTCCCTCCTCAAACCAGCCCAGCGACAGCTCAGGACACTGACTCAGGAAGTTAAGCACTTCATCCAGGGTGAGTGGACACTCTCCAGACACAGAGACGAAAGCTGGGGAGGGGGGGGGTGAAAAATGTTTATACAGTGGGTCATGTCCTGGATGTGATGCTGAAGATCAGACTACATGATGAAAGAAATGTGTTGTCTTTGAAGTTAAAACAGGCACTAAGATGATATTTAACCTCCAAATGATGTATTTCTGATATGATAGATTTCCTCAATGACAGAATAGAAACTACAATTGAGTTTTTACCTTTTGATACATATTGTTAAAACACATACTAGCTTATTTATATGGGGCCTAAGTTTTGATAAATAGTCTGTTGTGAACTTACCTTCTCTCTCAATCTCAAACACACTGATGGCGTCCTGTGGCGTGAGGTTCCTGAACTCGCTGGCAGGGAGCGTGTGTCGTCTCTGTCGCAGGGGGCTGACCACTCTGACCGGCGTCTTCAGAAAGAAGGGCTTGAGGAACGGCGAGCCGCTGACCTGCTGTGTCATGATCGTCTTTTCCAGGTACAAACTTTACAAATGATGCGAACCCAGTCGAGGAAACGTTCCCTGCTCTCTGTCTGCCCTGTGGCTCTGGCTGTACTGTCACTCACTTCAGGAGGCGAGATGCTGACCTTCCCGTGTCTGCTGCTCTCACCTCCTCCACCTCCTTATTCTCTCTGATCTCATACTGTAAAGTGGTCGTCTCAAAGTAGGATAGCTGTCTGTGCACGTGTCTCCAAAGTCTCTAAATCCCCTGCTCTCAAGTGACAGTTTGTTCTTCTGGGTATTTCTCTTGTGATTTATATTGTTTAAAACAGCCCAGTTCAGAGACAGACAAGTGTGTGGTTGCAGTTTTTATTGTGAATATTATACATTAATTTGGACTAACCTCAGCAATCATTTGTTATTTGTTTCACATTAATTAGACAAATCTTTGGTGTTTTTAGATATTCACTGTGTGATGAAAATCTTTTGTGTGATTGAGAATTTTTACATCAGATCAGATGAGAATACTCAGGCACAGAAGAAGCTGTTGTTCAGACGTGATGACAGATTAGTTTTCACCTCGCACATGTATGGCAGGCCGGGGATGAGCGAGAGGTGGCGTGACTGGATGCAGTGATAGGCTGATGTGGGCTAATTTAACTTTCCTGAGTGAGGGAGGGGAGATTTGTGTGGATTGCTGTTGGGATGATTTCATGCCTCAAAGAGGTTTAGCGCAGACTAATTAAATGAGAGAGGACTTGTTTTGGCTGCCCTGAGATAAACCTATTTATACAGACTTGTTTGATGAGACACATTCGAATCCTTTAAGTTGACTATATGTTAGTTTTTTTATGGAAAGATAAGCTCTATAATGTAAATTCTGATCTAAAGGAAAATATGGTCCTGTCTTTTATATAGGCTTTATTATTGTGTATGCAATTGCCTCATAGTTTAAAACACTATTCTCGGTTGATTTAACTTTTCCAAAAGCTTTTCTTTCACAACAACCTGTTTTTTTTTAAGTGGACTTAGTTTAGCTCTGCAGACAAAAACAAGCTTCAACCCACAATGGCCTGGCTCGAGGCTTAGCCCTGATATTGTTTAATGTAGCCTCAAGAGATCAAACCAAAATAGAATTGTTTTAAGGATTATTGTTTCACCCACTGCTTCTTCTTGGCCCTTCACCACAGCGATGAATGGGAAATCTCCCACGTCATCTGGACAGCCGGCCAATCGCAAATACGAGAACATCTCCGCGTGTGAGATCGTCAGAGGTGAACGCATGCACGGTCGTCCAGAGATGAAATGACCTTTCCTGACCTGCAACTCAGTCAATCTGTGTGGCCTGTGAGGGGAGGGGCAGTCGGCCTCTTAAAAAAGCCTGTTATAGCCAAACGAATGATGAGTTTTGAGAATCCCAGACACATGTTTCAGCTTTTCAGACAAGCTAATAAAGACAAAGAGTTTAGGAAAGGAGAGCTGATAGAAGATTCAACTGACTTTTATACATATAGAAAATCTCATTCACAGACCATCCCAGTGTCTTAGGCCCTAATCTCATTCATAGCGTGTGTGTGCGTGTACTCATACACTCGCTCGCACATTTTCTCAGTGTATTATGTTTTTACAGGCACTTGAGGCCACAGTGTAACTGAATCCTCGTTAAATTGTACACTGGTGTTCACCTGTTGGTCCAGCTGAGCAGACACTTAACCAGCACTGCAGAGGAATGTCATTAATGTTTGAAATGTGAAACACATGTTTTAAATGAGGCCTGATGCTACACAGTGGATCACACAGAATGAAAATCTATAAATAACACACAATCTACTGTGATCAAACACTATAGAATCGTGTCACAGTTTTAAATGTCCAATAATTTTCTGATCATATAAATGACGGGAAAATCTCGCTGTATATATTCACTCATAATTGAATATACAGGCTTTTTAAAAATGTTTACAAACACTGGTGATAGCAAGTTACAATCTTGTGTGTGTGTGTGTGTTGTTTTCATATTCAGGTGGAGGACTTGAACCTGACTACACACCATCCCATAGGTGAGTCCTGTCACCATGGAGACAATATTGAGGTCTCCATAGGTCCAGACTGTTTTTTTGGGGTTACAATTAGATTAAGGTTAGAGTTAGGGTAAACTCCAATATTACTTGTGTATGTGTTCCCTCACCATACTTTCCCTCCTTTTAACTCTAATTTAACGACATTTAGCTCATGTTACACCAACCTCTGACCATAAAGTTTATTAATCTCAGAACATTGTCTGAGTTGTCCTCTGTTATAATACTTTAGGCCCCAACATAAAGCCAAATTCAATAATTTATATATATCATGGTATTGCAGTGGATACAAAAATAGAGAAATAAATAAAATAGCATAGTGACAGATAAGAAAACAACCGATATTTGAAGTACTGAATCTTTGTTCTTTATTGTTATACACATGCTGCTATACACACGAGGAATGACAGGTATTGATTTTACAGAGAGCCACAAACCACCTACTGTGGAGTTATCCTGGATACCAGGTCAATAGTGGTCAGAACAGGAACAGGAAGGCACAGTGTCAAGTTGAAATGGCACAGAATAGGAGGGGGGGAAAGACAAAATAACCATGTTACTTAAAAGCAGTGAGAGGTTTGAGCCTCTACAAATTCACATGCAAATGCTAGCCCAATTATTAAAATGCAATATTTGCATTTATTGCATTGGATCTGTTCCTTCCAATCGAATGTACATTGAGACAACCCACTTGAACCTAAACACTCAGATTAAATGCATAATTGATACATGGCCATAACATAGTAAATGAACAGTTCAATTGAATATTGCGATAACAATAACAAGATACATTTTTCCAGTAGCATGAGGTTTGCGATAGAAAAAAAAGGCTCTGTACATCAGCATCAAAAATCCTGTCTATGGGCTGAAAACTTGTATATTGTAGCATTTATAAGAACACTGATGTCCGATGCAACAAGCAGGCAGCCATATCAATTCAAGGCACATAGATCTATATGCATGACGCTACACATACAGGACCAAGGTAAGTAAAGGCATTACAGCCACACAAACACCTGACCCCTTTTTTTGCAGCTACATCACATAAGCAGACACTGGTATTGCCACAAAGACTGTACAGAGATGTGCCACATCTACGACAAGCACACGTACTGTGCCATACTGAGTCAGCATACATGTAGCTGGAGCATCTATGCTTGTTGCAGGCTTTAGTTATCTTTGAGTTCAGCTGTTAGGATGTGAATCTATAGCTCTTATCGATTATCCATGTCTTAAATAATGTGCGTGTTAACTGAATACAGCTCCATTACTTTTAATATCAGGCTCTTTTTTCTTAAGCAAGTATACAATTTTGGAAGGAACTACACAGGATTCTAGTACAGTTATGATACACAGATATCACATCATTTGAAATAATAAAAAAGTGACATGTAAATGTTTAAGACTGCATTCAACGAATCTCATCATAAACTCTTGTTATAAGGAATGGATTATAAACGATTTTGTCAGAGTGCAAAATCAATTCAAATGGACACACAGATACATAAGTGATATTCTTTCAAATCAATTTCTGTCCATAACCCAAATCAACCTAACTGGAAAACAAGTTCTCAAGTCATTCATGTATTCCACTGATGAATGCAATATCCAAACACAAACTGCATTTATAAATTCTTCTGAATTTAGTGTCAAACAATGCATACAGAGTTAATTTAAAGTAAGTGTGCTTAAAAGCACCACCATGACAGGTAGTGAAATATCTCTGGAATCCACATTACTAGACCACAACTCTGGTCAAGACACACAACTGAACACCATCTGACAGTTAATGAAATGTTTTCAATGCTGGGGAAACAATATCTTATTTTTTTAAAAACATCAGTCATAGATTAAGGTACCAAGAGCATCTTTGAAGGGAGTCAAATTTCTTTTCTAATGTCAGACACTAATGGAATAAACACAGTCTTCCCTCAGTCATGGTTGACTTCCATTCAGGGACGTCGTCCGCTCTGATCACAGAAGCAGGAGACTGGGCTGGAGGGGAAAAGGAATAGAGGGATTGGATGATCTTTGTAAAGCATAAATCTGTTCTGATGGATGGGAGGGAAAAGGCTGGATCAGAGTCAGGGGTTGAGGTGCTCGTCCTCCATATGAAGGCTGCTTGTGGGACACAGGAGAGGCTGGCTGGAGCAGTTTGTGCTCTGACTTTTCAGGCTTTCTGTTGACTCTGATGACCCTGGAGAGGAAGCAGCAACAGATAAGCGACATGGCTCAAAGTGCACTTTCCAGTCAGACTTTGGAAACAGTGCTCATTCTCCATAAGATAAGGCTTGTAAAAGGAAATTCACGATAACCCCTGCTGGATCTTTTTCTAGCTGTGATAGATGGTAATGGATGTATTCATGGAGAAGAAGATTCAGCGAGACACAAGAGAAGCAGAGCAGACAGGAAAGCCTACATACCACAGTTATTCCTCCATACCAATAGAGCAGGCATCAGGACCTAGAGCTGCCCACAGTGAGGTGGTACGAAGGGAGAGGATGGCAGGGAACGGAAGAGGATTGACAGGAAATAGAGAAGCACAAAAGCACCCAGGTTAGAGGCAAAGCACAGGGAATCACAGCCTTGAGTTTTGGATTTAAGAAGAGAAATGTTAGAGANAAAATGAAAGGTCACGCAAATAAAACATAAATGAATTTTTACAGCACTGTGATTCATGTGTAAGATAATATCGTCACTGAAACCTTGGTTTCTTGGTTGTTTTTGTTCTCAATCCCATAGATCTCCTGTAAGAGGTAGCTCACACGGTCCACCTAGAAAGACAGAGCAACAGGATTTTGACATTCATGTTTCAGAAACACATGTGTTTCAAATTTTAGAAAAAGGTAAGAGCAGTGATGCACAACAACTCATTCATATATTTCACTGTGTTTCAATGTTATTTTCAGCCTTCAAGTATGTTAACGTGGACTTGACAGAAATCACTAATGTTTCATTTCCAAAGACAGATCACTGACACAAAAATCATGCATCTGTGTGAAACTACTTTGAGCTCTCTGTAATCTAAGTTTACATTCAATGTCTACTTATTGCCAGATTCCCAAGAGTCTCGGCACAGATTTTTCAAAAGCTGCAGATGAGTATGAGGGTCACTGATGCTCTGCATAAAACATCCGGCACTGCTTTAACAACAGGCTGTAGCACACAGAGTATGTGCTACAGAATTTACTGCCTTGGATTTAGGGTGATTAAAACACAGCAAATTGATTAAAGCAAAATGAGGATATCAGCTGTACATTCCACTTCCAACTGGGTTATATTGAAATAAGAACCTACTATTTGCTTCTGCTTCAGAGGCTTGACGGAGAAACTGCCATCAACATGCTAGATGGAAAAAAAACAAACAAACATGTTTTAGCTCCTGTGTTATACAGACTTAAATTATTTACTTCAGTTTAAATAGATACATACTCGTTCAAAGGCTGCCAAAAGCACGTGAGCATGTCCAAGGCAATCTTGAAATGAAAAGACAGCATCCTGGTTAAATGTGTGGTTAAGCTTACAGTTCATCTGCTAACAATGACAGTATGAATACAATTCATTATTTCCTGAATCTGCCTTCTACATTTGTACAGCCAGTCTCTGTGGAAAAGATACATTGTCCTGACTGCTGTGCAGCTCTAGTAACCTACCGTCCCCTTCGTCAACCACAGCTTGGATCACCATGGGAAACACTCCTCTGTCAAGGTCAAAGTTCAGCTTTGAGGGAAAAGAAACATATATTTTATTGTTCAATTTGTATCCATGTGTGTAATAAGTGAAACACCAGTGGAGACTCTATGTTTTAGTGATGTGTGATCCAGTAAAAAACTCTGCTGCAGATACTTACATCTTCCTCTTTCCACTCGCTGAAATCAATTTTGAAAGATGGCATGGAGAACTGTTGGCTCACCCCTCGTTTGTAATGCACAGTTTCAGAGACGAGTGATGGATTCTTTGGGCTGTACCTGCACACAGAGTGTTTCAGAGAAAAATGGTCAGTGTGCAGGAAGATGAAGGAACTGGACTTACTGGTTCCCGAAATTCTGTTTTCTCCAACTGGCAAACAGCAAAGGTTGATTGATTCATGGCTCATTTAGACACTTATCAATTGGAAAATTGTAATCAGTCATCTTTAAATACTCAGTACATTAATTATTGTCCCTTGAAAAACTGAAAATAAAGAACTCTGAATAGCATGAAACAGTAGTAATATCAGATCTTTTTGATTCCAGAAAATGTTATCATCTTTCAGTCTCATCATAGCACAATAACTCCAGTATGAACTATCTGATTACTCTGATCTTCTTCTAA
Source organism: Centropyge bicolor (assembly GCA_037975185.1). Lineage (NCBI taxonomy): Eukaryota > Metazoa > Chordata > Actinopteri > Pomacanthidae > Centropyge > Centropyge bicolor. Next base: position 606,985 of record JBBMOC010000042.1, read on the forward strand.
GTCTTATCTACTGTATCCATGGTGACGGCTGGTTGCTGAAGACTCACTGTATCTATTCTTGTCTTTGTGCTCGAAGGCTTGAATCTCACCACCCATAAAAAAGACTTTAAATGTCTGCAGCACAATGTTTCCACTAGAATGACGCTGCTGTGTCTGTGTAGATTCATCTGTTCACGTGGTCAAAATGTGATCAGCTGATTCTCTCACAGACAGATAGATGTTTGTTTAATTCAGATGAGGTTAATGGGACATTTACTTTAAATAATTGAAAGACTAGATATTTAGAATTTTACTGCTTTGTGCTACAAACAGCTGCAGCTTCGTCCAACTCAGCTCCATAATTCTTACACTGCCATCCCGTTGGAGAACTCCTCAAATGCCTGGCAGTAGAGGGTGATGGCCACCCGAGCATCAGCATCAAAGGTAAACTCCACACCATACTGAACCTTTGGTTTCCCACCATCCTCCACCGGTGTGTCAGAATCATCTTTGTACCTATAATCAGGAGGTTTCACAAACTCTAGGTTGGCACAGTCAAGACTCTTTCCCATAAAACAGCTCTTTACTTTTACTGTGATTTGTATTGTATATTGTCTCGCTATCTTTACCTGACCAAACGCAACGAGTCCTTTCTTATGTTGACCAGACTCCTCAGGGTTTTCACAGGCTCGTGGGGTGCAGGCGTCACATATGGAAACTAGTGAAACAGTAACAACAACACAAATGAAGAAATTAGCAGCATGGTTCTACGAATATTATTGCTAACAACAAATGCAGGACTGCATGAAAGTAGTTTCAAAGCTTGAATTCTCAGATGATTCAAACAACTGGGATGAGAAAGCATCTGCTCTCACCTGCACCGGCCTATTTCCAAGAAAATTCAGGTCCATGTTTTCTCCAAAAAGGTATCCCTCTGGATGTGGTGTGTCGAATTTCTCTCCTCCCATGAAGAAGTGGCTCGCAAAATAATTCCCTGAGGAGAAAAAGATGCACAATAAAGGCACTGTGAGCTGTGTGTGTAAATGTAAAGAAAAACTCAACTTATATGGAGGTGCTTTAGATGATTTGTCTGTAAAACATACAATGGTTTAGCTGAGGTGTGTTATGACTCTGAGCTACACAGAATATAATCAGCTCATTTTTTAAATAATGCAGTCATTTCATAGGCAGGAGTACAGTAGCCTCAAGAAGACTGAAACCTAAACTTTTAGTGTAGAAGGTTTAACTACCAGTAAAGAAGAAAATATTATGGGTGTGTACTGAGATGTAGAGATTATATAACCAGGTGAAAGGCCAGTGGACAATAAAATGTCTGCTGAGTTTTATGGGTCATTCATATTTCCTGACATACTTATCTCCACAGTGTTTTCTTGCTGCTCGTAAATATGTTATTAAGAAACTGAATGTGCAATCAAAGAGGTAAGACTAAGACGTACTTATTTTAAGCATCTTTGAAGTTATACACCAACAGGAAAATGTGCCTTGAAGGTTTTTGTTTTGGAAGCTGTTTGCTGACATGTGTCTCATGTCTCTGGATGTCAGCATCATCTGTCCCTCAGTTCTTTAGCATCAATTTTAAAACACTTCAGTTCAGCTTTAGCGTTGCTTCACACATTATGATCATGATGCTGTAATAACTAATAAATCAACTTGCATTAATCTGCCGGTTCTCAGTAATAATGTTAGCACGATGTCGGCTACATGCTACTGTAAAGATCATAGGACTTTTAAAATAACTTGTGACCTGTCTGCAGCAAATTGTCACATTTCTATACGGTAATAAACATATCCAATCATTATCTAACTAGCAAACACACATAATGCCAGACGATGATAATCAACAGAAAATAAACAATAATTAATCTAGAACATAACCAGATCGTGTTCGCTCGGTGCCTCAGTGTTGGCTCTTGCTTTAAACGATCAATGAGTATGTAAAACCTGAGCGACACTGTCGATTACTTACCAGATTTAGGTGGAAATCGATAGGCCGAGTTGGCCTGGATATCGATATCCTCAACACCAGCGATCCTGCGACTCAGGATGGACCCCATCTTTCTCTGCTGGGTCGCCGATGTTAGCTACAACTAGCTAGCAGCTCGGCAGCTAACAGCGCGTCAGCAGCTCCGATTAGCCCTGCCTTCAGCGTAAACTAACGCCAAAGCAACGATGACAACAACCAGAAATACACGCTTTCGTTAATTGACCATTTTACTGGTTTAGTTTGTCGTGGCTGTGCTGCGACGCTAATGCTAACAGGAAACAGACTGAGACGTTGTTGTTTTGCCAGAGCTGAGCGAACGTAGCAGGGAGTCGGTCTGATTGGCTGTTTCCGAGCGCTTCCAGACATTCAGGACGTTCGTTCAGTGGGATGGGACCGCCCGGCGGGGAGGAGGTCAGGAGGGGAAGGGGTCAGCACAGGGGCGTCGGTCGTTTTCTATCAAATTTGAGATACAGAGTAGATGGAAGGAAATTATCTCACCAACACAGCAATAATTAAAAACACTGGTAGAGCAAAACAACTGCTGGAGCTGTTTCCTTCATTTCTTTATACAATATGGACCGAAGTCTTTATATAATAAAATGAAATAAGAAATGGATATTAAAAATAACTGAATGATTGTATATTCTTCCCCCAAAAGAAAAACATTAATAAATGAACAGCATCTTTATCAAACAGTATGAACTCCTACACTGCTGCTAAATACTTTGTTTGTTGACAGAAAAATAGAATCACGGCTCTCTTTTAATTCATTGATTGATTTCATGATGTTTATTTTGTTTTTTATGTTAATAGGGTTTAGGATTAGGATATCTGTTTTTGACATTGGAGCACGATGCTGGTTGATGGTTGACCTTAGTGTGTGTGCGGTGAAACTTGAAAGTTTACTGCCCTCCAGTGGTCACAGCGAAGACATGCAAGTATTATTATCACAATGTAGAACTCACTACTGCTATTACTACTAATGACATAGAATATATATTATTGCTATGACTAGTAGCATCAAAATAATATGGCAAAAACATTATTAGTTAATTGTTATAATTGTTTCAATGTCACCCACAAGTTGAATGTGTTGTAATTCCTCATGGTGGTCACTTAAGGGCAACTCTCATGATTCTATGTGTGGTTATTGGTTGTTGTCTTATGTTACACTGACACGTCAGACATCTCAGTGCTTTAACTCTGACACTGTTTTTCAATAAGTTCTGTTAGTACATTAGTAACGAAGGCTAGTGCTACTGTTGTTATTTATAATGAGCATAATGTCGCAATTTCAATTTTATATTTGATCATCTTTTATAATGCTCTTGGCTGTTAAATAGTCTTGCATTTCCTGATTGTGACCACTGGAGGGCAGTATACAGAGACACCAAATTGTTATCAAAACAGGTCAATCAATGAAATGTTTTTCTTCTTCTTCTTCTTCTTCTTCTTCTTCTTCTTCTTCTTCTTCTTCTTGCTTATTACCGCTGCTAACCCAACACCAACGGAATCTGTTGATAAAACAGTTCTATTACAAGGTTTAAATTGTATTTCAATATTCACTATTAAAAATTATGTGTCCAACATTTACTGTAGCGTTAATATATGATGTGTGTCGGCTTTGAAGCTATAGTTGGAGAAAACAGTTGAACCTGAATGTATTTGGAAAAAGGGGCGTTCACTGCCTTAATAATAATGATAAACTTGTTCAACTTATTATGAACAGTAGCACTAGTATTTTTAATAACTGTAATAATTAACTAGTGAATTTGTTAAGAGATGTTGAAGTTGGCGTCAAGCCAGACATGATATTATTACAACGAGTAAATCCTTTCAAAATAAATAGATTTTTTTTCTTTACACATTTCGTATCATTATGTTTACTTTCTCGTGTACTGTTATCTAATTATAAACCTGTGTCACTTCTTCTTTCTCATTCATGTGGTGTCTTTGTAAACAGGATGGATGTGGTCGGCTGTAAATCGTCTCAGCGGATGTTGACTCTCATCAGAAGCTGCTAACGTCAAACAACTTCAGTCACATCGAGGACAGACTGCGTCTCTCACATTCAGGTAATTTGTCTTTCAGGACTCTGACAGCTGCATCTGTACAGTCTCGACCAGAACCAACGTCTGTGTCACAACAATTTAGATATTTAGTCTATTCACTTGCGAGTTTCGAGCATTTTCTAGAGTCTGTTGTTTTTGGACCCAGAATGGCGACGCTAGCATGCTAACGACAGCTAGCAAACATACTTTGCTTTGCTTTAGCTGAACAAACACATCTTTGTCTTTCAGGTTTCTTAAACAGCCGAGTACAAACATTCACTGTCAGTCTTATATCAACATAAATCATTTAAAAGATCCAGGTTAGATAGATTCTTTGCGACCTGACAGTTAGCTCAAGTTACGTTAACACATCCAGTGTTATCTCCGTTCGTTAGCCACCGAGTAAATTAACGTTAATAATGATGTGAGATATTTGTGTTAGATCCAGTTGAAGTTAACATCAGTCCTGGTTTCCTTTAGCCTACATTAATGTTACGTAACTAAGTTATTCATGGTTAGTTGTGCAAGTAGCTTTGAGCTGGATTATCTGGGAAAGGATTTAAAAAACACCAGCTAGCTAGCTAGTTGGTTAGCTGTGAAGCGCTAGCATTTATTTGATGATGATTGATGTTTTCTAACAGGTTCCTACATTAACACCAGATTTTACTGTGATGTTTCACTTTTGTTTTTCCTTTCGGTGTCACTCAGCTGGGTTTTATTTAAATGAGCTCAGTTCTGTTGAGGCTGAAAACAGTTGATTTAAAGCTGAATCACAGAAACACTATTGTTATTATTATTATTATTGTTATTCTTTTACTTTAAAATTACAGAATGAAAAACAGTTAAATCTGTGTAGTCACTCATATGCAAAGTCAGTTTAACTGTTTAGGTATATTAAAATAACTTGAACATTTTTTTTTATCATATTACAGGTTGTGGCACATTTGCCAGATTCCTCAGGTGGAACCTTTCTTTTCGCAGTAGCAGGTGCATTTTTTTGTCTCATTCACCATTTGTATATACATTCATATCAGTATCTGTCAGGGACAATTTCACCATGATTTGTTTTATGTTGTATTGGTGGACATTATAATCACACTATACAAAGCCTCACTAATAACCACAGAGATACAGTGGCATCCCACTGACACAGTCTCAGTCAGGTTTAACACTGAGTTTCACAAACGTTACACTTATTACAGGACTGTGTTATTGAATCCTGCAGATTTTGAACCTCAGTGTACAGTATACACACATACTCAGGATCTGTAGGTTCATACCCAATGTCCTTGTCTGACTTTCATTTGAAAAACACTCACTTTCACAAAGACATTTCTGAGCCACATGGCATGCAGTTACAAACAATTTCCAATGTCATTTCTCTGCACAGTATATGTGCAGACTGACATCAGCTGTTACACAAAGTACTTCATTAGCCTCTGTGACTGTCACTGGAACATTTTATGATTTGGGAGAAGTCTGTGTCAGAGAGTAATGAGCCACGGGACTCCAACTGTGCATGTCTTCTTTTCCCTCACAGAAAAAAAGTTCACAAGGGAGTTGTGAGGAGAGCTGTGAGTCCAACCCCTTTCCCTATACAGACATCCGGCCAGTATGTCCAGTGACCCTCCTCCTCCGTACCCCGGAGGTCCCAGTGCCCCTCTCATTGAGGAGAAGAATGGACAACCTGGTAAATAAACTATAAATGCAGGATTGTGCTGATTGTGGTGAATTCATAGATGCTGTATATTTAGTGACTTAACTCCTACTTTTAATGTGAGATCAGTTCAGTAGGATGTAAAGTAATATAAGACGGAGGCAATATGTCTCTGTGAAGCAAATGTTGATCTTTGTTGCTTGAGTAAACTGGCATCATAGAGACTTAGAAATATTACATTATGAATTCTTTGCATTTGTTGACTCTGAGTCAAACCTGTGTACACCTGTCTTCAATGCCATTTTCTTCTTCTTGTGTGAAACAGTAAGAACTGCTCCAATACAGGGACAGCCCCTGCCTCCAGACTACGGCCCTCCACCCTATGAGGCCCCACAGCCGGGCTTCCTACCCCCACATGTCCCTGGAGAAGGCCCCATGCCCATGCCAATGCCTCCACCACCAGCAGGTGTGTTAGTCTACATATAAAACATCAACACATGAAGCAAGCAGACGGATATACAACATATAAACATGTTGAAGCTAATGTGTTAGCAAGCAATTCCATAGTTTTTTGGCTTTAATTTCACTTGATATGATTTCAATATATATTCATCTTCTGTGTGATTCCAGCCCAGGTTCAGTCCGATAATTCCTCAGAAAAATATCTGGGGCTTGTTTACTTGTATCAGCGCTGCCAGGCACTTGTTTACTTGGGCTCTGCTTCAGTTTCGGTTGGTAGGAGCCGAAAACGAAAACAAAGAGAATAGAGTGGCTAAAATCTTTGTAGAGCTGCAGTGTTGAATGTTAATTCTCATGAGGATTAGCAGCACTAGTTACACTTAACCATCAGTCATATAATTTATTGCAGCTTTATAGTTGCACTGGTTTGTTTAGTCCTGTTGGGTATATCTTCATCACTGTGATCCTCTCACCTTCACAAATCAAATTCCTGTTGGAAACCCTAAATGATGAATACTTTAATTTTAAGGCCCACCATATCTATAACTTGAACTGTGTCTAAATGCATAGACAATACAGTATATAAAGATTCATTTCCTTCTGTGCAGGTGGTCCCTACCCACCTCCGCCCGGTCACTTTCCTCACCCAATGCCAGGACAGATGGGTCCCGGTCCCAGTCACTTTGTCCACATGGGAGGTCACACAGCGACCGTCCTGGCTCCTCCAGGAGCAGCCACCACTGTGACCGTACTGCAGGGGGAAATGTTCCAGACCTCACCGGTGCAGACTGTGTGTCCGCACTGTCAGCAGGCAATCATCACCCGCATCTCCCATGATGTTGGACTCATGAACACACTCTTCTGCCTCTTCTGCTTCTTTGTAGGGTGAGCAGATCAGTTTTTTGTGGTTGGGTTTTGCTGGCCTCACGCCATCTGCTTTACAGATATGTGTCACATACATAAGACTAAGGAAAGTGATAGCAGTTCCAAAGTACACAGGACTCTCTTCACTGAGTGGAAGAATTGGGGTTTTAAAGTATTTAAAATAAATTATGATTAAAATTTAAAATACTAATATGCAAAAATGCTATCTGTTAGAAAAGAGAACTCAAACTCATGGTCCTGACATTTTAACTGTTAGTTTACATTGTCTGTTCTCAGCAGCTTTTTTATATGTGAAGCAAACGCATCTGTTTCTGATGTGACATGTAAATTAAAAAGAACTTTGGAAGACAAAATATGCTCCAAATATACAGACTGAGTTTCATCGACATGTTCTTGATTAAGTCCATGTGTTGACCACTTGCACATTTTGCATGCAGAGCCATCTGTGACCTTTATTCCAGTAAGATGTCTATAGTTGATTGTATTCACTTCATTCAAATAGTTGTCTGTCACCAGTTTTTTTGCTTGTGTTCATACAAAAGCATTGTTTTCTTCCACTGGAACACCCACTTCCTCATTTCTCGGTTCTTAACCATGGGCTGGTGTTGAATTTCTAACACAATATTTTGTCTGTGTGTTTCTCGTTTCCAGGTGTGATCTCGGCTGCTGCTTGATTCCCTGCCTGATTGATGACCTCAAGGATGTGACACACACCTGCCCTTACTGTAAGGGCTACATTTACACATACAAGCGTATATGCTAACCACCGACAGCTGTATGCTACAGAGACATGTACATGCACACACATAAACTCACTGCTCCTCCTGCTGGTAGTGACAGGCTTTCCCCCCCATTTTTGCAAAGTGTTGTGTAGCCCTCTTAAATTGTAAGTGCAGCTTTCTCATTAGTTCACAGAATATTTACTGTATATATCTTTCAGCATAATACTTTCATGTATAAACATGCAATTGAAATGTACAAATCTCACTGAACTACAGAGGATGTAGGGCACGAAAAACATCTGAGATGGAGGCACATGTGATCCTGAATGGAAACACAGAGAAAAGGCTTGTGATGTTACACATGTTAAAGGTGAAAGACAGACTGCCTCAGTTAGAGAAGCTGTGAAAATGGTCACTTTATTTATTTGAAATCATCTGTGAATCTTGCTGAGAAGCAAGCGTATTGAAGTCAAACATGCTGGGTTAGTGTTCTTGTTTTTTTTTCTTATTTATATCAAATATTTTATCCACTATTTTAACCAGTTAATATGAAGAACTGTGAACATTTTTGTCTCTGTTTGATAATTTTGTTCTAACAGACCTAGATTTTCCTTCTATCATTATCCCTTTTGGAATGTGAGCAGACGAACCATTTTCAGCTCACTAAGCTGATTTTTTTTTTGCTTGTTTGGGAATGCCCAAGATTGATGTTACTCGCTATATTTATTAATCTTCTGGGCTTCACTTCGAAGTCACAAAATGTTCAGTGGTTGAGCTGTTAAAACATAGGCCCTCTGTTCGTTGTACTTCATTTTGATAATAAAGCAAATATTTGCACTTTAAGTTGGAGATCGCATTTCCCCTTCTGATGCATTCAAAACCATCAACCTCAGCTATCATTAGTCTTTTAGAGATTTTGATTTTAAGGGAAAAAAAAACTTAGTGTCATCTCATGAGTAAAAGCAGTGCATAACTTTGGCTTTTACTTGGGTTAGTTTTAGCTGAGTGAATCCCACCATACATGCACTTATTCAGAGTATAGTAGACTCAAAGTAGAGCTGGCAGAGTGTTTTATGGTTACTGTTGGACACACACTGCATGACATGTCAGTTACCTTGTGTCCTCTCTCTCTGGCCCGTGTGTCAGCCTGATGCACCGCTCCACACTAGATTATCTTCTCACTGATACTGTTGGCTGATTGTTTGTTGTTGCCACAGTATACAGGTAGCTAGTTTCAAATAGAAAAGTACGTTGGCAAACAAATGACAGTGGTGGCACCATCATCACATATCACTGTTTAGCCTGTAACCCTCCTAATATGGCATCAACCCTTAAGAGTACCTGCATTGCTCAGATGCATGTTAGATAATAAAGATGTCTTTTGACTAATACTAAATAGTGATTTCTCTGCTAGGAATAAGCTTCAAATAAATGACTGTATCAGACATCTTGCAAAATGACATTGTGATTCCATTGAGATTCCAACTAACAGTGACAACCATCGTTCCACTACAGCATGCCCGAACTGCCATTCTCTCACCAGGTGCAGAGTTCGTCTGCATGAGCCTCACATCGAAATTAATAATTCTCACTCGCTAGTTCCTTGACTCTATGTGCATTTGATTTTTTTTCCTTGAGGCTAAGCTAAGCTGTGCAGGAAAGTCAATTTTGAGTTGAAGGATTGCATTGAACTTTTAATACGAAGTACTGTATGCCATTGTTGTGGATAATGCTGGTCTGCATTGCTCTCTAAATGTCTGTGATATGTATAACAATGTAAGTCAAAATTTGTTTGACTGTTGTATACAGGTACTATTTTATCAATAAAAATCAGAACATGATTTTTCATTGAAAGTCATTTTAATGTGTGGAAAATGGACTATGCCTGGAAACTGAAGTACTGTTTGTAAACCATCATCTGCAAAGACTAAAAGGAAAATAAAGTTTCTTCAGGTGGGTCTAAACACAGAATAGAAACTACACAAACTGGAAATCATCAGAGGAGTTTTCATACCTACCAGAGCCTATTGGCAATAAATATGGGCTCAAAAATGAGGCACAAGGTATGAGGTGAGTAATCTATGCCACATAGGCATTAAATATATTACAATGTTCAAAGTGCAAAGTTTTCAGTCTCTCCATCTGTGTCCACATTGGGCATTGCAGCATTTGTAGAAAGTCGTCATCGGTTCATCAGCTGATCTGGTCTGAATCTGCATGAAATACGCCCGAGGATGCTCACACTTGGGACACGTTTCTGTGAACAGATGCCAGAAGGAAATGTCAGTTTGGAACATCTCATCATCATCTCTAAGAAAATCAAATCTGTGTGTGTACTATTATATTTATTTATTTTAATGAAGATTTGCTTAAAAATTAAAAGCTTTGCCAAGTAAAACAAGCATTTGAGGAATTTGAGATTTTACTAGAACGCTCAACAGTGCAATATTGATTGATTTAGTTTTTGAACTTGTTTGCTACAGAATGATCTTCAATAGATATGAATTGATCACTTTTTTCCCAAAAAGCAAAATGGGTTCAATGTCAAACCAAAATAAACAAACAGCACATATGTACTACAGTTTTTTCCAGCTGCTAACACACTAAAATGACATGCATAGCTCAATTATTTAAACTGACACACAGAGAGCAAAACCTCTTCTGAAGTCTCCAAAACTCTGAACACATTATCTGCTTTACACATATTGTGCAATTCAATTGGAGGAGTTCATGGTCAAAGAAGACAGAGAGTGCAGCCCAGCTGTGTGGGCTACCTAATGATTTTTTTGCCCCTTTTTTTCTATATATTTTTCTGCACATTTTTTGCATTGTTTGGTGAAAAATAAAAAAATAAATGTTTCAACAGCATGTGTGTGTATCTGCAAATATTTCTGTGAATGTGAACAATCTGAAGACCTTTCTACAATTTGAACTACTTTAGTATTATGGCAAAGCAAAAAATCTGATCATATGAATGAAGTGTGTGCAATGTGGTGCAAAAGTGTGATTTTGATACTATGTGCTATGTGTAGTTTTGGTTCAGTGTGTCATTTTGCAGGATATATGAGGTGTTTTGGAGTTTGGGTGTATAGTTTTGTGAATTGTGTTAAGTATTTTGATAAAACCAACCTAGTTTGTGTTTTAGCAATTGGAAAAGACTGTAATAAAAATAAGTCATAATAAACAAGCAAAATCTAACATACAACATGCAGAATAATACATAATACCTTTATGCATCAGGGTTTGAGATACTGAGAAATATTTGATCAGAATTTCACATCTTAGGTTTTACGTTTTGACTAAGTAGCATTACAAGTACTACTTAAGGTTACCTTCTATTTAAAGAAATGATAACAGATCAATAATGGATAGTTTTAAATTCAGAAAATATAAAACTAGTGTGCAATATGAGTTTTATTAATGGCTTCAAATCTCTGAATCCAGCTACTGATATTTAAAAAAGCAGATGAGGAATTGCAGATTACTGAAGATATCAACATTTTCCCCATGATGATAACATGGCAATGCAGGTAACTCTGCAATATGTGACAAGGACTCAGCTCTTATCTGTGCAACTCAACATGATGACCAAATGAATTAATTCATATATATATATATAACTGGCAATATAACTGGACTGTTTCAATGTTTAGCAATACTACACCGTGCAATATATATTTAGAATGTAAATGTAATCTGTCACTGATGTTATTACTATTACTGTTATTATTATTATTATTATGATAACTAACTAGTAGTATATTACTGCTATTACTATTATATGTAGTAGAGTGTAGTATATATCACATTACACTACTATATTATTATATTATACATGTATATGTATGTTATACTCTTGGATGTTACACACTGTATATGCTATATCATACTAATATTACATGCTACTATATGCACTCTATCATTACCATTAGCATACCATACCCACTGCTGCTACATTCAGGTACACACATACACATATGCATATTTTCTTTAGTTCTCTATTTTATATATTTTTATTTTCTATTTTATATTCTATTTTATACTTTGTATTCTATATTTAAACAGCGCAATATATGAGAAGCGATGGAGATGCCAATTTGCCGGAGAGAACCTCCCAAAGGGATTAATAAAGTACCCTGTCTGTCTGTCTGTCTGTCTGTCTGTCTGTCATATATGTCACTAAAGGTTGTACAAACCTTTGCATGTCCTATTTTTTGTTTGTGTTTTAAATCTCTTAAACATATTTCTCAACTTTGTTGTTAAAAAACACCGTAGAGATTTCAGATAAATATAAACACTATTTAATTTCAGAATAAATTTGGTGCATGAAACATTACAACATTACAAGAGAAAGGAGACAGTGAGTGCAATAACAATAAAAAGCTGAGGCACTGTAGACAACACACTTATCAAGGGAAGGGACCCAGGATTTCTTGTGAGATCTGTGGTAAACTAAAACCTACATACTGCACAATAAGCTGCTTTAATGTCACTTACCAGCTGTTGAGTCCACGTTTTCCCAGGCTGCAGCGCCACCAAGCACATCATCCACCTCCTTCAGTTTGGGATACTTCCTGTTATTGACCTGTGGGAAAGAAAAACAATTCAATCTCACTGAAACTAAAGCTTTCTGTATAACCAGGATCATCTTCTTCAGTCTGCACCATAAACAGAGACAATGATTTAAAATAAAGCTTAAATCAGCAGCTGATGTTTCATCCTCACACATTAACCTGAACTCACCTTTCTCGTGATGTTGTGAACATATGGACAAGTGTTGCAGGCGAATCTCATGCACTTCTGTCCTTCCTCGACAATTAAAACATTTCCGCAGGTTGGACAGAAAAGTAGCATGTTAGCCGGCTAATTTGTGAAGCTAACAGCTACAAACTAAAACAAGTAACTCGATATGAAGACGCTATTTTACACAGAAAACAAACGGTTTAGTTTCTCCGTTGCTAACTGTTTTGAGGCATGTGGAGCAGCGGAAGAGGAAGTGATGACACGGGTGTTACTCTTTTTACCGCTCGGTGGGAAACGAAATAAAAAGAGCGGAAGTGTTTTATTTTATTTACATTTTATACGAAATACAAATTCAACAAAGTATCAAATACAAATAATATTCAAAAACAACAATATTTAAAAATTACTAAATTACTAAATACTAAAAGTGTGTCTATATTTCTGCCCACTAGAGGGAACCATTTATATGAGCTACAGTTGCCTTCCGGTACATAATTCTTACTGTACGCATTGTTTGTTTACGTCGTCGCTGGTCGCTTCTAGCAGCGATATAGTTTCTAGATAACACGTTTGTGAGCTGAATTAAAGTGTCACACATAATGTTGTAGTCTTTTTACTCTACAGATATAAATGACGGTGCAGCTGGATAGTTTGAACATTGCTGACTGTTTGTTGAATGACTTGAGTGTCTGCTGATGGAGGAGCAGAGTCAGGACACAGTTGGAGAAGGGGGAGAGTCAGTGAAGAAAGAAGAGGTGGACGACCAGACCCTGACAGAGATGGCAGCTCCAGACCCAGAGGAGGAAGACGAGGAGGCTCTTCCTCACTCAGAGATCCTGGACATTTTCGAGGAGGGACTCGCTCGACTTGTGCAGGACCCTTTGCTCTGTGACCTTCCCATTCAGGTTCCTTTCACCTGTTCTGAACCCACTTCGCATGCAAAAACACATCATAATAATATTTTGTAAAATTAATTTGTCTTTAGAAATATCTTGATCTTAAACTTGACTTGAGTCTAACAGTTAAATTTTATTGCTCATATTTCCTAGTTTCAGTGTTTCTCTGCAGAAATGTGAGCGAATGTTTAAATCAATAGACTAGATAATAGTAAGTACTATTAAACAAATGTTGTTTAAGATTTAAAAAAAACAAACTAAATTAATTTCTTCATGAAAATATTTTTGGATTACAACAACATGACTGTGTTATATTCAGTAAATAGTGTTTGAGCTGACTCCTCAGGGTAGTTAACACTCACTGAACCTTTGTTTTGGGAAGTAAAGATTTTATCAGAATCTGTACTGACAGATTGAAGAAGTCTTGTAAATCTCTTTATCTTTAGGTAACTCTGGAAGAGGTAAATTCTCAGATTGCTCTGGAGTATGGCCAGGCGATGACTGTGAGAGTTTTAAAGGCAGATGGGGAAATAATGCGTAAGTATTGAGATTGACTACACTATTACAATCCATTAACTTTAAAATTATTCCATTTTTTAAAGTAACCATTATTTGATAAAACGTTCCTCCCTAAGCTATCGTGGTTGTACAAAATGCCTCTGTCCTCGACCTGAAGAAGGCTATTGGCAGATTCATGGAGCTGAAGCAACAACGTGAAGGCGGAGTGAAACATGTCAGCTGGTAAACAAACTCACACACTCACAAACAGAGAAGGGATTTAAAATTTTAAAAAGACCACACATATAATTTGCTACATTGTTTGCTTCCTTTTGTTTTCAGGAGATATGTCTGGAGAACTTATCATTTAGTGTTTCAAGGGGAAAAGCTTGAAGATGACAAGATGAGGCTTAAAGAGTAAGTGTATAAAATATTCACCTCCTTTACTTGTTATCATCAGCACTGATTGACTGTTAATTTCCTCTGTGTGTTTCTATCTTTAGCTACGGGATCAGGAACAGAGATGAAGTGACGTTCATGAAGAGACTCCGGAAAAAGTGAAACGTCACAGCCAACATTTGTCATGGGAAAAACTTTGGTTCTTTGACGTTTCATGATTCATGATGATTGTATGACTTGTTTTAACTGAAGGTTTTTGGGCCTGTCTTGACATGATATCTCTGTACATATTACAAACCCCTAAATGTTCAGAATATTCAGAAACTCACTTTACAAACCGTTTCTCAAAGAGTCTACATGTAAATAAGATATCGGGCTAACAAGATGTGAAGACCTCTTTTGTTTTGTGTTCAGTGATTTTTTTTTTTTTTTTTTTTTACAACTGTTTGCATTACACTGTTGCACAACATTAAAATATATTTCAGTATTTTGTGTGTGTGTGTGTGTGTGTGCGTTTCCAGAGAAGACAATTTGCATATTTCCTAGTAGAAGTGAACACCATACTGTGCCTTTGTTAACATAGTTTGAATGTTAGCTGTGCAGGATACACCGGGAACGGCTGAGGAAATGAGGTAGCACACAAGTTTTCTCTTTAATATTCTCCTTAATACACTTTAAATGAAACTTTATGAAGGTAGTAGTTGAGATGTTTTAGTCATGTAGTGAGTAAAAATACAGTTACAGTTATGAGCATTGGACCTGATTTTGAGATTTGTGTATTGTTAGTATTTGATGATCAAATAAATTTAAATTAATTCTAGCATTTTATCTACAAGTCAAAGTCAAACAATTTGTTTGGTACTTGCTCAAATGGTTTCTTTATAATGCAGTGTTTGACTCAATATTTAGTACAATCTGTAACTTGTTTTGTTATCAACCAACTTGAAATGCCATTCAGGAGATTTTAAAGTATGAATTTTAATCTAGGACTTGATGTGTAAAGGTACAATGGACAGTGAGCGAGGACTATTTTGTTTCAGCCAAGCCTTAATGGCATTTACAAGTTTGTTTATGTAATGTATGTGGTTTATATTTCAGTTGGGACAGAAACATGCAAATGATGCATGTAAATAGATTTGCCTTTTGAAGATTAAAAGATTGTGGAATTTGAGAATTCCCAAATCAATGTGGCCGTCAGTTTGATGCATTTGCAAAGTACAGTTTCTGTTTTTCAAGACATAAGTGAAGTTATCTGAGTTATATACCAAGTCCATCAAGTCCACTGTGCAGTGTTTTGTTCATTTTTAAGTGATAAGTCTGGTAGTGATATCTTAAGAGATGAGGAAAGATAATTTCACACAATGCCACATTTGCTGATCCAATCCAGACTTTTTGGGGCAAAGAAAAAGCCACATGATGTCAATGTTGGTCCAAAAACTGTTTTTAAAGTTTCTTTTAAAAAATCTGTTCATCACATCAGTAGTATTTATCTATTGTAGAATTAATGCTGTCAAAATTGGTCTTCAGACTACTGTAGATATATTTGATGGAAACATTCAGTATTCTCACTACAAAATCTAAATCCAATTTTTCTCTGCAATCCACACTACATACACATTTCTGCTCAAATGAACAGTGTGGTTCATTCTGCACTTATAAACATTCAGTAAACAAAATCTCAAACCTTGGCTAAAAACAATCCAACCATTCCCCCTGTCCTTTCAGCATCCACCATGGCTTCTTCAGACGTCGCGCTGGAGAAGATATCTGCAGAGTTGAAACATCTTTCACTTAAGAGACAACAACTTCTGGAAAGGAAAAAAATGCAGTGCATATTTCAGGAGCTGAGGAATCATGTTGGATTCGAGCAAACAGGTGACATAAGAAAGAGAGCATGAAAGAAATGTTGCAAAGTAGCTGTCTCAACTATTTTGTATGTGATATATCAAAAGCCAATCATTAGTGCCTCTGCTGCCTCATGCATGTTATTTTCTCCAGAGGAGGCCTCAAATCCGCATGAGATTAACAGCATTGATGAACAACTGAATCAACTGACACAAAGGAAGGTTGAACTCCAAGAACACCATGACAGCATCCTTCATGTTGAAGATAAGAAAAACATAAAAGGTGAGTCCAAATCTATGGCAGCAAAGCTTTACTCCATCATACTTTGATTTTGAAACCATCTTTTATTGTCCTTTGTCAGAGGCTAGTTTCACCTCCAGTCTGGAGAATGAGCCTCCTCCTCCTCTCCCCGAACAGAGAATCTTTTACGTTGATGCTCCACCTACTTTCCCTGGTGAGTCAGTGATGCAAGACCTGCACCTACAAAGAGAAAATAAGCTCCTCACAATCAATGTCACTTTTTTAATACATCGTCAATGTAAAAACATTCTGTCATTCATTTGCTTTAGTGCAGATACATTTGACATTTTATAGGCAAAGATACCTAATTAACTGGTGATAGAGAACTTGATACCTCATGACAGTTTGTTTCCATATTGTCTTTGAAAAAAATGTTGTCTTATTAAAAAAAAAGATTGAAAATTAAATAACAAGATGAAATGTGAGGCATGTCTTTCATACTTCATACACCTGCAACCTTCTGGCACTAATGATACATAATAAAGGAGAAACAAAATAAATGAGAAATTCAATTTTTGATGGGAAAATGAAGAGTGAATTCTTACTTTTCTCAACAGCCCCAACAGTGATTCTCGACCTGGAAAAACTTCCAACATGTCCGTGCAGGACACAGTGTCCCGAGTGTCGGCAGTTCGTTCTGACGGAGACTTTCACGTCTGTCAGCAGTGTGACCTGGATGGTGTGTTTCATGACAGCTATGATCGGGTATGAAACCCCCCATCCTGGTGTAATGATCAGACCTTGTGTCTGTTTCCATTTATGCAGCTAGCATCACAATTACTGGCACATGCTTCTAAGTTTGTTGACATTTTACTTTGTTCCTTCTTTTGCAGCTGTGCAGCTGGTTGTTGCTTCATTCCCTTCTGCCTCGATAAATTCAAATCAACCACACACAGATGTCCTAAGTGTCGAACACTCATCCAGACTATTAAAAAGCTTTGAGAGAAGAGCAGCTGGTGAGAACTTGGAGCAGAGACTGAAAGAGCATCAGGCACCAACCTAATGGTGAAGCAGCATTTCAGCAGCACGGCTCTCTTGCAGACTTTATCTGATGGAATTCACTATCTTCATAAATCACTCTCCATTGTGCAGGATGTACTGATTCATTGGTTGCAGGTTTGTCAATTCAATCATTCAGATGCCATCACTGGCAGCAGGTACCAGAAGGGACGCATGCTGCTGACAAATATAATCTGCCTGTATGTAAATGTGTACTGGAATAAATGTCAGGAAGAAGAACAGAGGAAGGGCTCATCCCTCTTCCAGGTATGAAGCCAGTGAATGAATGAAGAATAGAAAGAATCAGGTCAATAACTATTCAACCCCTGATCAAATGGTGATTTCTTAAGTGGAGCTTTAATCACAGCAGTCATAAAGCTAATGGGGACTGTGCCAGCTGTAAGTGATAAATTAATCAGCATTGTTGGTCCCAGAAATGTCCAGAAGATCAACCTTTAGAGACAGTTTACAATAGTCTACAAACTATTTGGCACAATGCTTCTTGTTACAGTAAAGACAAAATATGTGTTATTCCAGCACATGATCCCTTTTAAAGGGTGAAATTTATTGATAGACAAATGAGGCACTAATGTGCTGACAGGAAAATGACTAATCTCATAAATCTTTTCCACAAAGATTCCTTCAACATTTAGACAAACTTGTCTGCAATTCTCCAGATAACCTGCAGAGGAAGACAGTAAATCCCTAATAATTTGACAGGACAGTTGTCAGTGCCGTCCTGCTGTGGTGCATCATGTTGGTTTCTTTGACACGGAATTTTATTTTGTATGTGCCAGATGTCAATTTTTGCAATTTGTTAAAAAACAGAAAACCAGTCAGACCGCAGACTTTGCTTGCTCCAGATGTGCCCAGCAGATGTCAGTACAAGACAAATCATCTGCAATGCATTATTTCAGAATGAGTGAAAACCAAATGAACAGCGGATCATACTGATGGATGGTGTTAGTTTTCTGAAGGATGTGTCTGTATATCTGCTGTTACACTGGAATGCTGCAGGCAGAGGTTGTGGTCTGCTGTGGCCTGCCATGCTTACACTTCTTGAATAAACTGCCTAAACAAAAACCAAGCCGAGCCTCAGTCAATAATTTTAACCCTTTAAGAGTCAATCGGTCAGTCTTTGAAGTAGTTAATGATGTTGTAAGAACAATTTATCATCATTCATTTGGAAACAGTCTGACAGAGTGAAGCATCTTTGACAAGTTGCTTATCTGTAAGTGAGGATTCTCTTTGTTAAGCTCATAGGATGATATAGGAGATTTGGCTGATTTGTAAACTGCAAGAACGCTCAGAAGTGGTTGAGAGATGAAATAATGTTACAGAATATTTTCAGTAAATACTTTGGTCGGTCAGGCTGGTTTGGTCAGTGGTGCAGGGTCTCTGGTTGTGGCCTCATATCAGGCACTAGTGCTATCACATTCACACTCCCGATTCAGTTAAACATCTGATTTATGTCTCACAATTTACACACAGGGAACATTTAGCAGTTGTGTGTTTACAATCTGTTTTGATAGTGATAATCATTCCAAGACAGGGTGGAGTGAAGTACATACAGTAACAGCCCCCAGCTACATGCAGTGTTTGTCCATTCGTTCTTTAACCAGGATCAGGACATTTTCCTGCTCTTTCTGCCTTTACCACAGCCAAAACAACACTGTACATTCATTCTGTTCAGGGGACAAAAAGAAGCCAATAACACGAGAACAGACTGATAACAAAGAAGTGGCATAATGTTAAAAGCTACTTCCCCTGTCAGCTCAATCTGTCAGTACCAGTCCTGCTTTATGTCAGTCTCCCCATACAATCAGACGGTTTAAAGACCTCAAAGGAAGCAATGCAGCAACTTCTAAACCGACGCTGCACAATTAGATTATAACTGAGCTGATTTACAACGCCAGCAAGCAAAACAGAGCTGCTTAATTTCCACATAGGAAACAAAAGTCGTCCTCCCTTACATAAAAAAAATAAGTGTTGATAGGTGTAAGAATTCACCTTGACAGCACTCAGTCCCAGTTCAAGTGCAGTTCATGTGAGTCCAGGAAGTCGTAAGAGAAGACGCCCACTGGTGTCGACATGCCCAAAGAGTTGACCCCCTCTGCTGGGACAGACAGGGTAAGGTCCAGCCAGTCCATATTGTCCATGTTACTGCTGTGCAGGTTCAAAGCAGAGGGCGATGTGTTTTCACTAAAGTCCACCTCCATGGAAACCTTAGGCGAGTGTAGCTCCTCCATCAGTTTAAGTGTTTGTGGCTCGGTGTGAGCGCCCAGCGTGCCGTCCAGGAGGGTTTCCAGCTCGGTGTTTGAGGTGAGGGTGGCCAAGCCGGCTGAGGGGTCGAGCGGTGCAACAGGCAGCTGGGCCACTTGGACCACGGGCGGAGGGCGGGATAAAACCGTGTTGATGGGAAGGGTGGTTACACTGGCTGTCACAGGGAGAGGCTTATCCTGGCTGGGTGGATCATGCCTGATGAAGGGAGAGATCTCTGAAAGACAAATAAAGAAGTGTGAGAATCCATTAATCATTAGTACTTTATGTTTTATTTTATAAGCGTCCCCGAAAAAGTATTTCTCACCACCACTCTCAATTAACACATCGAACAGGTCGTCCATCTGTTGGCTCGCTGCAGTGGGACCCTGCAGAGGCATAAAAAGACCAGTAAATGTTTGAGGATCTATTTAACTAATCAAATATATACTGTACTAAGCAATGTGTTTATTTGTCACCTGAACAGCTGCGAGCATGCTGCGTGTCTGTTTAACTGCATCCTCGTAGCGGGGCGGGTCTTTACACTTGGACACGCGGTTTGAGAATTTTGGCTGCTGCAAGAAAGTTGGCTGGCTGATGTGAGGAGACTGTATAACAGGAAAAGACACCAGATAATACAAGCCATCACTCAAATGCAGTTGACATTTTACACGTGAGTAAGTAAACCGATGAGACTAAACGATTATCCTCTACCTTGTTAGTGGGTTCTTTAGGGCCTCCACTCGCTGGGAATGTGTTGAGTAAGTTTTGCGCTGTCCCATCCATCCTCCAAGTCTGCAGAGAAATATAGACCAGTCAGTGTGGAGGATGCATTCATGAATCAATCATGCCATCAATGTTGTAAAATGATGTCACCTATATGCATGGAAAAGTAGTGCACTATCTTTGTGGGAGTAAACACGTTGTAGCAAGTTCTAATTGAACATTCCTCTGCTTTTCATCAATGTTACTTTAGTTGATTTTCACAGGGCTTTATTCAGCTGAAGCATCACTATCTTTCCCCCCACTTGTGGCAGCGTGGCTCACGAGTGCTCTCTTCAGTTAGCTCTGAGTTGCGGTTTCTGTTGCTAATTCTGGCCGGTTGTTTGGCCCCGGAGCAAAGGGACGACAGAAGGCGGTCAGAGCACTACTGTCAGCCTTCACTCAGCACCTGCTCCAGTAACCCAAGTTTCCACAAGTCCTCTTTTGATTTGAAAGGATTTCACCACTCAGAAGAGGCCTGTTATTACTGTGGCAACAAGAAAGATGTATTACACATGACTGAGTGTCAAACGTCTGACGTGTGACCAGACAGCGCCATCGAAAACACTGCACCAGATGTATGATGTGTAACCTGATCTGAATTTACTGCACAGAAAACAGAATTTATGATTTCAGCTGCACACACACACACACACATTCAACTCAAGTTTGCACATTTTTAAGAAATTCAAAATGAAATCACAGCTGATAGTGATGACTAATAAAGAGATGGACCGAGGCAGCCTTTGCAATAATGAGTGTGTTTTCTTACCTTTGTCAGTGGCTGAGTGCTGCATTGCTGCTGTGCTGCTGCTGCTGAGGCCTCTGTTTTCTGTGGCACCTGTCCAGAGGTCTGGATGAGGCCTGGGACTGCACTGCTAACAGTAGTGTGTAACTGGATACTGCTGGCAGGGAGCTGGATGACTGCTGAGGCAGGAAGGGATGCAGGCAGGAGGATCTGAGCTCCAGTCTGGAGGGTTTCAGGCTGCTTCACAGTCTGGTGGCTGATGATGAACTGATTCTGAGGAGCTGAGTGTCTCTGATCTGCTGCCTCCTCTTGTTTGACCAACACTGGCAGACCGGGGGAACGACAGGACGCCGAGCAGCTCGACAGGGTCCCGTTCTCTTCTTTGACCTGGACGGGAGCGAGAGGGCTGAGCTGAGGTGGAGAATCTCCATGCTGACTCCTCTTCTCCACCTCCAGCTGCATCTTCAGCTCCTCCACCAGCCTCTGCTCCTGCTCCAGCTTCCTCATCAGCTCCTCGATCTGCCGCTCCTTCTCGTGGAGACGTTTGTCCTTCTCAGAGTCCTTCGTCTCTGAGGGGCTCTCCTCCTGCGGAGCTCTTTGTGGGGAGTTCACACAGGGAGCAGTGTGAGCTGGAGACAGAGCGTCTGGGAGCTTGGTGGGACTGTCTGCCACACTACTGTCCTCTATGCCCAGACTGGACACCTTGGAGGCTATAGGCGACACGGGCGGGGTTAACTTTATGTTTTCAGACTGTGGAGCTGCTGTGACGGCTGTTGTGTCAATGGCAGACTGGATGTTAGAGTTCTCCTGATACAACTTCAGCCTCTCTATCAGATCTGTCTTTGTTCCAGATACAGGCAAAGATCTGAGTTTTAGTTCCATTTTCAGCTCAGCAACCTGTAAAGAAAAAAAGGACATTATAAAAATTCAGCTTGTTGTTGTGCAGCAGACATGATGTGCATATATTCAGACTGTGAGCAGGCAGCAACGTGTCACCTTCATCTCATCCAGATTAGTTGGTAAATGATCCGGCTTGCGGTTTGTCTGAGTGTGCCTGGCCTGCACAGGGGTAGACGCAGCGTTTCCATTCAGAGCAACACTGGAACAGCTGGCTTGTACCTCAGTTGTTGGTCTTTCATAATGAGACGAGGAGAAAAGGGAGTACACAGTGAATCTAAACTATTATCCATTTTTCACTATCAACAGCTTCTGTGTAGGATGCCGTGTGCAGGAAATGTAAAGTATTTGAGACAAACAGCAGCTGTGTTTAAACAATCATTTCTTTCTGTAAAAGCAGGCGTGAACTTTTGATGAGTTTGTGGAGTGTTTGTGTTAAATGGAGCCGTACTTCAGTGTGGCAGGAGGGACGGCCTGGTAGTTGTACTGCTGCTGGCTTAAGATCTGGAGCTGCAGGAACTGCTGCTGCTGCTGCAGGAGGCGGGCGTAGGCCGAGTCCATTGGCACTTCATTGAGCTCCTGTTTTTGGTCCGGGGGGATGTACTGATGGTACTTTAACTTTTTCACCCGTGGTTTGGGCTCTTTGCTCCTTTTGCTGCGGCTTTTATCGCTGGAGAGCTTGGGCAGACTTTGCTGCAGAACACAACACAGAAAAGGGGCATGTACAAGCGGAGAGGAGCATCTGGAGGATATTTGATCCCAGTGACTGATCTCAGTCCAGTTTATCAGAGAAAACAGTTTGCCAGTACCAACACTGCACGACTTGGAACTGATACTGGATTTTTTATGGCTTGAAGAGTTAAGGTGGAACATTGTTCTGACGCCCGATTCGAACTGCAGGATGAGGAAACGGGTGGTGGAAATGTGACCCTTATTGTTTTACCACCTGCAGTTACAGGATACACATGAAAACGGCCTGGCATAGGAGCAGCAGGTTCTAGCTATGAAATCAGAAACTCAAGCTGAGTGAAGCAAGAACACGCCCTCCAATTTGTCAAGCTCGTTCCCCTCTCATATTGCGAGGGAGGGAGACTTTATCTTATGCTCAGAGGATAACTGGATTATGATAAATGCACAAGTTATTGCTTCACTCCCGTCCTTTGATTTTTGGCTAACATGTTACACAGCCTATATAAGGACAGGCAGCCTGTCATTTGACCTTAATTGAAGACAAACTGTGGCTGGCACAGATTTAAGCTCAAGGATTTGTGAAATGACTTTAAACCCTGTTGTTCTTTGAACTATGTTTGACTTGGCTGAATGCTGACATTCAGTTCACCCCAAAAACTGATGTGACTTTCAGTCTGACAAAACACAGACTCTGTATCTCTGACCATGCACCTATCATCACAATTTCAAAGGAAACAACAAACAACCACAGTCAATAAAACACAGACAGAGAGTGCAGTAATAGAGGTCAATTTCATGTCAAGACTGTGAGTGAATAAGCTCCTTAAATTAACTCATCCTTAACAAAGTTAGTCTAAGAATTCTTTGAAAGACTTTTGGTGAAAACAAACCCGAAGCTCACCTTCACAAGAAGCGGCCCTGGTGCGACACTGGGAACAACACTGATGATTGGTTGAGGTGTGGATGCTTGTTGGTTGCTTTGTTGCTCACTGGCGGAGGCGAGGTTGCCTGAATCTGACGTGGACTGTGAGTTAGCTGGTGGGGAGTGCTGAGAGAAGCAGAGACAGAGAGAAACCACATGATCCGTTCAGTAAGAACAGTGAAGCCCGGTAATCATCGTTCCACCCGAGGAAAAGAAAATCACCTCGACTGGAAGAACACGAGCAAAAATCAGAAAATAAAAGAATGAGTACAAAAATTTTCACTTTCATTGAAGAATTGTTTCACAGTAACTTGTCAGTTCATGTTTTATAATGGTTGGAGTGTTGGTGTACCTGAATGGGGGAGTTTAATTTAGAGGACAAAGAAGTGGCCTCGGTCCCTCCAGACTCCCTCGGGGAGGTGGAGGTGGAGCTGGGAGATTGTTGGCTGGCAGGCTGTTGTGGTGATAAGGCATCGCTGCTGTCCTCATCAAAGCTGTAAACATCTGGGGGCTTACAGGAGTTTGCCTTATCGCCTGTGGAGCCAGCATCAGACATAAGCAAGTACAGCTTCTTATTTATTTCAAGGATAAATGAACTTTCTGGCTGTCACTGCTGAACTGTTAGTGGTGGGTATAAAAGTGTTGATGAGTATCTACCGTGGACGACCTCTTCGGCAGCAGACTCAACAGGAAGGATGTTCTTCTCCACCAGCTCCATGGGGCCGGGCCGCTGGGCGATCTTCTCGTTGAGATCGTCGGCCAGTCTGGCCCTCTTCAGCTTCATCTGTGTGGCCTGCAAGGAGGGTTCAGCCTGCGTCTCTGATAAATACACAGAGGATCATTGGCTGTGAATCCAGCCAGCAACAGTCAGCCTCTTAGCTGCTTTGTCAGGGTGACTCACTGCGTGCTCAGCCAGACCTCACAAACTTCTGTCAACCTCGGAGACACACAGTATATCTGTTTCTAACTTTGTAAAACAAATTCAAACAGCCAATAAGCACGATTAGATGAATAAGCACCTTATTCATCTCCGTTATCTCGGTGCCATTACAAAGCAAGAACACACAGGAGGATGGTTACCTTGCAGGATGTGCATGCGGACCAGCTCAGAGCGCTCCGGTCTGCTGCACAGTTTGTGCTTTAAGAAGTTCCCGGTCTGTTGAAAAAATGGAAAGTTTATCCATACGTCTTTAGGGAATAATGAGATTCAGATGAATAAAGTCATGAGCTGCTGTGTGATGACATTAGCCGATGTCTTACCCTGGCTCTCTCCAGGCTGCGAATCTGCTCATGAAAAGCAGCAGGTGTCTTCAGAGCTGTGAAAAGAAGAAGAAAAAGTCTCAGCCAATGTGTTGTATTTACACACACATGCAAACTGATTTAAGGTGTTTTCTTCTTCTTACGTGTTCAAAAAAGCCATTTGCTTTTGCTGTTATGAGTACCTTTAATTGCCAAACTGTGTGTACTGTAATATTTAATGACGATGTCCTTTTGAAATTTAGACAAAGTTTAAAATGATGGACATTCAGCAACAAACACAGATTACACACAATGACAAAAACACAACATAAAAAACTGACTGAAAACACACTTAATGACGTGAGGAACAGTATAATTTGGCCTGAAGCGCACATCCAGTTTCCACATCATAATTTTCATATTATGTTTTTGACATTTTGAAGCAGGAGCTCATGGGAGTGAAACAGGAAGCGCCGGCTTTACTGACTCAAGCAGAGAGATTGTTCCACGCGGGGAGCTGCTCTTTGATCTCTCAGAATAAACTCATCCTGCTTTATTCAAGCCTGGCTCACTGACTAGTCACCTCTGCTGTGACCAGCTCTGTTTGGTTTAAAGACCCAGCCGGCCGAGGGGGAGCTCTGAAGAGTGTGTCAGAGGGCCAAAGCAAAACATTCCTGCTCGTCACCTAAACCTCACTGCATACCGACCATAAGCCTGTAAGTGTGGGAGCAGCAGAGCGCTTCAGTGGAGAATGGCCTGGGAGGTTTGTGTGGAGGCCGCGATAGCCAAGGGACGACTGACCTCCACCGAAGGCCCAGTCGCTGACTCATGTGTCGGCGTGGAGCCAAAGACGAGCTGAAGAAAGCCTGACTGCAGGAGGCTTTTCAGGAGAGGACAAGACAAAGAGGAAGAGCTCTGTCTCTCTCTCTCTCTCTACCTTTCCAGCGATCAGCATGATTCTGTCACAGATTCAGCTCATCTTTTATTAGGTGTAGCACGGGGACAAAGTCTGCTCCACTTTTGTCACATCAAAGGACGGAAGGTGTAAAGTAGAGCTACTTCTTTCTAATGGCTTACGTGTTATATCTTTCATTTTTATCATTGGGTATGTTGGACTACTGGACTATTAGCAAAACACTCTTCACAGGAAACTGAGTTATACACACACACACGATGTTATTAAACCATTTACACTATGAAATAAACCATCACCTAATGAAGCCAAAGATTTCAAATGTCATCTCTTTAAACCGTGGCAGACGAGTATGAGCGCCAACATTATTACAAACAAGCAATAAATCACTTTAAATACAAATTGTATAATGTATTGGTTTCGTCATACTGTATATATGGCACTTCAAATATACTCTTCAAAAACCATGAAGAGGATTAGCTGATGAAGATGTTGTGGTTCAGTTAGATGTGAAAATTGATGAAAATTATTCCTGTGAGAGCAACAAATTATGTAAGTAATAAGAAAAGTACAGGAAGGAGCTCTGGATTCAGGAAATCCTGGTTACAAAAACTGCCACTTTTGTGAGTGTGTGATGTGAAAATACTCACGTGGCATGATGCCTTGCTCCACAAGCTGCTCCCGAGTCCTCCTCTGCTGCAGACAGAGCTGGAGGACTGTGAGAGTGCGGAGACACAGAGGTCAGAGTTCAACGCTTTGCCATTCGGAGCCAAGTCCGCTGAGTCAACTCACAACCATCTCTGGCTTTAACTCTGAAAGTTGCCAGACTTCAAATAAAACAAAGTGCTCATTATTTCTCAATCAATACTGTACCCCAAAGGCCCGACAGTAAACCCTGCTCACCACCACAGACATCCTATTCACTTCCTGTACGGTTGTCAGAGGACCACAAGTTTTACAACAGCTACACTCAAATAGTGCAACGCGACTGGACGAGATCCCTCCCAATGAGAGTCAGTATCTCTGTGTGGGATGCAAATACAACGAGGAGTCAAACAA
The DNA here is from genome assembly GCA_037975185.1 of Centropyge bicolor. Lineage (NCBI taxonomy): Eukaryota > Metazoa > Chordata > Actinopteri > Pomacanthidae > Centropyge > Centropyge bicolor. Next base: position 633,912 of record JBBMOC010000042.1, read on the forward strand.
AGTGACTACAGTACAGAATACAAACAGATAAAAGAGAGGTCAATGCTGAGGCTGCGGTCACGATAATAAGCAAAACTGGAGATGTTCACCAGCAAGAGCCGAGTGAGTCGATGTTATACATTATTTTTTTTAAATGCAATATTGCTTTAGGCGGATAAGCTGCGATCAGTTCTTCTTCTTCTTCTTCTTCTTCTATAACTTCCAGCAGCTTGCATGCGAGCCCCACAAACAGGACTTGGAGGGTCCTCAGTGTTATTTTCCCATCAATATAAACTGTAGTAAGATCCAAGTTTAAACATTTATAAACAAGTGAGCGTGGACATGTTATTTCAGTAGAATAACATGTCTTCATGCAGAAAAAAAACCACAGTTGGAAGAGGAGGGCGAAAGGTGATGGTGATGAATGAGGCGCCAGTGTGATGTACATGAGGCCCTTATCGTCACCACTGTAGTGAAGTGAAGCCGGCTTAACCAGAGCTACTCAGTGGCTCAAGGGAAACAGCTACTCCCACTCCCACACAAACACACACACACAAACACACACACACACACACACACACACACAACACAGACCTGCTCAACCCTCCTGGGAAAGGCGCCGCATCTGAACAGGCCTCTGTGACTCACTCTAGCAAAAATAAACCGGGCAGCTGTGAGAACAAGGCCTGGGAACCATGAAACTTGGGGGTAGTTAAGGGGGTGGGATCTCCAGTCGTACACAGAGCCGAGGGGACGTTCATGGGCTTCCACTGGTGGGCAAGGGAACGCGGAGTGACAAGCGCCGAGGCAAAGGGTGGGAGGCCGAGTCTGCTCTCAGAGCAGCCCATCGGCTCCGGAGCAGAGAACACAGTGTGCCTGCCCCGCCTGCTGTGTTTCCTATTACAAACCCAGGCCAGGGGGGTTATGGTCAGCCTGAGACAGATCATACCAGGAGATTGTGGAAAAAAAAAACTGCCATTGCTTTGTCTCAATATTCATATCCACTGTGACTTGGAAGAAATGCCACAGGCAAGAGAATTTATGAGTGCGTATCAATAAGACCAAAAGCTGCCTTCCAGCACCACAAGGGAATGCAGAGTTTAATTTAAGCATGGGTACAGGGGTACACCTCACGCCCGGGGTCCTCCTCGCTCTGTGTCGTCTCGTGTTAGACCTGAACCCTGGCTAACCTCTCCGTGATGCAAACCCAGCTCGGCTCTCCAGCTCACCAGCAGAGCGTAAACAGAGGTTGTTGGAGAAACAGAGAGAGAGAGAAGGCTCTGCTGAAATCCCTGCCTACTGATGTAATCTCTAATCTCAGACCCATGTTGTTCTCAGCAAATCATCCCAGGAGGTCTCCCATCAGACCTTTTGTATTTTATTTGACTTTTCTTTTTTTATCAACAGTACACTTAAAAAAAACCTGTTCGGTGTGGATACAGATAATTCTTGTCCAGACAAAGTTGAATTCAGTTTAGAAACTGACTGACACTGGGTTATGTTGACTTTGCTGTTATAAATACCACAGACTTTAAACAGAAACCCATTTTAGCAAAGATTGGAGCATCTGGAACTGGACACAGACTAAACCATGGATATTCAGATTTTATTGGTTTATCAAAAGTAATTTTTTGCAGCAGCCAATTCAGATGCATTTCCCTACAACTTGGACCAAACTCTGATAGACTCTGTCAGATAATATGAGAGATTGGAAAAACTGGATTTACATTAATGGATGTGGTCGGTCAGTTGAAAGCAGGCAAGCAGCAAATATCAAACAGTTTATCACATGCTATTAAATTAAACCGCACCACTACTCATTTCATTGTAAGTGTTCAGTTGAGCAAAGCAGAAATGTATCAGCACTGACTGACTGGTAGTTAAATGGAGCTAAAATAGTGATATGTGTAGTCGATAATTCTCTGATTTGAAGCTCATTCGTAACCACATCCCAGTGGCGTGTTATTTTTTCTCCAAGCAAAAAGGCCTAAAATGAAGCCAAATTCAAAGTGATGAGAAAACACATGAGCTTCCTTCCCCATGAGTGGGCGTGTCCTCCAACTCTGTGTTGACAAACTGTTCTGGTTAGAAAGTTATATTTAGTCAGATCATGAATATTAATTTACTGACATACAATTTGAATGAAATGTTATTAATGCAATTCTTGCATGATGACCCTCACAGAAAAGAATTTACTTTTTGCTTTGCTTTCTTGACTTTACATTTGCAGTATTATATACATTGTTGTTATGCATCTTCTTACAGTAAAAAACTATTTTGTACATCATTACTTCGGTATGATGCAAAATACTGTACCTCAACATGTAGCATAAATTCTTCATATGTTTTAAATAGCAGAGCTAAAAAAAGAGATAACTATGGAATATTTAAAAGTCCTGGTCTAATCAAAGTTATTTGCTGTTTAACAAAGATCAAAAATACAAAAATATTGATCAGAATCTTGATCAGCACTTCATTTGAACAAAGCTCACTGTGTGTACTGACATTGCAGGTATGAATTCATGCTTATTTCACGGGGGAAAAAAACCCTAATTCAACAGAGTGCCAATATAAACACAGTATAAACTGATGAGTATTCACCCATAAACCTCTCCCTCGCAGACTCTGACAGCTTTTTCTGCAGCCAGGGTGATTTACTATCCATCAGAAGACAATGTGCTTGGCATGAATCATGCTGATGAGCTTTACTGTTGCCCTGTCATTTCCTGTTAGGTCTGCGTCTACGTCACTGCAACCCCCTGCTCCTGCTGCCAGAACCAGTGAAGATTAACAAGAGTAAAAAAAAACCAAACTTGAATTCACTTCATGCAGATACTGAAATAAAACCATGACTTGCATGTAGGTTAGACAGGAAAAAGAAAAAGCACCTGATTTGAATTTACCCCTGCAGATGGAAGGGGTCTCCACATCGAGGCAGGCCATGGAGGACAGAGGCGGCGTGCTTGGCGGCCAGGTCTGGAGTCCCATGGAGTGATGAGGCCGGTGGAGAACGAGGGAGTCAGGGAGAGAAAAGAGCCAGCTCTGAGCGAACGACAGCTGGCTCTCAGAGCTGCAAACAGTCCCTCCTCTCTGGCTGTGCGCTGGCCTCAGTGGAGAAAGTGTGTGTGTGTGTGTGTGTGTTCAGTCAATGTCAGGAGGAGGGAACACAGTGCTGCTCATGTTAACCCTCGCTGGGTCATTCTGCCGTACTCACAGAGGACTCGTCAGACAACAGCAGAAAAAAAAACTTGGGGAACTTTTGTTAATGCTTTGTGAATAATCAGGATGGGGACAGAAGATTTACTGGTAACCAATAAACTGTTGATCAAAACAAGCTGTGGGGAGTTTTGTTCTGTACAAGAAACAGCATGAGTCTTTTTTTTCTCTCTCTCCAGAAATATTTGCAGCACTAAATAACAATGACAAAACAAACACACTGGCTCCTCGGGGACATGGAAGCTTATCTTTAAACATTTTTTAATGATTAGTTTGAGTTTTTTTTTAAATTTGACGTAGTGATTCTCCATTGCAACACGATTAATTCAGAGCAGCTAATGTCCAACAACTCCAGGTTATATTTGACTATTTATTCAGAAACTGTGATGAGAAAACATGAAACTAAACAGAGGAGATGAGAAGAAGGGACAAATAGGAGTAAATGCCATCATGGCTTACGATGGTGTGGATGGTGGAAGCTTAACAGAAAGATAAGATTAGATAAGCTTTTATTGATCCTCCACAGGGGAAATTTACTGGTAAAACAGGCAAATGAACTAAAATACTCAAGTAATAAAAATAGGCAAAAAGTACAGGTGGATAAAATGACAGTACAAATAATAACAATATCAAAAATAACAGTGATTAGAAAACTATTTAAACTATATTTTTCCTTGTCAGTGAGATGACAGGGAATGACCTTAATTATGGTGAGTTCCGCATGTCTCAGTGGATCCAGGAAGGTGGGTTAGAAAATCTGTCAAAGCTAAAGAGCAGGAATCTGATCTCATGGAAGATCTGGTGTCAAGGTGAAGCTGCAGAAACAGGGGATGAGTCCCGCGGCTGTTCCTGTGAGGTGACTGAGGAGAACAGTGTGTTCTGGATTAGTGATGTTTTCTTGTGGGAGGAAATATGCATGTCAAACAACACGAGAGAGGGGAAACACGGAGGTTTAATTTGTTTTTATATGTATGGTAATTCTCCATTTCAACACTGTTGATTTAGAGCAGCCAACGTCAAGCAACTCCAGCTCCAATGTATTCAAAAACTGTGATGAGGGAAAAGAGGTGAAAGAAGAGCACTGGTTCATACAAATACACGCTTAGTCGTGGCTTGCGATGGCGTTTAGATGCCAACCATTATGACAAACTCCTTAACAGGAAGTGAGATAAAAGGGAATTACCCTAATTGTGGTGAGTTCCGCGTGTCTCAGTGGATCCAGGAAGCTCAGTTAGAAAATCTGACAAAGCTAAAGAGCAGGATCCAGCAGACGATCTGAGAGACACAGGATGCTCCAAGTCCTCCGGCCGTTCCTGTGAAGTGACGGAGCAGAGCAATGCATGCTGGGGAGGATTGGACCGCTGCGTTCTGGATTAGCACCGTTCACTTGTGGGATGGAGAAGTATGCATGTCAAACAGCATGGGAGAGGGGAAACACAGAGCTGATGAAGTAAATGGGACAGTCAGGCACAATGTGTTATGACAGCTCACCACTGGGATTGAATAATGGTGAAGACCGTAAAAATATGGGAGAGTAGCTGGAGCATTTGGAATGTGGAAAAACATCTTTCCGCGTGTCACACCGTGCGTAAATACACAAAATTCTTTTCACATTTCGCAAGTGCGTTGGCCACAGAAACAAGACAACAGATTTTATGAATGCCTTATACACCTGTTTTGTCCCACGATCAAAACCTCAAAGTCAAAGTCGAATTCCCATCCCTGTCTACAATGATGCTGTTTCTCATCTTCAGTAATGATTTAAAAGTCTAATCTCTCGTCCTAAACCACAAGGTAGCTCGTATTATTTCAAGATGTTCTCCTTCCATACAAACTATATTTGGAAAGCTGCATTCAGATCATCGCTTTCATTGATGATCTACAGTTTGAAAATGAATGTCACAATGTCACTGTGTTGTTATTAACAGACATTACAGCTTGATGATTATCACAGTGTTACATCCATCTGCTTCCCACCGGCCAGCTGCTTTTCATTCTCTCAGGACTTCATAATTACTCGTTCGGATTAGATTGAAAACATACGAGTTTACAGTTGCAGTCACTGAGCGATGTTTGCAGGTTTGTGTTGAAGAAAGACAAAGTTCACATCACTGTCTGAAAGCAAGTGTGAGAAGACTGAGTGAGCGTTTACACCTGCTCAATCTTTGCTTTCAAGTTCTGGTCTGGTTCATGTTCACACTGACCTTTTAAATCAAAACACAGAGTCATATGGACCAACAGGCGACTCATTCTTTCAATAGTTTTGGCGACTGTCTTCCTACATCACCAGTGTTACATGGGCCCACATGGGGAAATAAAAGGCCGGGGTCATGCTGCACAGTCCTCGTGTTTATTTACTGTATCTGCTCTTGTGGTTAAAGAAAGTCACCAAGACATGACTGATTATGATCATTATTAGTTGAGACTGCAACTCGACCGCATTTTACAAATAATGACGAACAGGAAGCAAAAGTGATTTTTACTGTTTAATGAGCAACTGTCAAACTATATGAGCACTCGTTTGTCTTCCAGTGTTCGTTTATTGGGCGCATCTCGAGATTAAATAGTAGTTCAGCATTTGAAACCAGGCTAAAATCGATATCTACGCTCATAAAATTCTGTGGTTGGTCCATGTTGCGTTCACACCCCCAAAACAAACCACTGAACTCAGACCGCCCTTTTCAGGCGGATGTTTACTCCGCACCAGAGTTTGACTGTGGGACTCTGGTTTGGTTGTAATCTGCCATGAAGCACTTTCACACCAGCCTACACAAACCAAACAAACACACCAGAGTTCCTTTAAATCAAACCAAATATGTCAGATATGAAAAAAATTGCGTAAAACTAGGCCACAAATTACAGTATTTTTTGTACATGCTGTGTAAAGTTACACTGAAGGAAAAATGTGTTTAAAAGAAACAGTGAACAGGAGTATTGTGTTAATTGTTGTGTTAATTAAAATAATAATGTATATCCTGTATATAGCCATACAGACATACTAATAACACTGGGGTACAATCTCCCAAATACTAAGCACCATAGATCCTCAAGTTACTGTTCGAGCAAACACACTCGACACTGTAATCACTGCCATCATTATACAAAATGCCACTATAATTACTTAACGAGTTCCTCAGAATATCAATGTTTTTCCCACACTTACTTACTACAGTGCAATATATTTCAACATCCCTCCCACATGCAAAAATGCTACCCTCTTATTTCATAACTCATAAACATAAACATACTTAAATATTTGTGCCAGCACACACCCAGAGGTATTTTTTATTTGGTAGAACATGTGTACAAAACAACACCGTAATTTAATCAAGCTGGAACGTAAAGTGTTGAAAAAGGGACAAAAACAACTAAAACAACAGTCTGAGCAGTTAATAAATTAATTTAGTCTTTGTTGTGTGATGAAGCGTCTGGTTGCCACATTATTAAAAATTAATCAAATTCATTATAGCTTATACTCTGAGATGAAGACAACCATGTGGAGTCTTGTTGCAAATCTGTTGATTTAAAAGTGAAATATTTCAATGATGCAATAATGCAAGATAGCTTTTCTTGTAAATAAATAAATAAATCCATGTTCCCAAGGACGAACTTTGATTTCACTAACTGCTTCAGCTGTGATTATGTGTTGGCTTCCAAAGGCAATTCTGATCTAATTCCTCACGTCATTCCACAAACAAATCACTGAAAAGAGTTTGTTTTTTCTCAGAGTGGCCTTGCTCTTAAATGGTCAACATATAATCTGCCTTACTCTGATGTGGCTCCAGTCGAGGTCTGCGAACTTGTCACTCATCGAGGCAGCAGGGGCTTGTATTTGAGTGGAAGGAGCCGGAGCCTGAAACATTTCCTGATCATCAAGAAGCTGTGATTCTGCAGAAATCAATATTATCAATTTACACTACATCATATGATGCTTATTAAACACATGGATAATAATCAACCATATACAGTGAGCAGTTACAATAAATTCAAGTGTTAATCTGAGAGATGTTTTGCTTTTAGTTTTAGTCTGACTGTATATTATGTCTATTACACCTACTATCCACTGTCTGTAATGTTAATATTATTTAGACTAGACTTTGAATGTAGGCGTGCTGTGGCAGTGGGATGAGTAATTTCTGTGACACAGAGCCAAACATTGCACAATTTCACTCTGGGCCTCCCACTCGAGATGAGGATCTCTGTAATTAGGAGCTGCACATTCCCCGAGGGTGGACGACGCCATTCTCATCTTCACCATTACCACAGTGTAATGATTTCTCAATGAGGAACCAGCTGTGTTGCACGGATGTTGATGCTGACCCCTTCAAAATGATGAAGTTAAAGTTTGCATACAGCTTTTGGTATTAATGAAGTGGTGGAGTACAACACATGAGCTGGCATCAGGAAGTGAAAACGCATGAATTAGGAAAAAGGCTGTGATGTTCTTGGTATTCCTATTGCCTCTGTTTGTTGTACCAGGGCCTGAAAAGAATATTGATTACACTATGATTTGACTGATTTTTATCGACCACTCTCCATTCATACATACATGTCATCTGTCTGTAAAAATGTTCATAGAACTCAGAGTCAGGACAGGATCATCAGGACAGATATCTAAGATTAAATAAACTTTGTACAAATGGGTTCTGTTCCACAATTGTCCAAGTGGGTTGAATACAAAATCTCGGGCACTTTTACTATTCTTTCTACTTTACATTTTATGTGGAAAAAAACGGCAACACTTCTGGCCTGAGGGCATTTCGACCAAAAGGCTGTTGTTTTTTTCCACATAAAAAGAAGACGTGAAGAAGTGAGGACACAAGAGTGCTCCAGTGATTCAGGAAAGCTGACGTATGATTTCTTTAGATTTTGCTTGATGTGATTTTGCAAGACTGACTAATACAACAAATGGGTTCTTAAGAGGACTGAGTACATGCTGGTCTGTCTGATCATCTATTGATTAGGGAGGTTGAGGTTGAAGGAATTGAATGTGGCTGACTTTGGGAAGTCCCTCGGTGGTTGTTAAACTGCTTCAATTACTGGACTCATCATCCTTTTGGCTTAAACTCGATTTAATATTCCAAGTTCAGCTGCTCTGATGTGACTTCAACACACTATTTTAGAACAATACTGACAATTCAATAAGGCTCTTCTGTAAGTTCACATCCTGTGTTTATAATCGACCTATATTTGTTACTTATGTCATGACAGTTCACTGTGATTCTTGCACAATGTTTCCTTTGTGTTGCGAGAGAGAAAAAGTACAATACATGACACAAACAAGAGGCCATTATGACTGATCAGTACACGATGTTTCCTGTTGTTATTTTTAACCAGTGATGTCACACAGTTTGTGCTGCTGTGCTGTCACAATGTTGTCCGGGTGAGAAAACTGTACTCCAACCCCGTCACTGTGATCCCGACAATCTCATTAGACTCCTGACCCTCGGTGCCAAAGTGCTCTTCAGAGCCAAAATCCACACTTCTTTTCCTCAGATAAACTTTCTTTGAACATCAAAGCGCTCATTAACATCCAGTCCCATGTGGGAGTCTCAAACTAACGCACATACTTAGATTCATAAAATCCTTCTCAGCATATTTTTGCTGGCAGTAAAATTCAGTGTCAAGGTCAAACAACATTGTGTGACAAACAGTACAGTTTAACTTGTGAGAAGAAGAACAACGCGAAAGGTCAAAAACATTCTTGAAAGATCATAAGCCGATTTCAAACCACCACTTAAAGGCTTTGGGAGCAACTCTGCTGCTAAAACTGCTGATGGGCACATTATAACCAAGTTCAGGTGTGCTGCGATGAGGGAGTCCATCTATACAGCTCCTTTCAATATGCTGTAGGTATTTCTGGACAGAGTGCATCGAATTCCTTGTGGATTTTCACTGGTGTGCTTCCAGGAAGAATCCAAGGGAAGATCTGGATAAGACGCACATTTGACGCAATCTAGGTGTTGCTTTGCAAAGCAGACAGACTCATCTCTGGCCCACTCTGAGCTGAGACGTCAGTCTGAGTAAGATCGATCTGAGTTAAGCAAGCACATTGTCGAGCATGTGCAGTTACATTCACAACAGATGTTCCCTTTATTCAAACTATGAATCTGTTTAACGGTTTTATTTATATATTCATAAGTATCAGGTGTTTGTGGATGACTGATTGCAGACTTATAAAACACTGACATTTCAAGCCTTACAGTGGACTTATTCATCATGGTAGTGAAAAGTCTGGGTGGCTGCCATGGCATTATCTTCAGTAAAGGCATTATGTGGCTCACATTTCACCTGGATCTAAGTTCAGTCAAAGACAATAAACCAAGAATGTGCTTTAATGATGGGATGCAAGTCAAAATGTTCTGCATGCTGCCTGAACATCTTCCTTTAAATGGACGAGGATATAAGAAGTATTCAATTTAAAATCATTAATGAGAACATATTTAATGAGACTGCATGTGTAAAAGAGGTCGCAGTGAAACTATGTATTCACTTTTACGGGCGAGTCTCCACAACACTCAGGACCACCACATCCAGCGAGGGCCTCCGAAGATGGTGGGAAAGCCAGAGGGAAATCCCTGTAGGCCTCCAGTTTCCTTTGAAGCTGCGCTACATGCAGCTGCCACAGGAGGCTAAAAAAGGCAGCCTGTGGCAGCTTTGATCGCATTAACATCATCACCACAAACTACTGATTGCACACATTTACCAAAAAGTAAGAGCACTCACAGCTGCCCAAAGGCAAACTGTACGTTTAAGCACGTGCACCAACACACATACAACCACATATCATTTGTATTTGCTCTTTTGACCATGAGTGATGGCAGACATTCCTTCCATTCCTTAACAGTCAGTATTTACAATGATTACTGGAGAAGTTAAGGCTTGCAAAAAATGTTTTTCCGTGACATCCAAATCCCATGGAAATAGACTGGATGGATTTACCATAACTATGACTAAAACAATGGTGCAATGTAACTGAGTCATGTCATAGCACCAGATGGATGCATTTCATAATATGTGACATGTCAATAGAGAGGCATCCCATAAAACCTGTTTGTGGTTGATTTCTCATCTGTATCTTTATCTGGGTGTATGTTAGACTATGAGCTGCTGCAAGTTCTACATTACACACATGCATATATCACACATTTGATCTGTTTACCTGTGACACGACCACAGATGTCACAGAAAAAATTAATCTGAAGTATTTCCTCAGTCATGACTTTTTCAAACTTCTTAAATATATAAATATGAAGGTGAAGTATTCAGACAAATACACGACTACAGAGGTCAAAGTAAAGCAAGAAACACTGTGAAGAAATACTGTAAGAATATGTATGATAATGTGTATCAGACCAAAATGGGGTGATGAGGGTTTGCTAAACTGAAAAGGATCAGAAAATATTTCAAAAAGTGTTGAGAGAATTAAAAAGGGAAATGTTAAGGATGTTAAAAAAAAACCTTGCTGTGAAAAAACATGCACCACATTAACCAGCGATTAACTCAACACTATACAGCAGGCGCAGGCTCTGCTGCTATAAATAGCTGATCCTATAGCCAGAACAAGCAGCTGGACGAGGGGGGGAAAAAAAGATGTTTTCCGCTTCTGTGTGTGTCTGGGATATAAGTGTGTCCCCACAATCTGGACATCATGTAAGAAAACAAAATGTTACGGCTCCAGCGAAGGCCGGCCGTTTCTTCGCACTTCCCCTCTAACATTCCCTGATTTCAACAACCATAACTTTCCCATAAGTCCAATTAACCCTCGAGTGGCTGTTACTCAGAGCAGTTGCACACAACATGAGCCCCTCTCCCCCTCCTCCTCCTCTCTCCTCCGGGCTGGACCCAGCCAGCAGTGGGCTTGGCAGGGGGTCGGTTAGGGGTCGACCACAGACAGAAATAACCTCTTGTTTGCTCGCTGGCATGCTGCAGCTCACGGTGTTCTTCTGGGAGCCAGACAGGGACTCTGTTTTTGTCTGGTATCATAGTGGATCCAGAAACACCAGCGACAGTGATACTGCATGATTCAAGAAAACAACAGTTGCTTAAACAATTGTATTTATAGGTGGGGGTGAGTCATTCCAGAGAAAGGTTGTTGATGTTAGCATCTCTCCTTCTTCTCGATGTGATTACACGTTAGCACGCCAGATTTACAGCCCCCCTCTCTCTCCCCTCATCTCCCTTCCCCTTATCCTGTGCACAACGCCACCTGTTGCTCATTGGATGTAATAGTTTTGTGGCTCGGTCCGATATCGATTATTATTGAACAGCGATTTCTCTTCAGAGAAATCCTTCCTCCTCATTCTTCTTCTTATTATAATCAAACATCAACAACTCAACCAGGACATTACGGCTATCATTCAAATTTTTCATAACTTCCGAATTATTCAACAATTTCCGGAAAATTTGCCAGATTTAAAATAAATCACAGAGAGTTCAGTAAAGTGTTTCAAGCTATTTCAACTCGTTGTCTACTCATTTATACTTTCAGCTATGTTCCACATCTTTCATACATGTCTTACATCTTTCTTTGGACCTCAGTTACAATGGAAGTCAATTAGAAAACCCTTCAGAGCCACTCATTGTCAACCTCTTGCCACATATTAATTCACTCAGTACAAAACACTTCTCACTTTTGATTCAACTTTTTCATGAAATTCATATTGATTTTCATGCAATGCTGACATTCAAATTTAGTGAACATTGACAATGACTCAAACCACCTTTAAGGCTGCAAAAGGCCTCAACTGAGTGATTTAAACCAAACTCACACCCTCTCTCATGATCATGTATCAATTATACTGCAGACTAGGTTGTCCATGTTGTTCTTATCTCTTCATATCTGAAGTAGACAACGCTGGTTAGGTTAATAAGTCCATTCTTTCATGATTTCTAAATAAGTTGATTTTTGCTGCTAAGATATATTATACTTCATGTAATACAATCAGAGCAGCTCTGCTGAGTCAAGAGGAAAGCGTCTTACTTTATGTCAGCTATAGTCTTCACATTGCATTAGATGTATGTGCTTTTCAATGGCATTAACAGAAATCTGGTTTTAGTGTTTGGCAGAGCCACAGACTGTTGTGTTGATGTCATCAGAAAACCAGAGTTTAGAGGTTCCTGAAGTGTGAAAAAGTCATTAATCCAAATTACTGTTAATGCACAGACTTACACAGAGGAGAGGTGCCAACATTTGGCACCACATAATTTTTCCATGGCTGAGTGGAAAGTGAAAACCTCTTCCCTTATTCAGTTTGGGACGTTAGGACTCAGCTTTGCAACTGAAACGCTCTGGAGACGTGGGTAAATCTTAATTTCAGGAGCTGTGATCCAGTATGCAGATGTCTTCCACTGAAATCTTAATTTCATTCTGAACTCTCCAACAGCACTCTCAATCAACACAGCCGAGTGGTATGCATACCATTTTTGTGTCCCCAGAAAAGGATCAGGAATAGCATTTGCTCATTGGAATAACAGGTAACAATAACAGTGTAACCATGGCCTCAGCCTCAGGAGAGACGGACAGTCAGTACAGCGCTCTGCGAGAACACAGTCCAGACCACAAGGGAAGCATTAACTGCTCTATAAATGCCAGGAATATAAAGTGTGCAGTGTTGTTTTCAAATGGTCAATGTATAATGCAGCCTATACACTAGAGGCAGCACAGGGTAAAACAGGTCACACACAAATGTAGACTGTGGTGTAAAATGATGCATATAGAATAAAATATGATGCTTTAGACTGAGCTGCACTTTTAATGGAAAACTACAATTGTACCTAAGAGCTCTCCCCCTGTTCAGTCTGTCAGATACGCTCCGTCTATTCATCTACTGTCATCTCCCTGCAACTGATTTACTTCCTGACTCAACTATGGGAAACAGTGAAGTTACCCTGATTACAGACATTTCCTTCCTCCACCATTCACAGCAATGCCTGGAATGGCTGCAGTATTTACTCAGGCCTGAAGCGGTAAACTGCAGATCCCACACCCACATGGCACATGCATCACGGGCTACAGAGGCCAAGGGTTCCTGGGAGAGTGGTTCTTCTTAATAAGACAGAAAAATATAAAAACATTTTTTAGCAAGAAACATGATGCAATTTGATAATCTGATCAAGTTGGTTGGTATTTCAAAAGCCTCTGTTCTGATTGGATTTACTGTATAAAGCTGTATAGAAGAACATTGCCTCTCTGAGCTCCCCCCCGCCCCGACTTAGGGCCCCTGAAACAAATTTCCCCCAAACTAGTGACAATTATGTTTGGAGCCTAAACTGTTCTCATGCCCATTTCTTGTGGTTTCCAACTTAAAAAACAAGTTGTTTTTAAAAGCCCCTGTGAGTGCCACTCCACTTTACTCCATGTTGAACTAACCCTCACCCCCTAAATTATAACATCAACAAAAAGTTAGTGCTATGCTCCTTAAATATAGGCTGCACTTAACAGGCAAAATAAAATATCTGGCAAATGGCAGGGAATATTTTTCATGTTTTTACATTTTGAATTGTCACAAACAATCGTGCAAACTTGCCAACATCAGGAGCAGCTTGTATTGGGGACATAGTTTGATAAAAACACTACGACTGAGTCTCACCAGAGGGGGGCACTACGGGCTCATGCTATTTGCCAAGCAATCCAACATGATCAGGTTTATTCTTCCACAGTCATATCAGGACGGCCTCCTCATGGCGATTGTTTATGTCTCAGGCTGTAGAGAGAGGTGATGTTGTACTGTGCCAAATTACCACATTAGAAAAAAGTATAATGCAGTCCACTTCAACACCACTGCAAACTACAGCCTCAATCATAAACATGTAGCTGAATGAATATCTCCATATACAGTGTCAATAAAACTGTCCGGACAGTGTTATATTATACAGTGGAGTGACATCTCTCTTACTTTTCAACTAAAACATTCACAACAAATATTCCTCCATCTGTTACACCCTCCCTATAAATAAAGTTGAAACTATCAGTTAAATCTTGAATGTGAGTGAAATGGTTGTCTGTCTCTATGAATCAGCTGGGATGGACCATAAGCTGCATGATAGTCTAATGGATGGATGGGTTATAGTGCCATCTAGTGTAATAAAAGGGGACAATTATAGGAGCCTTAATCTACGTTCCAGTGTAATGTGAATTGAGGGATCTTTCCATTCCAAACAGTAACAGAGTTAGGAGGCAGCCATCATGTCTACTCTACTGTTTTAAGTCAAGACACACAATCTTCCTTCTCGGAGACACATAATGACAGAGGCTACGGCGGATAGTGACGTTGTTTATGCAGAGTTTTGTGAACCAAAACCAGCTGCAGGTGATTAGTTCCACTATCCATCAGAGAATCTATAACCATGAGAGCCAGCAAGTGGCCAAACACATTTTTCATTTTGCCATTTAAATTAGCCTTAGATAGGCAATCATGTGTTATCACCTGCTGCGAGGAGGAAAGTATCATATAAACCCTGGACTGTCGCCCTAAAGATGGAGGCATGAATCACCAGATGTGGTGGTTCTGGCTTGACCTGCACTCCAAACTTCTGCAGTGTCCAAACTGGCCTGTCTGGTCAACATGGGCTACTTGACTGTCTTCAGTCAAAATGCACTTTTTGATCTTGTGGTCATGGATCAATCAGATTTCTTTGCATCTAGGAAACAACCAATTAAGCTGTGTGTGACTTTTAAATATCAAAACCTTCTCAAGTCAGTACATGAGATGATATAAAACTGCTGTGCATAGACAAATGAAGATGAAATGACTAAAGCTGTGTACCTCCTTTTAAAGACGAGGCCAGACACTAACTAACACAGGGGGGCAGTGAAGTCTTTATGAGATGCAGCCTTTCGTTTGGCTCCTTTGAATCTGGGAGGTTAAAATTATATCTGAAGTGTTGCTTCAGAACCACACGGTGATAATTTTACAATCTTTTCAGTCCATATGCCCTCCACCAGCTCTGTCCAAATATAGAGCCGAGTATGAAGCTACAAGAGTGTGATAATATTAGTCAGTGATTTTCTCCCTTGGAGGCAAATCGCTGGAGTGAATCCATCATGATCCTGCTGGACGTTATCTGTTCCAAAATGTCCGGCTATATTAAAATACTGGTGGCTGAGGAACCCATGATCAGGATAACTGCATTTAAATTCACATTTATTTCACTCATTTTAATATATTATCTTCATGAAGTGTGAAGAGGAAGGAAAAGTTTTATTGGAGTACTTTTTGTATTGAACTCCTGGCGCAAAATTAAAAGCATAAAAATAACCTTTCAGACCACTTGAAATATTGAATACTAGTATCATATACGTTGTATAATTTGTAAAATTGTAGAAAAAATGTTTTGCTAAAATTTTAAAAATCTGAAAAAGAGCCACATAAAAGACTAAACTTGTGCCTTAGTCAAATCCTTCAAGTTGCTTTTGAGACGCCCTGCAAACAAAGAAGCAAATAAACAGAAAGAAATGGTGGTGGAGGCAATCTGGAGCTCTGACGAGAAACACACTCATTCCAAATCAACTCTTTACTTCCAGCAAAACATCAGCCAACAACAAACCTTATCATTAAGCAGTTACTGGTAAACCCTTCAACAAACTGCAGCCTCATTTCTCCTCATTTTTTTAACAGCCCAAGTATCGTAATAACCTCTTAATAGTGCTCCATTTCCTTTGTCATGTTCAGTGGCGACATGTGTTTTCAATCTGAGACAAACTGTAGTAAGAAAAGCCACTGCATTCTAGAGAAATTTAGAAATATTCCTGTGCAAATTTTCCTTATTGCAATATCTCCTCTTAATTTAATATCACATCTCAGGTTCAGTTAGAGGAGGCATGTTGTGTTTTCAGTTTTAAAAATCACCAACCAGCAGGCAGCCATTGGTCGCATACTTCTCTAAAATAAATCCACGCTGAACTCTTCAATCAATGAGCAACTTGATTATGACTGATTCATTTTCATACGGCGTGCTGCTCTCACATTGTGGCTGCACTTAAGTCTTCAGAGCCTGCAGCAGTGATTAAGGCCTATACAAATAAAGCAGCACTGACTTGACTCTCGCTGAATGTAAATGTCAGAACAATTTGAGAGGTGGGACACTGTCATTTGGCAAAAACTTGACTGGAGCCACCGAGACATCTCAGCGCTATCATCTGGAGAAGCTTGACATTTGTTATAAATAGATAAGAGTTGAAGGGTTGATATGAAATCCCCCTGGGTACAGTAGCTGAAAAGCTTATTAGCTTTTTCCTTTTTTCCCCCAAACTGTAGCGTTTAGTTTGTGGTTGTTCATTACAGTTTCCACAACAAACCAACTTTGACATAAAAGAAGACACTCACAGTGTAATCAGCTTTTATTTTGTGAATAAAATGAAAAGAACGGAATTTGGGCAATTTGTGCTTAAAAGTGACTTTTGATGAATTAATTTGCGATCATGAATCAATTATCAGAATAGTTGATGGTTTTTCAATTAGTCATTTCAGCTGTAATTAAACACATCAAATGACAGTGTGCTACACAGTTTTGTCCAGTATTGTGCAAATCCTGAAAAGAGGCTTCAGTTTGTTTCCTTTTAGACTTGTCTGGGTGTTTCCAAATATTCACAGCTAATACTGGAAGCTGTCCTTGAAAGCAGCACATTCTTACAGAGAATTGTTTTTGGCAATTTCACCTTTAGTGGACAGTGAAGAAGACAAGCACAAAGTCACCTTTAGTCACCTGTCATATACTTGAACAAAAATTTTGAAAATGAAAAAAAAGTCTCTGAATTTGTTATCTATATGTTGATTTTCAATGACTGAGGAGTCAATAGAATCAGGATCAATCGAAAACCAATAATACAGCAACACACAGAGACTGGCACTTGATTACCAGCCGTTTGTTTTAATTTGCACTCAGTTTGAATGTGATGGCAAATAAATATGTGAGGCTGTCAGAAAACAAGTTACATAAAAACTAAATTTATAGCTGCCATGCCTACAGTTGTCAGTTAAAATTCAACTCCACCAAACGACTTGAGCAATAAAGCTGTGAAAACACTGGGCAGAGGGAACGGTGTGGAGAGATATACGACTCTGGGGAAGTAAATTTGCGGAAAGAAACACAACAGCAGCCATAAATGTCCGTCCTGGCTGTGGTGAAATACAGCTCTGACAGGAGCTCAGGCGAATAAAAGGACGATTTGTCTTAAATGGAAAAGTCTTCTGGCCCTGACACAAATTGGGCAGCTTGATCCTGTTGTCAAAATAACGTCACAAGCCGTGCTTTGACATGTAGTGGCAGCATCAGCAGCTCATTAACACGAGCAAACATAACTCGACTCGACAAAGTGCGTTCAAGATTTATGAAATTTGCAAAATTAGCGACAGAGAAATAGAACAAGGAACATTAAGTGAGAGGGACTTTTTTGTAAAGTCAGTTAAACCACAGCTCATCATGTGTTAATTTGGCTGAATGTTTTCACATCAGCAGATGAGGATGGGCTGGGCAGACCTGAGACTTTCCCTCAAAGGTCAAATTTAGCTCCAATTTGATTTGAGTAACCCAGCCAAGTGTCTGCTCTGTGTGTGTGTGTGCGTGCGTGTGTGTGTGTGTGCGTGCGTGCACTCCTGCCAAATTCTCCCAGAGTGCATGTTAGGGAGATCAGCTTTGCTCCAGTAAAATGTGTGGGCTGAAAATAGGCCTGATCGAAGAATAGTGTTTCATATTACATTGCACAGGAGACCCATGCAGCTAAAGCTCTTACTGATGTCCCCTTCACTTTTCTAGACTGAGGTCTCCACTTCTCCTGAGCGGCACAGTCGACTCAGGACAGGACACCAGCCAAGGTCACATCATCACCACAGGAAACTAGTGGAAGCTGAGGACAGCGACATGTGCATATATTAAAAGTTCTGCCAGAGGGAACCTCAGATTTGAGATATTTTAACTTATTATAAATTAATATTTTTTCGCTTTTTGCTGCCAAGATTTATTTTTTAAATAAATTTGTGCACTATAAATCTTGCTATACATGAGTTTATTATCACTCAGTTTTAAATCTTGGTCCCTGAAGCAACACAGTGCCTTATTTTTTTGTGGCAACAATGTTTTTATTCATATTAGAATGAACAGGACTTTGCCTCTCACGCTTTCACTTTGAAAACCGCTAAAAATAATCAAAGAGGCCACAAGCACTGTAAACATAGTAATGGGCATTTTGTGGGCTGGCTCACCTGGGAGCACACTGGATGGACATTTAAACATTATTGCTAGTGTTGAGTCATAATTCTCTGGGATATGTGCCAAGGCTGGCAGCCCAATTCTGGATATCTCTGCTGTGGCAGGTCCCCAGTTTTTTCCCTCCAAGCAGCTAATGTTCCCAGCACCAAAAGCATTACGACCCCCCCACAGACCCACATATCTGGGTCTCTCACACATAATGCATCGCCTGCAGCAAGAATGCTTTTGAAAGGCAAGGTGAATAGTCAATGACATCTGAAAATAACCACCCAGAGCTGTGATTCTTCATATGGAAGAAAAAGTCTCTACAGTAAAGCTACGAGCGTGTGTCTTTTTGTTTTACTAAACATCCAAGTCAGTGGCAGTGGGGCCTCCTGGGTTAGTGACGAGCACCATGTAACTTTTAGGTCATGGGTTTGAATCCACTGAAGCCTGGTTTCTGCTGGAAGCATTTAAAAAATACACTTATTTATTTTCTGGTGGCGAGTGAGACGAGGAAATTCATACCACTCCTGTATCTGCACATTAAGTTTGGAGCTACAGCCAGTTAGCGTAGCTTAGCATAAAGACTGGAAACAGAGGGGAAGAGCTAGCATTGCTCTGTCAACATTTGCAAAGAAGGAACTCTAAGTCTCACTTATTAAAATGTGCAAAGGCCAAAGCGTGAAACCAACAATTCCTCTTGTTGGTTGCATGGTAACTGCTCAGAGACAAAAATAGTCCAGCGTATACCTTAAATAACAATAACAGGATGTATTAATTAGGGTGCTTTAAAGGTACTGGCAGGCAGATTTTATTATTTTTAGACAGAGCTGGAGAGTCTTTATGCTAAGTTGCGCTCACTTGATGCTGCCTTGTTTATCAAACAGATCTGCAATTGGCATCAATCTTCTTGTCAAACTTCCTGCCAGAAAGTGAGTAAACATATTTCTCAAAATGTCAAACTTTCGCTTTAAGACATCATTGCATTACATATCTATATCTTATCTTGTCTGATATGTCTATCACAAAGGGTGGCGATGGAATCCTGGAGAGCATGAGAAAAGCAGCCAGGAGTGAAATCTCCACTCCGAGATGTCGACAGACTGAAGCAGCCAGACAAGCATTTACTCCCAGCGGTCAGGAGGCTCATTATCCCCTGTGAAGCTCACGTAGTTAGAGGAGAAGTGAACTCTCATCCCGCTATAATGAGCCTGGCATTCCACTGGAGACTTTGGCATGAAGTTGGTGAAGCAGCCACCCTGTTGCTCCGCAGCTGATTGAAGGAAATGAGCAGAGCCTCTGATGGCGTCCTGAATGGGCTGTTAGGTATCTACTGCCAGACATCGCTGCTTCCACTGCTCTCTGTGGAGCGAGATGACCCGACTACAGACAGGCACTTTTCTTTTTGGGTTTTCTCTCACTCAGTCCAATACTGGGTGAGTCTTGCAGTTTGTTGGAAAAGAAAGAGGAGACTAATAGAATTATGTCTCCTGAGTTGTGCTTTTTGTTTATTATCCATCTGACTCCTCAGGTATTTGTAAGTCAGTTTTCACAGGTGGACTTTAAACATGATTTGAAAAAATATACTTTTACAGAGTAACAATGCCAAAGCCACTACGTGAAAGAAACCCCTCATATTAAGATAATGCAAATACATATTAGAAACTAGTGAATGACACACTCTCAACAGATAAATGGTTTAATAGACGTCTATGTTGCTGAGCGCAAAAGCTGATTACTTCACCAAAGGCCAAAACATAAGAGTTTAGAGTCCCTGGTCCCATCCACCTTGACGGTAGGCCTACACCATGATGTGCCTATTTCTTTCATGCAATCTGCAGATCAGTTCATTTTGGTTGTACGGACCAGGCTTGAGATAGGTGGGATGTGCTTCATTATTTTGGCTAGCTCAGGGTCTTTTCTTATTCAGAGCCTGTTACGCCCGTTTGTCATATCCTCAAAATTATCAAGGTTTCCTCTAAAAGGCAACTGATTCTCTGCAGGAAATCCAACAACATCAATAAGAGACATAGTAGTGGTCTCTACTCTGCTGGCCAGCCTTGAGGAGTGTGGAAACATCCTTGGCACAATCAATGCACCTTACATGTTTCTTCCACCTCACAACACAAGTCAAATGTTCCTGTTAAGTCCAGTGTTTGTGAAACCCCCAGTCTGCTGCTGCATCTGTCTTCACATTGTATCTCAGACATTCACCAGTCTGGCACCACAAGGACACAGACGAGCGAGTCTCTCTATGAAACAGATGGCGATGATACTGCTGTAGAGCTACTTCACAAGATCTCTCACTTCCAAGATCATCTGGGCCCAGATGTTCCATAAGTTTAAGCTGTATCAGAATGATGTACATTTTAAATTTTAAAACGGTCAGACCACTTATCTGACAACCAAATATACATTACACAAATACATGAGAACCTGTTTTAAATCACAATAAGACTAAATTTCATATAGTTTAAAAATAAGGAACATTCAAAGTTCTTCTTCATTTGTGCACAAATTAATTTTAATTTGTACACTTAAATATAACAGTACATCCAAGTAAACCTCAGGGGTCAGAATCATTTTTGTGTCCTGATTTTAATTAAACATAATTTATTTTTAGTTCTGCATGAATGTCGCTATAAGAGGTATATTTGAAGAATAAATGAGATACGTCTTTATAGTCTAATTTTGTAAAAGGTGATAAAGAGAGAGACATGTTGATTGATATGTGATCAACACATATTTTCTGTATGGCTCTCAGTCAATATGCTCCACTGTTATTTTTAGTGTGATATAGCCTTTTCTTAATCTGATCAGTCTGATGTCTTTTCTTGGAAAGAGTTGACTACAACATCAGAAATACACTGACTTAGAGATGAAACAACAAATAGAAAGAATGAAGAGAAGAGAAGAGAAGAGAAGAGAAGAGAATCAAAAATAGCCATTTTTACTAAAATAACAAAAATGTCTTTCTAACAACAGCTTTATACTCTGAAAGAGTCTGAAGTCTTTCCGGTGGCTATTTCCAGCCATAGAAGAGTAGGATATTATGAAATCTTTCTTACTTGTCATTGTCAGTATAATAAGCAGACACACCTGCAGGTACGCCAGTGACCGAAGTTCATGTGTTTTTGGATTGAATATGTTTTCTTGTCAGACAGAGCAACCTCTCTAAGGGACTGTGAGAGGGACCAAGAGATTTTGGTTTGTGTGACAATGAAGTTTCAAAAGAGCTGAATTGAAAAATATTTAGACCAATTACAGCATCTGAAACATCATGACAGGTTGAACATTAATCTGCTTATGACAACATGTGTTAAATGCTTCAAAGTAAGTTCTGCGCTACTCCTGCGATAAAAGTAAGTTCTTAAAAGTTCCTCTTTCTCATGACAAGAATGTGTATGATCCAAACACAAAAGGTCACTTCATCTCAAACCCTCTCAGCTGGGCGCTTAGCTAATCAGATTTGGTTCAGCTTCTTTCTGCTCTGAGAAGACTTTTCTAAAAGACACTCGATTTTACACGCTCAATTTCAAAAGTTTGTCCCAACCACAGAGAGCTATCAGTGATAAATCTGAAAAATGCTTCAGGCCATTGTGAGCTGCTAGTCCATCTAGTGATTGGTTTGGGCTGCACAAAAAACAAATTATGCACTTTTCTCAGCCACATAGTTTGAGGTCAATTTCCAGAAGACGCATCGGAAACACAAAAAGAAATAAGCGATTTGGGAAATAGGCCACTTTGACAGCATGACTTCAGCGTAGACGAACCAAGCTCCGATTTATGCCGCTTCGCCAAATGCACATTTAACAGCTCGAGCAACACTGAAATTTATTAACAACACATCTCAGGGCAATTATAATCTTCAAAAAGCCGGTTTCCAGTCGGGCGGTGACCTTGAAGCTCATGCGACTCTTTCACTTGAGCATCTTTCTCATCTGCAGGAAATCTCAGAGTAATATCCCACTGCTGTAGTAGCAGGTCATGAAATACTTTGAACAGTACAGTGTGCCATCAGGTCCGTCTCACTCATGGTCATCCTGGCAATTTTTCTGTTACCATGACAACGTTTCTCTGCACTCCTCTGCCTCTTGATTGTGTGGAAAAACACACAGGAAGACAAAGGGAAAAAAATGTCAGACGCTGAGAAGCAGCGATTGAACACAGACAAACAGTCCCCACTGACTGGCCTACTTTGACTACAAATTACTTAAAGGCTCCGCTTGATGTGTTTGAGATGTTGCATATCTCACCAATTTTAGTCTCAGTGTTCTCAGCTATCTATAGTCATGGAAAAGTGTGTCGCTCCATCTTACAGGCCAATCCTTCACTGTCATCCTACATTAATAAAACCAGTCACATGGTGTGAAACTCAGGTCTGATTTGGAGGAAATACAAAGATATCTCATACAGCGGTGCCTAAACTTATAGGTGCTTTTAAACTAGAACTAAAAGTACAACTCAATTCAGAGACTGAAACACGTGAGTTATCAAAAGCATTAACTCTCCTAACCAGTGGCTCTGTATAGTGTTTTCTATACTGATAATAATTACCACAATAAACAGAAGAGGCCTTTCAGATTAATAAATGTCTACAATTTGTGTCCAGTGATTTTTCTCCAGTTGTCATAGCAGCTCAATGATTAACGTAAACCTTCAGACATTTTGCTCTATATTCTCATGTTGCTGAAAGTTTGTAGGTGCAATTCTGGGGACACATAAGTGTCTGGAGCCTGTATGTTTTCATCAAATTACAATTCATTTTGATCAATTCAATATGAAACGACACACTGTTAAAATTTAAAGGAATAGTTTTACATTTAGGAAAATTCATTTTCTAGCGGAGGGTTAGAAGAAGATGGAAATCAAAGTCTGGCTCTGTCCAAAAGCAGCAAATTTACAGCATTTCTAAAACGCACTAATTAACAGGTTATAGTGTGTCTTATTTATTTAATCCTTACAACATGTTGTGGTTTTATGGTGGGTTATGTGGCTGACTATTTCTTGGATGGGTCTTTAGTCTCTGTTAGTTGACTGGCGAGGCTTCAGTAAGTCACTGCGTCCAGCCAAAAAATACTCTGCCACATAACGATGAATTGTTGTTTTTAACACTTATTTGTACGGATTACACAAACAAGATATAACATGTTAATAAGGGAGCTGTAGAGATAATGTTTGTTCTTGATAAAAGTCTACCCTCCTACTTTCAATCAGTTCGATGCAGAAAATTGCACTTTTTGTTCTGGCTGGAAAATTAAGAATTCTGCCTCATTATTCATAATAATATCTCCCACTAAGCCTCTGCGTGTTGTCTCATATTAGAACAATGAGCAGTTCACAC
Organism: Centropyge bicolor; assembly: GCA_037975185.1. Lineage (NCBI taxonomy): Eukaryota > Metazoa > Chordata > Actinopteri > Pomacanthidae > Centropyge > Centropyge bicolor. Next base: position 657,643 of record JBBMOC010000042.1, read on the forward strand.
AGTATCAAGAGAATCTGGAGATGAAAAGAAACCGCAGAGTTGAGAAAGTCAAATCAGAAGGTCACGAACATTTGTTTGTGTGTCTCACTTTGAAGCGGAGAGCTTCAAGCCACGCCGGCATGAATAACTCATACAGTTGTGAGCAGAGGCCGTAACACAGGGGTCACATGACAAAAGACTGTCTGCATGACACTCACGCTTTATACTGATTTACTTTTTCATAATCTGCAAACATTTAACTTTTATGACTTAAATCTCACGAACATCAAATATTGGGTCACCAGAAAATGACTGGAATATTGAATTTGTCACAGGTTTAAGAAACAGCAATATTTCATCTGATGATCAAAATGATGAAGGTAAAGTACTGCTGCTTATATAACTCAACAGCACTTTGTCATGAAGTATCCTCCTAAAAAACCTTTCCAAACACTGGGATAATAGAGCGTGATGCAGTAATGAACACTGGTATTTCAGAATGGGAAAGGTCAGCGTGCTAAAAGCAAGACTTCCCCAGAGAAATATTAGCTGTTATTAGGTAAAATTCATATTGTTTGTTGACTGTTGTAAATGCTGATCTATGGATTTATAATATGTTTTACTTATTTTGTTACTACTTTGACAGCGTTTTCTACCAAAGATGAAAAACTGGTAAACAGAACATAACCAGGTGGATGCATCTGTATGTGCAGTATTAAATCATATACGTTATTTCCTGGATAGCAGGACTGTGTATCAATACTGAAGGAGCAACTGTGGATTTACTTGCCCAGTGAAAAAGTTGAATTGATCTTATTCTGGAGAGCACGTGTTTGAAATCTGACTCCCTTCAACCTGTTCAAAACACTGATGTTAAAATGACATATAAAAGCAAACTGCTTCAAAAAAGGAGCAGATAAATTTAGAGCCCTAATGAGCAGGATCAGACTAAAAAAAGAACAAAAGCAGACGCCAATGTAACAGGAGCAAATCAAGTGTAAACCTTTGTCACAGAAAAGTTCAAGTATGAATGTGCACTTTTTTTTCTACTTTTCAAGATGAGTGAAGCGACAATAAAACCACTTTAGTTTACTGTCACACCGCTGCTGACACTGGGTATAAATGTTAATGTGACTCACTGCACAGTTCCTTTACCGGTTTGACTCTGTCCTATTCTAATTGACCAGATCTTTCTTCACAGTATCCATACAGGTGGGGTTTTTTGGGAAGCAGACTGGCCTCCAACACACTGGACCAGCAGACCAGGCTGTAGGTTTTGTCTCCGGCCTCAGCCAATCCATGTGACAGTTTCATTAACTCAAATGTAACAGAAAGGGATTACATTAAAATCCCCCAACTGTGTGACCATTTAATCAGGCTCTCTCCCTGTCTGAGCAGAATTACAACACTCTCGCCTGCCCACCTGCTCCCACCTAAAGCATGGGATGACTTACGCCACCACATTCTGGCACTTTCAGGATCTGTGCAGTTGTCATGCAGGAGCCCTGTGGCACAAACTGTTGTAAATATTTGATTACTGTAGTCTTAGGGTAGTCCTTAATAATATGTCACCTGCCTCAACAGATACAGTTTTTATTACAGTGCTGGTCAGTTTTAATGGTGCACCATAAATACTTGTATTTACTAAGAATGAAGAACAAACTAACAACTAAAAACAAGAGACTTAATCAGGACATAAATAAATCTGATGAAGATTCTGCATCAGCATGGCTCAAATCAAATTTTACTCAATATAGAAATTTCTGCATTCACATATGTGTGAGGATGACAACAAAAGACAATTGGATAATTAATTTGTGCATTTTCAAGGTGTATATAAATATCATAAAAACATAAAATTAGTGACTCATCAACAATGTTTAAGAAGGTGTCGGTAACACTGACCAGCCCCACAGTGAAAAAAACCAACTAGTGAAGAATAAAAACAGCAACAAAACTATAACGTGTTTGTTTTACTTGGCGGTCACTCACTAGTCTACACTTTGCAATCGAACATTTAAAATGAAATGTCACCGTCTGGAGTTTATCCGGGCCTCATAAAGCTGTAGTGTTTTCACTTTAAAGGAACTCTAAAGTTTCATCCTTGGGGACCGTGCAAACTATTTATAGGGAACTTTAAAGATGCACAAAGACGAGACAAGCAAAAACTCCCCTGACAGCCAATTGTAAATAAAAGTAGCCTCCCATGGCTAAGACGATTCAACATCAAAGAAAAAAAAAAGAGTGAGATTTCTCAAGTGGCAGATGGTGAGCCTCCTTTCACTAATCATAATTTTAGATAAAAAGGTTTCTCTAAAAATAAATTGCCAACTAGCTTTTTTCGCAGCCTCGTGCTTGTCAAGGCCTCTTCATCATCTGTTACTGTTTGTAAACGATCAGTAATTAATAGCCGAGGGTACACGTTTGACACGCACGTCTGTTGCATGAAATGAGCAGTGGCGGAAAGTATATGATCACAGGAAATTTGAGAATATAATTGTAAGATTAGTAAAACTGATCATAATGTTTACATATCAAAATGAGGCAGGCTGATAACCAACTTGATAACCATTGAAATTAAGCTGGACCAACACAGGTTTTTGGACGCCAGGCAGACAGCAGCTATAATTAATCATCAAACTGAGTAATCATAAGTGCTGGATACTTCATTTGACCCCTCTAATGAACTGCAAAGATGAATTCTCTACAGATCTGTATCTTCATCGGAGTGGTAAAACAAGAGTTTTCTTAGATCCCGCTTGTGTTACGACTGTGTGGGAGAGGTGATAATAACAGAGGCCAGAAGGGTTACAGCGCTTACTAGAACTGTTATACTTCAACATATTGTATTGGCTTGGAAACTTGTGAAGTTTATTTATTCCTCAGTTATACCTTTTCACTGGAAATAGAATTTGTTTGATGCTGAATATGATGCTGTGACAATGTATTTAAATCCTTCCTCATTTCTGACACATTGATTTTTGAGATGTGGTGTCTTGTTCTCTCCAGAGTGTAAACCTGTGTTTGTCCTTTGGCTAAAGGTCAAAGGTCAGTCAAGAGGTTAAAAGATAAATTGAGTTCATAGATTTAGTAGATGTTTGACTGACTATCTGCTTGTAGAAAGTGGGGTTTTGGAAGATAAGAAATCACAAATAAGGATAGTAGTTTGGGCTGAAGAGGAGAGACCTCACAGTTGGCACCAGAGACTCAGATTCGGTGGGTTCTTAACACCGTTCTTTTTTCTAATAATGTCTTTTTTATACACAAGTGAAGACGTGTCAGAGGTTGTCACTTCTTTTCATCAACACATCCAGAAACAACTTTGTTAGTCAGTGAGATTTTTAAAATTTATTTATTTTATTTTTAAAGATATGATCCTCTTGAAATTATGAAAACCAAAGTCGGAAAGATCTTTTGAGATATATGTCTATGCTCCAAAAAAGGATGTTCAGATAGACATCAACATCACTTTCCACATTCTCCCAAAATAGGTGCTAAAACAACAAATATTCTAATAAAAATGTCACAACCAAAATGTATTTGTTTCAAAAACTAATCAGTAACTAAAATATTCAAAAATTGAATTTTACTTAAAAATCTGCATTTTGTATATTTCTTCAGAATGAGATTAAATGAAAATAAAGTCACACCCATATAAAGAAATTACTAATCTAAACAAATGTACAAAAGCATCATTAATAACTTGACTGTATTAAAACCCTGTCAATCAAATTGGGAATGGCTGCAGGTTTGAATCCTGTGTTTTTGGATCTTGTTGCTGGGTTGATTTGGATCACAGATTGCACCTTCACAGACAATTTCAAGACTCACCACAATAATAAATGGCTGTGAGGGTTGTAATTAGAGCCATTGCACTCAGCTCTCTCTCTCTCTCCTTCCCTGATTCACTCACTCATCAGGGTCTCCTTGTCTCCCCCCACTCTCTCTCTCTCTCTCTCTCTGGCTCTGTGGAGTGCAGCAGCCTCAGAGGTGTGACACCCTCCAGCACAGCCAGGTGCACCACCTCACTGATGTAACTGTTTACTACACAAAGCTGAAGTCTGACTGCTTTTGCACAACAACCGTTTTTTTGTTTTGTTTTGCATGGACAGAGAAGCGCAGGGGCGCAGTGCGCTTTTACGCACGGAGCTTGGCACCGGCCTGGGGACGTTTACGCATGGCTGTGTCTCGTCTCTTCGGAGGACGCGTCCGGGCTTATGAGAGCTTGTCAGGGCGGGGGGCAAAGTGAGCAACGATGCGGGGGACTGAGCTGCTGCTCGGCTACTTTCTGGTGAAAGTTCTGGTGTGCGACGCGGAGGGAGAGCCGGGTCAGACCGTGGACGACTTCATGATAGTGACCGGCTTCAACGAGTCCAAGGAGGGGGAGGCTGGAGCCACGGAGAGCCCGCTCATGGAGGACAAGTGCCGGGGCTACTACGACGTGATGGGCCAGTGGGACCCGCCGTTCACCTGCAAGACCGGCAGCTACCTGTACTGTTGCGGCACCTGTGGCTTCAGGTTCTGCTGCGCCTTCAAGAGCTCCAGGCTGGACCAGACCACCTGCAAGAACTACGACACCCCGCCGTGGATGATGACCGGCAGACCCCCGCCCAAAGTGGACGTGGCTCTGGACACAGCCAAGGATAAAACCAACCTCATTGTCTATGTCATCTGTGGGGTCGTGGCCATCATGGCACTGATAGGGATTTTCACCAAGCTGGGGCTGGAAAAGACGCACAGACCTCACAGAGAGAACATGTCCAGGTAGGTCAGAATGGTACCTTTGATTTTATTATTATTATTGTTATTATTATTATTACTATTGTTGTTGTTATTTTAGTTGTGAGTTATTTGCATCATCTGATCTCATCTGATTTGATGGTGAAATAAAATCTGCTGTGTGTTACTGTGCAAGAAAAATGTCATCGAAAGCAAGTCACAAAGCAACAAGTTGTTTTGGAAATAAAAACTGTGCAACACTGTGAAAAAGTAGATCAGCTGCACTAAAAATATGTTTTGCAGCCTGACCTGAGATTTTATAGTGGAAAATGGGCTGAGTTCAGTTTAAGCATTCATCATTAGGAGCAAGTTTGATGACACTCATTTGCTCACCCTGCCTGCATGACAGTAAGTCACATGCAGATTTGTATCAGTGCTACAGACAGTGTAAGGTTTAATGTCCTTTCCCTGCAACTTCAATGTGACTGATTGTTATCTGATCTGACAACTGATGATCATCAACTATTGCCACTGATGTTGGGATATATGCTGCATGCATATGTGTGTCTGTTCCAGGTTAAGCTATTTTGTCCAAGTGAGGGTGTGTAAGTGAAGATGGTCTCACAAAAATGAAGAAATCCTAGTTTGGGCTTGGCAATAAATATGTCTATTTATTTTCAGCATGATACAATTGAAACCAAACACAGGGTCACTTGTAATGTTGCACCATTTGGGTAAGAACATTTTTTTCTCTTCTGCAATGCATCTGCAAGATTGAAGAAATTTGTTTCAAATCTACTGACTTTTGTCTTTAAAATTTTAGTGAATATGTAAAAATTGTGCCCAAAATTGCTGCAGACATGAGCATCAAACACATGCAGACAGTTACACACACACTACATGTATGCACACTTCCTACTCAGGAGAGTGATTTTGGGCTGAACAATATCTGCACTGATGAGACACTGTGGTCATTGTCGCTGTGTGAAAGAGCTTTAGTCTGTCAGTGGTCCAGGCTAGTTTCCATCCTTTAAAACAAAGAGGCTAAAAAGACAGAAAATTGTTCCATTAAATGTCTGTTTTAACAATAAATGTCCCATTGATTTGGTTCAATAATGGCAATAATATGCTCACTTCAGACATTTCTGTTGAAGCAGACACTGCAGCATAATGAGACAACTGTAATGTAATTTTGGTGGATAATGAAGGATTGAAGAGTTTTTAATATAGACGATGTTACTTGAAACTGACACCTGTAACAAAAGTTAATCACAAGATAACTGAACGGAGCTGAACAAAGCTACAGACAGTATTAGTTTATGTAGACTAAAAATTTAAAAGAAGAAAACAGACAAAATACTCAAACAACAAAAAACAAACATGGAAAATTCAGACAGTTCAATTACTGCTTGAGAATATTGAACATTATTTATATGCAGATAGTTCCTATTTCTTTTACAAAATTAAGGTCCAGATGACATGAGATCATTTAACTAGATTGTTGCACATCTTGCAAATCCACTTAGCCTTATGACAGGCAACACCTTCCTCTAGCCGTGATCTAATGCACAGTATCTCTAAGCTGCTTTTAAATCCTACAGTCACCCAAAGATCAAATCCTCAGTGGGAAGACTCGTATCTACACTGTATACCGCCATCTATCTAATTACAGTCTTACCAAGTGCCACTAGTTAGCAGCCCCCCTCGTATGAGAAACTTTTCAATTAAGACCCTTGACTTTTCTCATCAAAGAAAAGACCAAGGTTTCGACATCAATTTGCGTTTGAGTGTATAAGAGTGCAGGAAAGTCTCGAAACTTTAAAGGGGCGTTCAGCCTGTGAAAACTGTTGTATGATGTCGTCTGTGGCCTTGGAGGAAGCTTTGTCAAGTCTGAGAAAATAAGCCTGATGACATCACCATAGCATCATGTCAAATTTGGGATTTTTTTTTTGTCACAGAAAGCGTGCATTACGATTGAGGAGTATGAATATATGGGCAGGAAGTAGAGAGGGTCTATGGAAAGACGCTCGAATTGCATTATGGAAAATGTAGGATGCTGATGTTTAGGAGTTTGACCCATACTAAGGTGTCAGGATATCTCTGCCTTGGTGGCTTTCATTTTGACCAGCAATACTAAATGGCTGGATTACCCCTTTAAACCATGGACTGCCTTACAAATCATGTGACTTCAACACCAGAGACCACAGTTTGTGTCCTGTCTTCTATAAACTTAGACCCAACCCCAATCCTCAATTTCAATTGCACATTAAAACATTATGCTAGAGTGCTACCTACAGCGTGAAGCCACACTGACCAAGCTGCCATATCTGACGTGTTGGGAGCGAGAACAGGCTGCCATATGACAGAAGCACTGGTTAATACCAACTGTGCCGAGCTTATGAGTCAAGACAAAGACATGACTTGTGAGTCCAAGCTTGGAACAGTGTGAGTCTATGTGTGGGACAGTGTTGTGATGGTGCTTGTGTTATGGCGTACAGGCAAAAATAAAGGACCAGGTGCTGCACGCTCACAATCTGTGATCGAAGTCAAGGCGTGAGTCAAGGGATTGTCACGAATGCCTTTGCAGCTACATTATACTGAGATATTCAAGCAGATTTTTGAATTTTTACATGGTTATGAATATGAACTTCTTTCTCCATCCATATTGCGAGATGACCACTACCCCTTGATCCCCAAAGGAAGCAGGACACCCTACACAAAACAGAGGGGTGGGGCCACATGGTAGGGCCAAGATGCAAACCTGGGATTGGGCCTTTGAAAACTGGGTTTTTTCAGACGGCACATTTACTCTAGGTTGCGCTGACATTACTGAGATTGTTCTTCATCTTTCCAGAGCTCTCGCACACGTTATCCGCCATCCTGCCTCAGATCCTACGGACGACATCGGACTTGGCCAGCACTATGAGAACATAGAAACCAGAGTCACACTTAACAGTCTCCGTAAGTACTGCAGCACACGGCACCTACATACCCACCTGCATTCACATTAACACGGCTGAGCAGCTTGTTTATATGCTGGGTTTGATGTTTTTTCACTAACGCTGCTGCCATCTGCTTTTACTGCTGCCAACTGTTTTCATTGACCAGAATCACATCGCCACAACCCTTTATAACAGATACTCATAAACTCCTAAATTTGATTTTTTTACATTAACTATCCTGAATAAGCTGTGAAACAGGAAGTGATGGAAGGGGAAAAAAAGGTCCATCCACAATCCTGCAGGGCTGGTGAAGCAATTAGTCATCCTCTCAGCAATCACTTAACATACACACTAATTACCACTGACAACCTAGAGCTCTGTTTCTTAGCCAATACTTATTGTATGCAATGGCCTCACACATTATATCACACTCTCATTTCTCCCATTCATCAACACCAACACCTACACACACCCACACAGAATGAAAGGAGTTCTTGTTAATGCTAACCTGCTTACCGCCTTGACAGCCCCAGTCAATAAAGGTCTCTCTACCTCCCTCCCTCTCTCTCTCTTCAAGCTGGATAATTACAGCAAATGGCATCTCAAATTAAAAAAAGGTTTTACAGACACACTCAAGCAGCATTTGTACGGTTGTGTTTTTCATTTATAAATACTTGCTTTAGCTGAAAGGCAGACTTTTAAAAAGTAATGGCTGTTTTTTTTGGCTCAACTGAGGATAAACTCTCTTGATACTGAAGTTAGAAGCCAAAGAATCGATGAAATACTTGATCGAGCCGGATTGTGTGCTTTAGTTAAAAAGAAGCAAATCAAATTTACTAAATGACAATATGTGACGTTCTGATGTTCCTCAGACTCGATGCTTCTCAAGATGTCTCATTTGAGGCAGATCCAAGTAAATATCAGTGATCATGTTCCGTGGAAGTTTGCATGTTCTCATTACAAGTGAAGAGTACAGCAGGTGATTTCACTGATTAGTTTGGAAGGTTTGCTAATTAGTGAAAACACCTGGTCTAATCTGTGGTTGGAATAAAAACCTGCCTGCTCTTGGCACACAGAGATGACTGCCTATCTCAAATTACCTCATCATACAGAGCCAGGCTTTAGTTATGCAAATATTTAAGAATTTTTAATGAAGAGACTTTGTAATTAATCTAAATTCATCTACTTAAACGCATACATTTATTACAAATACATTAAATAAACACGATAAAATTACAGATCAGATTCTTCAACCCAAATCTACTGAACTACACAATATTTAGATAAACAGTGGAAATTCTGTCATATTTTGCAAAATTCCAAGAGCAAAAAAACCCTGAATGTATGATGAGTGATCCCCATCATAGTTAGACATTATCTGTTTGCTGAGATATTATGTAAACAGCTCAGTTAATAGCAGGACAGTGACACTTGTTACATGTGTGGTGGTCATGGCTGCCAAAAGGCCACTGTGCTCTGTCACCTTGCAACTTTGTTTTCACATTTTACTGTCCCATTATATTTACATTTAATATTACAGCAGCAAGAAATACAAGTTAACCTCAAACAAGACCAACCTCAAAAACTGAAAGCTGTTCTATTTTAAGACCTAGTTGTCTTTTTTGTTTTAGCGGAGATTTTTTTTTTTTGGCTTCCTAAAATCGGCTGAGGTGAGGTGTCAGCACTGACATGATAATAATTAATCATTCTAAAATCAGAGCACTTTCTTACCTTACCTCCTCACAGAATAATTATCAGTTCATTAAAAACCAGCCACTCACACTTTGACAGTTAGGACTGATGGTTAGAGATACTGCATGCTTTCTTTAGAATCAGACTTTTTAAAAATCACTTATTGTAGTAGCTTATGCCACAATACTATGATGTACTTGCTAATCTTACATTAGGAAACTGTTAATTAATATTCTGCCTGTATAGTGTGAAGTTAAAAGATGTAAATGTCTGTACATACAACTTTTTTTTGAAGACAGTATCTGTGCCAACATGTTGTGGTGAGCACACTTACACACTTACACACAGTAGGTGAACGCACTAAAGAACTTGTGTCCTGATTTAAAATCCCATTTTTTCCTTCCAGTCCCTGGAGTAAATGAAAGGAGATTATCAGTGATGTGAGATGACAGGACATCATTGTGCTGTAAAACAAGTGCAGTCACCACACTTAAAAAGTTAAGTGTTAAGTTATGTCACTTTTGCAAAAAAGTGAAAACTGAATTGCTTGAAGAATGTGCAGCTGTTTCACCTCACCTGACTCCTTCTTTGAGTCTGGATGATGTTACACCTGATGATCACTACAGATTTCAATAGATAAATTTAGTTTGAGTTTAAATCTGTGAGATATGCCTCTTGACTACGGCACTGTAAATTGTAATTATACTGTGTACACATCACACATACATACATACAAAGAAACCTTGTCCAGATACTGTAGATTCTACTGTGACCTTGATATCAAAATAAGCCACAAGCAAGAAGATTGTTTTGTATGATGGATGTCTCCCAGCTGATTGGTTTCACCAGTTGCAGACCTTTTGCAGTATATATATATTAAATTCAATCTATTTAATTCTTACATTACGCTGAAGAAAAGAGCGATGTAGCTTTGTTTGGTGTGCTGGCTGCTGTGTCTCACAGAGATGTATGGGAGGGATTCTGTGTGACAGAGCTGGCACCAGCACAGGGATTATTGTTTTCTTGACAGCAATCCTTGCAAGGTTACAAGAGGTGAGGTGATATTTTTTGCCACATGGATCTGTCCTATACTTGTCCTCTCCAGCTGTGCTTTCTAGTGGCAGGTGTGACTACGCCCTGGCTGGAACAGTCAGTGTATATTACGGACAGTGGTGCAAAGCAGTGATTGAAACGCTCCAGAGGGAGCCGCTTTTCCTCATCTGTTGCCTGTCAAAGATAACAAAAATCTGTTCGACTGGGCTGTGAGCTCTCATTCTCCTCAAGACACCAGTAATACAGATTTTGCGAGCTGGGTTTCTTTGGCTACCAGTGCTATCATGTTCATGTCCTGCTGGCCATGTGCGTACATGGGGCAATTGTGAAGTGTGGCCTCTTTTTACTCCAGGCAGTCAGCCAGAGAGAACAAAGTCTCCACTCACTGCCAACACTCCACTGGTGCATGACAGTCCATTTCCTCACCGCCAGATAGAAATGTATTTCAGCAGCATTACCTCTGACAGCAGCTGAGAAATGTACACTCTGCCTATGGGTCTATTTTCCACCTGCCACATACTGTACTCTAAACAGTAGACTGAAGCCTCCAATCCTAAGGAGATAATTACAAACTGACAACAAAGACATCTGAAAAATATCTATGTACAGGTTGTCAGCTTTCACCATATGACAACACGGATACAGAGCTGTCATTCACCAGTGAAACAAAAGGTTTAACTAGGTGTAAAAAGTGTTGCCATTAATTTTTACCCTCACTTTAATGCGATTTCTATCTTATAGACAAATAAGGGTTAATTTAGAAAATCACTACCATCTTGAATTAATGTAAAAACATCTTTACAAACTTAACAACTTTGGCTATTTCGCAAAAGTTTTGCAACTCCTATAATTCAAGGTATTATGACAGACGATTGTTGAATATTTCTTTCTTTTTAGGAGCTCAGAGAATAGTGACATAATATTGTCACACATATACAGTGTACAAAAAGAGGCTATATAATATACAATACTTTAGACTTGCAATTCAAAAATGGTTCTGAATATTGTGCATTTTGTTGACGTGAGGTGCTACAGTGGTTGTGGTAAATGTGGAGGTGCACATATCAGATTTTCTTCTTATTATTGTCTTATTATCTTGATCAGATTGTATCAGGCTAATGGGATCAATACAGCTGCATTTGTCTCTTTTAGATGATTAAGGTAGTTTGATTGATACTTTTAATGCCTTCAGGAAATTTGTCTGTGGTCTTTACAATTAAGTTTCACTCAACATTTACTAATGACTAATTTTCAGTTTGATGGGATCAAGCTTTTCCCCAATCCAAAGTTATGAGGGTGCTCTGCTCCTGAGTGATGTTTAGTATAGTTGACACACACATGAATTTTGAAAACATACTTTAACACATAATCGCTAATAATTACAAATGACACATACATATATCAATATAGGGTTTCATGTCAAGAGTTTCAGGAGGCTGACAGAAAGACGTTGGCAAGGTGTTGACTCAGAAAAAATAGAATATTTTCATTACTAACTTGAAAGTAGGCTGCCTGTAAATAAGAGCGCCCTTCTCCTTGTACCATTTATTTTGGGGCATACAGCTCCCAAAATACTCTCTTAAATCTTTTATGAGTTCCAGGGAGGTGTCTGTGTCTGGAGTGTTAACTTGCTTATTTCCCGCAACAACCGTGGAGTCTTTAACCTTACAAGTCGCCAGAAGTGGCCTACTTTCTTCCAGCAGCTGGCATAAAAGCTGTGACACTGACAACAGTAGGAGCACAAATGACACTCAGTCGACACAGACTCAGATAAACATTAAAGGGGGAGATGAACAAGCGCGCACATCAGCACAAATTGAGTTTGGCATCCTGGAAACAGTAAAGTTGCACCAGATGTTTACATTGATATTCACTGTCTGTCCTTAGTTATTAACTGCAGTAAGATATATTCCCATCTTTGAGTCTGTGTGGCAGAAATATAAAGGAGAAAATAAATGTTTTTCAGAATCCTGAGACACAAACAGTTAGGCAAAAGCATTTGGTGTGCATTGGTAATTATTTAAATTATTTATGTTTGGAGGCTTTTACTTTGAAGGGGATACCCTGACCCTGACCTTGACTGGAGTATCGGATAAACACGGTGTTGCTCCTGAGTGGATGCTGCAATGAATGAGCATATGTACTGTAGAAATAGTTCTCTATGCATGGACATATCTGAAAGAAAACTGCGTGGGACAAAATTTGATCAATATGTCATTGATTGCGTTGTGTTTAACAAACACATATACCCAGGATTTCCTGTATTGATCATGTATTATCCTGCTTAAATGAATCACAAGTGAAGTAAATTCAGTGCATTCTGTCGAAGCAGATAATGTAATTTCACTTTTTCCTTAAACAAGATCACAGATTGAATGAGAGCCTGTGTGCATGGCCCACTTAGGATGAATTGTATGAAACTGAAACAGGTCAACAAGCCCAGAAAGGAACCTGATAGGTAACACAGATAGATTTGATGAAGAGGTTACATTTGTGGAGGCTTTGGTTTGTTATCCTGAGTAGAGCAGTCGCAGGTTTTCAACTACAACTGTGGCATTTGAAAAAAATATTAGACGATCATCTGAACATAACTGTGTTTAAAACTTCAGGAACTATTTTTTTCTTTAACAAATACAAACATTTAATGAGGTTTTATGAAAACGATTTTAATTTTAATACACTATCTGCTCATGTGAAAGTGCTTTGCTGTCTTTCTTAACAACTAGTTTTTAATAGGTCCTTCAATAAAACTTGTTATGAAGAAATTTGTATCACAAGGAGAAAACAGTGGCACCATCAACTGTTTGCTGCCTTAAATAACCTTGAAACCTGATCATACTCATTACACCTCCCTCTTGTTGAGGTGTGGTGCAGCCGAAGCCGTCCTCTGCATCATTTCATGAGACAGCATTGATAATTTGAGACTTTCCAAATTAATTAGCACAGTAATATCGCTTCTTGCTGACCAGTGGGGAATAAGAGCCTAATTAACCTATTTTCTGTATTAACGGTCTGTTTTTATCAGACACATTCTAGACCAAGGACTACTGGACTTCATACGTTTTAAAGTTTGTAAACTTTAACCATTAACAACAGTGATGAGTTGATGGACATTTTTTTATTTTTTATCCTCTGAGCCAGGTCACGTTTGAAGGAAACCACCTGCGTCATGATGAATAACAGAATGAGTGATGATCCACAACCTCAGTACAATAACAATATCCATCATCATGATTTTCTGCTTAAAGCTTAATAGTAATTAATGAATAATCAAACTATACTCATCAGGTATTGGTCCGTAAACATGTTGATATCTCTACTCAGATATATTTAACACACAGCACATACATCCGTCTTCAAACTGCCGCCTGTGAATTGGTACGTTCCACTAATCTCCTCCAATCTAACCGAGGAGAAGACACTCTGAACATCTGTTTGTTCTGTCATGCCAGTAGGCAGGGGGCCAGTCTATTTGCTGTGCACCCTTTAATTTACCAGATGTCTACTGTAGGATTAGTACAGTTTTACAAAGAGCAGTCATGACTCTCCAGCTGGGGCCCCAGAAAAACCTACTTAAGGGAAAGTGACACCACCAAGTCAGAGAGACAATTATTCTATATTCACATCCATCAAGCTGATGTCTATTATGGGAATTCAACGTCATGTAACAGTCACTTAGAAGAATCCAGCAAATAATACAATAAAATAATTTAACATCCAAAATCAGATTTTCTATTATCTAACGCTGTACATCCACGTTTGAACATTTTAACTCAGTTGTTGAAGTTAATCTATCAGGACACAAAACAGAAACAGTGTCTGCATTAACTTGTGTTTTCCCTCCTTTAGACAGCAACCAGATGAACAACATGGCTCAAACATCCACTCTGATAACGCAGCCTTACCCGGCTGTGGGACAGATGACCAGCCCCTATGAACAGAAGCCTGTCAAGGACCTCAACAAGTACGCCACGCTCAAGGCCGTGGGTAAGAAGCTGTTTACGATGAGCCATGGTGATGAAAAAGCATTTTGCCATTCATCATTTGATCTGATTAGGCACCACATTACATCCTCTGTAAATAAAATCGGCATAATTAATCAGGGTTTCCCCGCGTTATATAAGGAGGAGTGGAGGTGGAGTGGAGTGGAGGTTTAATTGAGTTAACCGGAAACAACTGAATCTGTTACCTGAGTAATCATGCAGGACATTCATTTGAAATACTTATTGATATTTTACATGGAATACTGGTCGTATTAAATGTGGTTAATTCTGAAATAAACACTGCTGGTCTCAACAGACCAAAAACTCGTTATTAGACTTTTATGCTAGCTGCAGTTATTGGTGAGCTTCACAGCCATCTCTCTCTCTCTCTCTGGCTTACAGAAAGCCTTGTCAGTTAATCCATAGTCCATCAATGCCAACACAGAGGGGAAGTGAAGCTTATTTATAGAAGCAAGTTTGTTGTTCTTCTCATGCGCTAATTTTGGAACGTCTGCAGTCGGTGCCTGGACAAACAGCATCTGAATGGAGAAATAATACCAAAAGTCTTGGAAAAAAATGCATCAAAATATGGAAATCAAAATACATTCCCACAAAATGAAGACTAAAGGAAAGTGTTATTTACATTAGGGAAACTATCTGTTTCTGAGTGTTTGAGCTGATATTAAAATAAAGTCAACAGGTGATGAAGATAGTCTGTATGACATAGTGGAGCACATACTGTACAGTCAGTCACATTTCATGTCCAAATAAACCCATCACCGATAATAAATGCATACCCAATAATTTTACTACTATAGTACCAAACCAAGATTTACAAGGTGCTTCACAAAATACAATACCATACAATATAGGTGCAAAGCAAATGATAGAAATTTAAAAAATTACGCTATATACAATTTATTATTAAAGGACCATTGTAACATTGCATCCTAAAAAAAATATATTTTAAGATTGGAGGCTTCAATTATTTGATATTCCACCACTTATATTGATTTCTGTTGTAAAAAAAAATCATTACATTAACATTTCAAAGAACAGTGTTATATAGAGGAAAAATAAATAAGACATCAAAGTGTGGAGTGAAGGTATTTGTGGGTCTGTATTTGATACTATTTAGCAGCGTGAGACACACGTTTTTTTATAGAATCTACCTGAATCAATTAGCTGTGTTTGACAGGCCTGGACATTTAAGGGATGACAGCTATCAGCATGCCTGTATTACATCCAATCACCTGACACAGCTCACTCTGAAGCTTCTCTGCTGCCGATCCACTGAGGTGCCGTCAAACAAACTGGTCGTTAGAAAAAATAAAAATAGAGCAAATCTTAGCTAATGAGACTGGGGACAGGAGACAATCAAGAGCAATCAAAACTCAGATAGGTTAGGGGTGCGGTGCTGAGATGCAGCTGTACTGTACACAGTATGTGTGAGCCTCTGTGCTCCTAATGTACAGTATGTAAAGAGTCTACTGCTCATCACTACATCTCTCTCCTGTACCATGAAGTGTGATGTGGAGCACAGACGCAGCCCGCTGCTGTTGAAAAGACCACATTAAAGGTTATCTCAGAGACATTTCATTAAAAACAGTCTGAAATGTTAGCAGAAAGTCACAAAGGCTAATGCTGGAGCTTGGTGTGCTCAGGCTCAATTAGTGCTCAAGTGAATACTGTTTTCATACATTGTCTGCACCTGATTGGAGATATAAAATCACACCGCAGTGGTTGTTATGAGCAAATTACAGCAGATGATTACGGCGAGACAAATGCCAAAAGACAGGATATACTCTGCAGTGGTCTACTGGGAAACATCTGAGCATTGCTGAGTTCCCAGTGTGCGAAAATAATTTCACTGCAATATCAAGAAATATTAAGTAGAGTTGGAGAAACCAACCAAGCATACAATATATTTGCAATCTTTTAATTGGCACAAATGCAATGTTATGTAACGGCTGACAGGAAGGGATATTGTGGATTTATATATTTAGGCACAACTTCCTGTAATAGGTTGTGTGAAGCTACCACAATTAAGTAAACACTATCAGCATCATGCACTACATCACTGTGCACCGAGGGCGTAGTTTCCACTGGGGATGGGGGAACGTGTCATGTCATCACATGTTAATGAGTGGCGCAGCTGCTGCTTGGAGACTTTTTTGCCCTGGGTTTCGCCTGTCAGTCGACATACAGGCTGCCCTAACTTGTTGGCGGAGGACTGAATACAGTACCTGCAGAAAATACACAGGGCTGTAAAATACCACACATCGTCTGCATGTTTTCTGGATTAAAAAAAAATCATGAAATCTGTTTCTATTTACACTTAATATTCTAAAAGGTGCTTGTGTAAAATCATCAATCAAAGACAAGACAGTAAAGGACAGGTTCCTTGTTGTTACTGCATTAACAGTACAGCAGAGGTTAAAATACTGAAAATACAGTTTGCATATATGTATGCACACACAAATATTTTACAGTATTTTTGAACATAATGTAATATACACATCTATCTGAAACATAGTCAATAATTAACACTTAACTTTATGCTGAAACTGCAAATATTTTTGTGTGTAATTTAATGAACATTTATAACATTTGTATAATTTGATCAATTTAAGTTTTACATACATTAAATTTTATTTCAATTACTTACTGTGATACCTGATGATGTGAAGTTGGACCACTTGACTCTTTATTCTCTCTTTGTTTTATTGGACGCTTTAGCAACAAAATTTTACTTTAGGTCTATTTTTAGCAGCCTGTCTCGTTCTGCACTCAGGACATAATGCAATGGCTAATGAAGGGGAAATGACAAAGAGCTATCATGTTGTTTATCTGCATTTGTTAGCAGAGAAAGCTAATGACAGCTTCTACAGCAACCGGCGGCAAGTGATCGAGATGACAACCAAGGGCAGCCTTCCCATGGAAGCTGTGGATATGGAGCCAGAGCCGAGTAATCCTTACAGCCCACCCAGACAGCTGTCTGCAAAGCAGAATGGACACAAGTACAAAAGCCCCAAGAGCCACAGCTCCCAGTCGCTGTGCTACAGCTCCAGCACCGCTGCCAGCCCAGGAGTGCTCAGATCCTGGGACAGCAAGGACGCGCTGGGCCTCCGACAGAGCTACGGCCCAAAGAAACTCTGTATCATAGAGAAGGAGCTGCACACCACCCGCTACATGCCTCCACAGCCATACTTTGTCACCAACAGCAAGACAGAAGTGACAGTATGAGAGACTTAAAGCAGTCTGCATTAAGAAAGAGCTGCTGTGAGTGATGTAATAAATCAGCATGGACTGTCGTATGTGCAGGTGAGCATGTACAGGGCCGCACTTACGATGCCACGCCTCCGGAGGGCACAGTGATGAATATGTTGCCATCGATATTCATATAATCCTACAGCTCAAACAAACCATAAAAGCTACTTAACTTATATATAAACAGTGTTGAGACTTGTGACACATAGAGTACAGATATCAACAGAACATAAAATTAAAGTATATCATTTCTATTAAATCAACATTGTCTAAATGAGAAAACCTTTTTTATCTAATCAAGGTTGAGAGGCCTGTGGTTTATTGGGTATTGATGAACTACTTTACCAGACAGTTTGTAGATACTGTTTGAAAATGTTTGCCACTGCTACACTGCTCTGTGCTGGATCAGGGGTCAGTGTCCAGGGATGACACATTTGACAAAATGACCTTCTAGCTATTTTGTTTATTTGTTGAATGAAATGAAAGAACCAGTAGCTCTCAGTGTATCACACAAGTTAATCAGGAAGGAAACTGTTAAATGAGTATAACTGATGCTTTGAAAGCTCTAAGCTCATTTTTAGACTTAAACCTGATTCTCAGCTACAATTGAATCGGAACTTAAGCTCTCAGCAGTCGTCTAAATCCAAAACAGTATTGTCATTCAACTGAAAAACATCTGCAATATCAGTTGGTCAAACACAATTCCGATGGCCATGACTGTCACTGACTTAAGTAAGAACTGTATTAATGTATGAAATAGACTTTCAGACATCATTGTTGTCTAAAAGTAAGTTTTTCAGGTTCGTTTCCAAAATGCTGTTCATCCATTTTGGAGAGATTCATAGGCTTTCATTCAATATTTCTAAAATATAGAGGAATCAGTCTGTGAACGTGTTATTGTTAAAATAAATGCGTTAAAATCCATTGAAAAGTCCATTTAAATTTTGGTGAATCTATTGTCACTTTTTAAAGTTGTAGATGTCTCATTTTGAAGGAAATGCATCCAAACCGTGTCACTGCCAACAAACATCCTACAGATACATATTTGTATGATCACTAGGAGAAGTAGCTGCAGAGTATTGAACCAGTGTTGTATTGGTGTAATAGTGCCTCTCATCAGTACCAGCATGTGTGTGATTATCCTAGAATATACTGTAGATGAAGCCCCAGTATTAGAGTGCCCCCAACAAAAGTCATGTTCAGTGAAGATGGTGGCTCAGAGTTTGATTCATAGTTAGAGCTTTTATTACAAATGAAGTCACACAATTGTCGGACGTATCTGAAAACAGTGTGAAACCAGTGATACAGTTGACGTTTCCAGTGTTGGAGGTAAACAGTTAATGAGCTTTCTGTCAAGTTGAATGTAAAAATGTTGTAGCAAAATTAAGTTAGCTTTTGTTTGTTACTACTCCTATAAATAGGTCAACTAAAGACATACAAGCCCTACGATTATTTACCTTTTCTCATGGTGTCAAAAAGATATGTTTAAATATTGGTCACTTTTTTTTATCCCAGTCTCAAATGAGAGATTAAAAACTTACTGAAAAAGGACAATAGGATGCTGGAGGTTATGTTTTTAATAAACAAGGTTTCTCTGGTGCAACTGATCATTTGTTGCGCTGATTTTCAAGCCAAGCAATATAAAAAAGATGTTCACGCCTGCCTGCAAGTCTTACTCTCGCAGTTGACTATTTCAAGCAGCTGAAGACAAGGCTGTACTCCATATCTGAAATACAAGTGGGAAGTGGGAACTGCTAGTATACAAGGTGTATTTATGTATTCTCAAGTCCAAATTGTAGCTGTTGATTATCTTACAGACTTCCAACCAAACTGTCTGCACAGTTTCCCCAAGTCTGTATATTTAGTGCACAACTTTCACATAATTAATCAACTGTTTCACTGTTATATGAAATCTGTTATTCACACTATTCAGACTCAGTTATTGATTCAGATATTTTTATTCACACAACAATATTGTATAGTGACTTCTATTGAATGTTCTTGTTTTGTGAATGAAAATTGTTTGATTTTTCCTCAAAGATACTGAAATCACTGTTATTAAGCTACACCATATTTACACATGAAGATCTACTGTAATACTGCCAGTTAAAAATATGATGTGTATAATTGTTTGCTTTGTAACATCCAGTTGTGAGACCACAGCACCAATGTTATGTTTTGGTAAAGTTCAGAGGAAAGCCCCTATGATCACAGGTCTAATACAGCTCACTATGATGGCTATCAATTCTTTGTATCACCGCTCATTATCAGAATATGTATCTGATGACTTAATTGTTCTAATGAATGTTGTTATGCATTATTCTTTATGTACAATACGAAGTTACTTTGGTTCAAGATGCTGTTAAATATATTCACCTCCTCTGTATTTGACAGTTCACATCCTCCAGTTAAATTAATGAGCATTTCAATGTTTTCCATTTGTTTGTGAGGTAAATTATAATCAACATGTTGTCAGTGTCCTGCAAAAACCTCAAATCGCTTAAAATGCCTTTTTTGCTGTGTTGAATTATATGAAATTACGGTTAAGCCTGTGACTTCGCTCCATTGTGGCATTTTAAAAATCTTTTCAGTGCAGTCTGGAAAAGTCCAAGGTTCATGAAACATTTTAGAAATGTGGAAAACCTCTATGGCTGCTTTTTTACGGCGATGCAAGGTTTCTGCAAGATGGCGGACGATGTTAACTTATTTTCACGTGTTAGATAAACCACGAGAGTGTAGCCTGTCTTGTACAGAGGAAGTAGTCATTGGCAATGAGCAACCGTAGCACAATGTTAGTGGACTTTGTTTCAGTTGGAATGCTTCATAATGTCAGTAAAGCTACAACAGCTTTTAGCATTTTGTTACTGTTTTGTTCAACTGACTTACCTCTTTCTTTTTAATTAAAAAGAAAACAAACATTTGGCTAATGGTCGGGTTTAGTGTGCCAGCAGCAAAAAAAAAAAGAAAAAAAGAAAAAGAAGATGCATAATCACTAAAACAAACTCTACAGAGGTAAGCTGTCTGTAGCATTTTTGGTGCTTAATAAAACTATTCTGTTGTTTTCCTCTTTTTAAATTCAGATTCTAGCTGGTTCTATTAGCTGCCCCCCCCCCTTCAACACCACACCATATAACATAACAACATGGAGGAGCAGCCAGAGGACGTCTTCGGTTTAATATACTACAGTTGATGGGATTTTCTGTTTCATGTGCTCCAGCTGTAAAAGTGACGTGTCATTATAATGTCTACATTAAAATTATTTTTAATAACTCCGTCTTCTCCAGGCATTTGTCCTCAATAGTTATGATTATATAACTTGACCTGGTTGATCGGCGCTGATTAATTAACATGAAACTAGGCTTCTTTTTAGCAGCAACACTTACATGCTTGTGCTAAACTGCACATTTAGATGGATTTTTTTGGCCTTTAAATTTAAAAATAAAATGCTCACATTGCAGATCTAAGACAAGTTTTTTTTAATCTATTGCAGGTTCATGTTTTGCAGGAATAAAAAAGTCTAACCCTAAAGTTTTCAGTATGGAGGAAGAAACTACAACTTTCCAAGCAACAGCTCATATTGTGCGGGTTCAGTGGGAGCTACGCACATTGATTCCCTCATTGCAGGCTTACTACAGACGAACCACTGAGAGGCATTTCTTCAAGTCGCTGCCACTCTCGGGTAAAACGTTCAATGCATGCTTATCTGTCATGGCCTGGATAAATAAGGGAGCTGAATCGATTGAGCCGAGTGCTAATGCCTCGTGGAGATAGTCAAACTCCACGGAGAGGGCTGAGGTTTGTCTCTTGTGGACAAGTGAAGTGCGTGATTGAATGAAAATACAATAGGAGTAGAACAGCACAGCAACAAAGGAGAACAATGCAGAGAATGAAAGGAAGAGGAAGTTTTGCCTTGCATTGTGATTCCTGAATACTTCAACCACAGCAAAGGGTAGCACACCTTTCTCACATTTTTAAATGTAAAAAAAAAAGTACACACTCACATATACGCACACACGCACAATTTCATAACCAATTCAGTTCTTTTGTGACACCACCAATAACCATAAACTCCCCACAGAAATGTACCACCTGTAAAACAAAGTCCCCAGAGCCGTGGAGGGCAGGCAGCTTAGCACCACACAACAATACAGCAACTGACTGAGGGCACATTTGAACTTTGCCAAATTCACTCTATTTTGGACTTGTTTCCGAAGATTACTCCTGTTTACAGTCATGCTTTCTATCAGAACTTCAGTTTTAACAAGCCTCTGGGAGCACTGTCATTTTCTTGAAAACGCCAGGAGACAATCTTGTTAATTAGCAAATGATGTTTCCTACCACCAGGGTGGATCCCTCTGGAAATTAAATCAGCACAATAACCTAATTCAGTCAGACAGAGGCACACAGCTACGTCCTGGTGTGTGAAAAATCTTGATCCTATAGCAATGGTTTTTTTAAGCATGGAATAATGCAGGATTGTGTTAATGATCCAAAAAAACCCAGGCAAACTAGAGGAGAAAAAGCAAATGCAATGGATTAAAAAAATAAGTGTTTTAATTCAGACAGTCTGCTGGGAGTGGACAATTTCATGGCAGCCCATGTTGTTTGCCACAACGTGCATTTATTGTTTTCCTTACATAAAAGCTTCTTCAGTATGCTGGGACTGATTTCTGCTTTTCAAACAGCAATTAATAACACTGGCAAGAAGTGCAAGTCTAATTTTACATAAGAATATTTTCATTAGCCTCAGGATTCTAGGGAAACCTTCTGCTCCTCACTGCAGTTGTGCACTTTAAAATCAGAGAGAGAGCACTGTGGCTTTTGCGCCATTTACTAACATCTTCATCGCTTTATTTACTGAAGATCCACTACATATATATTGGCATCTAATGGCTTTGATGAAGATGAATAGCAACCTACATATATCGTCAACATACATTTCAAAAGATACACCTAACTTAGGAGTTTAAGAGTTAATAAAAAAAAAATCTAAACTTCAACACGATGAGAACAACACATTTAAAACTGAGGCTGCAACCCTCATCTGCAACATCATATCCAGTAATTTCCATCTTTACCATCAATCTCACCAACATGCAACTGCACGGTAATGAAGCTGCTGACTCTGCTGGTTGGAAACAGACCTGCTTGGAGGTTCAGGATTTATCAGTAAACAAAAGCGTTAGCTGTATGAACGCAATTAAAGCATGAAATATAACTATAGCTACCAACGTGGATGCAATAATATGTATAATATTACAGCTAATCTAAGTTGTACACACCTTATGAAATGTACTCCTTTAATTTCAGTCCAACAATCGCACATTTCTTTCATGCACACACTCAACAAAGACAGACTATGTCAAGTATTTTCCATGGCTCCAATAAAAATAGGATCCCGGCGAGAAGCTTCGAATGACAAGCTGTCTAGATTTCTTAGTCCCTCGCATGAAAAGGACTGTGACAGGCTGCAGCTCCTGCTACAGAGGCGTTCCTCTCTTATGCAGCTGCTTATTAAAAAAACAAGTAATAACTTCCCAACTAAATTTGAGTTATCATCAGAGATAATGAGGGACATTTCAGCATCTTAGTGAGAAACTGCTGTTGTGTGGTGACAACGTGTCCTGGAAGCAACAGCTGTGAGCGTAACAGCTGTGATTTACCTGCCGCGCCTGGAAATTTTAAGATATGTAATATTTAATTCAGTGTTTGTGAGCGAGGGTTCAGTGCATGGCTTTGTGATTCAGTTTAATTTGGCATTGGATATCATTTCTCTGTTGCTGTCTGCGACTCCGATTAAGACAGAGGAGTAATGTCTGTGCTTAAAAGGCTGTTGCTTTTCATTCACTCTACCACTTGTAAATTGCAATGTAATGAACAAATACTCTAATCTACAAACACTCTGTTACGCTGAAAGAAGAATAAAACGTCCACAGGGAACTGTTCATTTTGAAAGGAGAGAAGACATCAGTGGTCATAATTTCCACTGTACTGCAGTCAAGCTAGACGGTTAATAAGGGAGCAATTCCCCTCACATAAATAGATACCAGCAGGGCCAGAAAGGGCTGTCAGTGCTCCACATTAATCCATTCTCCGAGCCAGCATAGAGTAACATAGCCCAGATCATTGTGCCGCTACAAAAGCAAGCGAAGCAGCTTGGAGCAAAATCTGAGAGTTTGTGAAAGGAGGCACACAGAGATTAGGAATGTGGAGCTCCTCAGAGAGATGCCTCCACAGCCGACAAAGACTATGGGAAGTCTTTTTCTCGAAGCAGGAAGAAAGGTCATGTTATTTCGGGATAGGGACTGTTTTCCCAGGTCAAAAGTCTGTGATACTCTGATTACTTTCACCGTATCGTCGCCGCAAAACTCTCACTTTTGTCGAGTTTCTAACAACTTGAGCTGGAATATTTTTACATTGATAAGATTTGCTCCCGTTCAATTCCCCCACCAATCTCTGGTTATTGTATTCCTTCAAAGTGAGGCTTTGGTTTAACCAACACTTCACTATTTCCTGCTGCGTTTGTGAGGAGATCATGTTGATGCCTCTCTAACAGAGATCACATAAACAGAAAGAAATATTAGACGTCAACAGGGAATTCTCTGCTCCCAGTTCAAGGATAGTCTGAAGAAAAGCAGCGCTGCCTAGGAGGGAGGGATCCTTAACAGAGAGTGTGTCTTGGTTTGTGTTTGTTTGTGTGTGTGTGTGCATGTTTTGTTAAAGAAGAAGAGACTGGCTTCAGTGTCAAGGTGCAAATACATATTCTGAGTCTAAAGCACATTATGCAGCTACAGAGTTGTTCTTTTCTTTGCTTTATTAAAAAAAAAAAAGTGTCTCAAATCTTTATTAAACAGCTAAGCCAGGAAGTAATTTTGGTACGTGGCTCATGAGTCTACAGTGACAGCTTTATTTGCCAAATCTCTTCTCCAATGTGGTTTTGGGTCTTGCCATCAGACATTAGGTCTTATTGCTATAACACTGTAACACAAGGCTCCATTAGTAAGTTTCCCAGAAGCAACATGCTGGAAATTGCACACACAGCATGTAGAAATGCTGCAAACACAGACGATGAGAGTATATTTAAGCATCACACATCAATAAGTGAAGCTTGAGACTAAAAAAATCACACTCGTGATAGACACTGTGAAAAGCAGAGCTCTTAGTTGACCGCAGTTAATAAAGAAATGTTGAGGAGAAGGTGAGTGATGGTGAGCTGATGAAACGTAATATCAGATGTGGGAATCATTTGGGTTACAAGAAAATTAAAGCCGATCTAGAATCTCAGTGACTTCAAAACCGATAAGGATGACAGTGATCTGTTTAATGGCATAGTTAATATGATTTAGTTTTACTTGGGACTTACAACTTTCTGTTCAGCTCTCTGCAAACTTTTGGTTTTATCGCCAGTACAAGCAAACTGAAAGAGACAGATTCCTGGATGGACCCTAATAGAATTAATTGAATTCCCCTTCATTCTCTTGCCAGTCTCTTCTTTCTGTTCACTGAATAACCACATTCAAGTCACAGACTTGGCTTATAATTTTTTGGTCTCTTTGTCCTTTCAGACTTGCTGCACCTCTTTATCTCATTTCTTTCTTTCACATCCATTCAATACGTGACCGTTCACCTTTGCTTTGCCAGCCTCTCAAAAGCTGTCTGGAGACCATCTCAGCACTATCTACTGTCGTCAAACTGGTCCCAGTCGGTCTCAGACGCTGTGTTCGATCCCCTCCTGTCTTGTTTGCTCCCAGTCTGGTCGTGTTCATCAAAACTCCCCTGGTGCTCCAACACCCAGTCTGTCGATATCAGCTAATAGGATGGCTAACTGCAGAGCGAACCGAAATTAATTGTGAAAATTAATTCACAAGCTGAAAATATATATGACCCTTATTTGCATCCATTCTGTATTGGCCATAATAATAGAAACAGCTGATCAGTCATGTGAGTTAAAAAAAGGTGTTTCCATTTGCCATTAAACACATTAAAAACATTTAACTAAGCGTAGAAACTTTTTTTTTGTGAAATTGAGGATTTTTTTTTTTTTTTAAATTTTGCTGTAACTAATGTGAGTAATGCAAGGAACACAGTTGCCCAATTAATCAATGACCTCAAGGATCGAATTTCAGGCAAAGCACAGGTACTAGTGAGTGAAATTTAATGTTGATAAAATCATATATTACTTCCTATAGATTACTAAAAATCACTCATCAAAATAGTCTCTTAAAGTATAAAGATCATGACCCCAGACTACATATGTACTCCATGTGGCTCCTGGCATGATAAGCATGGACCTATGACACACCAAGCATAAATAAAATATCAGCATCAAGGTTAATATTGTGAAATATATTCCTGTCAAAAGAAGAACTATGATTCTTTATACTGTTACTGTAACTGTAACTGGTTCTCACCACCATCAAAAATGTTTAATCTGTAAAGCTTGTTCCTGCATGTGACTGAAAGAGAAAACAATGTCCTTACACAGTTCATTTACATTAAATCACAGACAGAAGCCAGTTAAAATCAACTATTCTCAGTCAGGAGAGCAACAAAACTGTGAAGAATACAGCCCAAATAAAATGAGATGAAATGAAGCAGCCTTACATCTCTCCAGAGGAACAACATCACAGTTGCCAGTATTCAAACGGCAGGAACAAGAGCCATGTTGTTAGCCAAAATGAGCTCGTCAGCAGTGGAATTACTGTTAGACTAGTTAATAATTCATTTATCCATCAGAGAGAGAGAGAACTCTGATCGGGGACTGATCTGATCAGAGGAAAAGTAAATCTGACAAAGAAAGAAGTGTGCGTTGTTGGTAAACTTTAAACAATGTGAACATCCTCCTTCAGCCCTCAGAAGCTTTGAAAGCTTTTGCTCACTAGGAATCTCAAAACTGTCTTTGTTTGAGGAGCTGTAAGAGATATTTTGTGATACAGATCCGTGGATAAACAACTCGTTGCTTTGTTCAGCTGCGGGGGCTCAGTCAGGAAAGATTCAAATTAAGCTGAAGGGAGGGATGATTTTATGTATTCAATGTGTGGTGTGGTTTACAAGTCTCTTCAAGAGCCATTAAAAACGTTCATCACCAAACAAGAACTCTGGGACTTTACAATGAAAATATCAAACATCTGTGAGCTACAATCCCTGTCTAAGAAAAGGAACTATCAAAATATTCCCCTCATCCCACAGGCACAGTGTTATTTTTTATTATTGACCTACACTTCCATCCACATTTATTCACTGTACTACCCTAAATGTGGAGCAGGATCTCTGGGCTACAGATTGATAACATGCAACCAATTTCATCACCTTGCAATGACACACATTTTTTACCTATCTATGATGAACCTGAAACAAATGGATCATTTTAGGACAAAGGATTTTGAGGAATTGGAGGAGGTTTTAATATGTTGCTGCAACAAGAACTCATTTGCATGACATTTGCCTGCCTGTGTTTTATGTGTACTATTTGTTTTCCAAATTTTAAACAAATCACCTAAAGGCATAAAAGATTAAAAATAACTTTGACAGAGCTGCAGAGAAAAACAAGAGTTTCTGGATAATGCTGATCAAACATGTGAACATTATACTGAAAGGTGATTTGTGCTGGCTGTTGCCTTCAAGAGTCAGTGTCCTTCTCTATCACAAGAACAGTTCAGTGTGGATGAAATGGATAGGGGGGCAGAATTGACCTGGATAAAGTTAGGCAGGAAAGTGGCAGAGTAAAACACTCTATGTCCTGGATTCCTCTTTGGGAGGAGGAGTCATTGGGAATGCGTAATGTGTTGTTCACCAAAGAAATGTGGTACTGACAACAGACTGTTTGAGGCACAATCCACAGAATTAGTAGCCATTTTACTATCTGCATAAAGACCCATCATGTGTTTGCAAACTTTCACAAGTCATCCTTGAAGTAACTACTAAGTATACAGAAGAAGCTGTTCTCTGTGTGACAAGTACATATTGGAAGAAGGAGAATACGCTGGCTAACATGTGCTGGTTTTTTTGGTGGATTAAAGGAGATTCCACAAGGGATGGAAAAGGGAATTCTTTCTTCACCAAAGAGATGCAACTTGATGCAGCTTTTCAAAACCAAGCTTAAATCGCAATACAGAGATTTTCCAGTAGAGAGTGAAATATGAAAACAAACTCACAAGAACTGAGAACTCAGCTCATGGCAGAACAGTCCATTTGTGCAGCAGATGGATGAAAAGAAATTAAGACATGAAGATTTTTATGAAGGCTGCCTTCTTGCTGTTTATGAAGATAAAGACTGAAATCGTGGCGGCTTGCAAGGATACTCACTTATTCAGAAAACACGTGACACAAAAGTAAATGTCACAAAATCTTGAAGATCAGCTGAAGGATAGTGAAACATGTGTTTCTTACTTCAATTTGATGAGATGTGGCTTAGGTGTCAAACTTTTCCTCGTTTTTCCATTAGTTATACGATTATAAGATTATTCTATCAGAGCAGCAGATGAGGACATGAGTCCAAACACTTTTCCCATTGAAAAGCTACACAAGGGATAAAGATAATATTCAAGTCAGAAGATTACGATCAAGTCTGAGAACAAGTCTTGAAAGGGGTCTCTCTCAAAGGTAAACTGATGTGACAGTGCCGATACACATTCACGCAGCTGTGGAGAAAAGGTAAAGTTTTGGTGTGATTTAAGGAGCCGTTGCCTGATATCAAAGAGTGTCTCAGGATTTCTAAACATACAGAACATGCACAGCTAGAAGACAAGCAGTCGCTAGATTTAGATCAGGTCTGTGGCTACTTTTCTAGTCTAACTCCGCTCTGCTTTCAGACCATGCATTCAAAACTTCAGCATCATGGCAAAGAAACAGAGGAGCTTGACAACTCACAATGCAAATTCATAATATGTCATCAGACTTTGACAGAAGCTTTAGTGACTCTGCCTCAGCTGAGCCTGTTGCTATGTATAAATGTGTTTCCTGCTTGGCCCAGATATATGAAAATGTGGATGACACTGCCTCCAAAATTGGATCACTCTTTCACCTGGACACAGCTGCACAGGAAAATGAAATACTCCTCCTTCAAAATTACATTCAGATGAAGTGCAAAGCATCTGGACAGAAAAAAAGCATCTCAACATAAGAGTGGAGCCTTGTACTTGTCAGCCCTGTTTTGGGTCAATCTACCTATGTGGGTCTGCTTTTTCTTACAAGAACATAAAAAACAGAATTGAAAAAAACAGGTAAAGTGCACAATAAATACACTACTAATTGTTTCCTTTAATCGAAACGTTTGCTTTCATGCCGTCATGTTAAGGTCATGTGATAAAAATAAATGAATGAGAGACCTAAAAGAGGCTATGGATTTTTCTGAGTTTCTCCTGGGATTCATCAGCTGCTTTTCTTTCTTATTCTGAATGAGATCCAGGTCTCCTCCACGATTCAAAGCCTGGCAGCTAATTCAGACAGACTTTGGTGTGTGTTTGAGTGCATGAAATGTCTTTCACCTGTCCTTTTCCACACCTGAGAAGCGGACATTGCCTGGGCCCGTTCAAGGTTATGCAGCAAAGTCAAAAGTTTCATCCATGTTTATTGAATCCGCTGGGCAAACCTTCAGAGGACATGAGCAGAGAGAGAAAAACTGTTTCAATTGAGGTTGAAGGAAATTAAATAAGAAAAAAGGGAAAAAAAAATCTTTGACAGCCAAGTGAAGCCTAGTGAAGTTGAAAAAAGTGAAAATAACTCAGAAAAGCGAACTGACTTAGTGGAAGAGTCTGTTCTTTATTCAATCAGTGTGTATCGACACAGGGCCTTTTCATCAGAGTGTTTAACAAAATGAGTGGAAAAAAAAGCCTGCAAAATGGCTGAGTCTTTGCCAATTAAGTAATGAGAACCAGGGACATAAAATGTCAGCCTCTAAAGGATGCAACACTGCTTTTCAGAATAAGAGGACACAGCAAAATGTACATAAATTTTTTTTTAAAAACACCACACAGTTGGAAAAATATACAAGAAATATTTTCTTGTATATTCTTATATTCTTCTTCTCTATATTTTATATCAAAAACAGCAAATAAAACAACTCTTCCTCCTAAGATTTTAAAAACAAATACACAAATAGTGAAAAATTCTGTATTTTAAAATTCTTTAAAAACATAATCTCTGATGTAAACAAATCATCACCTATGTACACTGAGCCTTTTCAACATCATGATGTTTACAGCTAAGCATCATGTTTAAACACTGATCATTTTTAAGGCCGTATATTTTCATCTGTGAATTCTGGGGACCAAACAGGATTTGGGAGCAGCAGTGGCTCATGCTTCCAACTGGCAAAATCAAATGGCTTAATAGGGTCATCAGCTGCAACGATTTGCTCTGGTCACAATGATCACAAGCAATTAAGAAACAGTGGCTGAGTTCCTTCCAGATGTCGAGACAAAGCCGATGGATTCTCTCTCCTCCTAGAAAGCAGCGAGTCGACTGTGAGCACTGAGCGTTATTAATAGCCACTGCAGGGGTGTCAAGGGTCTTTGGCTGTCAAAGGGGTGAGGCAGCGCCAGGGTTCAGAGCTGCACTGAACCACCATCACCTCGATTGGTGAACCCTGTTTCAAAGCTGTGTTTCTCGAACAAGACATGTTTCTCTTTGTTTGAAATTACTGTGAGGGGATAACAACAATCTGCCAGTGGATGGCAGTGTTGACTGAGCCTGCTGTCAATGTAAAGCTACTCACCTTGCTCTCTTGGTTGGCGAAGCTGTTCTCACTTTCTGCCTGCGTAGGGACAAAGAAAACAATTTAGTTCAATTAAGCCTCTCCACTTGGTTAATAGCAGAGAGGAAGAAAGGAGCTCCATCCTTTAACCTCTCTCATGAGATGTGTGGGCCCTATTAAAACAAGAGAGCAGGGAAAAGGAAGTCATTCCTTTGGCTGTCTCATGTCGCTGTGTGAGCAACAATGCACCATGTCATGTGCAACAGATGAGACCAACAGGAGGGTCTCACATTATGCGCATCCAGAGGCCCACTGCACCAACCCAGGACGAGTAATCTGTTGCTTTATGGCTTCCTCTATTACAGAGCTCCTCAGTTTACTGCATTCAGCTGCTGGCTTTTACTTATCTGAGGTTCACACAGGATTCTTCTCTGGTGTTTGGGTGTCTTTGCTTTACAAAAATACAGCAGGTAATACCACAATAGATCTTTTCAGCACTGTGTTATCTAACAGTGTTTTATGTCCAACAAGGTAACTGCAAAGTCTCAAAGGAGAATATACTCTGACTGTAAATTGTTTGCAAATACTTGGACAGGAGTTGCAAACAAAAAAAGAAATCGTACTTTTAACAGGTCAACTCATTTTTTTTCTTCTTCTGCGTGTTTGTTTGTTAGTATGATATTTCAAATATTTGTTTCTGATTTCAGTGAAACTTTAGGAACAACTTATTTGTTTTGGCGCAAATCCAGGAATTCGTCAATGGATTTCTTAACCTTGTGAAATGTGTATGTTAGATATCCTTTATCCTGGTTAGGGACAAAATCCTTCATCATTTTTTTGGCTGTGAGGTTGAAGTCGACGATGGGTTATGATAATTGACCTAATCTGTGGAGGAAGATTTTGACTATGTAGTATATTCATGCTGAAAGAATAAAGCACATTTAATTTCATTATGTACAGTTGTAACTATGTATGTTTTAATCAATATTAAAATGTTGTACTGGGCTTCCTTGACATTACATGTGAAAAGTTCTCCCACATTTATTTGCAGAGCTGTGGAGCAAAGGAGATGTCATGATTGGCTTTAACACTGATCAGCATGCATCCATCCAATTTAGATTGATGCCTCTCAGGCCTGTTCTCTACTGCTGAGGAAGCAAAAAATTTATCCAGAATTATTTGAGGAAATTATGCTTCCAGAAGCGAGTCACGGGCCAGTCAAGCACTCACAGACTCTTCTCCTCCACGCAGGGAAGCACACAGCAACTGACAAACCTGGAAACCTTTGTGTCTGATTGAGCCAATTAGAGGTGTTTGTCAGGAGAGACGATCATGAAACGACTCACTATGGTCGACAATTGTTATGGCAATTTTAGGGCTGAAACAGGAGTCAGAACTGCAGTGTTTTATTTCCTGGTTTGTAAAATGACTTGATATTCAATCCATTCATCTGTTGATATATTGCGGTCTGCAAGTCTTGCCCCAAAACATCAGGAAACATGAGAGCAATAGCTCAAATGGCTTTAGTGTTAACTGACAATACTGAACTCATTATATGATCTATGTTTAAAATGATCTGCTTTTCACTTCTGGTCATGCTCTACTTAGCACGACACAAACAGTTTCCTTTAGAAGGTTAAAAGAGCCTTCAGAGACAAAGGACATACCAAGCTGTTGGGCCCAGATGAGACGAGCACAGACCAGCAGTGCTCTCTACTGGCAAAATAAAAATTAGATTTCCTCAATACAGAACTTACTTCAGGATCAGTGAAATGGAGTGTGATTAGTTGTAGGACACGCACATATTAACAAAGGTTTCAGTGAGTACACATTGGTCTCTTCACATGACAAATAAATATGTATTTCTTTTTGGCTCATGACATACATGTATGCTTCTTGTTTAAGCAGAAAATACTTTAGTATCAGTCTGTGTACTGTCCTAATTTGTGCCACATTAATTATTTAATATAAATCTGTTGAATTAAACACATTTTCACATTAAATAATATTGACTTTATATTTAAAATTAAACAGCAAAGGAGTGCGTTCATATATTTCAATTGATTTGCATGGGACTATTACTTAAATAAAAACTATTAGATCTCCATTATTAAAAAAAGAAGATGGTGCATTTGCCTGTAATTTGCTGAGTGTTAGGAGACTGAAGAAGGTAAGGTTGTGCTGTGAATCACTTTCCCTGTCTACCTGATAACATTTTGCCTTCTTATTCACTACAGAAGAGGACCAGATTTGAATGAATATGTAGGATACATTCAGTTAGCAAGTCAGTCAATGAAATTCATGTGCAAGCACACAGTGTTATCTGGATTTGGTTGTCCTTTAGAGCATGACCGGTTCATGGTTGTCTAAAAGAACCCAGATACCAAGAAAGAGAGTAAACAGAAAGTTAGTGGACTTCTGGAACTGACCTCATCCTGCACTGTCAAATAAGTGAACGAAACAGAATGCCATTGGAGTTTTATGAAGTCTCTTAAATGCAGTACTTCTCAAATGCTCCTTTCTTAGAGAGGTAAAGTATGAGCAAAAAAGTCATAAACACAGTCAAGGGTCTAGCGCACTGGCTTCATCTTATCTCTTTATCACTGTATATCAGTTAAAATCTACAGCAAATGCACTCAGTTACAGGACCCTGACTTTAGTAAATACCAAAGGCCACTTACTTAAATGCCTTATTAACTTGACAATGCAGCATGTGCGAGATATATTAAGACTAATTTAGGTACACGTACATATAAATCATAGAATTTTAATGAAGAGTGGTTATGATCTAACTAAGGCAAGAGAAGGTATATTATCATTTTACATACCAGTATGTTCAACAGTTGAATTATTAAAGAATCCAGTTATTGCATTGAATTATCAGTTTTGATGTAGATGTAAAACAAAATAGGAAAAACATTGGTCAGTAGACGAAAAAAATACAACATACAGTCTCAGTCTAATGGACATGAATGGGTTAATGTTCAAATTCAGTGCACCTGCCTTTAAAAAAACAAAAAGTTTTGGGGCTTGGCAGACTCCCTTCCACACAAACATTTGCACAAAGTTCAGTCATTCAGTATTTCACAGCCTGTCCACCTTAAATCAAGACCTCTCAGATTTAAGGTAAGCAATGTAATTTAGGCCTTAAAGCATCAAAACATTTCAAATTTAAGGCATGGCATTTTTATCAGCATTCTGTATTCTGCATCAAATCTATATATATATATTGATGTTAATATTCTATTCACAGCTGGTATGCAAACCATTGTGCTGTTGGTGCTGTGGGTACTGGGAACATCACTGGTGTTGCCAGACACCGACACAGCTGGGGAGAAAGTGACCGAAGAGCCTATTCCATGCTCAAAGGGATGCACCTGTCTGCCTGATGATTACAGCTTGGAGCTCAACATGTACTGTAGTGCCCGAAACTTCACACAAGTCCCACCAGACATGCCCCCATCCACCCATTCGATCTGGCTGGATGGCAACTTGTTCACCTCACTCCCAGCTGCGTCCTTTAAGGACCTTACTAACCTGGACTTCCTGAACCTGCAGAATGGCCAGCTGGCAACACTTGACCCTCAGGCTTTCAAAGGACTTAGGTCACTAGCACACATTCACCTTGAGCGGAATCGCATCCGGGTGTTACCAGGTACAATCTTCCAGAACACACCAAACCTTGCTTCACTTAGTCTGCATAACAACCAGCTCACTCGCATTGAAGAAAGACTATTTGCAGGACTCTCACAAATGTGGCTCCTCAACCTAGGGAGGAACTCAATTGCAGTTTTACCTGAAACAGCTTTCCATGACCTGCAAGCTCTACGGGAGCTTGTTCTTGCAGGGAACAGACTCGCTTACTTGCAGCCGCTGCTTTTCCAAAATCTTGTTGAGCTTAAAGAGCTGGATCTGACTGGAAATTACCTTAAGGTCATCAAAGCTAATGTGTTTGTTAAACTCACTAAACTGCAAAAGCTTTACCTGGCACAGAATCAGATTGTGACAGTGGTACCCAGAGCCTTTGCAAACATGAAGTCTCTAAGATGGCTGGATCTCACTAACAACAGGCTGACTTCCCTTCATGATGACACGTTTGTGGGCCTTCAGAGTATTCATGTGCTGCGTCTTTCCAACAACTCTATCACTGGAATTAGGCCCAGAACTTTCCGTGATATGCAGTACTTAGAAGAGCTACGACTGAGCTACAACAGGATCCGAGCCCTAGGGGAAAGGATCTTTGAAGGGCTTGGTCACCTGGAGGTCTTAGAGCTAGAGCACAACCAAGTGCAGGAGGCACAAGCGGGTAGTTTCACAGGGCTCTCTCATGTCGCTGTCATCAACTTGTCTGGAAGCTGCTTCCAGAGTCTGCCAGACCAAGTGTTCAAAGGTCTGTCAAAGCTTCACAGCCTTCATCTGGATAGAGGTTGCCTAACAAGGATCACAACTCAAGCTTTCAATGGACTCTCTGGTCTACGGAGGCTTTTCTTGCAGCACAACAACATCTCTGTGGTAGAGCCTGAGAGCTTTGTGGACCTGGTTGGCCTATTGGGACTGGACTTGAGTTTCAACAAGTTGGAGGTTCTCACAACCAATACATTCTCTGGCCTCAAGAATTTGGAGTACTTGCTGTTGTCCAACAATGACTGTCAACAGTTTTTGCAGAATGGCACAAGGCAGCTTCTCCCAAAGTTGCGCTATCTGGATCTGAGAGCTAATGCCTTGACAAGCATGGTCCCTGATTTCCCAGAGAGTATGGAAAAACTTTTG
Organism: Centropyge bicolor; assembly: GCA_037975185.1. Classification (NCBI taxonomy): domain Eukaryota; kingdom Metazoa; phylum Chordata; class Actinopteri; family Pomacanthidae; genus Centropyge; species Centropyge bicolor. The sequence continues at coordinate 692,745 of JBBMOC010000042.1, forward strand.
CTGTCTGGGAACCGGTGGAAATGTGATTGCAGTGCCCTCGCACTCAGAAACTACAGCTTGAGGAATCCGTTGGTGATACCACGGCAAGTGGAGACCCATGCAGAGGGTGAAGAGCCTGACACAACTATCACCATATACAACAACATTACATGCACCAGTCCACCACGTCTAGCTGGTCAGGACCTGCGGGATATTGACAGTGAACTCTGCCAAAGCTGCTAGACAAAAACACACAGATGTGTTTAGGGAATTGGTTGGTATGTTACCTGTAATATTTTCAACAATGTAAATTCATTCAGCTTCTGATTTTAAGATTTTACAGTAATGCTAATACATGATTCAGATTTTTGTTTCACATTTACTATTTACAGATAAATTGCCACTTTCTGCAGACTTCATATGAAATGTTTCAAAAATATTAGAGAGATGCTATGAATTTTTTCAATGAAAAGACCAACCAACCAATATTTCTTTTGCTTCAACTTCATGGAATAGTGAATGTGTAATTGCGGGAAAAAGACAGTTGGTAAATTGTCACCTCTTTACAAAAAAGGGAGAATCTGATGGAATCCACATCAAATGCTTTCATATATTACATTTATACTGACATTGAGTTCCACCTCACTGTAATCAGGTTGCCAAGTGAGGCTGCTTGATATAGAAACATGTAAGCAGGATATATCAAAAGAGGATAGCTTTAAATGTGATGCATTTTTAGAATATGTTAATGTATTTTCAAGTGTATTGTTTCACCATGAACTACTTGACCTCCCTTCATGCCTTTGAACAAAAACAGAAAGCATCGCATTTCTATAACAAAACAGTGTGGTAGCACTTTCATTGCTGTGGCCTTGCGCATTTTGGGACAATAAAAATGAGAATAATGAGTCCGAAACTTTTGAAAAGCCACAGCACGGGCATGCAATTTGAAAGAGAAGCATTGGTGAATTTTTGGGAGTCCCATAAAGCTTAAGCAAAACTAATAGCAACAAAATAAAGAGGGCATTTTAATAAAGTTAAGCAATTAAGCTACGAGTCACAATTTAGTTTATGATTATTTGTGACTGCGCTGGTTGAACAAATGTTTGGCAAATGAAATATCTGCACAGTTCATACACTAAAATGTCTTCAAGTCTGATGTAGATGTATTATTTGATGTACTAAAGATCCATGTTTGTTATTTTAAAAATACACTGTACACACTAAACAGAGAAATAAATGTTTTTAAATCAGTGTACCTTTACTTTTTACCCACATGTAACCACAAAATTACCTTTGTTCATCCAGAGGACAGATTAAACAGTCCCACCTGCACAACACAGGGCCTTAAACACATCACCTTGTCTCTCATGAAAGGAGTTAGCGAAATGGAAAAAGTTTCACAGAAAGAAAATATATAATGAATCCAAAACCAAGAAAAAATGTACCTCAGTATGAGCAGAATATGTGTAAAGTTACTTTTCAGTCAAACAACTGTGTCCTCACGGTGGACGGAGCACCTGCAAGAGCTATAGTAACATAATGTTAGCACCATAGCTAACATACAAACGCTATCCTTTAGCATAACTGAAGCTGCATTTCAACAAACCAGGACGCTAGCTTGTTCATCCTACTGTCTGTTTGTGTATAGTATTGAGCTCAACTTACCTCGAACATTTATCTCCCTCACTCGCTCATGAACAGTCACAGCAGAAACCCCGCAGGCCAATGGTCTGTTCAGGTGTAAAACACTTTTTGTGTGTCACTTTACGTTAGTGGAGATATTTCTGACTGCGCCTGAAGGCAACATTGTTGACGGCGCGCACGTGCTGACAGGAAGCTTTCCGTTACCAGGGCGACCAATGGATCCTCGTAAAATGAACTGCGGCGCATAAACGGCAAAGATACATAAAACACACCGCTTTATTTTGAACCACAGTCCGATAATAATGGACCTGAATCATTCATCGTGTTGGGATTCAATTCTGGAGAAAGTGAAACCACATATACCGACCATCGATTCTTCATCAGTAGGCCTATGTTTTTTTTCTTCTTCCTAAAGATGTGCTAACTGTACTAACTGACAAAAACATACGTGTTAATTAATTCTTTTTATTTACAAATGCAGATAACATTAAATACTGATTCATCTTACAGTCCGATGATGGAGAGATTATGCCCATATTTCAAAGACCTGCTGGTCTTTCCCTGAAGGTTCTTGAAGACTTTGAAAGTTTTTCAATAGATGATGATGAACCAGAGGTAAGTTCATTAAAGTTTAATTAGTGGTAATGACAGCAATGTCAGGGTCCACTGATATCATTGAGATCATTCTGTGTGTGTTTCTGTGTTTGTGTGTTTTCTCAATCAGGAGCTGCTGAAACCAAAAGAGGGGACATTTTGTTCAGAAGACACTTGCAGCGATAATGCGAAGTTGGATAATGATAAAATTGTAGAAGTCAAAACTGCAACTCAGTGGAGTGAACAACACTCTGATACTGATGCTGAGGTGGGATATGTTAATCTAGAGCAACTGTTGTGGGGAGAGGAAAGCACACCTGGGTATCATGGCCTAAACTAAATATACACCTTTTCCTTTCCCTTCCTGTTTTACCATTAAAGGCAGATGCTTGTGAGAGAGATACTTCTGTAAAAACAAATGTGGCCAACACAAAATCTGATGAGGGTTTCACTGTTCTCTCATTTGCGGTAAGTTTGAAAAAAAAAAAAAGGGTTCATTATCACCAGTTAATGCAGGTAGATATTCTCTAGGTGCTATATTTCCTTTATCACATACGCTGGTTGCAGAGGCTTGATGAGTGGGATTTGGATGATGTCCTCCAAAATCTGAAAGACGATGGGCTGTCTATGCCACATGTGTCAGCTGAACCCTTGAGAACACATGCAGGTAAGCAATTATAAAACACACCCTTGTAGCTATAGTGAAAGATTAAGGAGGCTTAAGTATTTACTCATTTACATTATTCATGTAGTATGTTGTGTTGTGGTTTCAACCCATTTTTTGTTCATAGACTGTGACAAGGACAGGTCTCAGGATGGCATCATGAAGAGACTATTTGCTTTCTGTAATAGCCAGTCATCTAAGTCTGTGTCAAAGCCTGTGAAGAGTCCAAACCACAACACGTAAGTCATATCACTGCTGAGGCTTTGTGATTATATTTGTAAGATAATAACATTCACCTTTTTCCTGCAGCCAGAATAATGTGTGGAACAAATCAGCTGTAAGGAAGGCAGCAGAGTCGAAGGAAAGCTCCACTGTTTATAGTGACCTTCGTGGCCCTGATCCATCAATAAAACCTCTGAGAACATCCCCAGATATTTCCTCAGAGTCCAAGACACCAGGCAAACACAACTCACTCCCTCACCAGGAAACACAACCTGCAAAGAAACCCAATCTGAAAGTGAATACTGGATCAAAGGTGGTGGACAGGTACAGCAAATGTATTGTGCTTTGGAATCATTTTTCATTCTTCAGTCCAGCATGTTTTGTTTACGTTCATATTGTCATTTCTCTGCTTCCAGGGAGGTGACCAGCAAGAGTATGTTGCTTCAGAAAATAAGGGAGATGAATAGAAATGGAAATAAATATCCCAAGAAATACACAGATCCTACAAATTCAGTGCAAGCGAATGAAGCAGAAGAACTTAAAGCTAAGCCACCCCAGCCTGCAGAGTCTACATGTAGCCGTGAGTCGCAGCATCGGTGGGAAGACCGACAATCTTCACACCTGCAGTTTGAGTGTGAAAAACCTCACGTGGAAAGTCCACCAATAACTGAGCATCGTACAATCAAAGATCCAAAGCAACAGTGGTGTGTGTTTTTTCTTTACTCATTAAACACATCATTGACAGTAATCACATATTCTAACCATGACAGTGCTTTTGCTAGTGACCAACAGAGACAACAAGTTAAGCAGACATTAAAACACAAACAACACCAGCAAATTCTTAAGCAACTGGAAAAACATCGTCCAACAAAGTCTGTCAATCAGAAGCAGCCAGCTGCTGAAAGAACTGATGTTCTTTATAATTTTGTAAGTGCAGCAAAAACTCAATTTTTACAGAACTTTAAAAAATGGCCTGCACTTATTATGACTTTTTTTTTGTTTTTTAGGAAGCATCTCACCTACAGTCAATCAACACACTACCAGCTGATATTGAAAGCAAGGCCTGCGTGCTACTGATCGTCAAGCTCTCCGGTCCTGGTATGGTTGAAGCTCATGGCCGGAGAAAACATCTGTATCCAGCTGCCACCAAATCACACATCTACAACACTTTAGTGGCTTGGTTTCTCTCTTTGGTCAGTGAGCAGTAGCTTTTCTCTCCTGGTGTGTGCCAGCGTTTGTTATTTGTAAAGCTGAGGTCATGCTTCACCATGTAAGGGTCACTTGTTAATGTGTATTAGGTTGGCCCGGACCCATGTCACGATGAAGATGAGGCTGGTGCAAAGGTCCCATTCTGGGTTGCAGGACTTCAGCAGCTGTGGACAGAGGATGGACTGGCTTTGCATGTTTTAGCCGTGGCTCGTCACTGCTACACACCGAGGGTGAATCAATCAAACAAACAAATAAACATACTATTAAGGCTTTAGAAGATTTGATGACTGATTTGTTCTTTTTGTTTGTTCTACAGAAAAGGAACAAAGACATCCATATGCTTTTCTATAACCACGTCTGCAGGTTCCTCTCTGAGACCTCACTCACTGTGGTTGTTGACAATAAAAACTTACTGGACCAACAAGCCTTTTCCCCACCCATCCATCTGCTCTCTCCCTGTTTAAGTTCTTTCATCTCTGCCACTAGCCACAAAAAGGTGCTCTGCTTTAAAGAGTTTGATTTAATGTATTGTGCTCTGAGAGGATTTTGCATTCTGTTGACTGTGTTTGGTTTCCTCGGCCTTGTATTTCAGGTTATAGATAGGACTTTTGGTCCCAGTCCAGGGTTTTACTGGCAGACTGTGGAAACTCAGGAGCATGTTTGTAAGGGGAGAGACACCACACTGGAGCTGCACACAGAGGTGAGCAGGCTGTCCTTCAGAAATGTACTTTGCAGTAGTGGTTGTTCTTAAACAGCCTTCTTTAGCTCCTAGGAAGCTCTGGATCAGAGCAGTAAAGGAGGAGTAACTGATTATATGTTTACTCTCATTTTTCTTGTAGGTGTCAGTTGTTCGGTTGTGCAAAGCTTTCTTCCAACATTGCCTCCGAATACACTACACCCTCCAGCTTGTTCATGACTCAGGGCTCGATGTGTGTGGTCTGCGTCTCCTTTATCCGCCACAGGGGTTCCTGAGTGACAGTGGTGGTAGGGCATCTGGTCATAAAACACTCGATAACACTTGTTTTGGCTCATTGGTCTGTTGTGCATCCTGGATCCAATAGTGGCCTCGAGTCTTTGTCACTGTCTTCATGGAATAAAAACACTCATTGTAAAAACTCTCCCTCTGATTCATAGGTGCTGCACCAGTTATCCAGAGAACAGACGAGACCTGCCAACCTGTTCTTGCCCTGGCTGTTAGGGGCCCACATGCCTACTCGGTTCTGAAAGATTTGACTAGTTCCTTAGATCCTCTGCTGCCTAAAAAGACAGATCCAGCCTCTCTCAGTCAAGATCCTCCACTCCTCTACATCCCTCCACTGGCCACTCAAGTGCACAGGGAGCTGTGCTTGTGGTTTTCAGGGAGACTTCAAGGAGGAAGTGCACAGGATCACAACAGACCTCTGAATAGGTTTGTTGTCAAAATTCCAAAATGCTAAAAGTCATAAAGGAGGAATGCTCTAATCTAGGTAAACTCTTTGATATTAACAGTGGATAAATTGAAATTGCTTTTATTTTATTTTTTATTTTTTTCAAGAGTGGCGCAACTGTAAACCTGCATGTTCAAAGAAAAAAGAAAAAAAAAAAAGACGCCCTTCAAAAAGCCGAATTCACTAATATGCCTGCAAGCAATTAAAAAAATAATATAACAGTATGACTTTTACAGTCACCAGAGTTTACTTAATACATGCTAAAGCATAGTCCCTTTATTACTGTGACACTGTTTGTTGCTTTTATTCTAATAGTGTTATAATCAGCCGCCCACACTTGTGTTTGTAGAGTTCTGTCTTCAGGTGACGGAGGCGGCCTGTTCAGTTTGAGCAGATCACCTTCATTTCTATGTGCTACAACAAAAGGTACTGTGATTCAAAGGGCCAAAAACTAGGGAAAACTGGCTCGTGTCCATATTTCATTTTCAACTTCCAACTTAACTGTCCAGAGGGAAATTTCCTTTGCAGCAAGGATGAAAGATATTTGCTTGAGCGGAGCTGCTAATCCTTCTCTCCCTCCCTGCACAGCGGACCTACTCCTCGTGGTGTCACCTCTCGTGCCTCCATGTTGCTACGGCCAAGTCTTGTCTCTTTGTGAAGGCAGAGGCTTCAGTCTGATGGGGCTGCAGAGACAGCAGCTTCAGAGCAATGCGGCCGCAGTCCTTGGACTCACCAACCAGCAGGTAGGACTCAAGATACTCAGACTTCAGACTTTGGACGGAATTTCACCATTTACTTGTAGACACTTGTAGAGGTGGAAGAGAGAATGGATTTTGGTTCTTAGACCTTGGAGATGGTTTTGAAATCCAGGTAAATTTTATATGCTAATGTAACATTTAGCTGTGATCTTGAGCCTTGTTTGCAGCCAGTGTGTTTCTAACTGTGGGCCAATTTTACAGCTGTTTGAGTCTGAGGATTTCTCTTTACATCAGTATTTTTTCAGCACGGTCTTGAATCCTGTGTATTTGTGTCCCCCAGGCGCTTGTGTTCTGCAGTCCACATACTGTGACCTGGGATCAGGAGGAGCTGCCTTCTCGCTGCCTGCTGTTGTTACTGAGGAAAGAAAACGCCATGCACCACAGTGTCAGTCTGCCAGCAGGTCTGAATTCCATCTCAAATTATATCTACAGCATAATTCATCTACATGAATTATATGGAAAGTAAAAATTTACATATACAAATGTGAAAAGCATTTCCTTTGCTAAAAAATAATCTTGCACTTGCTGTATCATTTCAGCCCTAATGAGAGGATTAAAGGCACAAAAGCTTCTGGGTTGCATCCACTCCAGACCTGATGGTGTTCACACAGAAGAGCAGAGCTTCTGTTTCCACGCTGTGCCTTACAACAGTAACTTGTTCTATAACTTTGGTAAGGCCTGAGTGTTCGGTGTGAGCAAAGAGTACAGAGTCAGAGTGCTCCTCTGCTATTGCTGTTTATGTTTCTTCTGTATATGTTCTTTGTAGTTAGGTGTATGTGGGCAGTGCCAGATCCCTCCAATGTGATTCTGTCCCGTCGCAAGTGTTCATCCAACTCAAACTTGGAGCAGATGGTGATTTTGACCTTGTGTGGGAAGGACATGAGCCAAGGCCTGAGCCTCCTACACAGAGTGCTGACAGAAGGGCCAGAAGGTGGGTGAAGTTCAGCTCTGTTTCTGAGAGCACCGCCTGTCCTGGGCTCCGGAAGTGGAGGGAGCAGTAAACAAACAAAATACACTGTCAAATACACATAGGAGCCTACACAGTTGGCGGCTGAACAAATTAGTTTGTGAGTTATTATATCAGAATTCTCTTAACTCGCCCCCAGATTATTTTGGAATCACTACAGTTTTTTTCATTTATATTCAAGGTGACGAGTGTCATGCAGGATTCCAGCTGCTTGGCCTGAAGCGTCTGCCTGCTCTGACCCGAATTCAGGCTCAGGAGCTGAGTCCATACGAGGTGGGAGAGCAGCGCTGTCACGGCAGCCTGGACAGTCTGATGTCCTCTCCGGTGCTTGTGTGCGCTCTCAGACGGGTGGATGCTTTCGCTTCCCTGAGGCAGCTTCTACCACATGATTACCCTGGTAACCTCAGTGTCCTGATGTCCCCCACACCTGAGGTGGCTTTCAGACAAGCATCCCTCTTCTTCTTTAAGCATGAGATGATTCCTGGTAGGTTTGTGGCAAACTCTCGTAGTGATGTTTCACCGTGATCTGAGTTAGATTTTCTCTGTATTTTGTTACAATGCTGACACCATGAATATAATATTGAACATATATTTACAGATATTCAAAAAGTATGTTAAATGTTAAGCCCAGTGTAACAGTAACAAGTGAACTCTCTGTTCAGATCCGCAGATGCTGCTCACTGTTTGCCTGTTGAAGCCAAGAATCTGGAATCAAGCTCTGGCTGAAACAGTCCGTAAACTCCAGCTGAGTGGGCTCACACTGGTGGGCCTGCGTGTAGTGACCCTGGACAAAAGCAACGCTGAGTCACTGCTGCCTACAGAAAGTGTAACTGAGAATAATTATCTGACTGAAAGATAAGCTTTCCTTTCATGCCAAATATAAGCCTTGATCATACAGTGTTGTGTGCAGGACCCCTCAGACTTGGAGGCCCATGTGGACTACTTGTGCTCTGGCCCCTCTCTGGCGCTCTGCCTCCAGGGGCAGGATGCTGTGAGGAGGCTGCTGGATGTGCTGAGCCAAGAGGGCTCGTCCCTGTGGACAACCTGTCATGGAACAGCTCATTCATACAATGGCATCTATGGTCAGTGCCCTATACTGCGAACTGGGACACGTCTAAGAGCAGGATTGATGATGCCACAATGCTAATACAAATAAATTTCCCTTGACTTTTTTCCCTGGTAACCAATTTTATAGGATCAGGATCTTATCAGAAAGCAATTCAGGATGTGAAGAGGTTTTTTCCAGAGGGGCTCTGCTGTACTGAGAACAGCATGATGAGACAGCAGCAGGTGCACATGATGTCACATACTGGACCAGGTATTTGGGTTCTGCCTCCAACTTCTAAGTGACTGACATTCTGTGTTTGTTTTCCTGTTTCAGATGCACAATATGTGCTCAGACCCTTCAGCCTCTGTGGAGTGTGAACAGGGCTGCACACTGGCTCCTGTGGCCCAGGGAAGTCTGTCACCTTCAGTGGCACCAGGACCAATTGGAGGTTTGAACTACTAGTCTGGTTTTAATTTCATAAACAGACAGTTATACATGTTGATCATTTCAGAGCAATGCTGTAAATTCTGCAGAACAACATCCTATATTCAAGATGCATGAGTGATGTAGCCCAGACCACAGGAATGCACGCTTCCCTGAGGACGAGTTATTTGATTCACTTTAAACTCAAAGCATTGAGCATTGCACGGTTTAATCATTTATTAAAGCAAAATAGTTTCCTTTAAGTATTTAATCATTTATTGTGACATTGGCAGGGACTCCTCTGGAAAGGATGTTGAAATATGACTCAGTTCCAGTTGACCTTCGTAAACTAATGTCCTGTTTTGCTTGTTTATTAGTTCCAGGGTCCCGGATACACAGTGCTCTCTGGCAGACAACCTGCCTGCTGATACCCTTAAACACTCCACCCCTCAGCCAAGTGCCATCCCAGCTGGACGTGCTGGAGCAGCTGCTGAGGTCAGGCTGCCATCTGGTGGCCGGGAGGATGAGCATCCTCGACACTAATCAGAGGAAACATATCGCTGAGATGCTGCAAGTGTCATTAAGAGGAAATGAGCGGGTGAGAAGTTTGGCTCTGAAACAAGTTGCTTTAGAGCTCACTTTCTGACAAATAGCTCAATCAGGAGTTGATTTGCCCTGCTCTCTCGTGTCCTTAAAAGATGGCTCATCTTTCCACGGCACCCTGTCTCATCATGGCTCTGAAAGGGGAAACGATTGTGACCTGCTTCACCTCGATCCTTGAAAAGTATGGAAAAGTCAAACCTATTGTGTGAGCGTGTAGAATATTTACATGAGTAACTTTTTCCTCTTCTTCATCATTACTGTAGCATTTACAAGGAGAGGCCAGACCTGGAGAAAGTGGGAGGAATGATCATCTACCCTGAGAGCAAGAAAGACGTATGTATTATTGAATATAATTCCACTTTTTCTTCAAATCCTTTATTTACCCATTTTTAGATTTAGATAAATTGTGTAATGAACTGCTGTGTTAAGAGTTGTTTAATTACCAGGAAATATATTTATTAGCATGTCACCTTTGAACTTGTGTTCTCTCCTCCAGGCCAAACGGCTGATACGCTACCTATTTGATGCCTCGTCTGCTGAGAGCCGTCATACCATTGTGCCATGAAGTTCAAATGGTTGCACACATACAAGCACATTTTCCAAAGGCATTTTCATAAGTGACCTCTAAAAAAATGTAACTTATAATCTCAATTGTTCAGTAAAGATTTGTTTTAGATAATATGAATATTTTTCAATTGACTGTGATGCAATAAATAAAACAACCATATTCTGTACATTGCGTTTGAGACAAAGAGTATTCACACACGTCAGATGAAAAATTATTTTAATTCTCAAGATGATAAAAATAATTTTGTGAACTCTGTAAACCATTGCATAACTGTAGTGTAACAATTTAACAAGTGTTAACAAACTAGTAATACACTACAGAAAATATGCGGTACACAATCCTCAATGTAGAAAAGAAAAATCTAGTATTCTAAGACTTGCACCTATTTTTGTGTTCACAACACAAAAAAACATCAATATACCAACAGAATAATTTCTACGATTATCAGTAGAGAATTTCCTACATATCCATACAGCTTGTCACAAAATAAGGGACATATTTTTTTAATCTATAAAATAATGTCTAATCCCACTGGCATTACGCAAATAAATCCATGAAATGCAGTTTCCTCAGATTTAACACATTCTCTATTAAATCACTGTATTACCCTGAGAAAAACACATTTCTTTCCTTATATATCCGTATTATGCTGACAAATAGAAACTTGAAAACTTGCATTTGTTTTAGTTCTAATAAATTTTATTGAATAGCAGTTCACAACTAGATGCTACATCATAATGAATTAACTGCGCTCCATAATATCCAGTGACCTATTCATTGAATATCTAATTTAGAACAATACATTCAATATATCAGGGCTTCAATGTTAAAATAACATTTCTACTGAAATTTTCTAAAGTATATGGAACAACTGGTTCCACATTCAGATTATTTACTTTTGACAACACTCGTTGTACTAGTATTTTACTTAATTTGAACAGCTCCATACATCATACTCATATACATGTACAAGATTGCATAAATCTTCAGGCTCCATTTTCATAATATTAAAAACAAAAAGACAACACAACAACTAACAATAATGCAAAATAGATTAAACTATTCCAATGCAGAGCATAATGATACATGTATTACAGTTCATTTACAAGATTCTTCCTATTTGGTGCTTTTCCTTACAAACAATTGAGTTTTTGGTGCCAAATGACTAATTGAGATCAAAATTGTGTTTTCAATGGTTCAGTATTGCTGTTATTTTTGAATGGTATGGCAAATACAGACTGAGACAGACGATTATCAGTCAATTATAACCTTTGCTTCCTTGCGTGGAACTGGTGAAGCAAATCTCATTCGATTAGCCTTTTTCCTTTCAGCTCAAGTGGCCTGAATGCACAGGATCATTTAGCAATCACATTGTGGTCCACAGAAATATTGTAAGGCACTGGAATTTTGATTCTAATTGTTATATTTTGTCATCTGACTGAGAGCAAACACTGTCTCAGAGATGTACTGTATTCTCGATACCAATCAACATCATGTAATTATTAAAGGCACAGATGTACTCGAAAGTGTAATTGGTCCGTTAGAGATAAATTTAACAAATCTAAAGAAATGTAAAGAAATGCAAGCTGTGCTTACCATGTGAAGGTTTGTTTAATTTGTTTTTAGAAAACTTGAATTGGGGCAAGTAGACCACTAGAGAGACCGACGGCCAGCAACAAATTATCATAACAACAACTCAGTTTTAATTATGTCTGTATCTGCCATTAATGTTTGTCACAATCATCATCTGTCCCCTGTAATTTTACAAAAAAACAAAAACTACTTTGGACCACAGTTTTAAGAAACAGAAAACAAAAGAGTCAGATAGAAAGAAAGCACCTTACAGTCACTGCAGGCCTATCATAACAGCATATAATGCATAACCATCAATTTCCAAAGTGATTGAGATTATGTAGTTAAGCAAAATCAACAAAAAACGAAACAAAAAAAAACTTCAGAACAGTAGTTGTAGTGAAGTTTATATGGCCACTTCAGAAGCACAAATGTCATTCACCTTTGACATTCCTTCACTGTAGACAACAATTAAACTGACACTGAATCCTCGCTTAAGGTCAGCATGTGCTAGCCAGTATTGCACAAACCTGCCATAAACGTCAATGTATACTTAACACAAAATCAAATATACAAATACACATTTTGTAAGAATCTGACCCATGCATTTTTGATCATTTGTGTATCAACTCACTATAGCTAACTTTAGATAGAAAAAGATGCCATTAATTACTGTTAATGAACATTATCTATTTAAGGTACTAGGTGATTACTTTTTTAAAACTCAATTTAGGTTTCTTACTGAAATTAAACCAATGATGAAATGTAGTACAAAAGAAATAACAACAGTACAGGTCTTTGGTAAAACTGCAAAAAATGGGCTCAAGTCCATTAATGTTGTAAGCAAAAGCCACTAGCATAGTCCTGTTGTTTACTCACTAAGAGGATACGTGTCCTACTGAATGAAATATCAAAGCAAAAAAATCCACCCAAAAACAGAATTCCTGCCACTCACGACGCTGGACTTTGTCTCGCTTTCATCCGGATGGCCCTGGTGCTCTGACCTGACATTTATAACTTTGGGAAAGACCCTGTCCCGTTCATAACCACAGGCTCATCTGTCCAAGAGCAAGTATTTGAATTCTGTTCCAGGGTCAATTTTCCCCTTTAGAATACAAATTTGGACAGCTACTAGAACACCACTTTGGTTGGTTTTTAGATTATCACACTAGACATCGTTAATTTAGTTGACTCCACAGGAAAAACAAAATAGACTCGAGCATCCTGTGAAATTAGCTGCATCAAACACTGCTACCCAGTGTACGGGGGGGAAAGAAATCCAACAGAAATTTACCTTCAATCAATTCAGAAAAGGGACAATGTACAGCAGTACAGGTCTGTGACATCATTCTAAGTGATATACAAAAGTACTGAAACTTGGACTCTTAATGCATTTACAAATGAAATAGTCAATCAAATTAAGATTTAGTCAAGTTAGATGCAGAAAACAGATCATTTCATCGTTTATGAAATCTGAGCTGTGGATGCACAACAACATTCAAACATCTAAATGTATAACAAGAAACTACATTAATACCTTTTCCAGTAGCAGCGAAGCTTGCAGAAGTTATTAAGCTTTTACTACACTAAAAATAAGTCAATACAAATATTCTGGCAGTGTGACACAGTGCGAACTTTTTTTTTTCTTTTTTTGTAGCTGGTAAATATATCGCATAACATGCAATACCAGAAGTGTTTAGGCTGCCTTTTATGCTGTAATATAATCATGAAAAACGCTAAAATACCATAACCTTTCTTGATATTTTTCCTCTGAGTTGCTTAATTGTCATTTATGTGAATGTAAACAATGCATCTTCCCATATTTATAAGTAGCAAAAGGTGTACCTGGAGATACATGAATTTACTATTTTAATTTAAAGCAAGAATAAAAAGATTTTAAACACAGTAGAAGGTCATTTCAATTAGAGGAACCTAAGCACAAGTCCTATGCAAAATCCAACTTACAAGTTAACTACAGAATTCTCCAATCACTGCAGAATTATCACGATAAAACAAATTAAAGTTACTGAACTGTTTAAAAAGCATTTTTATATGTTGCTATACAAATTTATGTGTCCTCTGTTTGCATACTCCCAAACATTAAATTGAAAAACCTATTCTCAAAGACTGAAGCTGCACCAAAAGAGCACCACGACCGAGGAATGAGTGGGTGGGTAGCTGGAGGGGAGAGTGGAGGTTCATTTCTAAGGTTGAAGTCAGGACACAGGCACTGACAATGTTTGTTTTCAATTATCTTCCGCAGGAAATACTTAATGGGATTGGGCCAAACACACTGGCATATATTTATATATACACATATAGTCATACACATGTCGACGCTTCTGCAAAGTTAAACAAGACACGCTCTGCAGAAACCTGTGCACAAGCTTCAACTACTTGTGTCTGCTCTGACAATTCTACACATAACCTTTTCAACTAAGGCAAGGCACTTTCGAGTTAGAGGCCGATATGTTCTAGACAAGGTCAAGAGGCTAGATTCCTACAAAAATCACCATTTCAGGCTTTTAGCAAATACAATACATGCTTCTCTAATGGCTAGGCTATATAAATCTCTACAAAACAAAACTAACTGATTGAATAACAGCCTTAACATGTAGCATGTGCCTTACCGATATTACAGCTGCTAGTTATGCCTAAAATGCATTTTAAATTTGCACTTATTTGATTGAAATTTTATAAATCTAACTATGAAAGTAGAAACTATTAAGTACTTTTCTATGAAATCTTAATAATATGTAGAACCATGCCATGATTTAACAATAGGAAACAGGAAATATTCAAATGATGTTTCACAGTACACACAAAAGCTTCAGACATTAGCTTATATAGAAAAAAAAAATTATAAATCTAAAAAAAAGACACAAAAGAATACCTACAAAGCAGCTTAAAGCAAATTTCTATATACCCTTTAATAAAGTCCCAGGTCAACAAAGTGCTTTAGTAAGAAATTAAACTTCTTCAGAAAGTTGGTCAAAATAATGATGCTTGACTGGTTGCATTGAAAAAAGAAATTGTGAGTAAAAATTTGTGGTTCAAGAAAATGTGGCTTTACTTAAAGAGGAACACTGTAAAATTCCTGAATAATGTGTTGGTTCCTTGTTTAGTCTGATTTACAGATACAGGTGGTTCAGCGCTAACACCGCACTGGATGTGAGACATATTACAAATCTGCATATTCAGTTTCTGTTGTTGCACAATACTTTGGCCAGAGGTTTCTTTTTTTTTTTTCCATCGACTGCTCCCCATTGTGTTAAATACTGGAATTTAAGTGTGTAATCATTCCTCAGATCATGGAGCTTCTACACGTTCAAGCCCTTTCTGGTACAATGAAGTTGATCAGTGACCCATCATCAGTTTTGGAAGCTCGATGCTCTGTAGAACGTATGAGTACACACTTTTTTTTTCTGGAATTCCAGACTAATTAGAAACAGAAATATGACTTGTGCCACTTGAATTAAAGAAAAATCAGCTTCGAGTTTTGCCCATCTTATGTTTAACATCGCTGGACTATTTCCAACATTTACACAGTGATTTCTTTTGCGTTTGAGAACCCAACCTGGAATGCCTATGGCACAAGCTATTCTGGTAAAATATCAACAATGGCTTTGTCTATATTTCTGCATCATTGTGTGGGATTGTTTTGATCCACAATGGGGATCTGTTCATATTCCCCTTTGGAGGTCAGTGGGCTACAGGGCAACTCCCCATGATATTACTACAATGAATACTTTGTTTATCAAACTTTTTCCATCCTTAGAATGACTGAAAAATTACCCCAAGACTTACAGACTGACAAGGACATACTTTTTTTATACATATTGTTAAAACTAGAACTTATCTACTTTCAGTTAAGATATAATATTAAAGTTACAGTGAGTAAGTTTTCTCGAAATACAAACATCTGTGATGTAACAGATTTATTAAAACTATCGATTTGCTTCACACATATTTCCAACGTTCTGAAAATTTGGGATTGAAATGCATTCAAAGTTGCTCTGGGTGGACATTAAGTGCATTTAGTAAAAACGAAGCAACCTCAGGTGATCAGACTTATTCACACTTATTCCAATCCATACACAGGAAAACAAGGGGGGCAGAAATATAAACTCACACTCATTAATGCTTATAACCTGTTGCACTTTTTAAATAAGTAATCTTATATTTATTGTAAGAAGAATATGTCTGGTTGGCGACGCTTATTAGTATTTTCTTTGTCTGATGTGTTTAGCCAGAATTGATAACAAAGTGAAAACAAACTGATTTATGTCCTTTAGAGTGTCTATTCATGACTGAAGCGCTGAGGAGCATTGGAAGTTAATTTAATATTCTAATTTGAGTGCTATTTGGTTGACCAAGGTAATGTGCACATAAAATAAGCAAAAACTATCATGACTGAATCTCCTGTACACAGACTGATTAATAATACTATTTGTTTTGTCAGTCAAACATCATTTCATACTAAATTAATTCAATCACCGTATGAAACAGACATTGCTATTTAGAAAATGTAATATCTATTAGTAGTTTTTCAAAGGGCTAAATCTTTAAATAGTACCTTGAGTAATTGTACATCACCACTTCAATATTTTTGTTCTACAGTAGGGACATTCTGTTTTACTAGGTGCACAGTTCTCACACAGTACGTAATGTTGGCAAGGCTGCAGAACAATGCAACGATCATGCTTTTGGCAAACTATACATTTCTTTGACTGAAGCTGATATATTACCTGTTGGGGAAGAAAAGAATGAATATCAGCTGCAACTTAAAAACACAGTTCATGCAGACTTTTCAAATAAGCATGCTTGATGACAAAACGTGGATCTGAATGCTCGCCTGATAAAAGCGTTTTCAAACTACGTTCATGCTAAAAATGAAATGCTGTGTGTGATCTAGTCTTTCTTACCCCATCTATAAGGTCTAGGTCATTACGCAGCTGACTCTGGATGGAGTGAAGCTTTGACAAGGGGAGCTGGTCCAGCTCTCCGTAGCTACGTAGAAGTGGTGTTCCAGGGGTGCGACAAAGCACATCAAAGTCCCCTTGGAGCTCTTTCAGCTTGCGCTCTGTTTCCTCCCATTTCTGTTCTGCCAGCTGCCGCTCTGCCTCGGCCGTTTTCGCTTGTTCCTTTGCGTCATGAGCGTCTTTCTGGCAAGCTTCACAGGCCTGGAACAAAGTTGAGTCTTGTGATTAAAAAAAAAACTATGAAAAGGGAAATTGCTCTGATACAGTATAACTTGCATTGCAGTGAGAGCTCATTTATAACACTGACTTGTTTGACTTGATGCCAGGTCTCCTCCCATTGTTTGATCTTCCTCTTGGCCTCGTCCAGCTCTCTAAAAAGGCGGGCCAGATCAGCACTGCTGGTTGTGGAGGTTAGGCTGCTGAAAACTGGAGACGGACTCGGTGAAAAGCTGCCACTTACAAAGTCCCAAATGTTGCTAGCCCCTCCATTCAAGCCTAGGTGCGTGATGTGTTAATATCACAAGATCAAGCATAAAAGTGAAAAGTTAGTTGGGGCTCTGAAAGTATTTTTATTGACATACAAGAGTCTGAGATTAAAATCTGAAGTCAAATGTTTGGAGCTCAATATCGGATGCTATCAGCTTACCCAAAGAGTTCTGGGAGGAGGAGGTGGGTGTTCCCAGGAGGCCGTGCTCTTGCTTGGCTAAGATGTTTGAAGGTTGATTTTGCTGCGATACGGCCCCAGACAGCAGGGACTGCGACAGAGACTGGGAGAGGGAGCTGAGCGGGGAGGTGGAGAGCGATGATGAGGAATTAAAAGAGGATGATCGCGCCAGGGAGCCAGGAATGTTAACTGGAGCAGATCCACCTAGCACCCTTTGACCTGTGGGGACAGTAAATACAGTCTTTGATTTTAAAATAACTTATGAGCAAATTATGAGGAGACTATTTGTGATGAACTAGTCAAACAACTGAAAGTAATTTAACAATCAAGGCGTCCTTACTTGCCAGTCCTACACTGTTGTCTTGCTCCTCTAACTCCTTATCAAGAGATGCAACATTAATGTCACTAAAGTTGAGGTCCAGAGCGGATCCTGAGGGAAAACAAAACACATCTGGCTGACATTTAACAACAAAATACAAGGTGGCAGCAGTCAGGTCAGCTGGCTTATGTTGACTCTACATACACATACCTATGACAGACTCCACGGTGTTGCTCCCAGGGTAGAAAGGAGTGGCTTTTGCATTCATTGTTGATAAGGTGGTGGGTGAAGAACTCTCTGAGCCAATACTAGACGCCAAGCTGGATGTTATACTGGAGGTAAAGCTTGATGCCAAAGGGTTCACCGCAGAGAACACAGTATTTTGTGCCTTCAAAAAAAGAACACACACAGAAAGCTTTTTGTTTAATTCTCAATGTTGTTTATACAGCTTAGGCTTTCAAATGCATAATTACATTAGATATTATGCACTATCATCAAGCTATTATAAAACAAATTTAACGACAAACCTGTTTTTCTTGGTCCATCATTTTCTGATCCACTTGACCCTTGTTCTTAATCTAAACATGATCAAATAACACAGAGACAGCACATTTCAATGAAAAACATTTTACATCCAGAATTTCAATTTAATTAAAAGGGTATTTTCACTGCAATTAGCCACAGGCTGACAAGGATAAAAGAGTCTTATTGAACACAAACTGCTTGTCCAATTATTCACTCTCTCTAATGGAGTTAACTTAGTGGCATGCTCTGAAGCAGCGCCAAATACTACTGATCCAGTAGTTCCTGTCGCTACCATGATTAATGTGCTAACTGTCTAGTGAATTACATCTGATCAGAATCAGATGTGTGTGAACAAATCATGTGACTCAACTCTGCCTGCCTTGCAGCCCGAGAAATAATTCACACATGATGATTAAGACAGACATAATTTACTGACTAAGTGGCATTCTTTTGTAATATCAGAATGCAAAATTCTCATAAAAATTGTGCAATTCACAGGGGAAATGCTCAGAGTGATAAAATGAAAATGGCATGGCAGATAATGAATGAGAAATAAACAAAACAGTGATTCAAAATGAATGACAGTGATACATTAAGGGTAAAGGCCTAAGATGTCTATGTGTTGTACTGTTCCTGAAGATAAGAGAGCAGTCTGTGTACCTGATCCTCACGTTCAAAGCCCGGAGCTCTAGGATAGTTAGACGTCAGAGAGGAGACACTGGATGTGGTGGACTCTGAACATAAACTACTATTAGTTAAGGATTTGGGCCTGTTGATGGATCCCACTGGGGATAACAAACTGTCGCTTCCTGAGCTTGGAGTTACAGTTGAGCTATTAGAACATGAAACCTGAGAAAGAGAAGTGCACATGATCTTAATAAAATGATGATCAAAAATGATAAAGAAAATAAATGAAACCATTATTCTGAATGGACTATGAGGGTGATCTATCCCAAATTGCCTCTGTTCTTTAAAAACAATGCAGCAATGAAATGTAAAACACTAAAAGAAAATCGTAATAATGACAAATCAATGTGCAAAACACATGCCAACAGAAAAATGAGAGCATCGTGAACAACATCTGGTCGAGTAAATGGTTGATTTACGTTAACTGAATTGTGATTAAGGCATTTACAAAAGCACCTGGTCGAGCCGATTCTGATAAATGTCCTATTGAAGGAGTGACACAGCTACAAAAGAAACGTACACTTCCTACTTGTCCATTGCTACTGGTTGCGTTGGTGGTGGAGTTGCTTCCACTGTTCCACTCACTGACCGGACACTCTGAATACTGCTGAGAGCCCAGCTGGGACTGTGAACTGGACTGTATCACTGTTAGCAATGAGCTCATGGTCTCTTCTGTAGAGGGAATTCCTAAAAAGATCAAAACAAATATTAAATCTTCTTAGAGCGTGTAAACAACTAGGTTGCTAACAGCCAATAACATGAACGTTACTTGTAAAGCTTTGCAGCTTTCTGGCAGGTGGTTCCCCCAGATCTTTGTTTCTTACAGGTTAACTCTATGTTGCCAAAAAGTGCTATCAGGAGCCTTGAAAATATAATAGTATTTTCAAAATTACAAGTACATGTTCACAGTATCGGAACATCCCTTTTGGTGGATACATTTAAATCAATTGGAAGCTTAAGTACATATTTTAAAGGTTGAGAGAACTAAAAAAATTTCACTTACTTTCTACATGGGCAAATGCACAAAACGGTCCTCTGGGACAATATCCAGTTTGTCGCATATCATTGCATTTGGTAGATTTGTAGATCTTAGAGAAAGACAAACAAATCACAAGCCAATGAGACACAAATGTATGATGTCTGCCCTGAAAACTAATAAGCCATAGTGTTAAATCAGTGATACTACATTGTAATTAACAAAACAATAAAACCTCATGAACACAATATTTTGAACTTGCGGCAAGATTACGCAGTCAAAACAAATTAGTCACACTACATATTATGTTCATAATGGTTGTTTTGGTAGCTAGTCCATTTTAAGGCTTGGGTAGAGGAATCAGTCTAAACCACTATGATACAGCTCATTTAACAAAAAACAAAATAAACAAAAAAACTGCTACTACTGCTAATAATAATAATAACAATAATAATAATAAGAAGAAGAAGAAGAAGAAGAAGAAGATGAAGAAGAAGAAGAAAATATGCTGTCATAAAAAAGGAAAGCTATGACCTATCCTCCTGTTAATTTTCAGAAAAACAAAGTTCACTCACCTCTGGGTGAAACTGCTGTTCAGTGCGAGAGTGACAATACTGGCAACTGTCTCCACTGTCACACTTTGAGGGCTCGCCCCACTCATCCCCATGTTTCACATTTGGGCAAGGAGTTGACCTGCATTCATCAAGTCAGAACCATTATTCTGTTGCAATTACACAACTTAACACCATTTGTTACTTTCACGTAAACCAAGTCATATCTCACCTATATTTGAACTTTCTAGGATTTCGTCGACGATCTCTACTGTTGTGGTAGTGGGGGCAAGCGTAGCCCTGTCTGCATAGTCTTGGGGGCTTAGTACACTGATCTGTTTTATAGTTGGCTAAAACAAAGTTGGTATCTGCAAAAAGGCAAAGTCTTTATGTCATTTTTTTCTTTTATGTTGCAGGACATTCAAAATTTGACATTGCATGAGCCCAATATGAACAGAGTGAGGTATACTCACCTTGCCACCGGGGGTCTTCTGTCAGAGTTTTCTCAATCATAGCTTGGCTGGCTAACACACCAGGCTGCAGATCAGGAATACCTTCCCCAGATCCTAACTGTCCATTCTGCAGAGCCTCTTGTGCTTGGATCTCTCTGTACACATAAGATAATAAAAAGTTAAAAACGATCTTGGGTGAACACCCTTAACCTAATTGTCTTGGTAAAGGAGAGTTGCCTGTTGTCTGAAACAGCTAAACACCGACAACACAAACAGGTGACAAATGAAAGAAAAAGCTGAATAAATGAGTGGAAGAACATATCAAATGCAGATGCTTCCACACAAGTGTACTACATATTATAATTAAGCTAACATCCAGTCATTCTCTGTAGCCTGTATAAAACTGCTGAGCAGGTTGAGTTGATTCTAATTTTGTATCAAGATGGCAAA
This sequence comes from Centropyge bicolor, assembly GCA_037975185.1. NCBI lineage: Eukaryota > Metazoa > Chordata > Actinopteri > Pomacanthidae > Centropyge > Centropyge bicolor. The sequence continues at coordinate 714,032 of JBBMOC010000042.1, forward strand.
GAGGGATCATTATTATGGATTATGGATGTGGGGAGCTTCATTCACAAAAACTGCTTTTGCTAGTTAGGGACAAACCCCTGCAAATCAATACAAGGTTATTCTGAGTGACCACACTTATTCTATGATGAAACATTTCTATCCTGATGGGGGTGGTTACTTCCTGGATCACAGTAACTTTCCATTAATGTGTCGCCAATCTGGAGGTAATCTGTTCATATTATGTCTAAATTAGCTGACTTGTTCATGCCATTGTGGAACTTGAAAGTGAAAAGTCTGGCAGGGAAAAAGAGAGACCACTATTTGCTTTTTTATGTCACCTGATATCATAGACTGGAGGTCGGAGATCATGTGGCCCGTGAGCAAAAGCACAGTGGAGGCCATTCTTCACACAATGCCCTCGAGCATCCGTCTCATGGATACAAGTGCCCGTCTTGTAATAGCGTAGATGGTATTTGCGCTCTGTGTCACCAGTGGTCCGGTGTAAATAAGGGCAGCTAAGGAAGCAAGACACATTGAAATATTTCATCAATTCATCTGCATAAAACATCTGAATAATTATGATATGGCATGACATTAAAATAATACAGAAAAAGAGCCAAACCTCATATCTGTCCAAAATAAACATAAAATTCAGCACAAATGTTTTTAACTATATGATCTTCCTTCAAGTTCAGCATATAATTACAGAATATAACTTTGAGATGTCTGTACAGGCAGTGTGTTTCATATGATGTGACTATTAAGCATGAAAGAGACTAACACTGCACTGACATTTAAACAAGGTCCAACCAACTCATTACAAAACCACAAGGATTAGAAACTATAATAAAAGCAGGGAGTTTTGTAGTTGCACACAAGAACAAGATTCTACTGTGAATACAGGACAGAGACACCAACAATGCCTCAAGACATCTTTGACCAATAAGCATCCTGAATAAACCAATTTTTCCTTTCTTGAGCAGCAACAGTTGCTATAGCAACACATAAGGTCATACAAAAATAGCTGCCATTGGCAGACGAGGAATTGTCCAATAATCATACTTCTTTTTTATTTCTATGTGGGGCTCAATTAAATGCTGTACTGCTTTTAATTCCCAATCACATTGAAAGGCTGCCGCTTATATTCTATCTCCTGCAAATTCAGGAGGAAAGTCATCACGTCCCCTTTAGACAATTCACATTTCTAGTTTCCGTGCAAATGGTCATTTTGATCAATATTTGTGAAAATGATTGACTCCTCTGAGGCCATAAGCCTGTCACAAACTGTTTTTTGACAAATTATGTTATTTGCAAAATTATGTAGACTATATGGTCACACATACAAAAAACAAAATTGGCATATTATCGTAAGGAGACTCCAGGTAACTGACATATTTGAGAATATCATGCAGTGTTTCCTGTGGCCCACCACAATCTCAACATTGACCATTTATTTTGTATTGCCCCTCCTTGGTGCGCTCTCGCTGCCTCTTTCTCACAAACACATTGACAACAGACCCATCTGTGAACAGCCCCTCCTCTCGGTGCACACTCTGAATCAAAACATGATCATGCGCGGAGGAAGGATTGTTGTTTGCTGTTTTCCGTAGATAAGTCTCCTGAACTGACTCAATCCCAAATGGTTAGTATCTATGTTGTTAACACAACTTTGGCAATCTCAGACACCCGACTCTTCAAATAAGATATTAGCAAGGAACCAGGCTAGTAAGGATAACTGCAGTCAAGTGAGCTGTCATTTGCGTCAAGCCAGCCACTACTTAAGATTTTGATCCCATCTCAGATCCATTTGTCTGTTTAAATCAGTAAAGAACAGACTCACATCTTCACATTGCACTCCTCACAAGAATATGCACAGCTTTCCATCTTATCCTTAAAGCAATCTTTGCAGTTATGGACGTTTTTGATTACTCAAGACAGTCCTTTCTTGGTTGTCATTTAAAAATCAACAGCATCAAATTGGCAAACACAGAGCTTGCTTATATACTTGTGTTACTGTAGATATATTAATATGAAAACATAATAAAAACACATGCGTTCAGGCCACGCAAACATCACTACAGAAAAATGTGTGACATATCTGTTCCTCCTTGATCTGTATAATAAGTTTGTTTCAGTCACCATAAAGCTCAATTTACGAAGCAATGAAAAGTATATCCACAAAATTTTTCCCAGTGTAGACACACCCTGAGCTAAAGTAATCTCAGGTCAGCCGGGGAAGACAGAAACACTTTACACATTTCATAAAGCTGGAATGATCCTCATCCCGAAAATGTCAACAAAACCTCAGCCATCTCTCAGCAGCTGCATCACAAAACACTGGCATCTCCCTGAAGCTGCAGAAATCTGAGGCTGAAACTTACTCATCTCCATCCGGGCAGATGCCTGTGGTCTCGTCGTATTTCGTGCAGTACACGTCGGGGCTGTAGTTAAAAGTCCCGTCTCTTCTTCTGATGGGTCTCCTCCGCCGCTGGTTGAGAAAATGCCAGTTAAAGCAGGTAAAGGGTCTGTGCTGCGTACACTTGTGCTGGAGAAACAAGGGGCACTGCTCTGTCCTGAACTCCTTCAAGTATCTGAAACAACAAGAAAAACAAATATAGTGTTAAGAACCGGGTTTTTAAATTAATATTCACGAATAAATAAGTCAAAAGCAAAAAAAGTTAATTCCAGCGTGGTGTTGTGTTTTGCTGCTTGTGTTGTCGTCTACTATATATTTTGGGTCACTAACGTTAGCCTGCTATTCACAGAGCGCGCTACGTAAGTATTTTGGCGTAAAGCTTGTTGGGAGCTGGTGAGCGTACGTCTATAAATGTGCGTAGCAAGAGGGAACTCAAAATAAGGCCGAGCTATTTACAAGCTGGTTAGCGAGTTCCTGGCTAATCATTTAGCAGCCTGAGTAGACGGTTTAACACCCAATTTCATGTTCAAAACAACCCCCCAACTCTGTAAAACAACCATAAACGACTCCGTTAGCGATTAGCTCGCAGATAAGTGCTAAAAGACGCGCGCGTTAGCCACATTAGCCTCGCTGTCGTTAGCGTGCAGTCGCTGTTTGCTAATGTAACGTTGGTGGTCACAAAGCCAGGAAAAGCACCATGTTTTCAACACACACGCCAGAGTTGAGGAATGCGGACAAATGCAAACGCGAATAAATGCAGGTGCAAATACCATTTTCGGAAACGAGCGAGCGTGTTGTGTCGTTTGCAGCAGCTTTACTCACGTATAGTGGGTCGGTTTCTCGGTTTGAGGGGACGCATTGGCCGCCGTTTTCGAAACCGACGGCATTTTCAGTCAAAACAATGAATTGCGCATGCGCTCGGATCTGTTGCTCGCACGTCCGCCTGCACGCCAGCGCACTGCGGGCATTGATGCTGTAGGGGGCGCTGTGGAGGCACACTGACACATTTCCATGTATACACCGTCTGCGTCAATGCACTGTTCTTTATCGTTAAATTTATTGTTAGGAAATATACATTTTAAGTAAGATTAAAAAAATGTTTCCTCCAATATTCAAAACAATGAGGACATTTATTTTAAAGATCCTTAGAGGATATCATCATCATATCACGAGCCTGGTCTGTTAATTTCTTTCTTTTTTCTTGAACCACTGTCTATTATCTACAAAATAATACTAGTGGAAAAATACCCACCAAATATCCCTTAATTTTATTTTTCCTCTTATTTAAGATGATCAACTCTGCTCTTGAAGATACTGGCAGCATTACAGAGGCAACAATGCTGCCTTCAGTTGCACTTGTTGCTCAAAACATTACAAAACATTACATACTGCATTTAGCATGCATGTGTGGACTAAATATAACTAAATTTCAAGTCCAACTTTATTATTCCACCAGGGAACATTTAGTTGCAGCCACAAACTTCCCACAGATAAAATAAGTGTGATTTGTTTTGGGAAATTCCAAGGCAAAACAAAACAATCAAATTTTGGTTTCTTTCAACTAAATATACAATATATTGGCAATAATCAATGTGATGGGGTCTGCCTCATCATTACTGCAGTGTTTCAAACTCCAACCCTTTTCTTTCCTTCTGTATCTGGGAAGTTAATCTGTTCTATTCAGCTCCTTTTTCCTGTAAGGGATTTTAATTTACAAATGCAATTATACGTCTAATCCATTATTCAACTGCTGAGGTCCACCGAGTGCACTGCCTTGTCATTATGCATAGACCCTGGACCATCCAGTTGTAATTACTTTGATATGCTCCACCCCCACTCAGCTTACCATTGGTCCAAGTACCTTTCTTACATAAGAAATATCTTAAGGGTGCTCATGTTTGTATAGAATTATAGACTGACATAACTTTCAGAAATCAGAATCCATACATTGTGTTTTGTAGACACAGACAACTCTCACCTGTGATGTCATCATAGATTAAAACCTAAATGAATCAAAAACAAATTGGAAGCTGAATTTAAGGAATATACATTTAGGTATGAGTCCATTACATATATCCCAATACAACAGCTCTGCCATGGATTGCAATTTGTGTGGTTCCTGAATGGAAAGATGTTTCTAATATTTTGTCCATCCTCAATAATATGCATGGGGAGGACAAAATATTAGAAACATCAATTCAATACAACACCAACCTAAGCACAGCCTCTAAAATGATCATATTGTTTAATCAACACCTCTCTGAACAAAAACTGAATATTATGACATATTTTATGACAGGACTTATGTGCAATATCACATTGTACTGCATCTAATAAAGTGGCCACTCTGTCTGTATTTGTGGTAATGGCTGTGATGGGCAAAATGTGCTTATATACCTGCAAAACTACTGCGTCTTAATGATTTTTTCCTACACCTCTTTCATCAAATTTCGTCCAGGATTTGTGTTTAGATTACATTATCATCATCATTTGGCTGCCTGAACACGTTAATCTGCCCAATATTATACATGAAATACTGTGTATTACTAGAGATATACTATCATGTTCCTTCACCAGATTGTTTTTTTGCTCACAAACTTATTGTTTAATCCAGCATCATCCAGAGGAAGTATTGAATGTAAGCAAGGGGAAAAGTCACACCCTTTTTCCTTTCTGTGACGTCAGTCACCACAAACCTTTAACCTTGCTCAGTAGTCTCAGCTGTACACACAGTCCACTGTCAACCTCTTCTCACAGCATCTCCACTGTGTGTGTTTGGATGTGTGTGATGTAAAGATAATCCCTTGCCTCTCCCACAGCGTTGTCGAACTCTGGTGTCTAGGTGTTGCTTGTTTATATCAATGAACTTGACAGCCCTCATTGCATTATTATTTGCCTGTCTTCCTGTCGTTGTGAACTCAGTGGCTCCGACAGTGCTGCTTACACAAGGCTCTAGCTTTCACACATACAAAATACAAATATACTGTATAAGCTATACTTTAACCTGTACTTTGTCAAGGTTAACATGCTGAACTCTTTCTTGCACCGTAAGGATGTGAGACATAAAATGGTGTAACAGAGGCATCATGCAAAAACATCCTAACATCATGTACCACAACAAGTTTTGCATTTTTGCAGACCTCTAATAAACAATCAGTCAAACAATCCTCTGCGCTGTTTTCCCAGGCTGCCGGGACTGTTACAGCTGGAATAACAGTTTGTGGTTTGGACTCCTGTTTTTCCCAGTCACGCCATTATCTCTGCCTGCCTCATGCACAAACACAGCGCAGGCCCACCGCGGGCTGGCAATACACACATTTTATATATTGATGTAAAATCTGCAATCTAGGCGTGATAGAATTTCCTGCACACACCTGCTGTTGCTACATAATACATCCACCACTTTATTCTGAATGCACAGAACCACCTGTTGTAAGAGATGGAATCGTCTGTAGTCCCTGTTGTATGTTATATAATGCAGATAACTGTAAGTACTGTTCAATTTAAAATATTACAGTACAGAGAAAGAATTTATAATGTTTGCTCTGACAGACCAACAACAATTAGAGGCTATAAAACTTTATGGCAGGTTTCATTAAAACCTCTGCTATCAAACCTCTGATGGGATACAATTTAAAATGTCTAAACTGCACCTGTGTATCCTGGTAATCTGCATTTCATTAACCCGAGATGAATGTGTTAATGAGTTCTGTTTAAAAGCATTACATTAAATCGCAAGTGCTGCTATCCACACATTCACTGATCATAATGAGTCTGGTGTCAAAATAGGTCTGATGACATGATGGATTTTAGTATCAGCCAAATAAAACAAATGAGTTGAATCAGTTCACAGACAGAAAATAACAAGACACAAATGTGCAGATGAAGTGTGTTTTACATGGAAAACTGTTTGTCACTTACGTAAGTAAATGGAAAATCAGAGTTATATATATTAAAGAACAAGAGATCGAAGGAGCTTCATGTTGCCAACATTAAATAATGTGTTTACCCAGTCTCTTCCCCTGCTGGCAAAACAACACCTGCCTCTTTGCTCGACCATCATGTTAACAGGAACTGACAAGTGGGCCAATAACTCAGCCTTCTTCGAAATGAGCACTCACCGATTCCTACATTAACCACTACACATAAGCTCAGACACCAGATTTTGGAGACTGATCCAACACAACGGTTACGTCATGTGTTCTTAATTCACCTCATGACTGTGACCAAAACGTAAAGGGTGTTGCTAAATTACCCTTCATTTATTCCATGTAATACTTGAAGACAAACACTAACATTTATTTTAAATGCTGTTCGGTCTTTTTGAAATCTATGAAAAAAATCTTGTTATTATAATTTATCAAAAACTTTGCATTCTGGGAGAGTAGGACATTTTCTTTATTTCTAAAAAAACAGAAAGAAGAAACAAATTTGGGAACATTTGTTTGTACTTTCCAATGAATGTTTAGCTATACATAAGGCCATTGTCGTTCAACAGAAGAAGAATGTTAGCTGAAATGCACAAAGCGAGACGTACAGTAATATCTTAGACAGGGACGGTGAAAAGAAAGTCACTGCAGCTTGTTGATGTTGTGTTACTACTTGACAGACGACAGCAGTCGTTTTGTCACGGCTTGTCACGTTGGTGGCTCCTTGACAAATGCATGTTTCTCCCTTTATGTCATACAGGTGAAAGTACATTTGGGTGTTAACTGAAATGACCCTCACAGCTGAAGCAGATTGACAGTCTGATTCAATTTTTACCCCACATAGCCAGAAAAAGCTCTGGAAGATTTGTAGTATAGGTCACACTGTATGAAAGGTTTCATCATTGTCCTTCTTACACAAAGCCTGGTCTCATTAGACACTCATCTATCCATTAGTTTCCTTCGCCCACTGGCTGTATTTCAAGGGTAGATGATGACAGTGGCTTGCTTGTCATTTACTGCAGCCTGCTTTCCATCCAACTAACTTTTTTTTGAAGAACATAACACACCAAATACACAGAGAACAATCAAATGTGCAGCTAAACATTATGATATCTTTAAGTACTGAATGTGCACTGTTATCTACTTAGAGAGATGCACACGTTGACTCATCCTCATCCTTCTTTGAGTGTACACTCTTGGTGCTTTTGTGTTTTTGTTCAGAAAGTGAGCAGGTTAACTGAGACACTGATACATCTATGAGGCCAAGCTAAATGACAGATAGAGAGCTGAGGTAATATTTCACACTGGGTGATATATCACTTTGATATGAAGAATTTTTAGCATATTTTGTGCACACAGTTTCACAACACTTGTCCCTCTTCAAAACAGTCACACCTCGGACACCTCACTCCTGACAGGGAGGTGTAAATCGAGGCCGTGGTGGCAGAAGCGGTTCACTACTGACCAGCTGGCCTTCTGCTTAATGAAGAGACGCAGCTTGTCCCTGAAGGTTTCTCCTAGAAAGCTGTAGATAATGGGGTTAAGGCAGCTGTTGGAGAAAGCTGCCAGGTTAACAATGTGCCCTGTGAGGGGGTAGTCATGCCACAGGGTGGTAGCAGTCCTCTGCGACGGGTCAGCCGTGCCCTGCAGCAGCTGGATGCTGATGAAGACGTTCTCTGGCAGCCAGCAGATGAAGAACACTAGAACCACCACCACGATCATGCGCAGGGCCTTCTGACGCCGCGGCCACAGTCCACGGTGCTTCTGAGCCCTCATGAGGATTCGCCCAATCAGAGAGTAGCATAGACCAATGATGGAGAAGGGCACCAAAAAGCCAATGGTTACCTCCAGCCACTGAATCTCAAAGACGTTGGCAAAGCAGAAGTGCACCTCACCCCTGTGCTGGGTCTGCACGATGGTGAAGGGGAGAAGGGTGGCCAGGATGGAGGCCATCCAGATAAGGCCGCAGCTGAGCTTGGCGTGCTGCATAGTCCTCAGCGGGCTGCTGCTCATGGAGCTAGCCAAGGCAATGTATCGGTCAAAACTCATCCACGTGAGGAAGAAGATGCTGCTGTACATGTTGACCTGCAGGAAAAGGGACATGAAGGTGCAGAGGACAGCGTAGTCATAATACTTCTCATTCAGGTTGAAGACCTCGATGAGGGAATCTGCCACCAGGATGAGGTCAGCTACAGCCAGGTTAACAAAGTAAAGGTCAGGGATGGTCATCTTCTCTCTGTGGTTCAGGTTCACCACCAGGATTAAGATGTTGCCAATAAATCCAATAGGAAAGAGGAGAATGGTGTAGAGGCAGGACAGGAAAAGGCCAATAACGTAAGACTGGTATTTGTCTGAGTCTTCACTCAAATATGTTGTGTTGTACTCATATGAAGTGTTCAGTTGTTCTGTACTGTTTACATATATCCAGACCACAGAAGTTGTCTGCACTTCCATACTGACTGTGGTTGGACTGTCTTGAATCATAGGCCACATGTAAGTCACCCGTAGCTGCTACATCATTAGACCTTGTTAGTTCCCAGTTATCTCTCTTTAAAGGGCGAATCATCTATGCTGCGTTGGCATGCTGACAGAAGTCAGGTGCATGGAACACAACGGTTTACGGTTTGTTTGACCCCATGTTGACATCAAGGTTCATCTACCAGTCGATTCCAGATACAAAAGAGAAGCACCTCCATGTCTTGAAATCGTCTTTGGCCTTTGTAACCCGATGACTCACATTATCCAGACTGTCCAAACGGTGGTTCTGAGATTAGATGGCAGACTTCTTTCTCCTCTTTAGAGTCATCTGATTTGAGCTCTGCTTTGTCTCTCCAAGTCCATGCACATCTTTATTCAGCGAAACTCAGCCAGAGACGCTATTGCTGTGACACCTGAGCTGTGGAGAGGAGAGAAGAAAAAACATCAGAACATGAAAGAGAATGAGGTGCACAGACTTGGAAAGCAGCAGTGTTGTGTACACTTAACTGTGAATAACTAAGAGTATAGTGCTGGTTTCACTCATTACAAAAAACTTTAAAAGATCAAGCAGGAGGATCAAATCGAGTTTGGCATGAGGTGTTCGAAGGAGTCTAAAATGGATGGCAGACAGTTCAGTCAACACATTAACATTCAAGCTACAGACTTAAACAGATGCATTGAAATCCTCCTTAGAAATCCTCAGCCAATCCGAGCTCACTCATTTGTCCAGACTCGATGACTATTAATTGCCGAGATGAAAACATATTTGTCATTAACATTTAACAAACCTCTGTGTTTTGATGGCTCCAATCGACACGTCACATTCTGTTTTGGATGTATATAACACAAAATCTGTTTTTTAATTCACTGCCTAATTCACTGCTTTTACATTTCTAACAATGCTCTTCCTCAGCTAACGATTTTCAGGCCCAAAATCTCAGACTGTCCCTGGTGATGCGAAGACTGTATTCTGTTTGGCAAATATGACCTTTAGCAAACATTCACAGCCCTTAGGGTTTTATTTCCACCAGAGGAAACCTTCTTCAATATTAATGCATTCTTATTGACAGTAGTCTTCACAGCAATAATTCAGAGCATATATGGCACGCATATAGCTGGAAACCTGACAAACAAATATATTATGTAATAGTGTGTAATAGTTTCATTATATTCAAAATCTCACAGAAGTGCAAGAAATGATAAAAGCAATGATCTGAACTAACTCAGCTGAGCTCACAGTTATATCATATCATCTTATTTAGAGCCAAATATTCCTGCAACTGAAAAAAATCAGAGAAACAATCTTGTCACAGAAACATTTAGTTTACTCTATTGGATATCTGATTCCTGAGCTGTCCTTTTCTAAAATGGGGATAAGAAACACTTTATCTGTTCTCAGCATGTTTTAATCTGGCGATTTTCTACCAAAATCAGTGGAACCTGAGAAAATGTAAAAGTCATCTCCCAGAAACTATAATCAGCTACTCCAGACAGGGAGCAAGATAAAGCGCTAGATGATGACATAATATACGACTCCTTATGTAAGTGGATTCAGAAGGCATGAGGGAATGCCCCCGTCTGCACTGAAATTTAACTGAGACCATATTAACTGTAAATGAACAAATACATACAATATAACTAGTGCATAATCTGTAATTTACTGCAAACTCTACTTGTTGTTAAAACACTATTTGAGACATAAAACACATGAAGCACTATTCAATATTCACAAATAGTAGCAAAGATACTGGAATCAAAAGCAGCACTTACTATTTAAAATTTGGGATTTGATGTTCCTCCATGCTTGTCTGGTGCAGAAGTCAGAGACAGAGATTTGTAAATCCCATGTCCGGGCTTCTCTTCTGCACCACCTGCTGTTTGGCCCAACCCTGTCTGGAGAGGAGAGGAGGGCGGGAGAGACAGAAGGGCAAGAGATGATCTGTCACCCATGGTTTGTCACCATGCTTCATCAGATTCCTCTTTTCTTTTTTGCCCAGTTTGTGATTCCAGGTGTCCGCTGAGCATCGAAAGAAGATCCAGCAACTGAACGGCCAGAGAGCTGATTTTAACACAAAGGAAAGTTTGGACAGCAAATAAGCAGAGAGTGGAGTTTGCCTCGACCAGCTTGTGTAGTTATGGAAACCACTTATATTTTTTGCAGTATTTGTTCACCTGGGGTGTCGGGCTCTTAGTCTTAAGGGCCGTGTAAACACACTGCACATGACCTCTCTTAGTTTTTTCCATCAATATGAGCTGTATCAATTATTGATTCACGTGCACAACAAAAGACACTGATTCTGTTTAGCGTTCATTCTTGATACTACAATTAAATTCAGATAAGGCTTAAAAAGCCGTGAGCTTTCACTCTCAGTCAGGGGGAAACAGAACAGACTCTTTGCTCCAGGGCAAGAAGTAACATTAATGTAATTTGAACTCATCAACTGTATGTGTCCAAGCTGTGACTGCCGAGACCTTTTTGATGTGGTGTTGGCTAGTGTCATGTCTAGTGGGATTCATTAACTGCAGATGCCTGAGATAATTGCAGACATACAATATCCATCTGTTATGATAGTTCTATATGGTTTATATTGATATTGAGCAGACAGTGTCATATTAAAGCATAGCTGTAAAAGTAAATCATCTTAGATAATACTATTGATCTAACTGACCCTTACATAATGTACTGATTTCATAGGCCTGCTATGATTATAGCCGAGTAGACTTATTCCAAAATGATCAGTATGCAGCTGTAAAAACAGCAGCGGGTACGGGAAATCACTTCTAATAAGGGTTAAAGGAGAGCAGAAGAGGAAACTGTCTGTGCTCAATGACACAAGACAGAATGTGGCTCTGAGGTCTTCACAAGGTGGAAAGGTCACTTCATCCACAAACAGCCAGAGGGTAGAGAGGAGTCAAGGCCAAGGCTGGACCGCTGCCTGGAGGTATGGAGTTGCAGCTCCTTTGGCAGCGCTGTGCACCAGCTCCAGGGCTTTGAATGTGATACAAACAACAACAGAGAGCCAGTGGACTGAATGCATTCATCGGGAGTTTGTTTGGTCACAGCACTCTCAATGTGCATACCTCAAGCTTTTGAAAATATTTACTTGATAAATGGAGTGATGCCTGCTTGTGAGTTCTGGCTGCTACACACATGACATCCTCAAATTGCTTCTGTATATGTCCGGTCTTTTTCAGCCGTCCATACCCTGCTTACTCTTACAACTCAAAAATCTTGATTTTACAGTCTCCTGCCCTGAAGACAAACTGAGAACAGGCACTCTCCCCACAGGGTTTGCTCCTGAGAAGCTGGGTGTCACTTCAACATGTGAAGTAGCCTGTTGGATGCTTGTGCTAACCTGCATATCATGACTTGAAGCCTTGGCTCCTTGCAGGCCTGGCTGTGGCTACTTTGCTGCTTTTAATGCTCTCGGTATCTCACAGGTCGTCAGGAAGAGAGGGAAACACTCCTGCCCTCCAGAGCAGCAATGACAAGGAACATCTGCAGACTCATAGAGCTGAAGACAGGACAAAGAAAGACAAGGAGGATGGAGTTAGAAAGCTGTTCTGCATGGAGTGATTCAGTGACGTGAATGATCACAGACTCAGACTTGAAACCAGAAACCAGCTGGGGGCTTATAGAAGTTAGAATGTTCAAGCGTGAAATAATGACAGACGGGTCAAGCGCTGGTTTCGTCTTGAAAAAGTGAAGTGCCTCTTGCTGATTTGAGTGCAGATGGCATAAAACCTAATGTCTGGGAAAAGCTGATTTTGGTAGTCAGGAAATGACACAGCAGAGCACGATGGTCTGAAGGAGCAGACAGGGTCAATACGGCAGCTGGTAGCCCTGCTGGCACAAACAAGTCTGGGGTTTTAAACATGAGAGGGGGACAGTAGAGAACGGTTTCTGTGGGTTAGAAGAAGAGGATTTCAGCTGTGGCAGAATCAGCAGGTGAGATGAGCAAAGGAGAGAGCAGACAGTCTGAGGAGTCATACAGTCAGCCAGATTTGTGCGATTTTCTCTCAGCTACCTGAAATCTCAGTTATTCAGCCCGCATGACTTCACACAGATAAGGGGAAAGTGGGGATGTAGAGGTCAGTCTAGTGGAAAGGTGCAAGAGACTGTCAAAGAGGGGAGGGAAGAGGAGACGAAGAAAGGAAGGAGAGTGTTCATATTTAAATAGTGAGGATGTGAAATGAGACCAAGTTAATGAAGTAATTATTACTCAACAGCAGCGAAAATTGGTGATATTTGTTCTCAATTTGGTTACACATATATGTTAGTCAAGGCTGAGAAGAGGAACTGCGACATTGACCGATTCTAGGATTTCTCTTGACTTTACAGGACTTCCGAGGAAACCATTAAGTGAAGTAATGTAAGGTTAAGTAAACGGTGAACCTTATCTGGAAAATGTACTTCCAGCACCAGCTTCCTGTTACAGGTGCTAACAGTGGCTGGAGTTATGTGCGATGGAAAACAGTGATATAAACCACTTGAAGAAATAGTGAGGTATGTTGCGGCAAAATTATTTATACTGGTTGTTCTGTTTCATGTCTTTTTCTGTCAGTTGTAAGTAAGATGCCATCTCCTACATTCCACACTGGCTTTGGTTTTTGCCTTTTTGTGATCTCTAAGAAATTGCATAATGTGCTTCAACTGCTTCTTTCCAACTGGATTAATTTGCTGAGGGCTGTGAGACTGGATGCAATCCCTGTTTATATCCACTGGGTGGCCCACTGGCATAAACAATGAATAATGTTTGACAAGGTGAAGCAAATATGAGCATTACTACACAAGCTTTGGCTGACTAAGAGAAATGATGTGTTTAAGATGATGGTTTATGAAAGTGATTCTGCACCAAGATACCTTAACTGGTAAGAGCATCATGTTGGATCTAACTAAAGGCTAAATAATTTAATTATGACAAGGAGAATGCAACATTTGTTTTGGTCACGGTTTTTACTATGATAACTATGAAATCATACCCTAACTATGAAATCTTGTGCATGTATGTAAAGAAAAACAATACTTCCTCTCCAGCGACATCTAATGAACAATAGAGCATTACCAGTGCTGTTAATGGGAAATTGTGGGGTTTAACTGCTTGTGGTTGGGGGAGTGAAAGTGGGAGGTCTGGAGGAGGGAGGGTAGGACACCCTCATCTGAATCCACTTACCAGTCTGATGTGCTTCTGGCTTTATCCAACATCTCCCACAGCCACAACCACAACCTCTGAATGGAACATCCTGCGCAGTTCAGCTCCTCTGCACTGCTTCCAGGACCATGTTTGATATTTAGCTGATGCTGGGAATTTATTGTTAGTGTATTTTTTTAATTCTCTGCTCTCATTTCTGAAGAGGAAAGCAAAGAACAGGATTGGTAAGGGAGGAAGGGTGGATTGTTTTTAAAGCATCTGCTCCGGTCCACTTGTCTCCCCAGACCTGGAGTGATGTGGTGGGTCAAAGATGAAGTCTCCTTCCTGACGTCTGCGCTCTGTGCTGCAGGATTCATATGGTTGGAGCTTTCAAATACGTCAAGGCCACATCTGAAAAGAACTACAGCTGTGTTATTCTGTTCACCAATCACAGGAGTATGTTCTGGATACAGGACAACAATCGGTTCAAATGTTTTGTAGTTCTTTTGTCTGCTCGTGGTTGAATCCAATTTAGGACTGAAACCACCTTGGCTATGCAGCATGTGGTCTTTTCTGTTTGATCTCATTATATCTTGTTTGCATTGAACCCCTCCCCCTGTTCACTTTCCAGTATGTACTCTTTTTTTAATCAATTTGTTTGATCTATATTTTTCAGTCTCTAGGGGTCTGACACATTTACTCGGTTCCTGTTGTTCAAAGGTTCAGGATTTTATTTAACATCTCCCCTCTTTCTGACACTAGGAGACAGTTTTCTAAAATTCTAGCTGTAACCTGTCTTGTCTTGTTCTCGTCTTTACATTCTGCAGCCCAATTTGACCCACATTAAGAAAAACAACTGCGGTTTAGGGGCGTGTGTGAAATCTGGTTGACAGCCAGATAAAACATTTAAAGCCACAAGCCAAATGTTCTGGCTACATAGGTGGTCTGATGTGCGTTGCTGTGTGTTTGACTGAAGTTGACCCTAATACTTTTGGTCTGGCTGAGCCTCTAAAGGAGAAAAACAACATTAAGACTAATGTAGCACATTAAAAACTGTGCTTGGTCAGCGTTACTCTATTCCCAGACAGATACTTGAACAGTTAAGAGCTTTTCCTGGTCTGCTTTGACGCAATACAACCTGAGGGTAACAATGCTTAAGATTTACACACAGTTCATTTGGACTTCATACAGCTACATTTTTTGTTAAATTTAAATAAATTATCTGAATCAAGTATCCTCTTGCAGACTCTTAAGTGTTGACAACATAGTTCGATACAATGGAAAATACTGAAATTATTATTAAATACCACTTCCTATTGAATATAAGGCCACTATAAGAACCAGCCTGGCTCACAGTCAACTGCAAATCATCATTCTTACCATTTATTTTTCATATGGATTAAAAATATGAACTATAAAGTGTCGTGCTTCACAGGTGCCAGTCAATGAATTTTGCTACTGCTGGATAGAGCCAGGCTACATTACCTCACAGACAAGAGAGTGAAATAATATTCCCCAAAAAACGTTAAAACTGATTAATGAAACATGTTTTGAGGTAGTATTCCAGTATTTGAGTTAGTATTCTGATAGGGTGGCTTGGGTTGTACCTTATTTATTTCGCTTTGGACGACAACGTGAGGCAAAAATAGTTGGCATTCTAAGGAATTTAGAGTTTGTGTATAATTACATGTATTACCGTTAGTGATCAGCACGTTTACAGGAAGACTAATGATGTCATACTTTTTCTGCTGTATCAGATCTTTAAAAAAAATCCCCTTGCATCACTGGCTTCCTGTTCTTCGAAAAGGAAAAGTAGCACTAAAATACAGGCGGTAACTACGCTCACTGACTGATGAATTCTGTTGTTTGTGTTTGCTTGAGCAAACAGAACCAAGCAAAGTAAATTTCCCCCTCTGTCCTCAGAGGGGGAAATGGCAACATGTTCAGTTCACTCCATTATCATATTATTTCCAGATGTAGTTCATATAATTCAAGACCTCTCCCTCCTCTGGCTGGACCTCTGTTTTTGTTCTGCTTTGCTCTAAAGATGTTGTAAATACAGACACTATTGTGCAATCCAGTGTTGTCATGTTGACGGGTGTGACTGTAAGAAATGAAGTGTAGTAGTGGCAACAGCTGATGCATTATTATTACTCCTCCCTGCATTATGGCGCCTCACCTCAGTCTGATGAGCTTTAATTACGACCTAATTATAAAGCCAGATTTTCCTGCTGATCCATCACTTCATCAGCTCCTGCTATCTTAGTGTTGGAGCATTTTTTCCCTCTCAGCTCTTTTATGCAGACAGACACACAGCTCTCTGTGTTGTTACCAGATGGAGCCTACACAACATTGTTTTCATTGAGCATGGCAGCAGCATTGGACTGTCAGACCCACAGAAGACAAAACAATTCCCAGAATGCCTGGAATGTCGCTGTTTCCCCCAGTCTGAGTGTTTGAGTGGTTGAAGGGTCTCACCACAAGCAATCTGCTGTTAACATGTGGCGAGCAGGAGGAGAGCTGTGGCATCCTCCTTCAGTCCCACTGTCACAGCAGAGAGGGCGGGAGCAGCCTCCACAGCTGCCCGTCATCCTGACCTGATCCCTGGATTACAGGCCTCACAGCTACAATTAACACTACTTTGTTTTCATGCACATTGGAGATGAACAGCAGAACTTCAGTCACGCACCAAGATTTTTTCCAAATTAAAAAGTAAAGTAAGAACAGTATTGTGTACGGTGGCCGAGAGAGCTCAACCAAGGAAACTGTAACTAAATAAAGCGCCTGCAAATCATGAGTGTATAATTAAAAGTGAAAACAGAATTGGAGCCGGGGTTTGGCGCATTCATATAAAAGTTGCTAAGAGGACAATGAAGCCAAAAACGTCTGCAAAAATTACCAGATAATCGTAATCTGCATTTAGTGGGCCCCAACTACTGCAGGGCATGCGCACCAGTGACTTCTGCTAGCCGAGCCGGCTAATTTCCGGTTTAGCCGTCCTCTAATTTGAATGGAAATAGAATAATTAAATCATTAAATGTGACAGGCCTGAACGAATCAAATTCTGATTATGAAATGAGCTATTTTTTTTGATGCACAAAAATTATCAACCATTTTACAAAATGTAAATATATAGGAAAGTCTTTTTGAGCGTCATGTGACCTTGTAATTACACGAATTGGCCACTAGGAGTATTGGGAGCGCTGTTATTGTATTTGTTTATTTTGTGTCGTCTCATTGACTAATGTTTTCTCAAATTACATGTTTTGTCTATTTGCACGTGTTTTAATTAGTTGCAGTGCTTTGAGCTCTTTCACTTGTTTTTTTGGGGGGGAAGAAGCCCCAATTCCAAGATTTTCCCCCTGAAACCGCCTGAAACTTGTCAGTTTATTTTGACTTCATGCAAGAACAAAGATGTTTGAAATTAATTATAACAAGCAACAACAGACTGTGTAGCAGATGGTTCAACACACTTTCACATTATGATAAGACTTCATTGAGAAAGGAAGGAGTGGAAACATCCATGTTAGTTTATTGTTTAATCAGTCTTTGACTCACTTGACAATAGAGTAGATTACTTACAGAATCTAAATATATCTCTCAGTAAATAATACTGTATTTTGAAAGAGCATGGTATCTTCCTGTAAATCTTTCACATACAATATATACACATTATTTTGTATTATACATACACACTTGCATACACAGTGGATTCATCTGGACTTCTGAGGTTTTGCTGTTCAAATAGCTAAAATGCATCTGCATACATTCGACACACGAGAACTTCGAGGGTGTTTTTACAGCAATTTAACTGAACTCAGTGATTATTGCTCAAATTTCTTTGCACTGGTGTGATATCATGGCCCCTCTGGAATAATAAACCAAACTCAGACCGGAGCAGTAATCTGAGCAGGGTGTGATTTTGAGCCCAATTTGATCAAGCTTTATTTGCCAGTTGCGTGCATCGTGCAGTCAGTCCATTTGTGGTGACTGCTGATTATAACCCCTGCCAAGGAGTTTGTTTTCGTCTCTTACTTAACAAGATGGTTCAAAAATTACTTACTAGATTTCAGTGACATTTGGTGAAAAGTCAGGCCACAGGAAAAGTAAAACTGACTGTAGTATTCAAAGTGAGGCCATCCTTATGTAATTGCAACCAAATATAGATGGTACATGCACATGTCAACTCCGAGCAACCTCGCAAAACTGGATTGTATGTTGCCTACGGGTGGTAACTCCTATTTGACTGTTCTCCAAAAATCAGCACAGCTGTCATTCACTTTGTGTAGTTTGATACAGAATCAGATCCAGATTGAACTTTAGCATCACAATAACAAACACTGAGTTTTGTTTTCGTGCTAGTTGGACGTCTCTTCACAAAACAAATGTAAAATTGGCATAAATTCTATCCAGATTCACTGCATAAAACCACCAATGGCTACATGTTTAACTGTCACATAATCAGAATACTGGGGAACATTCAAATCTATTCATTATAATTCAAGTGTCATTGGAGGTCATATTGATTAAATAGTAGTTGGGAGTTCTGGTAAAAAATAAACAAACTAATCTCTGACAATATGGAAACTACCATAAGAAATGTTGTTAAAATTTCCTCCATCCGTGTCACAAGCTCTGATTCAAACCATGTCTCATTTGACCATGTACGACTGTTTGCCTTCCAATCCTAAATGAACAGACTTTGAACTGAGTTCAAATAATGATTAACTGTGTCACGAAACATACAAGCTTTTTATGGGGCAGCACATACTGTAGCACTTAATGTAAATGCAGAACCTCAGCTGAAAATAAACAGTACTTCTCACTGATTGATTGTAGATACACATAACGAGGGTGGGGCGATGCAGCGAAAATTAAAATGTTGGACACTGTTTAATACCTCAGTCACAGACAAGATCAAGATCTAACAACAAGATCTTTAGTCATGAGATGTTTAAAAAATACAGCAATTGTATATGTGACATAATGTTAGAATCTTAATAATAACATCATCAAGCTGTGTTACATCTGCCAATCCTTCAATTTTTACAGTGAAATTCAAGAAAAAGTGCAGCAGGTCAGTATTAACACAAAATTGTAAAACTGTATCTAAAGATAAGCAACTATCATTTCTTGTTGTCTGAGACCGGAATATAACAGTGTGCCCACTTTCCATTTCTCTGCAAGTAAATGCCCCAAAGCGCTGGTGTTTTTGTTCACAGGATGATTTATAAACTGGCCCTCTCATGCAGAAAGCTAATACAAAAACTGAACTAATGCAGTGATGCAACAGACCTCATGCTTAACACAAGTATTTTATTCTATAGTTTATAATCGGGGTGCATCACAAGTCTGTTCTCTTTTCACTAAGTGGCAGGCAAGAAAGCAAAGCAGCTTTGCCAATAATGTGCAGATTATCTGAATGCATCTGAGCAGCATTACAGTTCAAGCTCTGCGTTGAACACACTGTTTGCAGATGCTTGGCAGCTGAGTCTTTCATATTTTGTTAACGTTTTCGATAGTGGCTCTACAGTGACCCAGTCAAGCTGGACAAAACTTCCCAACCACTCATGTGTGCTTGTACAATGTAGGGAATGTACATGCCACCTCCTCAGGGCCCTCTCTATGTGACCCTGTGGGGACTTCACTGACCCTATGTGAGGCTCTCCATGCATCATTCCTGCAGCGAGCATGCTGCCAGCATACTGGGCTGAGGCTCTCTGCTCAAATTTATGAGTTGAATTCTAACGTGAACTGCTTATGATTAACAGGTGATTTCAGCAGAGATCACAAGAGGTATGCCGGTTATGTCTGAACCCTGAATACAAGCTTCATATAAGCATTTCATGTAGTTCTGTGTGACTTCAAAGTGGTGTGGATGTATATTCTATACCATGTATTCTATGCTATCCGTTGTGGAGCTTATAACATACGCAAGAATCATCTCTTTATGCCTGTGAGTGAATTTAAACCTCAGAACTCAACCTATAAAAGTGAAGTGAAAACATCTCTTCATACCAGTACTTACATCTAGCTACAGGGTAGCACTGGTATCGAGAAAGAAAACAGCTTTTGAAAACAATTTTTGTGAGAGACCATTAATATTGTACTCCACCTTTGAAATGTGAGGATTATTTAGCGTGACACTGAGGAATCACTCTCAACACATTTAAGTAAAAAGCAAATGAAGCTCTGTAACGGTAGAAGTGTCTTCTCATTCAAGTGATCAATCCTCTAGTTTGAGGGCAATAAATGCTGATGTTCACTGGTTTGGTGCTGACACGCAGTGCAAGTTCACTGGCTGCGGTGGGTTGTTGATATACCAGCCACCATCCATCACTTGATAAGTGAAGTTTATAGCTTACTGGTTCTGCTTCTGTCTTCTGCCTCATTTGTAAATATGTGGACTCAAATTGTATCTAGTAGCATAATGTGACTCTACAGTGAAATTTAGGCAGTCATGCATTAGTCAAACTTACTGTCAGCACCCCCGTATGTGGGAAGCTACACCCACTGTAATGATGTGGCCCATGGTAGCCCCTCGTCAACACACATTTTGTTAGTGTTGTTTTGTTATTTTGTAAGAGAAAACAATGCACTGAGTAATTATCAGCTGATTGTGCCATTTTACTGCCCTCAAAGCAGAAGCCCGAGCATCTTTACATGGTGACAAAAATAACAGCACTTAGTGGTTTTTGCTTGGTTTGTCCTCTCACTGCAGAACTGGATAGATCAGATCACGTTCTGGAAGGTGACAGGAAATTCCACAGTTAGCTGCGTCGCTCTTAACACAGTCCAGAGCAGCGAGGGAGCCCAGTCAGATACTGGGGAGGGGAGATAAGTGCCGGCGAGGCCAAGTGGTGGAAAAGTAGGAGTGGGAGTGGCGTCAGTTATCTCCCAGGGGGGAGATCTCACGTCACTACTTGCTGCACTGTTGAGCGTTCATGAGGGCAGGACTGGTCTCCGCAGTGCAGCCTCCTGAGCAGCCGCTGAAGCTTGTTGGAGAAGTTTTTGTTCATCTGCCTATACATGAGAGGCATCGCAAAGCTGCTGGAGAAAGCCAGCAGTTTAGACACACATCTTAAGAAATAATAGGTAGGTAAGTAATGTACGTTGCTAATGTACCCTGGTGCACCTGCTACAGTGTGTACCAACAGGGTCATGTAATATGGGGTCCACAGTACGAACTGCACACAGACTGACGCTAGCAGCAGTCGGTGGATAGAAGGGTCCAAGCGAGCGGAGTCCTGATCCAGAGGCGTCGACTCCTTCCTAATGCGCAAAATCAGCACGAAGGCATAAAGAACAGCCACAGCAGGAACCACGTAGCCGATGAACATCATGATGGCGTCCGCCGCCTCCTTGTTCTGCATTTTGGAGCACTCGACCATCTTAGTGGAGATGTGGTTGCAAACGTAGAAGAGCAGTGAAGAGAAGCTAGTGAGCACCGCACCGCCCCAGATGAAGCCGCACACATGTTTGGTGTTGTACACGCTGGACATGTATGTACGAGGCAGCGCCCGCTCTATGTAGTAGTCCAGGCTGAGCAGCGTTGTGGAATACATGATGACCAGAGAGGAGATGTTAAAGAGGATGAGGAGGGTGATGTAGACTTCGTTGTTGTACTCCCACGCATGCCAGCGGGTAAAGGTGGAGCTCAGCAGCTCCACGGGCGCCACCAGGTTGAGCACGAGGCCCGCGATGGCCATGTTGACGAAATAAACATCCGGCATGGTCATGGACACCTTGTTGGAGAGGTTGACCACGACCAGCAGCGCATTGTAGCACAGGCCCAAAGGGAAGCAGACCAGGAGGTAGATGAGGGAGAAGACTGACAGGATGAGGCCGTACTCCTGGCAGAGCCGGAAGTCCACGCTGGTGTCCGTCTCATTGTAAACCATGCAGATCCACATCGCTGGGCTCTGACACGGGGCTCAACAGGTCGACTGCAGGCAGAGTTAGAGAGAAAGAAGTTAGTCACCGCACTGATAATAAAAGTTGTTAGCAATTATCAATGACAAAGATTAAACCTCATGATTATATGGATGTGGTCATTCATGTGGGTGTGATCACTGTCATTGCTCCTTTCAGTGTGTGAGGATGATAAAATAAGTGCAGAACATTTTATCATGTATGCTTGATATCAGTGTACATGATCTTGTACTTGTGCCTTGTACTTAAGACCAAGTGAAAAAAGTCAAATCTAAGCGATACCACAGTTGCCTGGCTGCAATACAAATTTTTAGTAACAACAGAGTTTAAGCTGAAAGTTGAAAATCCCTTATGAGCATGTTGACGTATATTCTGAAGTAGTGATTGTGCTTCAGAGAGCTGACAGGTTCTGTCTGCTGCTGAACTTAAGTGTTAAGTTCAGTGGAAGTGACATTAAAACAAACAAAGCACCACTGACTTGTTTCTTCCTTCCTGAGCACAATTCAAGCCTCTCTGTTTTTGGTTTTTGTGCAAGCTCGAGGCGCACGCAGGGCCTTGACACCAAACCACGTCAGCCACGGTGCAGCTATTATGCCCTTGGTAACACTGTTAATTTCACTTCACTGCATCTGACTGGCTGAATACGAAGGCCTCACAATATGTTGCATTTGCAGCTCAGCCTCAAAACCCACTATTTTCTTTGAGAGCCACACTGGTGAGATCAAGTGTTTGACGCCTCTGCAAGCTTTTCTGCTTCTCTTTCTGTCACAGTCACATGCAGGGGCATTGCTTTATGTGCATTTCTGCCTTTGTGCTTTTAACATGCTCAAGCAGCCAGATCAAGAAAGACACTTTACCAGGCTGATACTTTACAGACCGCTTTGGTCTTACTGCTAAAGCATGTGCACCTTCTGTTCAGGTTACTGCCAAGTCGACTGGGGGTTGGGCACGTGGTGATGGGTAGATTTATAAAGAGTGAAATGTGAGTCAGGCTCCGGCGAAGGGTCAGTGAAGATCGAGTCGAGGGGTTGGAGTTCAGGGCAAGGTCAAAGAAAATGACGGCGCACATGCCGGGAGAGCTTGTGATCGAACCTGACGGGGTCGCAAGTTTTCAAAAAGCTTATGTAACGCTGCTTTGCATAATTGACTCAGGTCATTTTAAATAAATTATTCAAATCGCTTTGGTAAAGGAAAGAGAAGTTCAGAAGGCGATCGCAGGACGGCGCAGATAAGTCACCCAAGTCCACTGTATTTTATTTCTTCAGTGATAATTTGGCTGTTATGTTCCCACATGTTTGGCTTCACTCCCAGGAACTGTTTTAAAAGGAGCAATTCTCTGAAAAGCAAATAATTTTGCAGAGTTTTCTGGAAACTTCCTCCTTGAAATCCTGCGGAACAAAGCTCAGGAAGGCAGCTCTGTTTTCAGGGGGATGAGTAACGATGCCAGTAAAGGGGAGAGATT
The DNA here is from genome assembly GCA_037975185.1 of Centropyge bicolor. Taxonomy (NCBI): domain Eukaryota; kingdom Metazoa; phylum Chordata; class Actinopteri; family Pomacanthidae; genus Centropyge; species Centropyge bicolor. The sequence goes on from JBBMOC010000042.1 coordinate 737,360, forward strand.
CTTCCATTGGCTTACGTAACACCACTACAGAGGGGCTGTTTTGGCTTTCGCCTCAGACGCATATACACACACGAGGCCTCAGTCCCTCCTCTATACTAATCCAATTGGCTGTAATGAGACTATAGTGGGGGCTGGAGCTCAGAGCCGGACTGGAACAGGATCAGGAGGAAGAAAGTGTAGAGTTACTCTTAACAAAGAGACAGGAGCTCTGGTCAGACCTCCTGTAAACATGGCTCTCCAACACAAGCAGCGAGGTGACTCATTTACTGAAACAGGCCTTGACAAAAGTACATAATTAGCCATGGTCCTCTCCCACAGATTATGTGCTCTTTTTCGGAATGCATTGTAGACTGGAAGAAGTTTGTTCACCCCAGACTCCTTCAAAAAACCTCTAATCACTTAAGGAGAAAATGACTTTAAGAGAAGTTGGTGATAATTAAAGAGAGCACTCTGCATTGTGGCTGGGTGTCCCCATTCATCAGCACCTGCCGTATACAGACGTTTCAGACACCCTTTCATTACCACATTGGCTCAGTCTGTGGATCACGGTAGCTGCAGGGAACCTGAATCCATCATGAGAAAGGAGTCATGGCTTTGTGGTGTTTAATTGTTGATTTTAATTGTTTCATTGTTGACTTTTCTGAGAGCATGTACCTCTATAGACAGTCTAATATTTGACACAAGACCTTGACAATGGCGATGATGAAGTGGAGATGAAAACTGCCCGCGGCCTTTACATCATGTTCTGGACTCAAGGTAAACAGCAGAAACTGATACCACTCTGGGATTTCCTACATTTAACCTCAAACCTTTGTAGGCATTCCCCCTGCAGAAGCAGGAAAAAGTTCACACACAGTTTTAGTTAATAATTAACAACAACCAAATTGAATTTTAGTGAAATAAAGGTCAGCATGAGCGCATCAAACACTTGTTTATCAATCTGCCCCACATACATCACATCATTCAACTTAACTTAAATCCATATTTTCCCCTTGCTCATCCACATCTCCCACGCTTTTCACTTACTTTGTTTCCTGCTCAACCATCAGGCCCTTCTTCAGAGAATCACACCCACAAGATTTCACTCTTAAAAATAGGCCAAACCAATCGAGGCATAGTCGCAACATAATATAGTCCTGACGCATGAATAGAGAAGAAAACGCCAGTTACTTCAACATTAGGGAGCAATTTATCTCCTCTGCATAAAAGTCAGTGCAAAGAAGGAAACCACAGCTGCTATACAACATAATATTTTAAATGAGGTTTTCCATCATAATCTTGTCAAAAACCAGTGCGAACTTTGCGCCGTCTGTATAAATGATCTCCGGGCAACTTCTGCTTCAGTGTTGTGAAAGTCATTTAGCTCTGATAATGAAACGTTTAGTTTTCCACTCAGCTGGGGGACAAACAGGAAGCTGTCTGCTCCTGACCTGGAGGCACTGCAACCTCATACCATCTGAGCTACGTCTGCTTTAATTCATGTCATTGTCAAACCCATTTCAGATTCGGCTCAAACTACAGATGGAAGTGATGTTGTTGGGGCGGAGTGAAGCTCAACAAAACAACGGGCACTGTGTTCAGTTGTTATGGCAGGATGTGTGATACCCGAGGCTTATGAAGTTGTGGTCGTTCTTTTTAGGGCAACATTTATGCAGTGATGAGAGCATGCACATTTCATTATTGAAGTATGCAAATTAGTTTTTATCATCTGCCAGATGTATGGTCATTTTACAGTATTATAATCATTTGCAAATGCAAAGAATTGAGTTTTTGACATTTGACTTTACTTTCAGCTGTTAATAGTTTTGCTGGGCATTTAGCACAATTGCTATATTCAAAAGTCAAAAAAGAATGTTTAAGTAAGCAATTATTATAATTATGTAGATATCCTTAATTACAAGAAAGTGTCTGTATTACACACGTATATATCCGTGCATCCTCGTAAAGGTGAAATACATAAAATGATATGGTTGAGCAGGAAAAGCCTCAGGTCTTGTCAAAAGACGACAACATGAGGAAGAATCTTTGTTGAGCTCTTCTTGCACAACTTTGACTCCAGTCGCAGACTTGGTTAAGCCCCTCCTGAACTTTTTGCCCTACTCCATGTCAAAAGTGGTTAAGTTAAATATTCCCAGAGGGGGAGGCCCTGCTACAGCATGCTTCAGCCCCACCAAACATGATCTCGTAAGAGTGACGCCCACGTGCTTGACGTCTCAGCGTTTTGAAGCCAGATCTCACGAGCTGATGGGAGCAGTGTGACATAGTGGGCCCACACCCCTCATATATCCTTACTGGAATTTACGGGCTCTTCTCAGAAAGTAGAAAGAGTGATGTCACATGATTCGCTCCTCGCATGTGCAGCAAGCCTGCAGAGGAGCCGCAGCAGAAATACTACAGACAGAAAATAAGATTACATGACTCACTTTGACACATGTTGTGACTGTGCAGCAATGGCAGAAGTGTAACACTGACACTGAATGCACAAACTTTTCTAGTAATTAATGGTGGTATAATTTAAAGTAAGCACCCACAGAACTACCAAACTACTTACAGTGTGAAAGGCCATTAAGAAGTAAATGGTTCATTTAAGAAAGCGCCTGAATATTTCTGGTTCCTTTCTAGTGCATTTCTCAGCTGCCTATTATTCTTAAAAGCAGGCCATTAACTGAGAGCAATAATGAGGGATCTGACTTCAGGTGCAAGCTAATGCTGCATAACATTTTGCAAATTAAAATTGCTAAGCTCTCAGAGTTGATTAAAACACTTGCCATCGACTTCATTTTCTATGGAATGGTTTTATGTAATTCGGAGCATTTTCCCCCAAAATATTAGTCCCCATAGAGTTGAGTCACAGTGATGGAATTTTTTTTTTGACAGGCAAGATAACTTGTTTTTGAATGCACTACTTGCAATCTGTACATACACATCAATGATCAACCCGCCTACCTTCCCTCTTGTTAATCTGCAAATCTTGACTGGTTAACCACAGAAACACTAAAAGGTCCAAAACGTGGATGCTTTAAACTGACTCACTGCTGCACAGAGGGAGTCAAACAATGTCAGATTTGTTTTGGAGAACAGAGTATTTCCTCATATCAAGTTCTAGTGTAAGAGGCTCTGGTCAAGCACAGGTCACGGTCGGTCACAACAGGTTCCTCGGAGTCTTTTCGGCCAACACGTCCAACTGTCACAGGAATCAACAGAGTCAGAGCTCAACAGTCAGCACAAAGCAGGCTTTACTGCCATTAAGCCACAGCACACATGCCCATGTCCCCTTCGGTCACATGGATGAAGTTGACGACAACAAGTGCAAAGCCTAAATCTCAAGAAGCATTTAATTTGTGGAGCGGTGAGACTTATCAGAGCAGGGCTGCTTTGTCAGAAGGGAGCATTAACTCCTTGTTGAATACGATCAGGTGGGTGTGCTGGCTGTAATTAGTGGTGCATAATTAGTAAGTAAGGGCAACATCTGTATTAAATTATCTGCTATTAAATGGTGGTTTTAAGGCTGATGAAGAGGTTTATCAAAACAAATGTGTTGAAAGCACTGGATTCAAAAGAAAAATACAAACTAGAATAGAGTGAATGATTTAACATCACAGACTCATAATTATTATCAATGATATTAGTGCATCTTGCAGTGTACTAGTTATAAACATGGTGGAATGGACAGACTCTCTATGACATCTCATGAGCTGTTATAGCATGTTACTCATGCATAGTCAACTTTAAAACAGTTCATCAGAATGAAAGCAGCTTTTTTCCCTGTAACTTCAGAGGCGTCTGATGAACCTGATAAAACTGTTGAGCAGCACTTTTGAGAAAGCTGATCCTGCTTGAACCTGTGGAGCCACTACAGACGAACAAAGGTGAGAAAACAAAACCAGCCTTTCATGCTCTGTGTTCATTAGCGTCTGTTTATTATTGTGGACATTGTGTGTCTCCATCACAGCTCGAGATCAAACGCCTGAATCTCTGCTTCATGATTCTGCATCGACTGCTGCGACCTGCGTCTGCGCTCGGGTCCTGTCTGCATTTTCACTTCAACGCGAGAATTCAAGGCACATTTACAGGTAGAAATGAGGCAATAAAGAGGAGGAAAACTCACCAGAAACGTGTGGATGTGGGTCGGGGACAAACCTATGGAGGCATCGGGTTTGGATGTATTTCCACTGGCATTTCTCTGTCCTTTCATTTCACAAACACACGTCCTCCAAAAAACGCGCTTCGGCTTCTCAACCCCCCCCAAAAAACTGCAAAAGAGACGTTTGAGTGCATGTAAAGTAGAAGAGAGTGCCTTCATCTATCAACTTTTCGGACGAGGCTTGTTCTGAAAAGGGGGCCGTCCGAGCAGACTTTACTACCGCCGGACTGAGCCCAGTCCTCCACTGTGTACACACGTGACCCTCCCCCACCGTCCCCGCTGTGGGCCGCCGTGCTCTGCTCTGATTGGACGGCAGGGGGCACACACACACACACACACACGCACACACACACACACACACACGCACACCTTTCAGTTCATCAATAGTTTGCAAGTATCAGTGTCATAAAGAAACTGGATGCAAGCATAAGTTTCTAACCCTTAAAGGACAAATGCTATAAGATTTAGAATATTCAATGTTAAAATCACTGTAGTAACATAAAAAGCCTGTCAACTCTGTTAGGGACAAATTGAGTCATATATAATAAACAAATCTAATATAATTTAAAATACTCTCTTTCCTACGAGAATTATTGTCTCTGCGTCCAATAATTCAACTTGAAGTCTATCAAGAATGAAACCTTTTGTCTGTGGGCTATTATCAACACATTTAACTAGATAGATAAGTTATCTCTTTATTAGTCCAACAACTGGGAAATTTACAGTGTTACAGCACATAAATAGTAAGTAAACAATATAAACAAGAAAAGCATAAAAAGTATGAACAATTTAACTAGATTAAAAGTATTAATAAAAGTATTGTGAAATATTGCACGGTGTAATGATCCAAGAAATGAAATATTGCACAGATATTGCCACAGGATTTGTTTGCTCTTAAATGTCCTCATTTTTATACTGGCCCTAAAGAGAGCCTTTTCTATTGAAAATAATGGAAGACGAAATCCTCCTCCTCCTGTAAATGATAGGAAAGGATGAACCCATCCTTTCATCCTAAACTATCCAGTTATCTCTTTACCATCTAGCAATAAACAGGAGTTAAGCCTAAAAACAGTCCTACATTAAAACAACAGGGGTTGTGAAGGCCAGTTTGAGTTAGTGATGGGCAAAGTTCCTTTTAGAATCAGTTCATTAAGAAGATTCATTCACTGAATCATTGAGTGCTTGACCAGACTTCCGACAAAAATGACGACTTTAAGACTTTAGAAGACTTTAATATTGTGTTTGAGAGGGAGAATAAAGACAGCTTTCTATTTTGATGATCACATGAGAAAAATGAAGAGAAGTTTGTAATGAAGCACAGTAGATTATCACTTCGGGAAGTACTGTAATAAATACAGTTTGTTATAATGATGAAATGCTCTTGTGTTGTTCGGAGTCTTTAATGAAGCAACTGAAGTTTGTTAAGAAGATTAAGGATTATGATGTAAATTCTTATAGCACATGTGATAATCCTGGCATGGAGAACAATGTTATACAACAGATAACTCAAAGTATTAAATGTGTCTTGTTTGAACATCAGCTAACTTCATGGTGATTCATGATTTAAGATAGTAATTCAGCAGTTTTTTATTACAATTCTCAACGTGTTTTATGCTCAAATTCATATATCAATTTTCTGGTTTCTTGCTTTGCTCGTTGCACATACTCTGTGCTTTTGGATTTTGCATTTTAATATCCCAGTTGCATGATTTCAGTGTCCCATAATGATATATAAAAGTGTCATTTTTATTAGATGCTGATGAGTCAAAGTGATAGCGAGCAAATGCCGCATTGAGCTTTATTGCGATTGTCACTGAAAACGTAAAAGGCCTTATTTCATCATTGCAAAGCTGCATACATGGGCCTGAGATAACATGGCACATGCACTAACATCAGGTCTTAATCAGTGCTTCACTGTGTGCAGATCCATCCCTTAATTTCCTGCTCAGCACCAGAGGGGAAGGACGGATCGGCTACAGCAACAAAGCCCTCGAGTGAAACCCTGAAGGTCCACGGCGTTAAAAGAACCTGGAAGCAGATATTTCATTAAACTCTTAAGAAACGTCTCCGTGCCCCTTCAGCTCTCCTCGCAAGTGATAGATTAGTTCTAGGCCGGCAATAAAGATGAAAAACAGTAATGAAAGATTTTTGGAATACACGGTTTGAAAACAAAATGCCTTGCCATGGCTCAGCGAGCGCACTCCAGCTTTAGAGAGAGTGCGGAGGAGTGCTCAGCATAAGTCTCTTGTGCCACTTTGAAGGAAGTGAAGTAGAAATATTGGAATGGAATAATTCAAGAGCAGCATATTTCACTGATCTTATATTTAAGAGTTTGCGTAACCAGAATCCTTTGCAGCCTAATAGATTCAGTTGTTAAGCTCTTCCTCAGTGAGAGATATGTGTAACCACAGATGGTAAAGTTAGAGTCCAATTTGATGACAGACCCTTCAGGAAACTGAACTCAAACTCTTCTCTTGTTGTATCATTGAATCCAATCAGCCAAGTAAGAGCAGACACGTTTGTCCTATAAATAAAGACATTTCACTTTGTCTCATAATCTTCAAAAAATGCACATGCCAGCATAAAAAAAACACTTTATAATATCAGTTGTCACAACATGGCAATAGCAGGAGATTAGAACAGTGGAAACATACAGTCTTTCCTTTTGCATGTGCTATAGTGATCACTCCTGAAGAAGGAGTACTGGATGTCAGGAGTGAGTCTTAAATGTCAATCCCTACACTTTCCACAGCTGCATCGACGACGAAGCCAAATCAGAAGCGAGCATGGTTAGAGGGTTTGTGTTTCCAGCAGAGGAGTGGGAGATTCAACCAATTCACAGCAGCATGTTGATCATGGTGAGTGCCTCCATTACACTCCATGACGTGACGACAGTGATTACATTAACACCTTTTACTAACTAATAAGCTGAGACAAAATGTTAGATGGAGCAGCGTGACGGGTCTGAGTCTGCACACAATAAGAGGCTTAAAGAGTTCAGTCAGTGCTGCTTGTTAAGTTTAAACTGTAGGACTTTTCTTCTCGTCTCTGTCTAGTTCACCTTGATCTCTCTTTTATCTCTGCTTTATAATGAACTGATGCAACAGGTTTCTGATTCCTGCAAAAGCATCACCTTGGAGACAGAGATTAGAGCCATTATACTGTTGATTATGTGTCTTTATCAGATATTTTAAATCCATCACCATTCGGAATATGCTGTACTGATTGAGGAATACAAAGTGGTGATTCACACACATATCACTCCTGCAGGCCTTTGTAAATTGATTAAACCAAATAAGGTAAGGTAAGGTAAAATACCTTCAATTGACAAAGGAGATTTTGCTTGGTTTCATTTCACACAAAAAAAGTCAGTATGATCTGAAATAAATGCCCGAGCATGAGCAAACTCTTCATCACTCACAGTCTCGGTCTGAGTCACTTGTGTGCGAAGGTTGGGTGTTAATGCAATAATCCTCACATATAATCTTCAGAGTTCCACAACATTAGTCACATTAATTCGACTGTATGTGCTTGTGCACAGCTTAAAGTTTTCTTCAGCTTGTGTGACATGCACTTGCTGGTCAGATGTTTCTCTTCAAGAGTTGTGATATAATTTACTTTTAATTCATGCTTCTTTTTTTTTAAAACAATGATTCTACAAATAACTCATGGCCACACATTATATGTATCATAATAGAATATGATATTGCCATGAGTCCAGATATGTGTTGACATAGCCCTTGACAACCAAGAGGAAAAAAGTTAATGCTTTGTTTGTTGTATATTTTTTCTTTGTAATTTATTAGATATTTTTGTGCCATCTGAAAAACACAAGTACTTTAAATTCTTGATTGCATGTTTAAATAGGGAACACATGTTGATTAATGCTGGTTTGCGTTTCAGTGACTGTGCTGTGGTCACTAATGCAGCAGGGGGGAAAGTGAGTGTTAGTGTTGGGGGCAGAGTGGACCGTGGGTCTGAGGACTAAATCACAGTTTATCCCCAATCAAGCTCTGAAATCTGTTCCTATTCTTGGAAGCCTCAGCACCACTGTAAGGCTCTGCTCTGCATTTACTTTCCCCTAAAGACTTTAGGCTGCATGATGACATATGGCTTGTTTACAAATGAAAGTCTATGCTCAGCCTCAGTCAGCCCTGGATGCATGTCAGCTGTTTGCACAGTCACTTTGGCACCAGATGGCCACAGACACGTAATGTGAGTCTAATGATAATGATTAAACCACAGTGTCTGTGGGCACACTCAAATTCTGAAATATTTCATCGGATTACGACTTTAAGTCACGTCTTTGCTCACAGAGAATTGCCGAAGTGCGAGAGTTGCTTCTGTATTGAAAGATGGTGCTGTCACATAACTTTGACCGGTCGCAGCAGCAGATGCACCTCAGTGCTTGTGCGTCTGACTTTTGCATTTTTCATGTGCAGATTTACATGCATGCAAACAGAGGCAGACAGTGCAGCACAGCAGCACCCTGCATGCTGTGCACATGCCTTTAAGCTCAGAGGCCTGCGAGTGCACATTAAGCTCATTAAGTCTGTGGTGGAGATTATGGTGTGTTGCAGACCAGGCACCAGCGTCCAGTGGCTGGGACGTCTCCTCATTTTCAGATGGCAGGGAGGAAGTGGCTTGATGAGGGTGGAAGAGCTCCTCCTAATCGCATAAAATACAACCCATAATGTGTCGCACACACCCACAAGACTGAAAACAAACAAGTGCAACGTTAGTGAGGTAAAATGCTGATATGTGCAGCAGGAGAGCGGAGATACAGCAAAGTCCCACCACCCAAGTTCATAATAAAAACATCAGTATGGACCCTGCAGCCTGTTTTTGTTTTGCCATCACGGCTGATTCGGCACCACACCGAGGTCTGTCATCCGGTCAGACAGCTTCCTGGAAAAAGACTTCCCATGTAGCAAGATGTGTTTGTGTCAGCAGGCCTGCTTGTGGAGGAAGTGCATGTGTGTGTGACTCAGTGTTCTGCTAATGTAAATACATACAACGTGAATAAAATATTACAAAGCTTGACTGGTTGACTGGTGAATATGTATATATATATATATACATACAAACGATGGTGTTGCTGCAGAGGAAGAACGGAGGCGCAGTGGAGCCTGGATTAATGTAACACTATGTAAGCCTGTCTCCTAAGCTGCTGTCTGTGTGTGTGTTTCCCTGCTGGGACGAATGTTGCTTTGGAAAGATTTTTGATGATGAATTTTGATATTCCCCTCCCATCTGTCTGTCTCCTACCATTGCTCCCCAAAGATTCATTAACCTTTGGACTTTTTAAGCTGAATAATGTCATGAGCAGTGGTGATGTCTGCTTTGTCCTGGCCCACAGCCCTACTTTTTGTTTATGCTCTAGTGAGCAGTTTGCCTTGGCAGAAGATGGCAAATAGCACATCTGCTAAACTGGAGCTGTTTCTTCTAGTCTAAAAGACAGACAGTGCGAAAAAGGATAATTTTGGAAAACTTCCAAAAGTCAAGGTTAGGTGGTTTTTTTTTTTTTTAAATCATTTTCCTCTGAGTGTGATGATGCATCTCAGTTCTGTGTTCATGTAAACCAACAGCAACGAGACTGAACTGCAGAAGAAACTAAATACAGCTGCTCTTCCCTGTGGTGTGTCTCAGGGCTCCACTCTGGGCCTCTTTCAGTTCTCCTTGTTCATACTCCTCTTGGATCACTTCCTTCAGTGATGAGTCTTTAAAATGTGTGTCTCAGCCTTGACCAAGCCTTCATCACTATATATGTATGTTGGTGCTGAATTCATCTCCTCCTTTTATCCAAAGTGCTTTTACAATATGCACACACACACACAATAATCACACACCACAGGTCGGGACCAATTCGGGATCCCACATCCTAAACTTCATCTATAATATCTAAATTATTTCATATTATTGTGAAGCAGTTCATGATGTTTACTCACAAAGTGCTATGTGAATAAATGCACTTTTTGTAGGTTACTTACTAATTTAGTGTGTTTTCTTTGCTGGGTTATCCCGTCCCATAAATCATGAGTGACCCCGACCTTGCACACATCAGCATGGAGATATAATGATCTCCTGCAGTACATAGCTGCAGAGAGGCCTGCATAGCTTTGTAACATTCCTGGAGTAAGTGAAGAGGACAGTTAGTGCTTTGGTTGTGGGCGTGTTTCGAACGGGGATGCAGGGTAACTGAGGTGGTGCTCGAGTGCGGGGAGAAAAAACACGCAGGCAGCTGCTTCCACCCATGGCTCCGCTGTTAGCTCGTCCCCAGCGCTGACCTCAGGTCAACCATGTAACGTATCCCTTTCAATAACATCCACCTCCGCCGTACGCTTAAACAGTCATTTTATGGCACGTTCCTTGGATTTTCTTTGTCTCTCAAGGGAAATTTTTTTGTTGTCTTTTGTCACAGAGTCCAAATCAGGTCAGCTCGCATGAAGCTTTCACTGTAAACACAATCCGGAAGATTGGGGTGACCTCCATTAGGAATGTGATTAAATAGCCTCCTGATCATGTGCTCTGTCGCTCGCTGGTAAAATTGATCATCACAATGATTGTTGCTGCCGGTGGATCATCAAGATGCACTCATCAGCACTGTCATTATTTGGAGTGTTGTGCACATCAAAAACATGTTTTTTCTTGTTTCCTATATGTCAAACAAAACATCTCTGTTTCACTTCTGCATTTTGGTTTCAGTGTTAGAGGTTCATTTACATACTCTGACCTATTTGTCTCACAAGTTTTGTCCTGCAGACATTGCGTGTTGTTGCATGAATTAGATTTGTTCACAATAACCTGTCACACACCTTAAACGTGTGTAAAATCCTTCTTATAATATGGGAACAGACAACCATATCATTATTGTGTGCAGGCAAACACAGTCACACTGTATCTGTGGGTTAAGTCACATCAAACTCTGCAGTCCTGTTCATTTGCTTGAATTAGAGCTGCTGAGTCTGTGGAGGCCGTGCAAATCCTCTTGCACCTAATCTAGTTAAGAATTTATTGGTTTTAAACCCTTTTATTGTATTGAGCCTTGTTTTTTTTGTTGTCCTCTTTTGTTTTCTACTTTTATAATGGGGCAATAAATACAGCTTGGACACATAAACATTGAGTCCATGAAGGTGTCAGTTGATGTCTAACTTGAACATTATTCTTAAATACACTGTAAAAACAAAAAAGACAAATAAGCTACTCATGTGTTTGAGGTTCAAATGTCCTCGTGACATCTTTCCCTTTTCCATGGTTTCTTTCTCTCAGTGGGATGCAGAGGGGTGGGAGGGCGGCAGGGGATCCAGCGGGGGCCCCCAGGACTCCCGCCTCATGGGCCCCCTGGTCCATTCTGCCGTGGCCGTAAGCCAAGATTATTCCGCTGTTTGGTTCCACCAGATGCGGCAGCGCCACTGGACGGGCACTGTCTGGCCCTGATGAGCAGATCTAAGAGGGATTAGCGGCCTGTTGTGGTGGATCGGCAAGAACAGTGGGAGGCTGTCCACACACAGCTGTGTGTTTGTGTGTTTCATAATGCTCTGGCCTCTGGCCTGTCTCTGGCTTTGGCTCCAGCCCTGAACCACCTTTCCCTCCCACTGACCTCACAGTTCAGGGAGCTCTCGGACTGCAGACAGCAGGAACTCCAAAAGTTTGGAACGGCATGAAAGCTTTCAAAGAAACATGATTCTCCCTCAAGGATTGTGGGAGAGAAGTGCTCAGACAGACGCAGTGTATCGTCTCAAAGTGCTGTCTTTTTGTTCAGTGGCTTCATTTCGAGGATTCGTCGACAGACAGTTTCAGAATATAATTTCTTGGGGAAACATATGAGCCACTGTTGCATTAATATTAAAGGTTTGTTTGCTGAGCAGTGAATCAGGGCAACGATGAAATAATCCTCTCACACAGAAAGAAATCCTTGTTTGGGCCTGAGAAACGGCTCCTCGATGTGCTGCTTCCCCTGCTGGCTCAGACAATCGCCTGTGTGCAGGTGAGGCTGCCAAGTTGTGTTTATGCCCTTTCAGTGACTGCGGTCATATTTCAAGTCCCCATAGCAGCCACTGTTAGCCGGTGACAGTTTCTATTTACGGCAAACAATCCCTGTGGACAAAGAGTTGGTGGAAAATGTCAGATGATAAATGTCTCATGGAAAGGAACATCTCAACATACCATCATTTTAACAAAAGAAGAAACATATGAAACAGCCTGCTGCGTTTATCACAGGCTTTGCAAGTGTTGGAAACCAGCACAATCCAAATAAGTCATGTCATCACAGAAAGGTATTAAAGCCGTTTTTCATTTTTGTAGATAAAAAACAGTGTCCTCACGTTTGTGGTATGTGGTATGGAAATATTTTTGTGGATTTTATGGAGTTTTTTTGGACGACTCAAGCCGACCTGAACCAGATTCAACTTAACTTGTTTAAAATAATGTGAATAATAATTAAGGTCAGATTCTCTGTGTCTCTAATCAGAGCACTACAAGAGGCTGATTACCGCCTGCTCTTATTAAGTTTGATTTCGCTTAACTGCTTCCTATCGTGAGACTCTTAACATAAGATCTAAAACAACAGAATCCAGCAGCGACGTCGGCTCAGACCTGTCTGATCTCATTTCTGTCTTGACCCAGACTTTTGTTTTTGACTGGGGCCGCATTGTTTTCTCCCTTCTCCCTCTTTCTCAAAACACTTTTCCTGAAAGACTTTCCCAATAAATTTCTGAAAGTGGAGCGGTCAGGAGAAAATGCTGTCCTCCCAAACTTTTTTTTTTTCTTTTCTAGAAGGCCTTCGTCCGCACACACAACATGGCCAACAACTGTTTGGATTCAGTGTCTCTCTCCTCTCACTCTCTGTGTGTGTCTGTGTGTTTGATGTCGTGGTTTGGCCGTCCTCTAAAGCGATCATTTCAGAGTGGTTACTTTGGGCCTCATTTTGACTCACTGGCTGTCTGCCTACACCCTGTGGTCTACCATCCACTACAGCAACTGCCTGCATGTGTGTGTGTGGGTGTGTGTGTGTGCACGCGTATGTGTGTATGTACAGTATTTGTTTTTGTGCACAAGTATTGTACATTCCACAATAAACTGCCATACACACTGCTTTACACTGTATGTTGCTCTTTCTGCAAAATAGGCTTTGCTTAGTCTGGAAGCGGAGGTGAACCATAAAGAAGAGCCCCTGGCTGTCGGCCAGCGCAACAACCAACCTCCAGTCAGCTGATGTTTTTCAGCTCCGCTCGTCGTGCCGAAGCCTACAGTGTATTGCAGTCAGCTCGTGAGCCTATTAATGCAAGGACGAGGTGCGTACATGGAGCACGCTCGTTACTTTTTTAATGAAATCCATCACCTTTAATCACAGTCAGAGTTGCAATACGCAGGCGGCTCTGGACAGCCTGTTGATGTTCATTACTAAATTAGGGCATTGCAGCTGTGGAGAAGAGTTAGAAAATGACTTAGTGTAATGTTTGTGCAGCTTATCCTTCATCTGCCGTGCATAATTTGACATCTCCCATTTATAGACAAATCCAGGTTGTAGGTGGAAGTAGACAAGCCACCATGTCTGCAGCGGCACCTCACTTTAAACTCCTGTATGTATCACACACAGAAGTTAACTTTCTAAGCAATAATTTCCACATTTGCGCAGAAGAGCTTCAACTGTGGAGGCGGCGACTGCTGACTGTGATCGACACACACACATCTCTGCTTTCACTGTTAGTGCTCAGTTCCACTCAAATCAGCTGCCAGATTCATCTATATTATATCTCATATCTATAGTATTCAACAATAGCTTTCCACAGGCTTAGTTGAAACACTGACTGCTTCACCATCAAGATCAAAATGCATTTTTCCAGGCTAGAATCATCTTTGACTCTTTGAGACACACACTTTTTAAAAAAACCCCACTAGTGTCTTTTTATTGTGCATGTATGACGCCTGAAAGACGTTCAGGACTATTGAAAGCTATTTCAGAGTATGTGAACCAGAGAGTGACAGGAACTGTGTGGGGACTGACTGGAAGAGAGAAAGGAAGTGAACAAGTGTGAGGAACTCTTTGAATGCAGAACAAAGAGGCCGTGGACCTGGACGTTTTATGGCTCTCGATCAGCGCGGGGAGTTTGCCTCTGCCGCTCGCTGCGAGTCAGGCCGGGCTCCGGGTGTGGAGAATTGAATTGGTGTGGATGTTTGCACAAGGGGACGGATGACAGCAGGGGAGGAAATGCTAATGATCTTTATGGGCAATAAACAGGACGTTTATCTTCAGGTTGATTGATGCACATGACTTTCGTGGGTGATTTAGTTACACTTAGGAATCTGAGTGAGTGTCTGGGGAAGCCTGACCTCAGAAGGTCTTTTGGAGTTCTACTGAAGCAGAGATGAGGAAAACACAGACGTTGGGAAGCCCTCACTCAGATTAACTATCTAGTCTGGATCTATTCTTTTTTTTTCCAGGAACCAGAACGTTTCTGCTTCGCTTTATTGTGAAAACTCTTGGCACAAACCAGTGTCCCAGTTTCCACCTTTATTCAGACTCTCAGTGACTCACTAACATCGATACATCCCATTCAGAGCACATCCGGGTGTCTGTGTTATTTGTTGTAACATTATCGATCTTTCCGGTATCTCCCAGTCATTGACCTGTGTGTGTGTGTGTGTGTTTAAGCATGTAAAGCTCTCTGTATCGTCCCTCAGTTTAAAAGGGAAGGAGCAGTTGGTCACGGTGGATATATCACCTCCCGCCTCAGCTTTTAATGGAGCAGAACACTCCCACCTTTCTTCTTTTTCTCCTTCACCTCCCATGAGCCTCTTCGGGCCACCAGCGAGTCTGATGTGATGGCGTTGGGGGCCCCTTCATCAGATAACAGCGGGACTGATAAGGCTTGTCTGCTGCTTCCTTTATGGTAATGGCAACACAAACAGTCATGTACAAATAACATAAAAAGAAAATGAATGTTTGTTTAATATGTGCAAAAAAGTGTAAAGGCAACATATTGTGGTTTATACGAGGAGTTATGTGTTGCACTATTTGCAGTTGCTTTCTGGTGTCTCGACGACGACAAGAATCCAAGAATTTTTTTTGTATAGATGAAATTGTTCGGTGAATTTCAGATAAAACGGTATGTAGATTTTATTACTTTTAAACAGAGCCAGCTGTTTCCCCACTTTTCAGTCACAACACATGCAAACAGGCAAGAAGTCAAGTATTTCCCAAACTATTCCTTCATCACTGGCTGTTAACAAACAATATGTCCATGAAAACTATATTTTCCCTAAAGGCTCAGAACAACTTCTCCCTTAAAACTTGTTGCACAAAAACTGGCAGAAGACATTTTCCAGACATGTGTTTTCACTGTTAGAGAATATAAAATATGTCAATCCCACATTATCCAAGAACGTAAAACGATCTCGCTTCTTTTTAGCTGATTTTACAAAAAAAAAACGTTTGTGCCACCTGCTGATGTCAGCTTTTAATAGAGTGGTGGTCCTTTTAATCGCCCCGCGTCGACGTCGAAAAGGCAACAGCTCTTGTATTGTTGTACTACATATGACATCCACATGTTTAGTAATCAAAAAATGCTCTTTACCTTCTTGATGTGGTTATGGCTCATGTTGTAGCTTCGCCACCAGATCAGGCAAAAACCACAATTTCTAAGAGATTTATCTTTCTGCGCCCTTGTGGTGAACCAAATGGCAGCCAGCGGGGGATCTGACTTCAACCAGCCATTTGTAGAAATTAAAGCCGCAGAATAGGACCACATGTTTCACAGTCGCAGAAGGTATATGTTGGCTTATACGTGTTTATACATCAACAGCCCGAGTCATGATTTCTACATGGGAAAAATATACTGTGTAATGTAAAATACATCAAAGAGACCTCAGCTGAGTCGCCAGAGTGGAGTGAAATTTCATAATTCATGGCACCTCGTTCACTTCAACAA
This sequence comes from Centropyge bicolor, assembly GCA_037975185.1. Lineage (NCBI taxonomy): Eukaryota > Metazoa > Chordata > Actinopteri > Pomacanthidae > Centropyge > Centropyge bicolor. Next base: position 753,434 of record JBBMOC010000042.1, read on the forward strand.
TCGCTGCCAACACTGGTCACTCAGATAAAAAGACACTCATATGTTCTATACTACACTAAGGCTATGGAAAATACTTGTCTCTAATTGGTGAGCAGGTGCACAATAAGTATTTTTGCAACTGAAAGAGGGTAAAATGACAAACTAAGAAGACCCATTTTCTCTTATCAGGACATCAGTGTATCCTTGCTTATCCATACTTCTGTGCTATCTTGTTTTGAAAGGATGTGAGAGTGTGTGAAGAGAGAGATGCTTTTAATTCTGAATTCACATCCCTGAACTATCTTTCAAAAAATACCCAACTCTCTCCAACCGTTGAAAACATACAGCGGGTTGCATTTCTTTATATAACCAGCTTCAAACGCTAATAATCTACATTCCTGCACTAATGTTCCTCTAAAGTTCAAAGAGTGCCATTTCTCCCTTTGGGGTTATGCTATGTAGAACAGCAGAGCTCAGAGAATATGAAACTACACGCGCATGAAGTCCATTGATCTCGCTCTGATGCAAATTATCTGGTTGACTGGCCGCAAGAAATCTCTCAGTACACGAAGAGATAAAGGTTGTATTAATGCACAAAGAAGACTCAAGTTAAAACATCTGTTGTGTGCATGATGTCTCAGTCGTCGTACCAGCCATTCCAGCTTGTGATACAGAACACGACGGTTCGCTTTCATGCAGGTTTTCGAGCGCTCAAAAATGCATTTAATACTTTAACTTCATCTTTTTCAAACAGGGAAGTGCTCTTTAAAGAGAGCAGCGATATATGTACCAAATAGAGGAAGGAAGTAAAATAGATGTGAAAACAACAATCACAGTGCATTTTTTAGAGACTGAGTTTCCGAAAGACTCATCATTAGCTTCTTTACAAAGTACATAAAGCTGCTCTGACTCACATGAGGATTAAAAAAAAAACAGGAAAAACAATATCAGCCTCTTTGGCATAGTTAGATGTGTTATTAAATCATCATCTTGGCCACAGCAATCCTCTTTTGACCAGGCTTCCTGCCACAATAATGGAGGTCTGGACAAAGTAAGATATCAGAGCTGGTAGGAAAAAACACACTGAAGCTGTGGGATAATGCCATTATTCAACCCTGTGGCATTTCTCTATTGTGCAGAAACAAACAGTTTGTAATGGTGAAACAAAACCTTTGTCACGCTGCAAACAAACCTCGAAGACAAACGGCCCGATCAGTAAAACTGTCAGAATCCTGTCTTAAACAAGCTGCAGCTGTAACACAGCATCTTGGCTTGATGACATTCGGTCCTTCATACTTTGTGAGATTCAAAACGATCTTCTTGAGTAGTTTTGTTCCTTCTTCCATTCACAACCATTCATTACAGATTATAAAACTAAATCATGCATTTGGCTCCACTTTATAGTAGTATTGCTAAATTTACATAAATTGGCCCAGAGGAATTTTATTATTCATTTGTTTGTTTTTGTTTTAATGAGTCACATGCTATTATCGAAGAAGTAGGCCGTGTCCTATTTCAGGGACTGGACCATCCTGAAGGACACAAATTATGAGACACAATTATTATTATATTAGGTCAGTCAACTTGTAAAGTCATAAAATTCTACATTTATAACTAGAAGCTCGTCCTCAAACGGCTTCCAATATGTTGTAATGGACTTCTTTTGGTTCGGCTTAAACTAGAACATTCTAATAAACAATTGACCTGCAAACAATAGATAATAATGTGAGTAGCACAAGACTTTTACTGGATGCATTTACATGTACGACCCAGATGTATCCTCCATCCAAATGCACTGGATCCAGAGGTGTATCAAAGACGCCATTGATTTTAGAAAGACTTGACAAAAACTGTGCATCTCACTGCACTGTTATTAAATTCACAGAGGGAATTATTTCAAAGATTTCATCCATCGCTCTGATTTTCCTTTTTAATGCTAAAATGTCTACATCTTGTTGTTGTGCATCTGCAGAACGAACCGGAGCAGCTGATCCGTGACCTGGTGAAAGATGATGGCTGAACACGTTGGCTGTGCTGTTTTCAGAGTGGTGCTGTCAGCATGGCGCTGCCTCCCTCCCTCCCTCTCCGCCCTGCCTCGCTGTGGGCCTTTCAGCCTCCCCTCACTGGGCCCCCGTCCCCTCCACAGCCCTCCTACTCTCTATTGTTCTTGTGTTTGGTGTTTTGTTTGAGGCCTTCCCTTATCAGATGTGCAGGCTCCGACTTTCCTATTTATAAACATCTCAGATATCTCCCTCTCTGACTTTCTCTGCCCTGCTCCCTGAATAAATGCAATATTGAACACAACATAAAACAGAGCTCCTGGTTTGATAAATGTCCGAGTCTGTCCGTTTCCATCACACACCACCGTCCTCTCTCTGCTCCCTGGACATTCCCCGCTCTCCGCCTGCCAGCAGCCCTGTTTATTGGCCTTTTTAATGCATTGTGGGAGGTTTGTGTGGAGGTAGAGCTGAGGTGGCCGCCCTTGTCTGGAAGCCTTGTTTTATGGGAGGTCTACATTCACCGCACAGGATTTTCTAGAGACGTGCAGACTTCAGCAGACGGCAGAGCGTTCGACACACTCGCCTCCCATTTTCCCACACGGAGCTGGAAACAGGACGCTGTCGGAGCGTAATCCGTTGTCCTTATGTTCCTCATGTGCACGTTATTTATGTACTTAAGGTGGTAGAGGGATGAGTTGTGTGAGCGTAGTGAGGTCATGTAGAGGTGGGATTCTGTGTTTATAGCCAACACATGGAGGACCTTGGGTAGGATCAGCGAACCACAAGGGTGTCATTACACAGTTTTTCTTACATCAGCCACATTTCCTTCACACCCAAAAACACATGACTGCAGTGCAAACAAAGGCCGTCCCTCCGCTCCGTCCAGAAAACACAAAGACAGATCGACGACAAGGGTCTCCAAACCCTCGACTTCGCCCGGGTGACATCTTGAACTCTGCTGCAGCTGTGCAGGAGAAGCAAACTTCAGGCTTAACCAGCTTGTGCGAGAAAGCCTGAATAAAAGCATGGGCCTCCCTGCGCTTTCAATCAGATAAGAGTAAGTCCAGGGAGCAGGCATGGACTTCCCTGAGCATTCCTCCGCTGCTACACACAAGGCGGCTTTTGTCTGCCCTCCATATCTGAGGCCCCCGTTCCAGTGGCCGTGCAGGATGCTTTGCTGTTCATTAGATGTAGGAGCCTTTAGTCACTTGTTCCTAACTGGATCACAGAGAAAGATGATGTGATTAGAGCCTACATCTACTGTACATAATGGGCCACCCGGCTGTAGTGTGTGGCATTAAAAGGCATGGAGATCCATATCATGTTATCATTGTTTATGGTTTGTTCTCACCTCTGCTCTTATTCACGTCTTTGTGTTTGCTTCGCTGCACCTACTGCTTTTAGCACAACTGAGAAAATCCATCACGCAGTGTGAGCGAATTACATCACAATAAATCTCGAGGGCCTGACATATCACAATATATCATTCAGCTGAAGCTACAAGAGGTTAATAATCTCCACTGGGACATACAGGGAGAAAAGCTATCATTATATTTGGAGCCCTCTGGGGCATTTTCTACACCTGGGTGCCTTAAATTCAAAGGAAGTATGCTACACAAGTAAAAACACAGCGAGAGAAAGAAGATGATTTACATCTTGTTGATAGATAGAAAATAATCTATACTGCCTCCAAGCAGCTGTTTATGGCTGTGGTAAACAAGGCATTCTTTCAGCACTTGATATACGTCTCACAAACAAAGGGGAGAAATATAAGCCGGATCAAATCACTGTGTCACTAGTAAAGAAACATCTTCTTGCCTGTTGGTCAGAATCCACCAACTAATTAAAACTTCAACTATGACAATAATCCATTGCTGTGTCTGTATGTCACTGCCTGAAGAATCAAAATGCTCTCAATATCTTAATTTGACTCCAACCCAATTTTCTCTCTACTCTTAAAACTAAAAGTCACAAGCTTGTTTTCAACTTGCTTTTATCTCAAATTGCTTCAAACTATTTCCGTTTACGACATTGCACTTCTGGGGTTTGGCTGATGAATTGAATCGTCATGAAAAGTGTTTCCATCCCATTAATATCTGATGTCATTATGTTGGCATTTCTTTTTTTTTTTTTTTTCCAGAGTTAGGCCAACCATAAATAATACTCCATTATGTCTAATAGCTTGTTTACTGGTTTTGGCTTGGTGCAGGGTTTGATGTATGGCTCTTTAAACTGTGTATACTACATTGTAATTCAGCCACTGCAGCACATGGACAGAGATTTATGACACAGATTATTTTATAAATAGTCGGTGACGCAAACACAGGCCAAAAAAGCTGATGTACCTTTGCAAACATTTGTCTTTCTGCCCTGTAACTCAGGGTAAGTGATACGTTTGGCCTATTTAGAGTAAGTCTTAATTTACCAAATACGCTGATATTGGACTGTTTAGAGGTTTCTGGACATGTGCTTGTAAATAGTTTCAGGACATTTATGGAGAAGAGCTCGACTGAATCAACCCCTGACATTTGTTATCTGATTACAGAGATCTGCTCCGGCTAACAAATGTAAATGAGGTAGGAGAGAGGATGGGGAAGGAAATGGAAACATACATGTACATGAACAGACAGACGGCATGGTTTTACATCAGGGTTTCTTCCCAAGATGCCATGAATCCATCACTGCTCACTTTAAAGAGAGCAATGCATTGTGGGGAAAATTGCAGGATTTTTGCTGTTGTGTAACAATCAAGGGGTGTTTCTAGGATTTGAGCAAAAACGGAGGCAGTGTGTGTGTGTGTGTGTGTGTGTGTGTGTGTGTGTGTGTGTGTGTGTGTGTGTGTGTGTGTGTCTGGGCTGGTGTGTGTGTGTGTGTGAGTGTCTGGGCTGGTGTGTGTGTGTGTGAGTGTGTGGGTGGTGGGTGAATGCACTTGATCTGATAAAGTGCAGTCTGTCTGCTCAGGCGCTGATTATCTGTGTGGTATTTTCCACAGAAACGACGACTGGTTAACCTCATTCTACATCACGTTCTGTGTTAACATCGGAGGGAAGTGGAGCAATAGGCGGCATCATTATCTTGAGTGGAAACTAAGAGTTGTGAAATTTTGCCTTTAAGATAATCCAATCATCATATGTTGCTGTTGATGAAGTATTAAAAGAAGAAATTATCGTTCATTAGGGTTTACTTCATGTTGGTGGAGTCAAGTCAATTCAAGTCACTGTGATTTATAAAGCCCAATATCACAACTCACAAATTTGCCTCAAGGGCCTTTTCAATCTGTGCAACCTTCAGATAAGAAAAAACTTCCAACAGGGAGAAAAACTGAAGAGGAAGGATCCTTCTTTCAAGGTAGACAGACGTGCAATAGATGACATGTGTGCAAAAAAATACCCAAAAATTACAGTATGGTCAAAATTGTAGATGGATTACAGATGGCAAACAAACTCGAAGGATATGGATCTGGGAGGACGTCGTGCAGCTTCCAGGTGTCGCCACACAGAAGATGGAAAGAGGACAGACACACATGAATATTTAAGCTTTTAAAATTCTCCATTTACTCTACAAATCAGTGAGATATCTTTGGACAACGAGCCTGATTCCTCTCTGCTCCGTCAGTTTCTGGAGCCATCTGGACCCGTGTTGCTCTCCCTGTCAGATCGCTCAGATTTTGGAAAGACCGTCAGATCAAACTTCCACCCGAGTCCAGACGTGCGCATGACAGACTGCTCTGCTGCTCCGAGTGGAGTCCGCCATGTTGTTTGTGGAGGCCGGCCCGGAGAGTATAGGATGAGACAGTGCCGGTGTTGCCAAATAGCAGGCATCTGGATTGAGTTTCACCCTGGTGGGGCCGGGTCCTCAGCAGATGGTGCTCGCCAAACAAGCAACACAGCTCTGATTAGAAGCAGAGGGGCGGGCCTTACACGCACATGCACTCATTTCATGCATACTTGTCAAAAGGCCAGTTTTAATAACACGTACCTCAGGGAGAAGAGTGATTCCACGCTGCTCTGCGGTCAGGGGCAGGGAAAGCTTCATTTACTGCAAAAGCAAACGGCGATTGATCAACAGCAACAGAGGGAAGCTGTGTAAAATGTGTAATTAAGGTTTTAATTGATTTCATTGTGGGCTGCATATTTTTGCTTACAACAGAGGCAACCAATTTGTTTGCATGTTAGCAGAAGGAATTTGGGACAGATGGTGTTGTGTAAACACTTCAATTGTACCAGCGTCGCGGTAAAACATCTTCATCAAGCTCGCCAGTGAGAACAAACAAGCACAAGGCGACATGAGAGTGAGATGTCACCTCGCTGCAAGCTGGCTGCACAGGCTCGCAACGCTCCCTTCCTTTTCATCCAGAGCCGACCGTACCCTCGAATTACCAAGCATTAGCTCCTGGATCCTTTGCAGAGAGAGGCGGGGGCGCGCCGGGCTACTGTTCTGCTGGAATACAGGATGGCAGGTTCTTTTGAAAAGCTCACCACATGATGTCCGCATGACACAAAAACACAGTGCAGCGCTCAGCCACAATGGCCACAGAGTTGACTGGCTGTGTGGGAGCTGATGAGAGCAGACTGTGAGTGTTGGCAGCTGCCGTGGTGGTCCCAGAGACTCAGCGACGACATCCATCAGGCTTTGGGCAGACCAGAGAGGCTGAATGTGGGATATTGGCATTAGCCCGGCTAGGTGGAGAGGCTTCTGGCACGACGACGGCCGTATGGTTTCCCTCGCAGAAAACTGTCACCTTCAATTTGTTTGTGTCGCCCTGCAGCGGCATCATCTGTTCCTCGGTTAAAGATAAGATCCATCACTTTAGAGACGCTCAAAAAAGTGGAGTTTACTTTTTTATTTTTAAGTAGTTATGATATTCTACACTGCAAAAACTCAAAATCTTACCAAGTATATTTTTCTAATTTCTAGTCAAAATATCTCATCACACTTAATATAAGATCACCTAACGAGTAACATTTCAGTAAGATATAGTGACTTGTTTTTAGACAGTGCATCTTGAATATCTTGTTAAGTGAAGCAGTCTTGAAAACATCTTGTTTTGAATCATATCTCAGATGAAACAAGCTTTTTTTTGACATGCCATAAGGTTTTTAAGCTGCTGTGCTATTTGTAAAAGATGAATCATCTTGTTTCAAGTTAACAGACTTAACTTGAAACTTCACAATACAACTAAAATATAGCTAAGAATGAGTTTTTCCAGCTAATTTCAAGATCTTGTAAAGCATAACATATTGTCTTATTTCAAGAAATCTTATCATGACAATTTTTACTTGTTCCATTGACAGATTTTTTCACTTATTACAAGCAAAAATATCTTGCATTATTTTTTTACTTCCTTTCTTTACTTTACTTTAATTTTTTACTTGGAGGGGTCTTTTTTCCAGTGTAGCAGCTACATGGTCTTATATGTTTTAGTCAAAGATGTGTATTTAAACAAAGATGGCATAGCTGAAGGACAACTGTTAACTTAAGTCAATTTTGAGCCAAAATGAAGGAGGATAACAGAAAACGTGGTTCAAATGTTCTTATGCTATTACAGCCCCTTTTGTGTCCCATGCCCGGTAACATGTAACCAGGCTGTCAGGGTTGGATGCAGAGACTCATTTCTCGCCTGCTCTGATAACGTTCGTCTCTAAAACACTGGCCTCTCAAAGTCAAAGTCAGATCTACAGGCGACAGTGAAACAAAACATGGGACAGCTGAGCCAGTTGTGAAACATCGTGTGCTCGGACAGAATGGGAGGATAACATTTTAACAGCTGCTCCTGTCCTGACAAAACACAACTTGAAAGTGCCAACACCCCATCGCTGACCCCCCCACCCCACTCCTCCCTCCACTTCCACAGCACTGCCGATGTACTGAGGCTTTAATTGTCAGAGAAAGCTGATGTGACTTATGTGAAGGTCCGGGGGCATGAGAGTGAGGTCGACATTATACGCCGCTCCTTGGACTCGCTCGCTGTACCCACAGAACTCGTGACCACAGAGGCTCGCTTTAGATTTGTGTTTCTCACCCTTATTCCCTTATGGGAGGATTCCTTTGGCCCTTTCCCACAGCCTCCATGTGAGGGTCTGTTAGGAGGAAGACAGAGAGCGCTACATACAGCTGAGCCTCCCACCCAGTGAACTTTGACTGTGGAGACTTTTAATGAACCGCCACAGAATTACTTATATTTCCATCTTTTTTTTTCATATTCAATTAATGCATGGAATGAAAAGGTGGCGTGATTTTCTTCATATGACTGGAAATCCTCCAAGAAAACTAAATAGTTGGCACCGAAAAGCAAGACGACTCCGTGCAGCACCCACAGACATTTGATGAAATATTTCACAGGCAACACAAAGCAGGGAAGGAGCAGGAGAGGAAGCACATTGTTTCGAGGCCAGAGCTTCCTGTATGAATCATAACATGGGTTTCCAGAGGTGCTGCAGCGGTGTGCTTCAGAATGCACTTCAGCTCCAACAAAGTTTTTGGGGAGGTGTGAAAAGTCTGCTGACCTTGAAGTGAACCTGGAGATTTTTATCTGCAGGCAACCGGCCACATTCTCCCTCTTTCAGCACCGGTGGCCATGGATACAGTCGTCTTTGTTAGTTAGTGGCCATCAATGACTTCAAAGGGAGAGCTGTGAACACTTTGGCTTTGCCACTGACCACTTGACCCTCGGACGCCTTGCTCGAGGAGAGCTGTAATAGGAAATGAAGTGAAGATTACTCCGACCACAATCAGTCAGGGGATAAAAAAAAGGGCCTCACACTGGAGGATATTAGCCTTTGCAGCAGGGAGAGAAGAATACACAGGGCCCTTTCAGAGATAAATGCTAAGGTGGTGGTCCTTCACAATCAATTAATACTGACTTTGGGTGGCTGCTGCTTTGAAGAATTCAGACTTTGCCTCTGTTATTTCTTGCTTTTGAAAAGGGCAGCAGTGACAAGGAGTAAATAGCAATGGGACTAAACAGCTTTGGTCAAAATGTCATCTTTAATGTCAGCCGAGTCACCGACGCAGTGGTGAGCAGGCTTTGATTAGCAGTGGACACAGGTCTGTTCCCTCTGCTACAGTCTTCACCTTTTGTGACATTCATACCCGCTGGGTGTAATTAGACTGGATACAGTTATTGGATTTCTTTTTAGGGAGAGAAGAAAGTTTTATTGCATCCGTCACTGCAGTTAAAATGCACCCAAACGGAGAAGGTTTATACTTGCTTGTGTATTGGTTGTAAAACTAAAACTGTGTCACAGCGTATGACTAATGTGATGAAAAATAGACGCAGTGCTGAAGGAAAATTATCCCGTTTGAACTGTTTTTATCAAGGCCAGATTACTGGCATGATCCTTGAATACAGTTTTCCTCAAAGCCTGCCATTTTGTAGTTTGCAGTGCCAAAGCAAACAGTGTGCATAAAAGTCCAGGAAAAAGACAGAGCAGATTTAGTAACACTCAAATTTTTTACGGTGTTGAAATAGTCACTGCTGTTTATTTTTTAATAAAGCATAGCGAGTCTTCGTGATGAGATACAGTTTTTTTGTGCATTTACAACCTTGACTCATTCTTCCTGTATTTGAATGTGATATTATAATCACACACATTCCAATGAAATTACCATTTACAGTAGCTCTTTTCTTGCAGTATCATATTGCATTGAAATTGCAGCGCACTGTAGTGTGTGCAGTGTGTATGCACATTCCCATGCTAACTTCTCATGCCAAGTTTTCCTGCTTGAGTAAATCTGCAGCTTCAAAAGCCGCGCCTGCACGTAGAGCAGACTCACCATGTGGCAAGGAAAGTGCGTAGGTCCAATGTTGGAAGGTAAAAGTCCACTTTAACACCACCGGCCAAGTCTCCCCTTACACACATAAAACAAACTGCCAAGAGAGAATAAAGTCTGAAGGTGCACACACACACACACACACACACTTTGACACCAGGAGAGCTGTTGAATGACTTCTTCCAACCCTGTAAACACATGCATGTAAAGATCAGGCACCCTGGTGTCACCAGAACCGAAGCAAACATGAACTTGAGCCGAGATTCAGCTCCTCAAGTTTTTCCACCGCTGTGATTTGTTTGTGAAATTTTGAGGAACCACACACTGCTAAGGAGGTCCATACGTCGTTTGTGCCGCTGCAGAAATAGCCAGGCATGGATGTGCGTGTATGGGGCCGACCGAGGGAACCACAGTTAGTGTGCTTTCTGAACTGAGTGGATAAACAGAGGATTCGTGTGGACATGCCCTGCCACAATAATGACTTCTTCACAGAGGGTTCTGTGAGGAAACAGCTCTGTTTTCATTTAAGTCCCAAAATGAACATCCTCCTCAGACATCAAACTATGACGCTGGCCGGCCTCCACTCTGAGCTCTCGTCTGCACGTTTCACGCTCTGGTTTGTGCAGGACCTCCCTCTCTGCTGTGACTCAGCCATTCAGCCTCTCTAAATTCACAAACAGGATGTCCAGCGAACAATGATCACTGATTTCAGAGGAATCGAAGAGGCTCCCCTGGGCTGCTGATGGATATAAAGACAGGAAGGGAATCAGATGCTCTTCATGTGATAACCACTCGGTTTATCATAAGTCCGTAAAGCACATACTGTTCTTTATGTTGCAAGGCGTTGCATGTTTTCGCTTTACATAATCTACTTTGTGCAACTGTCATAACTAATTACATGGAGCTCTTTGCAGCTTATAGCACAATTAACTATGCAGACACCCTTAAGACATTCAAACAAGAGCATGCACAGACACATGGAGCTGAGTCAAGGAGCCAGACTTTGCAGGTGCACCAGCAGGGGGAGGAGCTAATCACTATCTGTTTGATTAGTCTGTTCATGAAAGAGGCTATTTTATTTATGTGATGATGTGATGACCAAGACCGAGAGAACGTAACAAGAACAAAAAGATAGAAAATTTAAGTTTGATGTTTGTTGGATTTCCCTGCAACAAGAGCTAAGTTTGAAAGTATCAGCGTGAAGCAGCAGTGTTGTTTACGACCACAGGGGGGCAGCAAAAATAAACAGAGAACACAACATTGACCTATCATGACCTTTAAAGTTGATCTATGAGTATTAACATGTTCAGCAGTTACAGTTTTTTTTTACAAATTACAAATTTTAACCTGACATTTTAGATTTCAAAAAAGGAATTTCCATGGTCAAAATATCATTGTAGATATCTACGTAGGCTACATATCTGAAATGAGATGTTGATGATTGTTGAGATGAGAAGTTTTGACTGGTTGAGATGTAATCAGCTCTTCTATTTTTCATGTGAAAAAAGATTTGCAACATGTCAAAATTTGTTTTATGGAAATCTTAAGTTAACCTATTAACTAGTCAGAGTGACATTTTGACACGTCAACGAGTCCTTTCCAAAACTAAATCACTACTAGTCAGCCCTACTGATTAAATGTTAAAAGTCTTGCCACAGCCTAAATCCAATATTTACTTTCTGTCTAGCCGTCTGAGGGAAATACCTGGTTTTTTAGCTGGTAAATGCTACACTACGTTCATCTAGCTCACTGACGTTGTCTCCTGTGTAATCTGTGATTTGAGGGACTGAAGTACTACACTGCACCTAGATCACAAAAGGAGGAGGAAAGGTGACGCAAAGGAGTAGAAGAGTTCGGGAGTTAGTTGGCCACACTGTAAACTGTCCATGTGAATGTGTATGGATCCGCCTGAATTTGCTGTATATTGCTGAAACTGTTGTGTGGTTCTTGTAAATATATAAAAATACATAATCATCGTAAACCACCATAAAAAGTAAAACCTCATGTTTGAATGTTTATACAATACAAGCATTGGTTGGAGATTGGTTTTCAAGCTATTGTGGGAAATTTGGAAATCCCTGTGCTGAACATTGATGCATTTTAATGCCATGATTGAGACGTGCTGGCTATAATTGAGAAATCATTTATGTAAGTGCATAGTTGAATATAAATGTCAATCTAAGTATATTATCAAAATCATATTAGCGTTGGCTCAAATTGCATGAAAACATTTGGAAACTATTATTGGAAGCACAGCACAGTTATTGCAACAGAGTTATGTACATGTAGGTCTAAACTTGTTTTCCACAGTGGTCTGGATTTCCCCTCTCATTCCCTTTTTTTTCACTGTAACAAATGCTATAAATTGCGAAGGGAGCCCTCAAGCACTTACTGGCTTTAAGTGCGATGAACCTAATCAGAGCGTGTCAAAGCCTGTGCATCCATGTTGACGTGCTGCTCATTCACTCGCTCGCTGTATTTAGATCGCTTGACTTTTTCTCTGTGTGAAGCTGAAGGGATGATTCTGTGATGGCTCCTGTTAAAAGGCTCAGAGGAGTCTCTGGCTTTGGACCAAGCACTGTCCCGATTGCATTCCTCAGGGGCAAGCTGTCCAATGTTATCTCTGCTCACTCCGACAGTAGGCCCCTAAAGCCACAAAGGACTTGCTGTGTCGGCTTCTCCTCGCCCCGGCCTCATCACGTTCGCTGGGGAGGAGAGGCCGACTTCAGAGGTGCCTAATTATGCTGACGCCACGGCAAAGGATGCACCTGCACACAACAGGTGTTTTTGTCCTTATCCTGCAAGTCACCTTCCTTTATTCTCAAGGAAACATCTGAGGACTTGGCAGGAGCAGACGTTCATTATGTGCTGCGTCTGAAGTAATCCCATTTCACTTGGTATTCCTCAGGAGCGCAGTTCTGTGGAGGTTCATTCCCTCCACTCCTGGAACGTCTCTGAAGAAACTTTAAAATAAGCGGACTCATGCAAGCAAGCAAGCAGATGCAGCTACAAAGCACACTGTACAAAAGACAGCTTGGTTAGGGCGAATTAATGATCTCCCCTGGCAGATGGATCACGTGGAGAGTCATGAGGAAACCTGTGGCGTCGGCCCTCTAAGGAGAGACACGCCAGGGAATTTGCAGGTGTGTAATCTGAAATCTTAGAAAGAAAAAAAAAAGTGGAAGGAGCGTCTGTGTGGGGCTTCCAGGTTTGAGCTGCTATATTGGGAGGGGACGGGCCGTGTGGTGTAACATTTCTGTGTGGAGGATTAGGCTTGTTTGAGGGGAGATAAGACACCGCGGGATCACAGCGCTGTTAAATGTATCTGCCAGAGCCAACAGAGGGAACAGCAGCCACGCAGAGACTCTGCCAACATTCCCGGGGATCAACACCAGCTGAAGACTCCCACCTCGCTGCCCAGCTGCCAGAACCTCTGAACATCCCATAACTGACTGGAGCCTATCACAGCACTAAACATAGTAAAGATTTTTTATTCCTGAATCAGTTTTAAATTGAAGCATATATTTCAGGAGGTTTCATCAAAAAACAAATTGTGTTCTTCTCAGTCTGGTTTTTACAGGATCTGATGTCAGTGCAAAAGCCAAATTAGACACTAGGTGGCAGGAACTCCACTCTTACACTGTAAATTCTCCTGCCATCAATGTATACACACACTGTTGACTGACAACGTGAAATGAAACAATCAAAACTCAAAAATCCTACTCAATTTCATTAATAATATTGACTCATTGTGATGAGCGAAGTTTCACTAAAAACAATAACAAAGGTTTGTTAGATGTGTTTGTTATCATCTGTTCAGTTATGTTTTTGAGGCATCTGCTGTTTTGTCCCTCAGTGCAAAGGCCACATGAGACACTAGTTACAAGAAGTCTGGGGTCCAAACACATATTCTGTTCAAGCTCATATAATAATGTGCAAGAGCTTGAAGGGAGTGACACAGGTGGAGAGGTTCGGTCTGTTAATGGGGGAGCAGGAAGGAGCAGACAGTGACCTCCAACTCAACAGGTCTGTTCATTGTGTTAAGAAAAGGACTGTACAAGCTGACAACAAATGGCTGATAATGGATAATAATATTACAACATATGCATGGGAACTTGTTGATGGGAACTTGTGACATCATTGTATCATCTGGCCAGAATGTTATGTTTCCTCTCACCAGTACATCAGAGTATGGAGAGTGTTGATTTGGGCCTGCTGATTTGACTGTGTACAACACGTTCCCACTCATCAGCACATCATGTCAGTCGTCAGGCACCTGTGACATCATCGTGACCTCATTGACAACTCACAGGTGATCCCACTCTGATGTAGGCTGATTTTTTTTTTTTGTGGCGGTCTCTCTCATCAAAGGAGCGAGCTAGTGTCCGAGAGCCAATCGGAGCCTCAGCACATTGGCCCCGGCCCAGCTGATTCGCCGGCTGCTGCAGACTGTAAACAGTAGCGTCCACAGCACCCGGCGAAGCACGTGCCGAGGCACCGATGGACTCTGGTGTCCACAGCCCAGCTCGCTCCGCTGACAGAGCAACCTGAAGCTCCGAGCAGTTCAAGCTCGTATTTACTTTTCACTGAGAACTTTCGGCTTCTACGTGACGTCACGTTCGTGGTTACTGTGGAGGCGATGCTGATCAAAAATCATATATTTAAAAAAACCCCAAAACGTTTCAGTCACTTTTAATGCTCGTCTAAAAAAGATTATTACTATGAGTTATGATTAATAATAATATTTAATATCACTTCCGGTTGTTTTCACCTGTCTTGGATGAACGTCCGGCTTTTTATTTTAATAAACGGAATCATATATATATATATATATAATTTACTTAATGTATTGATTAAAAAAAATTAAATATGGTAAATGAGCTAAAACTGTGACGCTCTTACTGTTTGTGGGAAAGGTGTAGAGGTTTTTGTGTGTGAGAGAAAAATGCTCCTGATGGAGAAGGATGTTTCCAATGAGTCTCTTGGGTCTATCTGGGGTTTGAATTGCTGCACTGTGCTGCCATGTACTTGGACTCCATGCACAGGAATACCAGCATGACTTCAGTTCATGACAGTATATGCAAAATTATGAGGACATCTAGTGGTTAAACTGAGAAGTCCAAATGAAAATCTGCTCCATGATCTCTTTCTGAATGCAACTTGAACTTTATGATCCAAAGTAGGAAGGAAACCAATGAGAGTATTATTAACCTATTAAAGTACTGGAGAGCTGTCAGCTGCACCGATGGAGAGTGTGTGCCGGCACTGGCTAGAGGGCACGATGTCCGCGTTCGATGACAAGGTCCTCTCCACACCTGAGCCTGCACACAACTCACCCTTCAGCCATCACTAGGCTCCTAATTTAAAATGTCTCGACTAGAGCACAAGCACTCACAGACACTCGTGTCCTCCAGCTATGAGAAATCCTTGTCTAATCTACAATCATAGGAGCTCTCTGAGACACGTGGACATGAAAATGATTGTGTCAGGGTGAGTCCTCTGGCCCTCTGATCTCACACTGGACATAATAAACACTCCCGTTTCTCAGGGTTTGTGTGTGGCCTTTCTCTCGGGTTGCTTTGGCGTGACAGGATGTGTTTGATCTCCAGGTAGCTGCTGGAGAGGGGAGGTAATATATTAAAGGTCGAGGACAGACGGAGAGACAGCGCTGAGGGTGGGAACATGGGAGATTGATCGGGTGGATGGGAAGATGAGGTGACGACAAGCAGGTCAGTGTCAGCCAGTGGCATTTCTTTACACCAAACACACCTGTTGCGAGAAAGCCGAGAACCAACAGGTGCACGAGTCGTTCCACAGAAATATTTCAGACTATTTATTCATACATCCATGTTGTCTATGTAAATGCGTCAGGCTAGTGTCAGTGAAGGCGCCAAGTTCAAATTTAAATACAATCTTTATTCAAGGTCATAGACATCTCCCAAAGGTATAATCCAATAAACAGCAACACAGGCATTTACAATTCAAGGACAAATAATTCACTTTTACAATAACAAATTGAAGGTGTTTTGCCTTTTGAAGATACATTTCACCAGCTGTTACCTTCAAATTCAGACAGCAGATGACAAACCAAATACTGAATTTAACGATACTTCTATATCAGTTCCTTTAAATTAAATATGTCAGGACTGACCACCGTGAAACAAAGTTGTGATCATCTGTTAATTCACAGTCTTATATCCTTGGCCATGTTTTCTAAACTGGATACTGAGGCCGTTAAACTTTTTTTTTCCATTATGGCCATCTTTTATGACATGCACTTTGTGTAGGAAATGAATACTATATTAACACTATTGACTTCACTGAACATTTGAAGACTAAAATACTTCCTTTAAATTTGAAGATCACCAGAATAAATCGATTTACTCAACTAATACTGACGAGATTGCCCATCATCACGAGGGCAACATAAAGACGTCTACAATACTGTGACTGAACAGAGACGATTGTATTGAATGGGAAAAGACGCTGTGCTTTCCTCACATAAAGAAACTGGAAAAAGATTGTTTTTCATTTAAAACTCTCCCTGTTACATTATTTTTTTTAATATAATATGAACTTTATTTGACTATATAATGGTTGTTTAGACTCAAAGTGAGGTTGATTTTTTTTGTGTAAACATCTGGCAGGAATACCTGGTTTTAAAGTAATGCAGAGAAAATATAGACATGAACTATATATATATATGTTTTTCCTCAGTGTGTTGTTAACAGAAAAGACGTGATAAAATATAAAGGCAAGAGCTGCTCAGATGGACTGAAAGGATTCCTCGCTCGTGTTAAGTAAGGCAGTCTTCTTGAACACCTGAACGATCCCTGTAATGCAGCACACTCTCCAGGCATAGATATGTTGTTTTTTTTTTTCTTTTTTGCGTGCTTCATCCTCACAGCTCCACAGGGTAACGACGACAAAGCACTACACAAGCAGCTACTGTTAAGTTACATCACTATCAAAATGCTGTCGGTGTGAACGTTTTGGTGCTAAGTTCTTGGTTCTTGCTACAGTGTTTTTCAGTGTTTCTGTACTAAACATCTGTTGCTATTTTGAGTTCCTGTTGTCTTGTCATTAAAGTGTCCGTCTACGATAAAAACACTCATTAACAGCTCCCAAAGGCCTGATTTTGAAAAATATTTTTTAACATGCAAACAGAAATGCAACATTATGATACCCGTTTTTTTGTTGTTGTAGTTGTTGGGTGTTTTTGCTTAGAGGAGTGAACCTTGCCTGCATTTTTCCAAATGACTAAAACTGCTTTATTATATGTTTACCAATTGTAAACTTTAAGCTACATTTGTGACAGTAAGGGCCAGTTTCCTAGACAGGAATTAAGCCGAAATTATATCCTTAAGTGGCCATATCCAAAATATCCTTCTCAGAATAGTCCTGCATTTAACTCTTGTATTAACTGAACTGAACTTAAAGCTCCTCCAGGACAAAGAGGACTTACATTAAACGTCCAGTTGGGAAGGTCAGATGTTAACAGTCATTCAGTAGGGACGCATGAAAAATTAATTCCAAAGACGTTTCCATTGCTTTGCCTCTTTTTTATACGTCTGATCCACTATATTATGGGATGTTTGAGACTAGTTTCAGTTTTCATGAGCACCTTCAATCCAGCTCTGACCAGGACAACACAGGTGATTGATATTGGCCTCATTACTGAGCGTTGAGGACACTTTCACTGACTAACACAGCTGACTGAGATTAAGCTTATTAGTTCAGGACTTTCAAACCTAGATTTGAAACCCTGTCCAAAAAACTGGGCCTGTGAGCTCGCTACAATAATAATGTCTTGCTAAATGAAAGGTAGTAGAATAAAATCTAGGCTACTCCTTCATTAAGCCGTTACCCGAATTTGTGCTTTTTTTGGAAAGTTTAATATTAATGTTTCAATTGCATAACAATTTCTTCACATGGTAGCTTAATTCCAGGTTATAGTCGGATTCTTATCTCTCTTACAAAGTGTTGAGTTCCTGACCTTTCAGCCACAGACAAGACACATAGCTTTGGAGGACTGGCAAGAGCTGCTGTTGAATTAGCCTCATCAGATCTGCTGCAGGCAGCCAAGTCTTGTCTGATCCCTTAAGTATAATTATGCCACCGCACAGGTTCATCATGCTTTTTCCTTTCTCCATATCTCAAGAGATTAGGCCCCACACTGTGACACAAAGTCAAATTTTGGTCCTTGAAGGAGGCCTGTGATGAGCCTGCATTGATTTAAAGTCAGGATAACAAAGACTTCGCCATGTTTAATGGCTGCTTCCAGAACTTTCTGAACGCCACATGAGCTCATTAACTGCAATTAGCTGGGTTCCTTCTAATCAGGGTTTTTGAAGCTCTACCATCTGGACATAAGGCCTCTCACTGTGGCACATGCTGTGTTATCTTTAGGGATGTCCTGCATTTTCTCCCTTTCAATTATCAGGCATCAGGTTCTCCTTGCGTATCCCCATAATAAATGAAAGTATGAACGCTTCTGAATGTTGCTTCTGCTCTCCCATAAAGCGAGGCACAAAAGTGATTAATCATTTCACAAAATAAGCCTCCATTCGACTAATACATAAATTAAAAATAGAACCTGCTGCATAACATTGTTGGCAATGACTGGTTCTGAACTCCTTAAAGGAACAGGTCAACTTTCTTTCCAAGAGTTTAACTATCCAAAAACTGAAGTGTAAAAATGACATGTTGTGGTTTTATGGGGTTTATGTGTGGGAGGATTTCTTGGCAGTCACTTTTAGTCCATCTCCCAAAATGTCACTTTTCAAGTTTGGGCCTGTCTTGAATATGTTAGTATGATAATTTGAAAACAATTCCTGGAGTCTTGTCATCATAATAAGGAGGCCAGGAAACCACCAGAGACTCCAGGAAGTCGCTGTGCCCAGCCAAGCATTTCACTTACTAACATATGGATTAGTGGCTCATTAATTTTAAAGTCGACAGCACTGATTCAGCTTGAATAAAGCAGCACAAGTGTTGCTTATTTCCTCAGCAGTTCTCTAAATGAACTTGTTTATTGTTCGTCTTTTAAATACGACGATACAATTGTTTCTGTCAACGTGCCAAGTGTGAGTGTGAGACAGCAAAAAGGAACTGAGTTATAAAAATGTGTCCTTTCACTGCGAGGTTTTTGGCCTCTTTAACGACGCATGAGTTTTGTGAAGAGCAATCTGAAAAGTCGAATGAACCCAGGCGGCGGCGTGCGCCTCAGGGGAATGTCAGGCTGCAGCCCTGTCCCCGCTGCTGATCTGTCTGAGTGGCCTTTAAACACCAAGTCTCAGAAAGTTCAATCCCCCAAAGCTATGTCTTCCCGATTTCCTTCACGACAAAGGTATTTGTAATCACGACTGTTTGCTAGTACGCCACTGTAAGATAAAAAAAAATCAATGTGGGTCCAAGCTTTCACATTCTAAAAAGGCTTTCTCATGCAGTTTATCTCCACAGTGTGTGTGGAGAAGGTGAAAAGTCGCCCCTGCAAATAATGATCATATCTGAGGTATAGATTTAGACTTTGACTGAATACTATTGGATATGTAAGCTACTTCCACAAAATAGTTCTGAAATGTTAAATCTATCATATCAAAGATCATACAACAAAGATAACAATTACCTCATTACAAAAAATATAGACTAGTAACATTTAGGATCAACTATCCATTCAATTCTAAAATATAGTTTGACTGAGACAGCATAGGGTTGCACAGTGACAGGATGTTCATCTCCCAGTTAGAAAGCAGCGAAAAGCTCCACTGTTTCTTTTCTTTTCTTTTCATTTTGGTATAATTACTGAACAAACGATAACATTGGAAAAAAAAATATATTGTAAACATCGTACCAGTACAAAAGCACATGTCGCAAGACGTGGTCAGGAAACACCAACACGGGCGGCGCTGACAGCTTTTACTCCTCCTCCATTGACTTCTCAATCTCCTTCAGCCTGCGGACAAACTCCTGAGCCTCCCTGTCTCCGATGCGAGCGTCCAGCATCCTCATGATTGGCTTCTCTGGAGGGGAGAGCAAACAGATGAGAACGGCTCCTGCACCTGACACAAATATCTGGAGATTGAATGGCTTTTCATGCTGTTTGGGAGAAGTAATTGGAAACCCAGACCTACACCCTCTGGTCTCCCAAGAAGCCAATATAATGTTTGTGTAAAACAAAAAACTGGATACAGCCTGGAGCTATATGTACCGCTGGGTTTACTGCGAGACAGGTGCAGAATGACAGGCTGGACGCTCTTGCCGGCTGGTGAGGCGTTCGGTCTCCCTGGCCAGCAGAAGTCGCTGAGAGGAGCCACGGCTTCACCGGCGAAGTCGTTGGTGGAAAGCCAGTCGTAGTCCATCACAGTGAAGGTCAAGCAGGCATACCTGTGTCTGTACTGTTCAGGACTGACGTGGCTGGAAGACACAGGAAGCAAACAAATGAGCCTTTGAATTGCACAAATAAGAAGAGGAAAAAAAGGGGAAAGACTCACAAGTAAAAGAGCTCATCGAATACTGGGTGCAGCGTCTTCAGCTTCACTTGTGTGCGTTGACTCTTGGCCATAGGGAACAGGTGGTGAGGACAGAGCTCCACTATGACGAACGGGTCGCTCAGACCTGAGGAGGGTCAGAAAAAGTGAGTGAAAACTTTCAAAACGACAACCTGTGTTTTAGTCTGACTGGGCACAGTTTTACCGTTGGCATCCAGTGCAATGATATCTGCAGCGTGCAGGATCTCCACCGTCAGTCTCTGCTCCGGAGCGTCATAGTAGCACTTCACACTGATCCGACCGTAACGGGTGTGTTTGAGTGTTTTCTGAAACACACAGTTTTTAATGCACAGCATAAAGGTGCAGCAACACTGATAAAACTACACACAACAAATTATGTCACTACACTTTGCAGTACTCACTTTTCATTATTTTTTCTGTGCAATATTTGACTCACTGTGCAATATTTCATAATTCTTTCACTGTGCAATATCTCATTTTATCTAATCTTATTCAGTGTCCTGTCAATAGTGTATATACTCATATTTTCATATATTTCTCTTGTAAAGTTGCTAATACCTTTATATTTTGGTAAAATTGTTAACACTTTTTAGACCTCTCTTATTTATATTGCTTATTACTATTTATCTCCTCTGTCTTCTTTGCTGCTGTACACTGTGAATTTCCCCACTGTGGGATGGATGAAGGAATATCTGATCTTATCTTATTTTATTCAGCATATATAAGTCTACATGTTGCAACACTTGACAGCATCTTGTTTTTTAGAGTCCAGGAGAAGGCAAGCATTCAATCAGAGGTAAAACAAAACAAGACAGAGTGCCGTGCTCTTCAATC
Organism: Centropyge bicolor; assembly: GCA_037975185.1. Taxonomy (NCBI): domain Eukaryota; kingdom Metazoa; phylum Chordata; class Actinopteri; family Pomacanthidae; genus Centropyge; species Centropyge bicolor. Next base: position 774,531 of record JBBMOC010000042.1, read on the forward strand.
AATACACGTCTGCCCACTTTAGGGCTAAATGAAACTGTCAGCCCGGTAAGTTGAAACACACCTGTTGGGAAATCTTCTCCAGATAGTACTGTTCAATCAGCTCAAAGGAGGAACATTTATTCAGCCTGAGCTCCTCATCCAGAACCTGAAGCAGCGTGAATACGGTCAGAAAGGAAAAAAGATAAATGACACATTCGGTGGCAGGACATATATCCTAAATAAGCTGTAATACATCTTACCTTGTAGTCTCCACTCTTCATGTCTTCCAAGGACAGACCTTCTCCCTTAGCATGGAAGAACTGCAGCAGGGTCTAAGCATTCATGCAAAGAAAATCCGTGTGTGCATAACTTACAAGCTGGGAGTCGTCACATTCATCCGTCTAATTTTGGCAAAAGAAGATATCTGTCTGCCAAAATCCAAACTCGGCCAACTTGTGTGGCACGCCGTGACTTTTAATGCAAATCTGTCACATCCGCTGCCAGCTGGTTAAACTGGCATCCGGATATACAGTCGCTCCCATATTGTCATTCATGAGGCAACTAATTTCGTCCCTGAACTATTACCTAGTGACTACATACGTGTGTAATGTATGCTAATGAATGCACGGCAGCAAGCATACAGAGCTAATTAAAGGATGATGGGAACAGTTGGGATGATAATCCTGACACATGTCTTTTTAAGCAGGCAAACGACACCAGACTGGAAATAGCTCTAAACGAGTGCTGCGTGATGAAGCGCTGTAATCGCTGACCTCCACTGTGTACTGGAAGCGGTTGTAGAACTCCACCTGAACGCCCCTGTTTTCTGCCACCGCGTCCAGGATCATCCGCAGGAGCAGCTCCCACAAGCTCTGGAGAACTCTGGACACAATGAGACGCCCATGTGTTTGTGTTTACTTCCGATTACACCCCTGTACCCTGACGTAGACCCCGTGTGTGTTTTCACAGATAATAACAAGCTGTGGCACAAAACACATCTGAGGAGTATTATTATTGTTGCAAAGCTCATACAAAAGCATTTTATTTGCATCAAATCCATCTTATATAGAGACAAGGAAACTGTGAGAATGGTTATGTATCTTGATGTATGTCTTTGATGAAGTTTCACAAAAGTCCAGTTCGGGTGTGCTGGCATTAATTCACAAGTCAAATGTATGCTAATGCGTATGTGTAAAAATAAACTGGACTGGAGCCCTGAGCTAAAGTGGGGCATGTATCAGGCTCATTAAATCATGCTTCAATCTTAAAGTCAAAAAACAAATTACCACCACTGGGAGGTTTTCTAATTTTACACTTTAATGTTGTTGCTGTATCTACTTTACATATTCTTGTATTACGTGCTACATGTGCCTGTTGTGAGCTTGAATTCTGTCTTGTTTGTGTTTCATACCGAATGTCCTCTTTATCAATACCTGCACAGGCACGCCAGGTAGAAATGAGAAATTAGGCACAATTAATTAAAACACATTTTTACTGTCTCTGCCAAACAGAAAATAAATGAAGTGATATTTATATGGAGGTGAGAGGAGGAGAAAGTAATTACCTAGTGAGATTCTCCTTCACAAGGTTTTCAGTGAGGATGACCATAGTGTCCTGTAAGTACTTCATGAGAGGAGCCACAGCCTGGAAGGACGTCATATTAACACATATTACTTACAAGCACTGTGGCTGCAAACACACCTGATACAAGAATGAATGACACAGAAAAACACTATAAGGTCTTACGTCGTCATTGTTGATGGAGTCTGGAGACAGGCTGATGTGCTGGATGTACCTCCGCAGCTCAGGCAGCATCTGCACAGAAATAATGTCTCATGCACACATGGTCTCTTAATCCATACACAGATAGGAATTTTGCAATAAGGAAACATAGGCATAATAATGCAGTGTATTTTTACCACATAGAAAACACCCAGTGAAGCAAAGCACTGTTAAATATCCAGATTTTCATGTCAATTCTTCACTAACTAAAACTAAAAAAAAAAAAAAATAGAAAAGAAAAATATTTGCATTTAGTGATGGAACTGCTTTTTTTCTCCAATTTGTATCATGTTTTTGAACAGATTTGTAGAAACCCTACCTTGTCTGTGAGCAGCGTGATGATGCGCTTGGCTTCCCTCTGCAGGTCCAGGTCCACGTTGAACAGCTGCCCGTTGAGAGCCTTGTAAACCTGCTCCTTCCCCTCCACCCCGCAGGACTCCTCCATGGCCCGCTCCACACCTTGCCAGTCGAGGTCGCGGGGCAGGTGACCCAGGAAAACGCGCACGTGCTCTGTGTTGTTGAGGGCGATGCAGAGCTAGCAGAAAGCGAGGAGGAGCAGAAGAGGAGAGACAGAGGGCGGAGGTGGAGAAACAGAGAAGGAAAAGAAGCAGGGCTACAGAGAAGTGGAGGGACGGGGCGCGACTGTAAATGATTGACGACGACAACGAGCGACCACTTTTTCTTGAGTGTAAACACGTCTGATCTCCTCCTGAGCCCTTTGTGTTGCCAGGGAGAACACTCGCTGACATTTACTCCCACGTCATTGTGCGCCCTCCCCCAGCTCTGTCTCGCTACAGGCGTTACCTGCACTGTGAAGCTCTTGTGGTCTCGGCCCAGCTGGTTCCTCTCAATCTTGCGAGTGATCATCTCTGAGTAGCAAACGGCCTCGCTGCAGAAATTCTGCCACAGATAAAACACCACTCGTCATTACCGTAAAACCCTCGCCTTCCTTTAGTTGTCTCTAAGAATCTTTTCATGTGTGTATGCATGTGGGAGTGCTCGTGTTTTCATGTGTGCAGGATGTGTGAACATGAGTGTGGCAACACTGGAAGTGGCACTCACGTCTGTCAAACGGGTGATGAAGATGAAGGCCCCCGCAGAGTCTGGCCAGGCCAGCTGGAGCCAGATCTCTCGTACCTGGCCGAAGCAAGCAGTCACTTCCACCGCCGAGGAGCTGTGTTTGGCCTGTTGCACGGGCTCGAGCTGCTCACACAGAAACACAACATGAAAGTCCAGTAATACTTCATTTCAACCCCTTTATTGAGCATTTCTAAGGATTACCTGGAATAAATGTTTATAACACACAATAACACAGTTCTTTAAAACACATTATTGTTTTGAGTGTTTATTAATGTAATTTGTGTCCTTCAATGAAATATCCACTATTGATGTATAAAGAGTTAATGTATGCTTGTTGACACAGTTGTAATCACATATCATGACATGTCTGTAGTAGTTTTTAACATATTTACATGAACAGTTTTAACCTGCTTGTAGATTGTTTGAGCATGTCTATGAACTAATGCATTTAGTACCAGTTTAATCACTTGTATTAACCTTTTATCAGGCAAGTGTAATTTCCACACTTTACATATGGCCACATGACACTGAGGATGTTTTGGAAAAATGTTACAACAGAAATTATGTATTTTTTTGTGTCCTCCAAAAACACTCTAAGGTTGATTTTTGGAATTTCAAAGCATTTCAATGAGTGCCCTATAAAGGATTAACAGATAATAGATTTTTTACTACTAGTTTGCTAAAGTTAATAAACTCATATCAACCCATATTGGGATTATTGTATATTATTGCATTTGTAAATGGAGGTTAATGAATGCTTAATTACAGATAAAATCATAGAAAGCAATTATTTTGAGGATTTTTTATTTTGATATTTTTAAACAATCAGAGTATCCTATCAGCTAAGTGTGTTACAGTGTGATATAAGGGAGGATGAAATATTTCTATACTGCTTATCAAATGCTAAATAAAATAAAATGTAAACTACGGTAGAAGTTCATGTAGAGCGCTATTAACAAATGATTTAATAATCTAAAAGCAGTCCAGCTCATAGCATATAACATCCATTATCTACCTTGTCTGATTCCACAGCTTTACGAATCCTGTCGCAGGATCTGTCGTGAACGATCTGCAGCCACTTATGAATGGACGACTTAAACCAGTTGTGAAAGCCAGTAAGAGCCAACATCTTAGCATCCCTGTCAGAGAAGAACACAAGTCTTTTTTAATAACGTCACAGCTGAAGGAAAGGTTGAAAGTCTCATCTCCTCGCTGACATTTCAAACAGATAACCAGCAGCCTTTTACGCCGCCATATTAATAATCAAGCTGATGACCAACTTGAGAGGAAGAAACTCCCGAAAGCTTTTGAGGATTTTCAAGGACATGAAGAGCTCAAAGATGGTCTCTCCCATGGTCTGAGTCAGTCTGGAGCTCTCCTGCTCCAGAGTCCCACAGACCCGCTCCATCGCTACGTTCACGTCATCAGCTACCTGCAGGAGGAAACACCTGTTCGAGCACCTGAGTCGAATCAGCAGCAACTCTCAAAATGTCTTCTCACATGATTTTCAGTGACGTACCTGTTTCTCCAGCTGCCTGTATGATATGCTGAAGAAGTCTACTTTGACTGCACTGTGAGAACAAGCAAAGGATGAGATGCGGCCAGGTAACATTTCTATATAACTGATGAGATGCCCAGCGTCGATATTAACCTGTAGAAGAGTTTGTTGTAGATGTTCTGAGCTCTCTGCACGTCTGCACAAACACCATCAACCACCTGAACCAGCTTCTTCAGCTGCTCCTCCAGAGTCTGCAGAGTCAACGTACAGAGAGCACAGTCAGCAACATGATGAGACGTGATCATTTCTATCAATAGGATTCATTTTAAATCAGTGTGTTCTCACCCCGTCCTCGGGTTTATATCGGGCAATTAAGCTCTCATACCACTCTGCACTTCCTTTCTGTGGAAGTAATTACACAAATTAAGGAGATAAAATGCAAAATTTCCGGGTAAAAATTTCTGTTGCTGTTAATAATTAAGTTTGTAAAAAATGAACTGATCTCCAAAAGTTAAAGATGAAACATTCTTTTCAACAAGATTAGTGTATATTTTTTGTTCTGCACAAGGCTAAAGTTTGAGCACCCAACATTTAACTAATGACCTTCATGGACGAGTCATCAGAAGAAAATCTTTCCTGCCTCCTCAACACAAAATTCACAGTCAGAAGTTTGCAAAGGAACGTCTAAACAAGCCTAATGCAGTTTGGGAACACGTCCTGTGGAGAGATGAACTTCAAATAGAACCTCTTGGCCACTAAGAGCAAAGTCACCAAAAGGTTGGAGAACTTCATAAAAAGTCTCCAAGTGTTAACCACAGGGTTGGATCGATCATGCTTTGGACTTGTGTTGCAGCCAGTGGCACAGGGAACATTTGCTACAGATGAACAAAAGCCAAAAAGAGGCTTCAAGAACAGGTAGTAATTCTAGACGCATCTCGAAATTCACTACGTCAAGAGCTGAGCTTTGTCGTGGTCCTCACTGTCCCCTGACCTAAACATCTTCACTATATGTGGCCTCAAAAGAGCAGAATCTCAAAGGAGACTTTTGCCGGAATAATGGGTGAAAATCCCTCAAACAAGAACTGAAAGACTTAGCTGCTTGTCAAAGGGTGTGATACTAAGTACTGACCATTCAGGATAGTCAAACTTTTGCTTCGGGCCTTTTTCCTGTTTTGTTATTTTAAAACTGTAAAAGATGGAAACAAAAACTAATGTTGTTTAAAATATTAAAATTTGAAGAACTGAGTCATCTTTAACTTTATGCCTTTTGGAAATCAGCCACTTTGCTGTTTTAAAACCAACAATAGCAGCTATCCAGGACATGGCTCTGTAGTTATGCGTCATGTCAGCCATGTTTTCATGATGCACATATATGAGCAGCTCTAGTGGCAAATAACTCTTTGATTGTTACCTTGACAGCAGTCGTGATGTCCAAATGCAGCTCATTTCGAAGAGGACATACAGTCTTAAACGCCCGCATGTTTTGCATGTAGCCAATCCCCCTGGTGCATACAGACGGGAAAAATGATCACAACACATCACTGCTTTCAGGTCACATAAATACTGGTTACACATCACACACTAACATATTGCTATTTGAATCAAACAAACACAAAAGCTACAATCTGGATAAGTTCCTTCCACACTACTGGTGTGAGAGATCCTGTATTATCACCACAGGAACTTTACTTTTACTGTTGGGTGAGTCACTCTGTGTGTGTGTGTGTGTGTGTGTGTGTGTGTGTTTCTCAGAGGTGTAGAAAATATCGCCCTCAAGGTGTTGATCACTGGGCAGAGTTGGACTTCTTACTGGGGGAGGTTCTATAAAAAAACAGTCACCTACAAATTAGCAGCAACAAGAGCTTCAGTAATTAGCTGATTTTACTGGCTGACATTTACGTGGAAGCGACTCCTTCATTTGGTGCATTTTACTTCTCTGGTTTCTGTCTTTAATGTGATGGTAACGTGAAGGGCAAAACATAGTGATTTCAGTCTGTCCAAGACTTTCACTCAGAGAAAATCTTTGCAGTGCCAAGCAGATTACAATTAAATTTTGTCCAGATATGATTTTCTGCTTGAATTGTCCTTCGGCCGACACATCGATCAGAGGCAATGAGACTAAAGATTAATGAAATTTACTGTGGATATTCATGTTCTCCAAGGGATGAATGCTTGTAATTTGGTGATTTCTTCGAGGTAAAAGTTCCACATGAACATAAACAATATTAAAATTGATATCTGAAAGTAAATTCTTTTCAGATTTCAATGACTGTCCGGCCCTCAGACCACTGTGTATGACTGATTGTACTGATGGAATGGATAATATCATACAGGCAATAATACATGTTACATACAATATACATATATTATAATACATGTTATGTGAGGTAAAAATATGTATGTTGTTACTTGCAAATGGCAGCTATTGAATTTTTCAGGTTTTGATCAACAAAATTTGTTTCCAGGAACAAATGTTTGGTATTTTATTTTGAAATGAGTAATGAGCAATGATTAAGATCTGAGTGTTTGGGTTTGGAGCCCGACAGCGCTCCTCCGCAGACTGACTGGGTTGAGCGTGTTCCTGGTATGGCAGCAAGGGCGAGTGCGTGGCGTGATGTGATGGCGGTGTGACTTTACCTCAGCATGAGCTCGTAGCGTGTAATGGCAGCAGCGCTGGTGCAGGGGAAAACCTGACGCATGTTCTTCATCAGACACAGGCAGTGCTCTGTGTACAGCCTGAAGCTGTCTGACAGCTGCCTCTCCTGGACACAGGAAGGGCCCGCAGTTATAGCTTCAAGTACACTGGCTGTGAGACATTTTTGGCTGAACCAAAAACCTCGATGAATGTCAGTGAAGAGCTGAGCTAATGAGGTGACTGCTTCCAGATGATGAAAGGTTTTCATCCTACTGAGAGGCCGACGGCGGAGAACCTACCAGGTCGCCCCTCACAGCGGCGGGGTCCCACTCTGCATCGATGGTCCTCAGGAGGCGCAGCAGCAGGGAGTAGCACACCCTCTGGGCCCGGTGGTGGCTGCTGTAGCACTGCCAGCGGCTGCGGTTAAAAAACAAAACGTGCACCTTTTAGCTCGTGCTAAAGCTTTCGTGTTGCATTTGATCAATCTGCTTCCTCCATTAATACTCACATAATGGCCTGTTGGAGAGGTGAGAGATCAGTTTGCACAGCATGGTGAGTCAGTACAGTCCAGGCCGGAGGGCAGACCTGCCCGTTCCAGTTGTAGGGCTCCCTCTGCAATCATGCGTAAGAGATTTCAATCAAACACTGACAAGTATAAGAAGAAACTATATGTACTAATCAAAAATGCCATATTTCAAACCAGAGTTCTAAGATAAGACAAGATAAGATAAGATAAGATAAGTCTTTATCCGTCCCACAGTGACGAAATTAAAAAATTCTTTCTGTCAATTCAAAAAACGTCATGTCCAAAATACAAAATACATCTACATATGTATATGTTGTACATCAGTCGCCTCATCAGCACGTTTTCTTTTCTTTTCTTAAAAACAATTGGAAATGTTTGATGTTTTTTTTTTATTCCTATTCATTCGATTATCTTGACTTCCTCTGTGCCTTTATCTGCCTTGTCTGGTTTTGTATTTCTTTTGTCAAGCACTAACATTGTTAAGAAAAGTGCTAGATAAAAAAAAAGTACTATTACTATCCTGCAATTTACTGTTTTGTTTCAACAAGGGAATAACTCAACTCTAATTATACATTAGAATATTAATTTCCCTGCAGGCAGAACAAAGCCTAATCATTTTAAATCTGTGGCCTCTGGAGGTCATGCTGTTGCTGGTTGGGCCGTCATTAAAGCTCTGTACATTCACAGCTCAAAACCAGAAACAGTTTTACTGCCTCGAATAAATATCGAGAGGAAACTCACCTTAACGTGAGAGTGCTCATATTCCACGATCTGACTCAGCAGCTTCTTGTGAATAGAGATGTTCGAGTCTTTCTTAGACAAAGCTGCGTCTCTCTGGAAGTGAAAAAGCAGAATTAAAAATCATAATTCTTCACATGCAACATTAGGAGTATTCAGTAATGTGAACAACAGACCTGGCTGGTGAAGAGCTTAAGGATCAGGTGACATTCTCCCTGAACCTTGGACGTACTCGATCGAGGCTCCAGCTTAAACCAGGTGTCGTAGCCGACGACCGGGATCTCCTGCAAGAAGGAAACCAGATTAGCTGCGCTGCCACACTTCCAGGGAAATCCTTCACATCGCATCCTGCGGGGGAATCTGTGTGTGGCTGTCTTTGATTTGTCGCAGTAGCTCGACGCCTCTGACTGGTGAGATTTCCCTGTTGAACTTTTTACACGTCGAACACTCACATTCAAAGGGATGTTGATGCAGCCGAGGAAGTCGTCGGCGTTCTCCTCAGAGCCTGACGACGCCGATCCGTTGGCTCGCACTGACTTTGCTATCTGCTTAAAATACCTGAGGAGGAAAAGTGTAAGGAGAAAAAGGAGTCTTGTTTTGTCACAGGCTGAATTCATGTTCAACTTTACTGTGAGAAACACTTTTCATTCTTGGGCATTTAACTGCTTTTATCCACCGTTACTGACAATTAGAGCTTGAGCAGAATGAGTTTCATTTCCTAATGAAGGTTGGTTATTACTCAGACTTTTGTTCAGATGGAAATTGCACATTTTCCGACACAGGATTATAATTCTTTTGTCCCTCGGTTATGATTGACGTCTCCAGACAAGTCTGTATTTATTAGTCTCTCCATGACCACGGCTGAACTCTCTGTGTTCTCTGTGTGCTCAGCTTTATTGGCACCGGGCTTTCCTGTATGTCAGTCTTTCCTTAAGGTTAAAGGACAAATACTAAATGATCCTCCACAATTAACAAGCACGTAGTATTTTTCAACAGATGTAGATAACCCTCTTCATGCGTGACCCTGTGATTGACAGGCTGAGTCATCTATTCACTGCCACAATGCTGATGAATTATCAACTTATGTAATTGTGCACAAAATCCCAATTTGTGATTCAGCCACACTTCAAATAAAATAATAACACTGCTGCAGCAATATCCAGCATTTCTTACCAAACATGTATCTACATGAGTCACAGCATTACATTAATTGAGAATTGCACACTTTCTTGTACCTTCCCATTCCACGCAGGCCGCTGACTTCATTGAGCTTTTTGCAGGCCTCAGCAACAGACACGTCATCGTCATGATCCCTGAAGAGAAGAGGATAATTCGCAGGTTATTACGACCTCTCATCTCCTGCAAGAACAAGTTTATGTGACATCTGACTGAGCTGAGAAGTGAAAGAGAGGATCTACAATCAAGACCCGCTGCAGCAGCATTAGCATACTCAACTTGTATTGGGAGTCAAGAGTCAGCTCTTGACCAGAGGGAGAAAAAAAGTTTCTACACCGACTGAATAATCACTCTTCAACTGATCTGTTATGCAACTCAGATTGGGCTCAGTAATCACACTGAAGGACATAATGGATAAAACTGTCAACTATAACCAAAACCAATTTCCTGGAAAAAACTGTGTTTGCAACTTGAGTGAGTGCAAAAAGAAAGAAATGTTGAAAAATGGGCAGTTTATTACGAATTTGGAAAATAAGTTATTGATTTCAAATGTTTTAGCCCAGTAGCTGCCAAATAAGACACAGCTAGAAACATTTGGTTTGTGTGTGTTTTTATGTTTCTTACACAGTACATTTATCTGAGATGCAAGAAAAATAGACTAATCTGACATTACAGCAAATTTAACCTAATTTGATCTAATATAATGAAAGTCATCACTACATTAATCAGACATTAATCTTACCATATGTCAAGATGTAAGAGATCATTGTGGACATCATCTATTTCACTGTGAAAAAACAACAACAACAAAAAAAATCATTAAATTGAATTGTCTTTGTGAGTAAATCTTGACAATAGGCACGTCGATCCTTTGTCCCTCCACAGAGATGACAAAGTGCTGCTCTGGTCACACAACACAGTTTTGTTGTTAGCGTGAAACAAGTGAAACTGTGAATCCACATGTCGCACATATCTCCATGTCCAGTACTCTGATGAGCTGCTGTACTCACAACACAAAGTGCTCGTCCCACACTGGGTTGAGAGTCTCTGGTTTGACCTCAGTCACCTGGATACACCTGGCAGGTAATGCCTCCTTGGTGCTGGAGCGTTTCTCCAGCTTCTCCTTCCTCTTCCTGAAGCTGAACTTTCTCTCCTTCTTCTCCTCCAGTTCCCGCGGGCTCTGGCCCAACAGGATTCCCAGCATGCAGTAGGGGTCGCTGTACCCTGGCGGGCCGCGGGGTGACACACAGAAAAGGTTATCGCATGTGTGAAACTGTTTATCACCCCGATGATGCTGAAAACCTTCAGGCTCATTTGGGATTACTGTTGAGTTCAGGGACTCAATTAGAATATGGGATTCACAGCTTGTATCTTCATGCTTGTTTCACTTAATCTTAATTTAAAAACAATGTACAAATATCAAACAATTTAACAAATATTGTGTTAAATGAATCGATCTTTATAGTCAAAATAGTGAGATAAAATCTGAACCTGTTTTTTCCCCATTTTTAGTTATTTATCGTCAGAGTTGCTGCAGCTCTGAACCCTGAAGATTGAGAAATTCCAGTTTTTTTAATGTCATCATGACGCCACAAAAAAGTCACGAGCAGGTTGAACAGAATCCTACCCATCATGCATTGCATCATCACTGCTAACTTGAACAACCTTACTGCCATGAAGTGCTGAAAACTAAGTAATTCAGTATTGTAATACAGTAATTCATATGTAACAGCACTGTTCTGTTTTCTAATAGAAAAGTCCATTTAATGCTTGAGCTCTCTCACCATTTGCATCCTTGGCCATCAGATTCTTTGCTTTCATGACAGAGACTCTCAGGGAGAAACTGGCTCGCTGTGGAAAAAGTTGAATAAGAAAGTGTAAATGCAAAAAAAAAATCTAGTTCATGTTTTGAGTATTATCTCTCTCCTGTACCTCCATCTAAATAAATACCAAGCATTGTAGAGTAAGAATGTAAAAGAAAATCGATTCCTGTATGGTTTTGTAAGTCATGAGATAGAAAAACACAAAGTTCACCCGGAGGTGAAATAACTAAACGACAACATATTTTCACTCTCAGTCACAACATTTCAGTCTATCTCAGGGCTCATGCTTCTTAACAGAGATATTTGAAAGGTCTCTGGCAGCCAAAGAAAAGACATGAAATCATACAGAACGGGCCTTTCAGAAGTTCTTGCTCTTTCATCTCTCGGCTCTCCATCGGTGCCCTCCAGCTGTGGCTCTCCAGGCCATGATTTCACCTTATTACTTCTTTACACTTCAAACTATGAGCTTGAGAAAATATCAACCAATGCACTAAAACGCCTCCTGTGGCTGCACGAGCGAGGACCGAGCCTCTGCACTGCCTGAATCTGCACTTTGTGTGTTTTGTTAACTTAACAAGACTTAAAGGACTGTGCCACGCTTTTTTAACACATTTAACACAAGTCACAATTTGTACTTTTCAAATCATGTTGTTTGCTAGAAAAGTATTTTTTTCTATTGTTTTGAGGCACCAATTGGTTTCCATGTATTTCTGTATTACACAATATGAATCCTTAGCTTGAATCCTGTACATCTCAGTCTATTTTTTCTTAGACAGTTTCTTAGATTGTTAAAGTTGCATTCTGTTAAATCAATACAATTTAACCACATTTTTAAAGATGAGCAAAAACTTTTACTATTTTCATCCTCAAATCCTCAAATTAGTGTCCTTCACTATTCATTGTTGCATACAGTATTTGTGAAGCATTGATGAGCCGTGATGCTTCCACTCATTTGTGTTCAATATAGTGAACAAAATATAGGATCTATTTTACATTGCAAGTATTTACATTTACAAACAGAAAGCAAATACAGCAAACAGTGAAATAATATGACGTCAGCAAATTGAAAATATACATGATCAGTGGCATTTCTCCTCTTTAAGTAGAAGAACATGTGAACGCACAGTGACGACTGTACGAAGCGTCTCACCTTGGCTTCTTGAACTTTTTGGAGAATGATGTCGTGTTCTTCTTCACCCATATCAAACACCTTGGACAGATGATCAGATAATCAAAAAGCATTCATCACAAACAATGTAGAAACACTCAGTTCCTTCTCACGATTCAAAGTAAGAACGTAACAGATGTGCTTTCAAAAGCTGACATAAAAATCTACAACACCACAAAATGAGTTCATTTTATAAAATGTACCTGACCAGCTGGGAAAATGAAACATACCTTGAAAAAAAAAAAAAAAAGTCGCCCACGGCAGAAATGAAAGAGGCTGCAATCCTTAACATGACATCATGTGAATGGGTGTAATATCACAGCTGAATATCAGTACACAGTGTGACTGGGCATTGATGTTTAATCAGGTCTGAGCCAAGAGCATCTGCTCCCATTCTTACAGGCCGCTCACAACAAATTACACTTTCTGTGAGGATGGCATCAGTGTTACTAAGAGAGATCTAATAGATAGAGACACCGATGGATGGATGGATAGATGGATAGATAGATAGATAGATAGATAGATGATAGATAGATGATAGATAAATAATAGATAAATAATAGATAGATAGATAGATAGATAGATAGATAGATAGACAGGTACCTTCAGCAGGTAAGCAAACAGCTCTTCGTCACTCCTCACATGTTCTGATGAAGGCACTCCCACCCGGTTGACCACCGTGTACACAGCCTCCTCATAAAGCAGGTCCAGCTACATGAAAACACGCTCTGCTTAATAACGACCCTTCAAAAAAATAAAATGTTTCTTTGCCTTCTTGCTTTCTGCTCTGCTGCACATCAAAAGCAGGGATTAAAAAAAAACCCTTGGCTGTGTTCTGTTATTGTGACTTTTTAAAAATGAATCCCTGCTGAAACTAGATGAAAACAGCAGAACTGAGCCGACGCACCTCTGTCCTGCTGATTCTGTGGGGGATGAACGACTGGTCCACGTGCTCCTGTGGCGGCGGCACCGTGCAGGCCCCTCTCTGGCACTGTGACGAGAACAGAGGCGATGAACGACAAAAAACACACTGTCAACACTGTGTCGACTAAGAGCTAAACCCACAGACAGGTATTTTCACAGGAGGCTGTCAATCATCACTTAGAAGGATGATTTTCTTGAGTTTGCCTTCCAGTGGTGGAAGTTTGCTTAAGTAAAAGTACCATATAATGTAATGTAAAAATACTCCATTATAAGTTCCAATGTGAGTGATATATTAGATGATAAGTGGTGTGGTAGCTTGTTGAAGTGGAGCTGGATGTGCTTGATGTACAATTTGATTGAGTGATCTCCAGTTTAGGGCCAGACCCCCTCCAAAAGGCAACAAAACAAATTTGGGCGATTGTGAGATGATTTATGAGACACAACAAACTTTTTGGGCCTGAAGTACTTGAAGTACTATGCAACCATCTGAGATGTTGAGAGTGGAAATCACTCTTTGATAGGACTGTTAACTCAAGCCTTTATAATGTATTTAAAAAGTGTATCATGTGATTTTTATGTCAAATAAGAATCTGAAAAGAAACTCTCAAATGAATGCAGTAATTCCAAAATTAGTCATCCAACAAAAAGGAAAACAGACCCAAATGTAAGTTCTCAGAAGACAATACATCTTGTCTAGGAGTCGTGTTGTGTGGATGTTCCATCTGTTTTCATGACGACTCTGTGCTATTTGCTTCTCTGCGTACTGACTCACAGCAGTTTGGACATAAAGACTGTACTGCTCTCAGCAAAGATGTTAATACGGCATCGCTGCCTTGTTAGCTGTGGCAGCAGGAGGAGCTGAAAATTGCCATCAACAGCAGCTTGTCACAGCTGAGCCTCCGGTCTTCTGAGCGCCCAACTCAACCCGGCCCTTCTGTCTACAAACGTCATAGCGGCCACGACGGCGGGCCGAGTGACAGCGATGAGGCCGAGGCGCCGACACAGGCTTCAAGTGTGTAACAGATGGAAAGGTGGAAGTTGGGGTGGGGGTTACCTCGGCCTGGGCGGCTCGCAGCATGTTGTCCTGCTTCTGAAGGACGGCATTCACGCGTTCAAAGAACTCCACGCTCTCCTCGGAAATCCTGCCAAGACGAGAAAACACAAGGACGACTCATCTCTAAAATTACATCCTTGAATAAATGAAAAAAATATGTTAATTTATGAGGAGGTTAAATGCATGTTGTAGTATGGTAAACATGGTGTCATCGGTTGTAATGAAACACAAAGTGTGATTGAGCGTCAGTGGTGGGATCACGCTGCATCCTGCTTGCACATGAAGATGATCTGTTTCCTTTTCATGTTGAACTCCTGGACTCCGTCGCCCGCGGTTCAGCTCCTTATTAGCTATCAAACGACGTCTTATCTCGTGCACTGGAAAGCAAAGCAGGTCTGGACCAAAGCTCTCAGCGATCCAACATGTCTGCGCTCTGCATGAACCATGTTAATCTACTATGATGAGCAGGGCTGTGTGCAAAATGCAAATGATGTTGTCTGTTTCCTCCAGGTGTGAGTGAATCCCCGGACTCCCGCCGGCCCCAGTTGTCATGGTGATACAGGCACATTCAGGGAGGGGGGTAGCTGGATGAACACCTTGGGAATCCCCCCCCCCACCATCGTGACCACCACCTTCGCCCTTCCCCCCTCCCCAAATCTCTCACAGGGGCATCTTCCTCCCGTCGGGCTCAGCCATGTCGCCCCCCTCCCCTCCCCCAGCCTCCGTCTCCTTCCTCATCTCTGAGCCAACCCCGTCACATTATACAGACGAGCCGTCCACAGAGGCCCCGTCACGCTCCCTTATTAGCGTCATCACATCACAGCAGGCGTGTGGCAGCCCATCCCAGCACCCACTGACTCGCTCCACGGTGGGGGAGCGGATGGCAAACCCCTGAGGTATTGATGGGGACTAATGGCAGCCATGCTGGGAGAGCTGGTCAGACTTCCACTGGCATCAAACCCAGTAAAACCTGAAAGGTGGATTCGGTTAAAATGGCTGAAATCATTTATCACTGTGAAATACAGGATGAGCTTCTGATGATTATTTTCTCAACTAACTGATTAACGTTTGGTCCATAAAATGTCTGAAAATGCTTTAAAAATGTCTGTCACAACTTGGCATTCAGTTTGCATGAGATTCAGTTCAATATCGTAAATAATTAAAGAAAATATTCTTGTTTCGCTGATGGATTTTCTCAACTAATCGAGCGACAGTTTCAGCTCCACTTGGAAGAAGCTTCACAAAACAACCGAGTTCAACTTCTCATTTGTCAGCCTTAAAACTATTTCGCAGCCTCACTTGTTTCCTTGTTGATTTTACAAAAAACTGATCAAAAGCTGAGTTGTGTGAAACCTCTCAGTCAGCGTTGGAAAAGCCTGGAACCACAAACTGAGTCCACAATGTGCAAAAGACTCGACAAACAAAGTCGCCTGACAAGAGCCGGGGGGATTACAGTTTTCATTTGCACATATAGTACAAATAAGCTTGGTGTGACTGTAATACTTGAGAGACGCTCAATTCTCCCCACATCCGTCTTCGATCGCCGAGGCCACTCCGGCATCCAGAAATCTGTCCCGTCGTCTGTCAGTCAAACAGCTTGAGGATTTGTCCAGACAGTCTGGGATCTTTAGCTCTAGGATGACGGTTTATGAGCAGAAATAAAAACCCAAATGATGCAAATCCAGTCAATTCTGCTTTGATACATCTCAAAAAAAAAATCTTTCAACCTTTCTCTACTCACACTCGCACTCACACACACACACACACGCGGCGCCAGAATAACAAACTGATTTGATGTTGCTAGGAAACAGGTTCTGTTTTTTTTTTTCATTTCATTGTAATTTATTTTCAGAATTCATTCAATTATGTCTTCCTGTCTGGAGCGTAAATCAGAAGGAAAACATAAATACAAAACATGAACACTCTGAACTTCTTCCATCTGCGTGTTTAAACATGACTAATTGGGAGTCTGACTGCATCCCTCGCCTCAAACTTCAACCTAATATGGCAGCGCATACGTAGTAATTAATAGCGCAGACACGGCTGTTGTGTGCAGCATGAAAGACAATGTGACATCTGTGTGCTTTCGAATAAAATAAGATGATTTTTTTTTTTAATCTGAATCATCACGGCTGTCACTGCACAATACCAGAACCAAGGACGCCCCCCCTGCCCTCCCAAATACTACACAAAGACTGCTTGTTTTACTCTAATTACACATTTGATTAAGCAACAAAACCTTACAGGTGAGATACGATCGCAACAGCTCCAATAGAATCTCTCCATTGTCTCCAGAAGACAGAACTGATAACATTAGTTTATATGGTGAAAGTTAAACCTGCATTGTGGGAATTAAATGTACAACGTTTGTCACCAGTTTTCTATTGAAAGGATAAAGCTGATGGTACAGTTTTCTTATTGGCAACAAAAAGACCAAAATCAATAATCCACATAATGAGTATTGTCTGTGTATCTGAAGCCTGATATTGAGTCATCGAGCTCCATTGTTGTTCAAAGACTATTAAAAACACATCAGTGAGTCACACATGTTCCTTCATTATAATACACACGGGCAGTGGTTCCCAAACTGAGGGTCGGGACCCAACAATGGGTCACTTTATAAATCTGAGGGGTCACTATGAACTTTTCTATTCATTTTCAATTCAATTTCTATTCTTTTTTTTTTTGAATATTGGAAAGTTTTTGGGGCGGCTATAGCTCAGGAGTTAGTTGTCAACCAATCAGAAGGTTGGTGGTTCGATCCCTGGCTCCTGCAGCCTATGTGTCCTTGGGCAAGATACTGAACCCCTAATTGCCCCCAATGGCTCTTCCATTGGTATTACAATGTACGTCACTTTGGATAAAAGCGTCTGCTAAATAAAATTGTAGAATTTTTCTCTTCCAGCCTCTTACAATTATTCAAATGACACAATCTGAGATGTTTAGAGGCAAAAATGGTCAGAACTTATTATTGTCATAGTTTTGGATTCGACTTTACTTATTTTCAGTTTTATGCTTTGTTTCCTGCCTGTTTCACTGCCTGATTGGTTTCACCTGTCCCTCGATAGTATATTAGTATTTCCTGTGTGTTTTCCCTTCACTCTGGACTGCTTCATCTTCCCCCATGTGTGTTTCCTAGTGTTCAGAGTTTTGCTTCGTTCCCCTGGACCTCACCTGTGGACGTTTGCCCTCTTGTTAATAAATCATTGCCATCTTTCATGATGAGAGGTCACAGGTGGACAGTGATTTATTTACAGGGGTCAAAAGCCAAAAAGGTTAGAGACCAATGCACAAACAACCGATTGTGAATTGATCCGCCGCTAAAAATAGTCCCAACAAATGCATTGTTTACTCCAATTAGAGCAAAAATATGACTCACATATTTAGCTGTTTCAGGAAATTACAAAGCCTTTTTGAAAAGCCTTTTTACGCAGCATCTGTTTCTAAAGCTCTTTAAAGATGCTTTAAGTAGAAACAAATGGGGCTGAGTGGCACATGTTGGAGACTTCAAGAAAACACTGAAGATAAAATAACACATTGCCGGGTTTTGTTTTCATGGGATTTAATGACAATAAAAAAATAAAAGTATAACACTAGTCTTATCCTTTAAATGTATAGCATGTCAGTAATTAATTACTGTAATTAATATGCATCAGAGGGCTCAGTTTAATGTCATTCTAAACTGTTTGTGTTGTGTTGCATTAATTAAAACAATGACACTGAGGAGTCAAATCCATTAACGACACCGCGGCGAGCTCACGTCTGAAAACGCAGTGCAGTCTGCTGTTGGAGGAGACGGAAGAGAACAGTGAAGTAAGCAAACAATCATTAAGCTAAATATTAAATTTAAATACGAATCCATGTGGGTTTGATGCTGTATAACACGGTCGAGCTCGTCTCCAACTTGTGCACTTCCACAGACTTAACGAGCGGCTCGCACTGAGGTAAAAACATAATTTGCTCGACTAAATTAAGAAGTTCACCTCCATCGTGCCACGCCGCTCTGAGAGCTCACTGCTGACAGCCCACTGTACTACTGGGTCAACAACTGTGGACGGAGCGGTCCAAATCCAGCCAGCCTCATTTGCAAATTCTCAATTAAAGTGAGAGTGCAGGCGTCTGAATGGATAACAGAGATCAGCAGCCTGCCTCTAATGATGAGCGCTGCGGGTGTGTGCACGGCTCAGTGGGAAGGCTGTAGCGCCGGGGAGCTGGCATGGGAAATGAGAAAAGGTGAGATACTGACTGTTCAAATCAGTCCTTAATGAAGGACTCAAATAGGGTCCAAGCGGGGTGGATTTGACATTAAAGTGCATCAGAAATATGATAAATTAATCGATGAAACGCAGCCAAACAGCATTGAGATTATGTATTAAACGAGAACATATATGGAAAAAGTGTCCTCTGTCGGCTTTTTAAATCCCAAACTGATCAGTGCTCGACACAGCACCAGAGGTTATCTTCCATGTTAAAAATAGACATGGCCGTCATTACAAGTATAAGTTCACACAGCAGCCTGTGTTTAGGTTGCTATAGAAACCTCAGGTTCATACGATTACTTTTGGCGTCAGATGAGGCTTCAAAACAAGACTGAAAAAAAATCTGATGGCTTTACCTGTGCCGCTTTAGTTATTGCGACGAGGCCGGCGAGGGGAAAGAAAACGCTGGAGTGGAAAAAGAAAAACCTTGGGAGACATCAGACCGAGGTAGAAAATCCATTGAGATCCAGGTTATTCTGAGTGCCCCCGAGAACTCAGGGCTGATCAGGACTGTACACGAGGTTGTAAGAAAACATACATTCACTAGTTGTACTAAATTACTACTGTACTGTATATGTACATTTACACGAAAACACTATGATAAACATAATAATTCACGACAAATAAACACATTGGTTGTCGTGAATAGTTTGTTTTACTAATAAAGGTTTGCAGTGGTATTTTCTGCATTTATAGAAGAGAGGTGGCGTCAGAACCAATCACAACATTTCTTTACATCGAGATAAGATGAGAATTATGTTTTGTACCATCTGTGTAAGATCTCCATATGCCCAGCTCAGATCTACTCTGCTCTCTGGTTTGCATGGTTGGAAGATGAAAAGTGGATTTATCCGGTGTGTCTTGATTAAAATAGCCATCGCAATTTCCCAGTGCCTCGGGTAACGTCTTCAGATTGCTTTCTTCTCCTGACCAACAGGCCAAAACCCAAAGACACTCAATTCGCTATAATGCAGGAAAAGCAGCAAACCCTCATGTTTGAAGGGCTGCGTCTAATCCACATGCATGTATCATGAATTTACACATAAAACACATTCACTAACGTAAATATAAGGTGATTCGCTCTCCGGATATGTGATGCAGCAGATGTCTCTATCGCTCGATGATGTGCTGCTGCCCGTATGCTGAAGGAGACTCGTGGATATGTGAGAAAGCAGCAGCGTTTGTGGTGGCAGTCGGAGCCTGACTGTGCATGTAATAGTGTGGTTGATGTGTCCTCGGGGGAGAGGCAGCTTGTTCATGGCCTGCTCACAGCAAGTCACAACTCTGGAATAAATGCCAACCACATTAAAACACTGTGTTGACAAGAAATGATGACCTGTGGCTCCGGCTGGACGGCCAGTGGGAAACAAATGAATAACAGGCATGAATTATTGCTTTATGAGCTTGTGCCGCCGTTTTTTTTTTGAAAAGCCTGTTATTATCTTTCCGAGCTTCGCCGGCCGCGATTCAATTTTCCCATAAAAAGACTCTTATTATCGAAGCTATTACTCGTTCTAAACGGCAACAATCAAGCAAATATTAACTGAAGCTATAAACTGTGTTTCTAGAAAAGGTAACGTATGAATAAACAGCCGGCCTCCTGCTTCTCGCTCAAACCCAATCAGCTTCGTTTTGTGTCTGAAGGTAATCTAGAAGCAGGGTGGTGCATCACAGCCCTACTTCTAATGGCAAAAGTTCAGGCTGCAAGCTTCGATGTAAATTTTCCACATGGTTTCATTTTCATCAGGTAAACTCTGAATGACAGCGAGGTAAACACAGAATTATTAATAACATGTTAAATGAAATTGCAACTTGCTACAGCTTCCTCTGAGGAACAACTGGCAGCCTTGATTGGTTCAGGTGTGACAGGGCCGCGAGAAGTGACTGTTAAAAAATGGCGGCTCCTAAAGAGATGAGTGTAGATGCTGCTGTGGCATCAGTGATATCAGAAGTGGTGAGTATGTGAATGAAGAGTGTCATTTTCACTATTCTCCTTAAGGGAAGAGTTTGATTTACCAACTGCTCAGGTTAAAGTTTACACACATGCCACATAAATGATAATAAGTAGGAAGCAGCTGCAGAACTTGACGTGTGTGTTAGTGTGTGTGTGTGTGTGTGGCTCACCTGCGAGGTAAAGGGTCAGGACAGTGTGTGAGGGGGCTGCCGGCGGCGGCGGCGGCGGGCGGCGGCGGCTCCCTTCGGCTCCTCAGCGACTGGCTCCTCTGCACCTGCCTCAGCACGCTGCTCTTCAGGTCCAGCAGGGTCGTCATGATGGTTCACTGCCAGAACAGACACACAGAGCCAACATCAGACCGGCGCCGTTTGGGGAAGCGAGTGAAAATACATTTAATTTCAGCCGTGTGATTATATTTGTGAAAGCGGCTGTTTGTAGAAATACAGTTAGTTTGAGCGATTCATCAGCTGCACAATCACCCCCCCTTCGCTCTTTTAACATAATTATACTGTTCCTCAGGAGAAGGTGTTCTATTTCTGCCAGAGCCTGACTGATGCCGCAGGGTTGGCTATTTATCTTCCACCTTTTAGTCTGGTCATTCGACTTTCACTCGTGGGACCACATTTAGCACAAAGTATGCAAATGAAGAAGCCTCGCAGAGCTGAGAGCCACATAATGGTAATCTGGCCAAAATGGATACATCACTAACTAAAATGAGTACGTAAAAGCTATGTTTAGAACAGACCTCGGGCGTCTACAGGGTGAAAACTATGAGCTGCCGGAGTCAAAACCAGATGATGTGAAAACAGAGATTATGATTTTTTTTTATATCAGTCAACTAAAGTAGAGCTTGTATGAAAAGTGCACTGTAACGTGAGCCTGCAAACTAATTTTTAGATTTAATCCACAGAGAGGGAATAATGAAGAAATGCAGTGGTGGTTAAATAAGAAGCACACTGAGCAATAACTTCTGCACCTGCCTACACAACAAAAGTAAAATAATTACTGTAATTAAACTTGAATGATCTTTTCTGTGCAAACACTGAACATTTAACTGCGATTAACTGTAAAACTAAAGTTTCACTAAGTCATTTCATCCAGTAGAAGAGAGATTAGAAACTAGAGGCTGTGGTTACTGTTTTTACTGTGGGGTTGGTTGAACGTAAATGTTCTTCTTCCACAAATGAAAAAGCTTCACAGCAGGGTGCTGCCGGCAGGAGGCTGGGATGTGCTTTGCTCACAGGCACGTCAACACCCGGTGTGTGTGTCGCCCAAAGGCCAAGAGAAGAAACGCAACACATGTGATGTCAATCATAAAACAGTGGAGAGGCTTAGTCGCATAAAGCACTTTGTAACATTGGATTTAAAAAGAGCTTCAGAAATAAAGGAGAATTTCAATTTCCTTAAATAATAAGATCAAAGTTTTTCTTTCATTAATCCATCTGGATCTTAAACTTATGAATATGTTTACTGATAAATGATCTATTTTTAACATCATTAACCATAGATGTTAAAAGAAAGCAAATTGAAAAGAAATGAAAATACAATATATATCATTACTTGAAAGCTTTGCTCTCTTACAGAACTCAACATGTGGCAGCTGTTTACTTTGATAAACAGAAGCAGGGCTGTGATCGGAGCATTTTCAGAGGAAGTCACTCTCGGGTTATCGTGACTGTGAAATATGAATTTAGAAAAATTAGCCTGTGTGGCGACCTTGGAGAAGACTGACTGTGTTGGAAAGCAATTCGCTGAGACTGAGTGCCATAAAGCCAAGCCTCATTTTGGCTTCATGGTGTCTTTACGGCATAACTGAATTATCATAACAACATTGTGCTCCGTCAGTGCTCCCTGCAGAGGAAGAGCCGGAGAATAAACGGTTCTATTCGGGGATGTTCAATGAAACCGTGCACGTCTGCGTTTTCTCCCAGGAAAGCGTGGAGAAAACGCTAACTAAGCAAATGTTGCAGTTTCTTTGCAACATCAATTTCATTTATAAGGGCAGTTTGGTGTGATAACTATGGCTGAGTCTGCAGAGTCTCTGAGCCCAAGGAGACAAACTATAAAATGCCTTTTTCTTCTCTAACACAAATGAGAATATACTTTATTCTCAAGAGCCACATAATTGGCGTGAATATTATTTTTAAGTGTCGTTCCCCTTTATGACCTTTTTGTCAAAAGTCATGCACTGAATTCATTATGTATCTGCAGTATATCGACTCTTTATTAGGACTTAATCCTTTTAATCCTGGCAGAAGGTTGGGCGTCTATAAATACCTGCGGCTCAATATTGAAGTCGCTCATCAAACCCTCACAGGAGCAGAATGCATTTTATTAGCTTCCACATTTTTCAAGCACAACATCTGAAAGCCAACGTGGCAGCGAGTTGTTTACAGTTGGAGGCTACGTTTCATTCACTTTGCATTTCGAGGAAAAGGAGCTGATGTGATTGCAAGGTCATTAATCACATAAATGTCAGTAGTTGCTGCAGCGAAACACTCAGGGATGCTCACACATCTGCCTGGCAACTGAGCAAGAGACTGAAGATGACTGTCAAGTCAAAGAGACTCCTTAACAGCGTCCAATCACTTTTGTCCCCGCTTGTCCAATTCGCAGCATTTTAACTGTGATGTGTGGTTCTCATAAAGACGGGCGGCTGCACCTGGATGTGTGAGGCTCCAACAGGCTGCGTGCCGACGAACAGCAGCGAGACGGAGGACTCAGAAAAAGAGGAACGACAGGACAGAAGAGAGATGATTTTGATTGATGGAGAAGTTGTTTCAGAAGACAGTCGAGATGGAGTCAGAGAGTCAGACACCCTTTTCAATAACTGACAGCCGATGTCTGTACGTCTGTGTGAAAAAAGAGCCATGAACCATTTGAGCTTGTTCTGACTCTCCAGCCGCCAAAAGACACAATAGTCACTGTTAACGCCAAACTGTAATAGAGGACAATTATCTCAGTGAGTTTGTGGACAGATTCTGCCCATTTTACAACCAATGTTGACTCATTTCTAATTTTTTTTTTTTTTTTTTGGATGGCACTTCTGAAGGTTGCCTGTTTTGAATCGCAGCACTCACACCAACTGGCTCCAGAAAATGAAACATATTTGCCTGTATGGCTGCTGTCGTTCGGGCTCTCCGGGCCAACTGAGCAGGAGAGCGGACGGCGTTCCAGCTCGGAGGGGGCCGCAAATTCACGGCACGAGTCGCATCGTTGGCTGAGGCACAGGACAGCATGCAATCGATCTCGGAGGCTGACACCTGTTATCCACTTGGAGCGTCCTCACTTTACTCTATTAGACTGAAGTGTCGATACGCCCTCTTTGTCACATATCATCAATTTTCTCTGGTTTTCCTTCACATAGTGATTTTTCTCAAATGGCACACGGGGATAAAGTGTAAACATGCTATTGTCAATCAAATGTGGTGGATGTACATATGAGCACTCAGCTAGCCAACTCGCTGTCAACACGTCGTGTAGTGTTGCATTATGGTTTAGTGAAGAGGGCAGCTCCTCTCCGCTGTGAGTAGCTGCCTCTCTTGTACGATGGATTTTATCCTCGCATGCTTTTTGAATGTCACTGCCAACAGTCTTCAGAGAGCTCTTTGAGTCTCAGAGTTGTTGATACTTTGTGCTGTCAATCTCTGACGGAGCTGGAAATATGTCATGAAGGACACAAGTTTATTTACTTCACATTTATCCACAGGAATAAGAAACAGCTAGTGCAAAGACTGTTCTTACTTAACATCGCTGTCAGTGAAGTAAGAGGTCAGGGTCGTATATTTGTTAACTAATAGTTTGCTCACACTTTCACAGGGACGTCCACCTCTCTGGACTCGACATAAAAACATCACTATATAGAATGATACTGTGCTTTTTTTTAATGCATGAGTGACTTTGCAAACACCTGCTCATTCATAATCCATAAAACATATAATAGTTCCCTATTACTGTAATAGTTTAACTACTAGTTAAACTTCAGAATACAGTTAATTAACATAAAAGAATAACATGAACATTTAACTGTGCAAACATAGTTGAATATATAAATACTAATTAAAATAATAATGTGGTCGTTGGGATGAAAACTTTCCAGGTGATGGAAAAGATTTATCATCATCATCATTAAAATCACCCACTCATTCAGTCTAATAACATTACTTTAAAACTGTTTTTTTATTTTGTCATGTTCTGTTTGTGGAAAAGAAAAGACTTACAACTTCAGTACTTTTCACCTCACTGGATTTTAAAAACACCAAAAGAAACAGAGGTATATTTAAAGGAATGATTTTAGTGATTTATATCTGGTGTTTTAACATTCAACAGATATTATTTCCTATCTATACTATAGGTTTTGTAGTTTGACTGACGCTGCATTCAGGTGCATGTTGTTAGTGCCCATCAGAGGCTGCAGGTATGTGAGGCGTTAACTGCCCTGCTCACTCAGAGACAACACTGCTCTGCTCTCTTTGTGGCATCTTCAAAAGGCTGCGCAGCTGAAATACCTGAGGCATTTTTCCTCTCACTGTGGTCAACAGGAAAAATGTTTTTCCAACTTCAAGCTGCGGTGTCACAAAACACCATCATATCCACTACACACGGGCTGGAAACCATGAACTGTCGACAGCTAACAGGCGCCGCCGAGCAGCTGTCTCCCAGGTGAACTCATTTCAATTACAGGAGCAGATTTCTCCCAACTGGGTTTCACCGCGTCCCAGCCGTCAACCCGGAGTGACAAAACGGGTCGACGTGCCACCGACGGCGGGGCGCCGGCTGCCAACCGAACGCTGTCAAAGCCAAGTAAATGCCTTTCTCGCTACACTGGTGCCGAAGTCGTGCCAGGGAAACACTTGCTCACCAGAGTCTCTCTCCTGAGAGAGCCAATGAGGCCGGCAGCCAAAGGCGCCTTGCTGATAGGGATGGAGTGTCTCTATGGTAACGGCAGAGAAAAAGGAGCTGGTAAATTCAGGTAAATGTAAGACTGAGGGAAAAAAAAAAGACCCTCCATGTTAAAATGTGTTCACCTTAACGCAGCCATGGAGGGAATAATACACACACAGTTCATACTGACGAGCAGAGCAGGCACAACAGGCCACAGTCTGTTCACACAGACAAACATATAACACAGTCGTCATCCAGGTGCCAACCAGGAGAGTGCAGATCTGCACCAGGCAAGCAGCCAAGATGGCAGCCAAGATAACGAACACGGGGATTCATTCATCTCATATCATTCCTGACTTTTGTGGATCATAACATATGGCTGGATGGAACCAATCTGCAGAGGCTCCAGTTCAGGATGAGGCCAAACTTTTCTTTTTGTTTTTGAGGCCAACATTTAACAGACAGGGTGAGATTTGTTTTTCGCCGTCCTGATTGCCCAAAACGCCATTTTACGAGATTCTACACCTTAGCAGTTGTTGCACCCCCTACTGGCCACTTAAGAGGACTATGGAGTCAGCAGCCATATAAAACCGAGCTAAACAGGTTTTTCAAAAAATTCTGAATCACCTCAACTGTGATCTTTAAACATACCATCATAAATGTGCACAAAATAAAACACTCTCTCCTCAACATAGTATCTCCATCTGCCAATGTCAGTCACTGTTTACCCCAACGGTGTCAATCAGTCATGGATAATAACTCAACATGACTCATGAGCTTGTACATCTTCCTTTGACGTTGTCAACATGTGCGTCAGACAAAAGGCGGCATGAGATACTGTAGCATGTCAACAAAGAAACAAGCTTTACAATGAGTTCTCCTCCACTCCAGTCATTAGCAGCTTCAAACAGACGCCTCACGATTAGCCTTTGCGTGTTTTTCCTCTTTCTGTAACACACCTTTCTGAGCCATTAGTCTTTTGTTGTCGAGCACTTCTCCAAGTGTGTGTGTGTGTTTGAGCGTGAAGGCTTCCTCCTTCACAGCGTCGTTTCAAAGAGAGACGGAGGAGAGGAAGGAGGGGGCCGTGATATTCTGCATTTCAGTGTCTCACAATCAATGTAATTAGGAGCATGATTTTAATTCACGACATCCCTCTTGAGTCACTGCAATGAAATTGAAACATTAACTGCCTCTTTTATTGGTGACATTGACAGTTTATGTGTTTAAATCAAACAAGACGTGCACATTTTGACCTTCATTCCTCTGGACTTAAATTAATTTTACGAGCCTGAGGGGATGCACGTTCATATCCTAACTGTAAATAGATTACTCTGGAGTGTGGCTGATGCTAAAAAGCATGACTACCATAACCTTTCAGACGGAAACCAAGAGCCTCATCATCGGCCATCAGTGTTATTATGTGACTGGCCCTGAGGGACACGTGGGCTAAATGGATCGAGCTGCCAGTTCCTTAACGAGCTTTACAGTGGATTGGATGTGGGAAAAGTGAAGACATGACCGGGATCTATACTGTATGCACCTGTAGATAACACATAATCTATAATCCAGAGAAACGCACTGCATCCAGCCGTCTATTCCCAAAAGCTCCCAGCGTCTGTGTTGTCAAGGCACATGACAGGCACTTTGGCTCGGAAATTGATTGCCGGAGAAAATCCCAGGAACTGTGAGCTTTTGAAAAAGGCGTCTGCTCCGGAGTCAGGCAGCAGAAACCGCTGACAGCCAGGCACCAAATATAAAACTTAAACAATGGTACAAATCCTCGCTTATTATACCACATGATAATATATCCTTTGTCCCCCCCTGACAAGACTCAGAGCTGTCAAAAATAGCAGCCAGTTAGTCTTTGTGCACAGGCAATAATGCTCCCCTGCATAGTTTACGCACAGAACATCAATGTGCAAAGACAATGTGCAAAAATGCAAGTGATGCTCTGAAGTCGTGCAACTGCTCACACAGCCATAATTAATGGCATGCTTCCCAACAGAGCAACTGAAAACTGTATTGAACCATAGCGTTTTCATGCTGTCGATGATGGGAGCTGTTTTTATAATAGACAGCTTTTTGAGTGATGGCCGCTGATCTACTGTATAATAATAGGCGGTAATGATTAATTAATGACTGATGGACTCGTAATGATTAGTCCAAAGTGGAGTTATGACCTGCAGCGGGCAGCTTCTTAAGAAAAGAAGAGAGAGCCACAACAGAGACAGAGATCATTTCTGCTCAGTCCAGTTTTCTGTAAGAACGATGACACACACAGCCTGCTTCTTTTTTTATTACCCTTTTAATCTGCTCCACGTTTAATCATGTCAATATTAAAAGCACGGGTAAATTACAGGCTCACAATTGCTGTTGCTGTCACCAGGGGAAAAGATAATTGTGAGTGTGTGTGTGTGTGTGTGAGAGAGAGAGCTCACTCCATAAGCATCTCCAAAGCACAAGATTGATTCGTACACAGTGTGAAGCTCAGCACATCAGGAGCAAGAGGTCTGAACCTGCTTCTATTCTCCTGACAGATGCAACTTGCAACCTGGAGAACACACACTCTAACAGGAGTCTGTGCATGTTCCAAAAAGTGCATTTGAGATGTTGTAACCAGTGTTCATGAGTAAAATGTGATGTGTGTGTGTGTGTTTTGATTCTTGATGGGTGGGGTGTGTGCATGTGTGTGTGTGTGTGTGTGTGTGTGGGGGGGGGGGGGGGGTCTTCAGCTTTTGAAATTAAGGTTACATAACAGCAGAGCTTTCACAAAAAATATGATTAAAGCACGCATCATTATCCACCTGTCAAGTTTAGAAAAAGGCAACAAATGCTTTTCCCAGAATCTGCCTGAATCTGGTTTCACACAAGTTGAGCTGCTGATCTGGTTTAAGATCTTTATGGTGCACAAAAGAGGAAGTTTTGGAAATATGGCAAATAATGCTAATTCTCAGAAAAGTGAATATGATTGAGTTTAAATCATCATGCATCCATTCATACATTCACATGATCTGAGCATTGACTGAACTTTATCCTCCATCACAAAAAGGCTTATTCAGATTATATTCAACTGCAGCAACATTCAGATCAACAGGTGTCAATCAAACAACCTCCTCACAACAACAGTGACTCTGATGCACATTTTTCCACTTTCATCATTCAAATCAAACAGGTGATTTTTTTTTTCAAGCAGGTGAATGATGATAAATCCAGTTTACCTGTGTGTCCTGACAGTTTTCCAGGCTCAGATGTTGGTGCAGCTGTGAGGATCAAAGCTCTGCAGATGTTTCCCTCTGTGATCGAGGCTCAGTCAACTTCGGCGGAAACAACGTGTGGATGTTTTTCTTGTGACACACGACAGACAAAAGCTCATTTTGCTTCTCTGAGTCGTTTCATGAGCTCCAGCTCCGCCGAGCCTTCGCCCAAATATGGACATAGGAAGTGCAGCGATACTTCACTGCCCGCGATCACGGTGGGAAATATCGGTGACCGTACGACACAACAACAAATTGAAGCTAAATGCACCAGGAGAAATTGTGATTTTTTTTTTAATTTTGTGAAGAAGAAACTTAATTCTGATGTGAAAAAGAGGAGTTGGTTGTTTTGAAATGTAAGAGAATGTTTGTTGCAGTCACGCCTTTTGCTGTTTTTACACTTGTGATCAGGGCCGGACTCAGAAAATCTGAGGACCCAACCAAATCAAAGGGGCCCCAGGTGCATGTTGGGAAACACCAGCAGGTTCAGGACAACCCAGGAAGTGTGTCAGGCTTTGAAGGCTATTTAAAAATTAATGAAAAACCAAGCTGGGAAACTGTGAGTGTCATAGCTTCTGCCAAAATCTATCCCTGTTTAAGGAGAGAAATAAAAGTTAATCAACTTGGCCAGGCGATTTCTTTACAGCAGGAAGTGGATTGGTGCAACTGGTGCTGCACTTAAACTAATAATCCAATGCCAAGTGGTCTTGTGGTGTGATTAGTCACAGCAAAGTCACCAAAATAAAGGATGTAATATGTAGTATATGATACCAATGATTAGAATAATAGACAACATCTTCTATTTGGCAAAAGGTTTCTTTATTTGAAATTAACTTCACAGTGATCTCACTTGCTGCTTGAAATAACAGTAAAGGTATTTCTCCTCCTGTAGCTCGGTTGCTCCAAACAGATGCTCACCACTTGCGACCACAGGTACTTGAATGGAATGAAATGTAGGAGTTTACAGTGTGCACTTGAAGGCATCATTTGACTGTTGCTGAGGGATGTCTCTGAGAAAAATCCTCTCAGAGATGGAGGGAAGCAGGTTCAGCTGTCAGTCAGACCCGGATCCGTGGAGGCCTAGTTTCACTTTGCCTAATGAGCTCATCCACCGGTTTAATTTGGTTACATGTAAACGAACCTTTAAAGGTCTAATGATGTTAGTGGGGCTGCAGGAGACCATGAAGCACCCACAGGCTTCACATAGTGTACAGGAAGTCTCAGCATCCCTGACAGAGAAATATACAAACAAACAAAATATATTCCCATGTTCACAATGTGTTAATATGCGAATAATACATTGACTGCCAGCCAATGAAATATGACTTTTCATTAACAATGATTGAAAGCAAGAATAAACATTTGCTCTTCTTTTTTTGTTTCTGTGTTAAATGTTTAGCCTGGTTTATTTATGTATATTATTATTATTAAAAATAACACAAATATTTTCTACCACCAAGCTGAAACATGTAGCTGTATCATGTCAGTAAAGTCATTGTGATAACTTTTGATTTCCATCAACTAAATATGGCAAATAGCTTGAATTCAACAAAATATATGACTTTTCAAAATCCTCCTCATAATAAATCATCATAATTACATTAGCAATACTTCAAATGAATCATAATTGACAGTGTTGAGCATGAAACCAACATGTAAACAATAGTTACAAAACAGAATTTTCCTTCATGTTTGAATGAATTGGCACCTGTTTTAATGGCATGTTCTGTGCTGGTGCTTTGTTGAATGACACTCTCACGGTAATATTTACAGCACATGAAAATGGGTTTTCAGCAGAGGCACTTTGAAGCCGTCGTATCAGAGGACACGTCAGGCGTTTTCTCACTCGTGTGTTTGCGCGTTAGGACTCACGAACAGAAGGGTTCATGTGCACAAATGCTTTAAATAGGCACAGGAACATTAATTATATGCTTGCAGGGGAGAGGTGCCCCTCTCTGCATGGAAATTATTTCACACATGGCCATTATAACAGAAGCTGCAGTCGGGTACCAGCTCCCAGCGTAAGGGCTGACAATTCACAAATGGATCCCTTCATCAGCATCAAGTCAAAGCTTGTGGGCTTCCTGTGATTGGGGAGTTTCCTTTTCACTGTTTGCCCACAGCCATCCACACAAGAGCCAACTCAAGCTTTTATCTTGTCTCGAGGAAAATCAGCTACTATGAGTGAAATTTTACATAAGGTTGAATCTGATCTGTTTTAGAACGAGTGAGTTTTTGCATTTCTCCACTGCTGTTTTTGTGCAACTTCACATCCCGTGAAAGTCAAAACAACACACTTCATCTGTACATTGGACAAAACACTTAAACATTTAAAAACATAATAGCTGCGGTTCAGAAGTCACATGTTTCCTACATCCACTGTTTTTCAGCTCAGAGTCGATAATACTTGATCCTCATGGGCCACAATTGGATGTCAATGTTAAGAGCTCGTGTTGTTTGTTGTTCGACTTTGTTTGATGTGTTCAAAGAGGGAATTTTCACTCACGACTGATTGTGAGCGAATCCCGAATGAGGCACACAAACAGACTGACGAGGAGACTAAAGCTGCAGAGAATTACATCAGAAGCCTCCTCTAATTCACTAATGAGGGGAAAACAACAGGTAGACTTCTCTCTGATTTTGATGTGTTTTGACATCATTTCAAAACCTCAGCAAAAAATTGAACAGAAGGCTTTTCCTGCGTTGACTGATAAGACACATGTGACCCTTTGCCTTGTTTCCATGGGCACATCATTAGAGAACCTCCCCAGCTGGCCCCGACTGGTCCGAGTGTCGACGGCAAACAACATGGGAAGGATTTAGTTAGAACCAAGGCGAGAGAAGAACTGACTTTCAAGTCCAGCACTCAGTCTGATTAAACCTCAGAGCTGTGATATAATGGAACAATTATAGTATATTGTATTACAATATATTAATTCTTATGTGTCTATTTTTTGTAGTTGTGTTTATAATAATCATGTATTACTACTTTAATGGCAGCCAAGAAGAATGCAGCACCAATCAGTGTCACTGCATTTTCCTACCATGAAATCACACTTCAGGTCCCTGAGTCACTCAAAGGTCACTCACACACTTACTGTATTCGTTAGTAGCTGCAACTGCAGGAGACGCAAGTGAGGTCTTTTTTCTTCTTCTTCTCTATAGCACATGTAAGATGAGTCACCCCACTGTTTTTCTATAGAGAAGTGTAGAAACTTGTATCCGTTGACATGAGGCTATATATGTTTCAGCTACATGATTTTAAAGTACATCAGATTATTATTTTGACAGAGGAGACAGAACGAGCATGTTCACACTGACTACTTCCAAATAACATGTTTACCAGCATTTTGCACTCAGATCACAGAACAAGACGGAGCAAAACATGCTGCTGTTCAAATCAGAGCTCAGCCCCAAAAACTGCTTCAGGTGTCGTGCATTTACAAAAATATTAAAAATGGATGTACAACAGATTTGAACTGCTTTGTTCAGTGATGAGCAGCACAAAGTCCCCAAATCTACATACAGTGCATATGACCCAAAAAGAAGAAGCAGGGTTTGAGAAGCATGTGCAGCCACCCAGTGGTGAGTGGTGTGTATGCCCAGTACTGTCAGTGTTTGACTCACACTATTACTGATATCGAAGCTTTCAGGACAAATTCAAATGCATCTGGAATAATCAAATCAATACTTATGACTTAAACTAAATGCACATTCATGACCATTTTTAGCCTCCACAGATGTAAGTACAGTCAGTCTGCAGCTCATTTACGGTTTGGTTGTGGACAGTATATTTGAGGACAAACATCAAGTTTTCTCCCACTTGTGTTGATCTCCGTGTGTATGTCGAGACTCGCTCCCACAGGGACGTCTGACAGAGGTTGATTTCCACACAATAAAACTATCAGTGCTTCTCAGTGTTTACAATACACAGATCACTTCGCTCCATCAGTGAGAACAAGCAGCTGATCGGCTCTTGACAACACAAAACAATTGTCACTCAAAAAATCAGAACTTATTATCTCCAGACAATTTGGCTGTGTGGTTATTGATGTGACAAGCGTGATGACAGCTCTTAAATTCTATCACACTCACACTCTCTTTAATTGAGTTATTACAACAGCAGCATATGGAATTCTTGACATTAAAGGCATATTTACAGTGTTGTATATTGTCTCCTTAATTATTGTTTTAGACATACGACCTACTTAGATTGTGAGTCATTGCCTTGGAGCAACAAGTCCATCACGGCACAGTGCTTCCTTAATGTTTAGGATGTTCTCTCACATTATATTTTATATGGTATTGTTCAATTCATATCAGCTCTACTGTAATCACAGTAGAAAGAATAAAAGTGAGTCACTACACATTATATTGGATCATTATAGCGTCAGCAAGATGTTCTACCTTGAGCAGATCATAAAAGGCAAGTGCAAAGTCTATACTTTTTAACATTAGTTTAATTAGGCATCATTAAACTCAACTCTCCCTGTGAAATCTGTAGGCGTAGTTTCTCTTGTCCTCTATCTTTATCTTCTCTGCCCACTTACCTGAAAAGGAAAATGGATGATTCATATTGATTAAAACACTTGTGGGAGTGCTTCCACTCTCACACACTCAAGTCCACTTTATTTAATTATACATAACCTGCCATTAAGGTAGCAAACATCTGATTATTTGGTTTCTTAAGAAGTGCAAAGACATGGACTCACATCGCACACACATCACTACAGGATGAACTTAAAGAACCCAAATATGTGCAAAAATGCACACACATTAAAATCACAGTATATTTAATATTTAGACGCATGTATTTGCACATATGGACACATCCTGTCCCTCCATGTCTGTTTTTCTCTTCTCATGCTCATTGTGCCTCCCTCAGGCAGAAGAGTGAACTGACACCTTGACTTTATTCTTGCATTTTATTTTGCTTTTAATAATTCATATTTGTTTTGACACATTATTGACCTTTTATTATGATAATCCTTAATTAAACCTCAGATCATTTGTAATATTCAAAAACCAAAACCATGGAAATTGAGCTGCTAGAGCCACTTAAAATTTGTAGTGGTGCATGTAAGTCGTCAGTTTCTGCAATACACATTGACATGAGAGAAATTCTATTAATGATGATGACAGTCAGACTAATGTTTGTGTACTGGATTAACCCTCAGGTACACTACAACTACATTAATGCATATCAATATTAAAAGCATAATAAAATTATTTTTAGAAGTTACCTATTCACAGGTAATGCATTGCAAAGTCAGAATGCAGCTATGCTTGATTTATAAATTCATTATTAACAATACTGCCTTCATTATATGTGATCTACATCTGCAGCTTACAATAAGAGAAGATATGTTTTTGAAAGTAGAATAGTTCAAAGTTATATTGATGATTTTTTTGTGGATATCTTATTCACATTCATAGATTGTCCTGATTCTGATGAGCAGGTGCTGCAGATTTAAAGTACTGTAGCTGTTACAAAGCGAGTATGTGTTTATTTAACATTATGTACAATTAAGTTGTTCATCTGATAATTAGGGTCAGAAAACAGAAATTTTTTTCTGCCAGGCTGCTGCTCTGACTCCAGTCCAGTAGGTGGCGGTAATGTAGCTGTAAACCAGCGCACCAGCTGCCAACACAAACAAGAAGGAAACGAAGAAGAAGAAGTAAAACGATTCTGGTAGCTCGGTAGCTTGTAGCCTGAATGTGCCTCAAAATATGAGACAAATATGAGGTTAACCAAATTTCGGACACACTCTCTACTTTAACTGGCATTACCTGCTGAACATGGCGGACTATCAGTTTCTTTCGGACTCGGACAAAAGGCCGAAAAGGACAGTTGCTGCTTCTGTTGCTCTTGTTG
This sequence comes from Centropyge bicolor, assembly GCA_037975185.1. Lineage (NCBI taxonomy): Eukaryota > Metazoa > Chordata > Actinopteri > Pomacanthidae > Centropyge > Centropyge bicolor. The sequence goes on from JBBMOC010000042.1 coordinate 809,140, forward strand.
TTATTGTAGCTAGCGCCAGCGTTAGCTGGTAGCGCTAACGCTGCTGTCTTCGCTCTCAGCAAAACCGATGTTGATTCATTGCTGCGGGGCAGAAAACCGCAAAAACAAGGTAACTCTGGAGCAAGTTGCAGGCTGAAACAGCTGGTCTGAGCAATGTTTATTTCACGGTTTTTAACTCATTACGTAATTAGCCGTAGCCAACATTTTAGACAAGGTTGTAGTGCACGATTTGCTGACATTATTTGACAAGTGACATTAAAGATTTAACGGTATCGCTGCATGATTTAGAAGAAGGGATCAAAATGGTCTTGTCAGCGAAGGTTAGCTAACACACCTAATGCTGTGTGCAATGTGAACTACTTGGCAATATTGCTGTCCACCGTTGCATGTTTTGAGATGGAGCAGCAGAAAGCAGCCAGTGAGATGGCTCTGGTTCTTCACAACACATCTGCCTGAGTTCGTCTGTGAAAGAAGAAATCATGTCTTGCAAAGCTGCAACCAAGGACAAGAAGTCGAGCTTCAGCAAGAAGCTGTTCAGGCGAGGCTCTGTTCGCTCTGTGGGCAGTTTTATGAGCAGAGTCCTGAGGACACTGACAGCCTTATCTCACTTTGGATCTGAAGTGCAGACAGAGGATGACAAAGATGATGGAGGATTTTCCACGTTCAAATCTGGAAGTAAAGATGTGCCCATGGATGATGGGGACCTCGGGGGTTTCCTGTCTGGAGAGAGAGTTCCTGGAGTGTCAGGTCTTAAAAACCACGGGAATACCTGCTTCATGAATGCAATTCTGCAGTGCCTCAGTAACACTGAACTCTTTGCTGAGTACCTGGTCTTGGAGCACTATAAAGGCGAGCAGCTGGATGAGGACAAACCAAAGACCAACGGCGTGCATCTGCAGAAGAAGGGTCCTCTGGCCAAAGGAGAAGTCACAGAGCAACTGTCAGGACTTGTGCGGGCTTTATGGACGTTTGAATACACCCCCCAGCATAGCAGGGATTTTAAGGTAAATTCATTATCTGCATGGACCTTACTGCTGCACTGCCTGTGGAGAATTGTACACATTTTGCTGAAAATGCCACTACTGACAGACAACACTGCTGCTCAAATGATCTGTTTACGACCAGTGAATAAACAGTGTTTGAGACGCTCACGTTAATCTTTGGGCTTTGCTCTGTTTGTTGCAGAATGCTGTGTCAAAAAATGCCACCCAGTTTAAAGGTAATGCTCAGCATGATGCTCAAGAGTTTCTCCTGTGGCTGCTGGACAGAGTACATGAGGACCTCAACACAGTCAACCCCAACAGCAGGCCCGCCATTAAGGTGAATTTATAGCACTCGTGGGGGTCATGATGAGGATAGTTTGGTGTCTTATTGAAAAACATTGAATGTATGTGCCACCAATACAGACCTGAAGTGTGATTGATAACTGGACATTTCCCCATTATTGCTCATCCATACAGTCCTTACTGCTGTTTCAGGCTTTATTGATATTTTGCTACATTGCATCATAACTCACAGGTGTTTCAATCTGTCACTATGTGTATCCTATAAATGAGCTGCGTTCACAGTCGAATGTGGCTTGCCTGATCTTGTTTCCTCTTGAATCCCTGATGTCAGTAAATACAGAGTATATGAAGGCTTTCACAATAGCTTATAAATCCTGATAGACTGGTATTATTCATGAGTTATAAATCTAAATCTGAGTAAAAAAAAACCCTGTTTTTGTTCGTTCAGCCACCTATTGAAGAAGATGACCAAAGCATAGAAGGGCCATCTCCTCCCCTCTCTGCTGGGTCATTTGTACAAGAACTGTTTCAGGCTCAGTACAGGTAGGTCTGATGTCCAGTAAAAGTTCCATGTTTTTTTTCACATGATCTCGCCACTGTATTAAGAGATTGAATTTTGTCCCAACAGGTCCTCTCTCACCTGCCCACATTGCCAAAAGCAGAGCAACACATTCGACCCCTTCCTCTGCATCTCCTTACCGATCCCACTGCCACACACACGGTGCGTTACTCTCTTGAGCTGTGCTACAGCACGATCAGTTAACCATGCTCAGCTGACAGGTTGTTGCATGTTCATGACTAATTGGTACTGGTTTACAAGGTTTACACAGTAAATCATAAACATGTATTTGTACAAAAATTCTTTTCTAGAAACGTTTTTTAAAAGTTTGTGGCATGTTTTTGTATCTCTTTTTTTCCCTGTGAGCAAGCACAGTGTATTTAAGTTAATTTTAATTGAAGGTCAAACTGTGTGTGTGTGTGTGTGTGTGTGTGTGTGTGTGTGTTGACACGTTTACAAGAACCTGAAGCAAATAGAAGGAAGGAATGTAACCTGGTGTGTTAGGAGTGTTTGGGGGTTGAGAGTGTGGGAGGAGTGTGCTTTGGAGTTTCAAACCAAAACAGCAGTGTGCTCCTTTTAAAGGGTGTTTTATAGTCGAAAACAAATGTTTAGTGGGAGGAAATAATCGAACATCTTTACACTATAATAAACATAAACCATGGCTGTAAAGCAGAAGAAAGCCTGATTGTATAATGAAGTGTGTCATGTGTGTAACTGTGTTTTCCAGGCCCCTGTATGTGACAGTGGTGTACCAGGGGAAGTACTCTCACTGTATGAGGATTGGAGTTGCTGTTCCCCTCAACAGCACTGTCTATCGCCTCAGAGATGCCGTGTCACGTGAGACCAAGATCCCAATGGACCAGGTGCTATTCTTGTCTCTTATCAGCTCAGGGCTGACACAGTGAGACTATGTTACAGTCACACAATGTTAGATCACTGTTCCTGAAGCCAGTGCAACCTCTGAACAGCACTTGGTCATGAACCCAGGTTTTTTGTGCTGTGAACACGATGCACAGTTAGAGAGTAAGAGATGTTTAAACACAGTTATCCTGAAGGCTGCAACAACAACTGAGCGGTAACATTGATTGAAGCTGGCGGGATGAAAATGCCACGAGAGTAAATATTAATGAAGGCTAAAGCGGGATAAGGAGTAGTGTTATGATGACTGTGTTATTTTTTTTGCAGTAACAGAATAAAACATTAAACAAACTAGACACTATTAGTGTAAATTTTTTAATAGTACTCTTTTTTCCCCTCTTTCAGTTTGTTTTGACTGAAATGTACTATGATGGTTTTCATCGATCCTTTTGTGACGATGATGACGATCTCGACATCATTCAAGAGAGTGATTCCATTTTTGCCTTTGAGACACCAGAGACCTTCAAACTGGAAAACATACGCACAAAAAGAGGTAAATAAGGTTTTTCCCAACTTTTTATTGCATTAAATTAATACAAGTAATATATGGATAATCTTTTTTGTATCTTTTTACAGGAAGTCTTCTGGCAAACCTGAATCATAACAACTTGAAGTATGGGACAGAAATCAGCAGGACTCCGTCTTTCATGCAGGGGGCCATGACTCCTTTAACGGCATCCCCCAATAAAAACCTGGGACCTGAAAAAATGATCCTTCTGGTGTGTAACAGAGCTTGTAGTGGCCACCAAGGAAAGAGGTACTACAATCAGAATATTTGATATGCTGTGATGCTGCTTGTCCTCTGTCTTTGTTATGACTGTTTAAGACTATTGCTAGGACAACACAATATCTAGTTAATTTTCAGTAGTTCCCAAAAATGGTGTTAATGGGTTAATACGCTTTTGGTGTCAAAGCTTCCTGCAAAAATTGCTAACAGCTAACAAAGCTCCACACATTATGTTGTTTTAGGTTCGGTCTTCCTTTTGTACTGTACCTGGAGCGCACTGTGACCTGGGATGCTCTTCAGAAAGAGATCCTGGAAAAAATGAGACATCTATTGAGGCCTGGGGTCTACATTCAGGTAGGAAGAGGAACAAGCAGTTTTCCTTATACATTGACTTTACACAGACTTTGCACTGCTGAGTTGACAGGGTTAAGTCCATTTAATGTCCTGTTCAACTGACTTGGACATTTGCTTTCATACACACAGCTCGTTTGGGTGAACGTTCAGGGCAGCAGTGCATGTGTGAATACAGCTGTAAGATGTTAGCACACTAAATGTACTAGTCTTGCAGAGGTGTTGATGTTGGTGTCTCTCTCTGTGTAGGTTGGACCTTTCAGTCTTCGGGTGGTTGGCGTTGTTGGTATCACCTACCTCCTTCCTCAAGATGAGAGACCACTGTGTCATCCAACTGTGGATAGGTCAGTTCACCTCTTTTATACAACATCTGTATTGTGCTGAAATTAGACCTAACATTGATTTTTTGGTTAGTTTTGGATGAGATGTAATTTTTTTTGTCTAGTTATTACACAACTGTACCTGTCTTTAAAGCAGCATGTATTTGTTTATACAGTATATACTTTCATATATCTCCTGACATCACGCTATTCATGTTGAAAAGGTAAAAAAAAAACCCAGTAAGATGTAAGCATTGCTATGCAAATATACACAGACCTTTACTTCTATTAAAAAATATTATAATACTTTACTAGAGCCAAGCCAGGGAAGCTGCAGATATTTGAAACCAAGTGTGTTTTCTAAGCATTAATTTCAGTGAAAAATGAAAGAGAGTGAGGCTGAAATCAAAGCAAACACTGTGTATACATATGCTCACCAAGGTAAAGACAGGCATGATCTTGAGTAATGTGGCGAAGTCAAATTACATCCATCTTGTCCTTTAATCTTTTCTTTACACACATCAGTTATGTCGCTCTCATTGGCCTGCTGAGGTTGACAAGCCTGAACATGATTTTGACTGTTTGTTAAAATGCCAGTTTAGCACGTTTGGCTCATTACTTACATAAGAGCGAGTCACAACGTTGATGTTCCATAGAGATGCATGAGTCAAAGTGAACTCTCAATTGTATTAGCCAATCTGTGGCAATAGGTTCTTTCATAACAACTATTGTCTCTTATGCACACAATTATGTAAAATCAACAAAGACTATCATAGCAGATATATATTTTAACTTTGATATATATCTGCTGTTTGTGTGTAACTGAATGATTTCATTTTTTATGGTCTAATCAGATTAACTCATCGTCGACAGAGAAGTTCCTTCAAACTGACCCCATTTTTAAATTGCACGTAATAGCACATGAATTATGTGTCACACAGCTGTTCCCACACCTGCCTTCATGACTTCCTTTGTTTCCACTACAGAGCTTACAAGTCCTGTGGACAAGGGGGGCCACCACACGTAAAGATCGTGGTAGAGTGGGACAAAGAGACCAAGGACTAGTGAGTGGAAAAATATTAATATTTGATACAAGTCTGCACAGAATAAAAAGAAGTTAGGTTTTGACTTTTATTTGCTCTAGTCTTCATTGGGAATGACATATTAGATTTTTAAAAGCAAGGCTGTAAAACTGAGACACGCACACACCGAATGACATTTGATCCAACCATGGTGTTCATTTGCAAGAACTCATTTTAATAACTTACCTTGTGGACATGAAACTGAATGTGTAATTTGGTGTAATTTAATGCAATGTTATTGATGGTCATTCATTAATAGCTAAGCTAACAAGCTTGTCCGTGTAAGCAATTATGTAGAAGACACAGTTGAGATGACAGAGTCAGTTTTAAACTTGAATAATAGAACTCATAAAAAAAATATGCCTGATTCTTGCAGCAGTATGTGTCAGCCAATAAAAGATGTGACTTAGAAAAACAATCAACAGTATCACTTATTGATAACAGTAGTGAGTTGATCAATCAGGTCATCCAATCCTCATGGCTTAGAGGGCAACAACTTTCCTCGGTCACAAAGATAATCTCGCCCACAACAACACAGTTCTGCAGTTGAAGGTGAGGCAACATTTCAATAAAACCGATCGTGTCAGTCTTTGTGTTGTGCAGGATTTCAAGTCAAGCCGCATCTTGAACTTTACAAGGGTAGTTTTACAGGACGAAACCTATTTTGAGCCCTTGAATGTAGTTGCCTCCCACTCTTTTCCCTGCCATTCATCACGTTATTTGCTTTTGAAAAATCAACTTGCTTAATCTGCTTACAAATGTGCTTAATTTGAAAACAGTTGTGGTTTTAAGCCAAGTAAACACCAGAGTCTGAATTTCCGCCTACACATTCAGCAACATGTCTGCTCTTATTTCCTCACTCAAGCTAATTACTACGTGCTGTGGTTAACACACACACACACACCCTTTGCTGGCCAAATGGAAGTCACATATTTTCTCAGAAGTGTTGACGACAGGTTTTCATAGTTCATCAGTTTTTATGTTTGACACTGAAGTAATATGTGGAGGAAATATCTGCCAGACATGAATGAATAGTCTTAAATCTGTAGCTAATGTTTGTTTAGGTCAGGTTTGTGAAGCTGTTCTCAGCTCTTTTCAATGCTGCTGCATCCCTGGACAGGATCCAATACTACAACACAGTACTGTTCAGAGTGTAGTATGGTCATGATAAGTGACAAACTGGATTAGTGCGATAGTGTTAAACAGTTACAACTGTCTCGAAATCTTTCATTTTGATAACTGATAAGAACAGTTTGACCCAAAAATCTTGGGGCCAGACCTTTTGATCCTCACGTGACTTTTCTGGTGAATGAATGGCGAACTGTGCTTCGTGTTTCCCACAGTCTGTTTGGACACACTGAGGAGGAGTACATTCCTGATGCTGAGAGTGTGTATCTGCACAGGGAACAACATCATCAGCCGCAGGCCTGCACCCTCGCTCAGTGTTTTCAGCTCTACACGAAGGAGGAGCAGGTAGGCCTGTGACCGCACACATTGCCAGTGCACGCATACACAAATACACACACACAGTCAATCACTGCGCTGTCAGGAGTTTGACATTACAAAATAAATCTTCAATTTTCCTTGGCACATGTCAGGGTTAAGTATATTTTGAAGTGTAGCCTCACATTTGTCTCCCCATTGGTTTATTATTGTTCTGCTGGAGTTCAAAAAGCCTTTCACTCTGCGTGGTTTTACTGTGTATTTGACTCCTAATGCTATGTTTGGAATAAACCAGAAATTCTGAGCACAGACCTACATATACATTGTGGTTTGACTTGCCTGAGATCGCTCTGGAGGAGAATAGAGGGAAGCGAGAGGAAAGCTCTGGGCCTCATCCCGTGTGAGGCCTATTTTATAAGCAGTGTGGTTGGAGCTTGTCCTTGATTGGTGCTGCCTGGGCTGTGTGTGTTTCAGCTGGCCCCAGACGATGCCTGGCGCTGTCCCCACTGCAAGCAGCTGCAGCAGGGCCGCATTAAGCTCAGCCTGTGGACGCTGCCGGATGTGCTCATACTGCACCTCAAGAGGTTCAGACAGGTATTTCACCTCAGCCTCGTTCAGTCACTCTGTTTTTATTTTGAATCAAGTTTTCTTTATCTGCATTTGCAAATCACAACTGTGCTCTCTGGCTTTATTTCTTTCTGTTTATATTTCTTAAAGGACTGCAAAGTATAGAAAAGTTTTCATCTTGATATCGGTGCTAAATCAGACGTTGTGTATCCACCAATGATGATAAATTTGAAAAAATGCCCTCCCTCACTTGGGGTGATTTTAAGAGATTTAGTTTTATTTTCTAAAGCAGTCATCCTTTGTAAATTTGACTAAATGGATCTTAAATGTGAGAAATGAGCTGGCTAGCATTCCAAATATCCAATCAAGCAGTTATACATGCTCAGTAATGTAATCACAAATAAACAGAGACTACAGAAATACTACAGAAATTCTACAGGCTGTTACTAGTAAGTAGGCTGGCTGCTGATCTGTTTACTTGGCGTCTGTTTCAGGAGGGGGACCGGAGGGTGAAGATGCAGAACATGGTGAGGTTTCCGCTCATGGGCATGGACATGGCGCCTCATGTGGTTAAGAGAAGCCAGAGCAGCTGGAGTTTACCTTCCCACTGGTCACCATGGAGACGGCCATATGGCCTGGGAAGAAACCCAGACGACTTCCTGTATGACCTGTATGCTGTGTGCAACCACCATGGGAACATGCACGGAGGCCATTACACAGGTGAACAGTTAGTTTAAAGGCTGTCTGTAATAATTATCAGGAAATTATGTGTTGATTATCACTTTTGACCCATCCTTCTCTCTGCTCTCTCAGCCTACTGTAAGAACTCCATTGATGGTCAGTGGTACTGCTTTGATGACAGCGAGGTTTCACCAGTAGCTGACGATGACGTGTGTCAGCAGACGGCCTACATACTGTTCTACCAGCGGAGGACAGCGATTCCTTCGTGGTCGGCCAACAGCTCTGTTGCTGGTCAGTATTTATTTCCTTTAGTGTGCTATCTATCCTGCATTACTCCATGTTAATGATGTTAGTGTCTTCTACCTACCATACAGCTCAGACCCTTCTGTGGACACTGTCATATTCAAGCTTTTACTGTCTTTTATGCAGGTTCCACCAGTTCATCCCTGTGTGACCACTGGATCAACAGGTTACCTGGCAGTAGGCCTGCTAGTTTGGCATCTGGAGCCTCATCCAGACGCACCTCTCTGGCATCACTTGCTGAGTCAGTAGAGTTTCCGGGAGAACGCAGTGAAGATGACGGTGAGGGAATATTTGTTTTAATTTATTCAATTTTACAGGTGTCAGGTTGTAGTTGTTTGTCAGTACACACACTGCTCCTGTCTCCTGACTCATTTTAAGTTAAATTTTAGTTCAATTGGTTTTTGTTTTGAATTTTATAGATGCAAAACATTGCTAGAATAATGCTATTCCTAAGTCCATTTAACCACCAGAGGAGACTTTTTTATATTCAAGACCAAACCACTGTAAAAGAGAATATATGTGGCAAACCATCAGACCCAAATGACGAAAGGAAACGGCTTCAAAGAGACAGCTTTTCTTTCAGTCTGTCTCAGTGCATTTCACATTTAAAGTGAGCAACTCAAACCTTTGTACAAAGAACAACACTCCCTGTTTCTGTTGGAATCGAAAGAGACCACCAAGGTTTCCCACAGTTCTTTATAGTCAAGAACCTGCACCTGAACTTACAAATGCCAACTCCAAAATTCAGTCATTACATTTAAGATAAAAGAGGGATAATGTCTCCGGGACAAAGGCTGAAAGTGATGTGACATTGTCGCATGTAACTGGGATGAACAGGACAACTTGCCTGTCAGAGCTCTGTACTGTGGGAAACTTCACAGACTGAGTGAAGCCAAATTGAGCCAGATGTTGGCTTGAGCTGCTGTTTGTGGTTAATATAAATGCAGGCTCTGTTGAACCCTCCAGAATACAGGGTCAGCACAATCCCCAAGTATGTTGGCCATGCAAACTGGTCTTTAACTACAGCTTTCACAGATCTCACTGTGGACAGTACTTCCAAATGATGCAACATATTTTACTATACAGTAAGTTTATTACTTATATGTTTGAGTGCCTAAAACCTTCACTGTAGAACACACATTTACAAGTTGTTAAAAGTCCTTTGGCACCAATTGCAAATTGCCTGGGAACAAATGAAAAGGATATGTGACTTGTCTTATTTTTTAATTCTTATTTTTATGCTGCATTGCGTGATCTTATTTGTATTAGCTTGGAAAATTGTTGTAATTTGGGTTAATTTGTAAAACAGCACTTAAAGTCCAATTGAGCATCCTTCACAAAAAAATAAATCTTTCTAAATGTTTCCTTGTTTTCAGGAGGATTCTCTGTCCGTCCTTTTGTGAGGAGCATTCAGCGTCAGAGCTTGTCCTCCAGGTCATCGATCGCTAGTCCTTTAGCCTTTAGCGACAGTGGGATAAAACCATCTTGGTCTCTCTCTGCGAAGCTGCACATGAGATCCAACTCACCCTCACGTTTCTCCCTCGACTCCCGATGTTCTCCTCCTCTGGAGAGGATAGGAGAGGCCTGTGATGACAAAGTTTCCACGTCCTGTTTTGGCAGCTACAGTAGACACGAGCGTTATTTTGGCAGCAGGTCTCCCCTGTCTATGATGGAGAGCAACTTAAGTGACCAGGACAACAATAAACGGTTCCTAGACATGATGTACTGCAGGGCTCCCACTCCAGTGGATAAGAAGAGCACCAAAAATGAGCCAACTGAAAACAACAACCAGATTACAGCTATAGACCAAAACATTCTACCTACCCAAGCTACTCCCTCCAAAGAACAGAAACGTAAGAGCAGCATCGGAGGATTCGCCTCAAAGGCGGAAAGCACAGGCTCCACAAAGAGTTCCAGCAAAGTGGAGCAAGAGAAAACCTCCAAGAAACGTTTGTGCTCAACCCACAAGACCTCCGCTTCTGAGACGTCTTCCAGTACACCTGTGAAGGGCAAAAAGATGAGCAATACTAAAGACAAGAGTGTGAACGTCAAGAAAAGCTCCTCTACACCCAGTGGAACTCCCTCCAAAACAAAGGAGGTCACTCAACCCGGAGAGGCAACACCGCAGCATAAGCCATGTGTCCGCTCCACACCTCAGTCCTCAGCTTCTCCCTCTCCAACGGCAAAGAAGAGCTCCAGCATCACTGAGAAAGGCTCCACTTGCAGTCGGAAAAAGCTGGTGGAGCGGAGCTTCAGCAGAGATTCTGTGCACACGAGTCCCCTGGTTGACGGTCTGAGAGGCAGCTCGGTGGCCCGCTCTCCACTGTCTAAGAGTGGGGAAAGCACCCGGCCTGAGAGGAGATTCATGAGGAGCTCCAGCAGCAGCTCCTCTGTCACTAGCCTGCGCTCGCCCAGCGTCTCCACCCGGGACCTTCAGCGCAGCAGCAAACCTGAGGAGAAAGGATTGTCTTTCTTCAAGAGTGCCCTCCGACAAAGGGAAAGCCGCCGGTCGGCTGATTTAGGAAAAAGCACCATGCTTGCCAAAAAGGCCTCAGAGAGGACATGCAAGCAGAACGGACAAGCCAAGGACATGGGTGGTGATAAGGGAAAGACAGAGGACGCGGTGTCTTCTTCGCAGACATCCGCAGAGACTCGTGGAGGTGAGACAAAGTCAGAGACAAAGACGTCTTCCAAACCCCCCAGCTCTCTCAGTCGCACTCTATTAAGCGTTGGCAAATCCAAGTCTTCCACTTCTGAAGTAAGTCTCAAGTCTCCCACAAACGGGAAGAAGCCTCTTGAAAGAATGGCATCTTCCCGAAAGCTGTCATCAAGCATGCAATCTCCTGCACGTACAACACAGAGGCCTCAATGATACATCCACAGTACATTGAACTTACATAATGCAGCTATTTTCTTTGTGCCTAAGTTTCGGTGAGCACCAGATGTATTTGTGAAGAGAAATTATTTGATGTTATGTTTTTTTGTTAACACTGGCATCAGATGCAAATGCTGGCTTTGAGGTTTGAATATTGACAGCCAGCTTTGAGGATTCTTCGCTGTACTGGATAAAAAGTAGAGAAGTGTACATCAGCTGCAAACTTACCTGGTTTGCCACCAGCTCGAGTTTTTAAAGCAGAGGATATAGTTATACTTGGAGCATTAGGTATGATTTTAATGCAAAAATGGAGTGAATATTTGACACATTAGACGATTCTGACATGGAGAGTAAATGAGAATATTCATTGGGCTGAACAGCACAAACTACTTGGTTGTGTACTGGAGGCCTGTGTGACAGCTGACAGAAATCCCTGTTGGGATATTGAATCCAATTATCTTTCCTTTAGACCAGAGGCTTGTTGTATCTTTGCATCGCTGCAAACAGTAAGTTTAGTTTGCTTGCAAAATATCTCACTGGAGAAACCTGATTTAAAATGCAGCAGCTTATGCATTAAAAGAAATTAAGGGGGTGAGAAACCTTTTCAGCTTCTGTGCACTAACGATGCATCATTTGTAATGTAAGAGTAAAAAAAGAGTAATATGGAAAGAAGCTGGCTGTTGATGCTCGAACCTCTGTGCTGCCTCTCACCATTTTAAACTCCACATCAGTGAGAACGGAACCATAACATCAAAAATGATCTCTAGACAAATACTGAAACTGAAATGATATGCTCACACACAAACACACACACATACAAAAGAGTTTCATTCTGAAATAATTGTGATTCACCGTAGTTTTCATTGATTGTTTTAAGTAGTAAGTCCTAAACTTAAATCTTTTTTCAAACACTTCATACACCTCATTCTTAGGTTACCAGAGGTGGTATGAGTGGAGGAGAAGACATCAGTAGATTATGTGTACTTATGAGTAATTTGACGTTTCATGTCTTGAGAGTATCGAGGATCGAAAAGACGAATAGGAGATATTAAACTTCCTGAAGTAGAAATGCAGAGGTGATGGCCGGCCCTGGACCAAAACAGAAAAAGATTTGTGATAAGAAAGAATTGGACTCAGTACACACATTGAGACAAGTTTTCCAATATTTTAAAACTTTATTTTTGTTTAATACTAGTACTTTTTCGATAGAAATGTATTTTATCAAGTTAACTACTCTTTTCTCAAAGGGACGGCGTGTTTTGGAATGAAACCCTTTAAAAGCAAAGTATATAAATGCATATATAGAAATATATATATGTGTGTGTCTGTACAGATATAGAATATAGTATATAATCCATTTTTTCCCTTTCCATGAGCAAGATGAAAATGATCTTAAGCGCCTTTCAATGCTGTACATGGAAACAAATAATTGCCTTTGGCAACATTGTAGTCTACTACTGTATGCATCACTGAGTAGGAATGTTGTATTGTTCGCACTTTGTAAAGATAAAGTAGTTTTCTTTTACCCACAACGGTCATATATATAAATAGACACTAACTTAACAATGTAATTATCTCATTTTTAATATGTCGTCTGTTCATAAGTTTAAGACATATCGTAAAGTTCGTCAACAGGCCTTAGACTTGAAATGGTAAAAGGGTACATTCATCTCAATGTTTCAGGGGTCATTTTGAGAAATCACCTCTTTACTACACCTGGTGCTGTAACAGACCGATGCTCCTCTGGCACTGATATTTCCTAAATGAGCATATTTTCAAATGCTGATGTTCAGAACTGTGACCACACACTTCAGTGAACCGGAAACCTGTCGGCAGCATTTATCATAACCTGTGGTACCTCACTGGAGAACACGATCCTTTGACATTTTTATTCTTCATCGGGCTGGAACAGAATATTGATAATGAGCCATTGAATTCATCACAGAACCACATGTATGTTGTCTCTGAGCAGTTGTTGTCCAGATATGATTATGTTATCTCGACTATCAGACACTGCATGGCGTATGTGTTTAGCAGTGAAATGACAGGAGGCAGGATACGGTCACTGCTGCTGTTATGATGCTCGCTGGTCTCGTTTTGAACAATCAGCTTTATCATTGTAGATTTACCCCGACTGCAGTTGCAATATTCATACTTTAGATACCAGCATAGTGTATGTTTTTAATGAATGAATGTGGTTCTATCATTGAAATCCAAGCATTAGTAAGTTGTTTTCACGTTCAACATTAACATAATCTTTTGAATTATAGATCTACAGTATTTCTCTCTGCTGTTTCTCTGTAGCATCTTCCAGGTTTACATCGGTTCTCAGATGGTTTCAGAGGAAACACCATGCACGTTAAACATTTATGTGTGTTATTTAAATGGTCTGTGCAGAGTTTGAACAAAGCGGCGGCCTTCCTGTGACACTGTTTTTAGGCCCAGAGGTTTGCATTTGGAGTCTAGATTTTACTTTGAGAGCAGTTTTTTTAAACATGCCACAATGTAGAAATTTGCTGTAAAGCAGCACAGTTTTTCCTGGTGACTTGGACAGCAAGTTATTCTATTCTATTCCATTTTATTCTAGTTGAATTTGAACAGCATGTTTAATCCAAATTCTACCCAGCATTTTTTATGAAGAGTGAGGAAATGAATTAGACCATGGAAACAACAAAACACAGAAACATAAATGATGTATTTGTTTACACCTATAGATCGGTTTCTGAGTAGGTTTCTGTCCAAAACTTGAAACCAGAGCATCAAACCTGACGTGTCGAGGAGAGAGATCATCTCAGTCGTGAACATGACACTAAAGTCCTCCATGTATCCTCAGGATCCTCACAGGTCACATTTTAATGTACACTACATCGTGGCCGCTGCGTTCAAGCCGTCATTGACCATAAAAACAACACAATGCTGTTTAAATGTGTCGGTTTTCCTTTAGCTGCTCTTTTCTACTTTACATTGTGATCTATCAGGAACCTGTGCGTGGCACTTTGGATCAGTTGTATGTCGTTTTGGCTTTCACCATCTCGTTTGCCTGTTTTAAAGTCTGTAATTAGTTGTAGTGGCTCGTGTGCATCTTAGAGCTGGGTCATGCCGTTACACTTACTTGTTCGTCCAGTCTTCCACTTGCTAAATAAGAAGTTTATTGGATTACTAATCCATTCATGTAGCAACAACCCAGTGCATTAGGATGTGAGTTCCCTCACTTTGGACATTTTTATTTAGTTTTTTTTCATTGTAAACAAGGATCAGCAGACAGTCTGAGTCACTGTGTACATTGCTTATAATATTTAAACAGGGCTCATAATTTGACATCGTTTTGTATTGAGACAAACATTTTACAAGGCAAATGACAGAATTCTTTTTCTGTACAGAACTTAAGTGTGAAAGCTGCAGCCTGTTTGCTTGTTTTCCAACCATTTTTCAGTCATCGCCACCACATTGCCTACATCACTGCTTTGTTCTTACAACATGTAAGATCACATGAGACATGATTCAGTAAACTCAGTAGTAAAGAGGTCTGTAGTTTTTTGCAGAGCTGGTTTGAATGTCTACAGTATCACATTGGTCCTGTGTTATGTCACAGAAACCTGCTGTCATTCAGCGACAAACAAGAAACTCTTTAATCAGAAGCCGCCAATCACACATTTTTTTAGTTCTCTTATTGCCTTTGCCGACTTCGCCAATAATCATTTTATTCGTCAATTACAAAGGAAGCTTAGGTTTGTTTACCAAAAAGTGGCTCAAAAGTCCATTGAAGACCAGACAAGTACTGTACTCCATATGAGAATATAAATAACATGTTCGCAGAACTGATTTTCCTCTCTAGCTTTCTTCACTGCAGTTTTGTCTCCGTGTTGTTGTTTTTTTTGTATTTGTTGTCAATGTACAGAATTGAGAATGATTAAGGAATGCAGTATTGCATGAAAACGCTAATGCATGTATTTCATTAACTATGCAAGAGTCTGTGTACAGTAGACAGCAGAGCATGGCTGGTATATTCCATTGCTTAATTTGCACACCATTCCAATATCGAGAAATAATACATGACAGAATATTTCATCTGTACAGTTAAAAGGATTAAACTTAAAAATAGCGCCTATATGAAAATCTATTTAATGCCATTATTGCTTTCAGCATTCTACCATTTTTTGGTCATTGTTTTCTTGTTAAATTCTGCTGATCTGTGCTCTCTGGGTGCTCCTACCACAACTGGTAGGTTACTGTCTTTTTGTTTTTTGACAAGATGTTTAATAATTACTGTTGTACACCAGCAGAGACAACACTATGTGATTGCTAAATAGCCTCATGTATGTATGTATGTTTGTATGTATGTAGGGATGTATAATGAAAAAGCCTTCCATTAAGACACTGATAACAGTTTGTGAACCCCTGTCGGAAACGTCTCAGCTGCATCAAAGATGTGGTCAGTCTCTAATATAAATAAAGACAACTCAAATAAATATATATAGCTACATGCAATAAAGAAAGATAGTCAATTTGTAGTTTTATATTACAGTATGTAACGAACAGTGACATTAAAATGTAAATGTTCAGTTAAGACGTTTTGTAGTATTTATGCCACATCGCTCATCTCAATCATGATGTGATTTTTATTTTATTTTTTTTATTTATCAGTAAACAAACAGCGACTTCCAAACACGCGTCAAAGCTCCACCGCTCTCTGTCTGCGATAACTGGTGAAGTGGACATAAAACATCAATCACTCTAATTGTTAAAGTGCATATAGGCGTCCTTGCAGAAGTTAATTAAGATTAGAGAATCAGTTGGTTGAGTTATTGTTGTTGACACAGCTGCTTTGTTTTGTTGTTAACGGACTCGCAAAAAGTTCAACTTTTCAAGGTGAAACCATTAATTAATGCCTTTTATCTGCAACGTGTTTGTGTCGGCGTTTTACCACTGAATCCAAGTTGCAATAACCACTGAAACCAAACCACCTGAATCCGACATTTGAGCCACAGATTCTGTCTCACCACAGCTGCTGGACACAAGTGTCTAAGTCACTAACTTAGATTCTAAGTTTGGGGTCGAATTGCTTTATTTTCAGGCAGATATTTGAGGACACTTTTCAGATCTAAACACTACAAACAGATGATAGTGAAACTTTTCAGAAGCCTTAAGCAAAGCAAACTAATGAATCGTTTCTATCTTCAGATGCAGAAACCAAGGAGCTGTGTAATGAATGAATGTCAAGAGTCTCATTTAGATTTTTCTTATGCTAACAAAGAAACACTAGTGCTAAATGCAAGTCTCCTCTTTGACCTTTGTTTTTTTTTTTTACTTATGATTTTTTTAATATATCATTCATAAAGCATTTTGTAAAATATTGTATGTTGCAGCACGACTTCTTAATGCTGTTTTACTGTATTCCTTGTTGTACCAGGTTCGCGAGGTTCTTATTGACATCTGCATTGTCTGAACTGGCCAAATGTTATTTTTATTTTATTTGACGTTCTGTTCCAGCATTTTGCCTCTTTATTTGTTTCTTACTTTGTTTTATATATTTTGTAAAAGTTGAGCATTCAGTAGTTTCAAACAGACTGTGTCAAAGTCTTCTATGTTAATTTATTTCTCTTTTGTTATCATGTATGCACTTTTAATGTTTTTTTTTAATTATTTTTCTCCCAAAGGACAAATGTGTATATACTTTGTTGGTTTACCCATGCAAGTACAAAATGAAAAATCTGATTAAAAATACTGAAACATGTGTTGGTGTGGGTGTGTTCGTTCCAACACTAGAGGGAGCTTTCCTCTAACAAATTGACCCTCAGCAGGACAACATGTAGCTCCTGGATTTCACTGGTTAATAAAGACTCACCATGCAGCTAAAAGATAATTAAAACGAATATTAAAGTCCACAACTTGAGATGGAGTCGTGTCAGAAAAGCCTGCGCTCTCACCTTGAGCCAGTGATGAGTGTAACAAACACGACGCCGGGCTCAGTTTTCAGATGTGCAAGACCCTCCACAGTCTGTCTCCATGAAAGCGTTTGTATTCTCGCAGCTGTCACATGTTGTACTGTAGCAGCGGGGAGAGGCATTTTGAAGGCAGTTTTATTTTAATGTTCAAAGGATCTCCCTGTTATCCAGTTTGGATCCTGTTGGGCCGAGAAAGCGCATGAGCACACAAATCTGCTGCTCATTGTCTCGCTGCTGCAGAGGCTGTATTATCTGAGACCTCAAGGCTGTGCAATACATGAGTGGCTCTAAATTTTCGGGGGCAGGATTATTTCAAGCTTCTCCTGGCTTCAGATGGTGGAGGAGGAGGGGGGGTGCAGGAGCTGGGATGTGCAGATGCAAGCATGTCTGAGTTTTCACTCAAAGTCCACTCATCATCATCACTTTAGCACCTACAGCTGCAAATTTCACTTGTACAAGGGAAAAGTGATTGTTAGATTAGTAATATTTGAAATCTGCTATAAGCATTGGAATTCATGTTTGTCCTTGATTCTAATTTGATTCCTGTTTAAGGAATCAAATTAGAGAATGTAGTTCAACCACGAAGAAAATAAAACAGATCAGCCTTAAGACAGTATTGATTCTCTAATTGATTATTATGCTCATTGATCAGACCAGCAATGTCTTTTAATTCATTTTGAAGCTGCAACCAGCAAATACTATGTACTTTAACTTAAATATTAATCAGCAGTGATGGAAGAAGCTTTCACATTTACTCAAGTAATTAGTAATATAAGTGTTTAAGCGCTCCATTACAAGCTAAAACCTACTTTAAGTATTGATAGTCAAAGTGCTCATTATGCAGAGTTCACTAATTTCACATATTTATATCATCATACTTATTATTGATGCATTAACATGAAAGTAGCATCTAAATGTTGCTACTGAGGCATTTTCATCTTTAACAGCGCATCACAATTTTTATTTGTTTTATAAGAAAAATCTCAGCTGCCAGAAAAATGCAGTACTTTATTAAATGCTACTTTCCACCACTGTTAATCTAAAAGTCATCAACACTTCTTCAAATTAACTAATTGATTACTCAACTCAAAAAAATATGACCTTTCAGAGGTTAGAATAATTTCCTCTTCACTCCATATAAACAGAGACAGACATAATTAGATCATTGGGCAAAAACATTTGATGGCCAACAGCAGAAGAGGCTTTACTATCTGTCATCATCCACCTGTCTGATTTCCAGTCAGTGGATCACCTTAAAGATGAAGTCGTCTTGCAGAGCTGGAAGTATTTCATTCCCGCTCTCTCTCTGTCTATTTGACTGGCATCAGCATGTTGCTCTATGCCATAAAACAGGACAGGCCGTCAGTTCTTGGCCGAGATCCACCTCATGAATCATTGGAAATTTCCTGGTAAGCAGAGGATGCCATTTACCCTCCATCTTCTCCGGCGCTTTTAAATGGAGTCCAACCAGCATCTGACTCCCCTCTCATGATAATATCAGTCCCCCACGGTACATTGGAGTTACTTTAGCAATTCGCCTGTGGTTTTATCTCCTTTGTCCCCTCTTTTGACTCCACCCCAGAGAGTGCAGAAAAATCAATAACAATTGATTTTAGAAGGCAAGAAAAGGCGGTTGGAATTCAAGGGAAGAACCAGGGGAAGACAGAGACAAAGAACTGCGAGCAGAGAGGTGTGAGACCCTAAGCATAATATGCATGTGCCGGCACAGCTAAAGGTCACCAACATGAACCTGTCTGTAACAACAGATTATGAAGTGTCAAGGTCTCGCGGCTGCCGAGGTCTCACATAGAAGGTAAGAGCAGTGACGCCACATCGCATCATTTTAATCCACACAGAGGAAAAGACCGTCTTCCTATAGCGGGACGGTTGTTGATGCAAGATTTAGTTGTTTTTGACGTTCACAGTAAAGTAGGAAATAATGTACCAAAACCAAATCTACGGCCCGACTATCAGCATTAATTTGTCATGTTCCTCCTTGTAGCAGCCAATTAGTCGCCTGTTTTCTTCTATCTGCTGCTGAGCTTCATTTCACATTCACTTTCACACGGCTTGTTTGTTATCCCGTTGTTTTTTTTTTCCTTTACCCCGAGACCACTCAATCAACGTTCACAGGGTACCGTTCAAAGCAGGACAAGACAGCAACAGACTCTCACTACAGAGAGGAAGGGCTGTTTGATTTCTATTGCAGGATCCGTCCGGGGTCCGGCGGGTCGGAGCGGCTGACAGCTCGGAGATTGACAGTTGAGATCTTTCCCAGGCGGGAACAGTGTTAGACAACATGAGCAGTGATCCACGGCACTGGTGGAGCAGGGTGGGGGCGGGGAGGCTGCGGATGCCGTGTACCCCTCTGTGAAGTGTGTGTGAGTGTGTGCGTGTGGTCTCCTGCCTGAGGGCCACGTCCCCCCTGTCATCAGGACTGCTGATGGTACTCAGTACCTGCAGACTTAGATCCAAGCACCTGGGGACCCATCAATGGTTCAAGATGAGGGAAATTTCAAAGAAAATGGGAGCCTGTTTTTTTTTTTTTTTTTTTTTTGTGTGTGTGTGTGTGTTGGTTTTCTTTATTGAATTTTTATTATTCCCTGCTGTCATTTCCTTTTCTTCTTTATCTAGTGTTTCAGACAAAGCAAATACACCAAGATTAGCACTGAGAGAAATCGTCACTCTTCCTGATTCTGATCAGAGCCATCCGAACGGTGAGTTGATTTTAATATAGATGTGCACACACACGGACATCCAATCACGAGGCTGTTATGGTGTCGCACAGATTTTTCTCTTCTCTTATGAGAATAACACACTTATAAAAAATGATTTGTTCAATATCACAATAGCGATTTTGGGAGTTGATATTTGTCTGGTCGGGTCATGCTCCACTTTAGGGTGTGTGTGTGTGTGTGTGTGTGTGTGTGTGTGGTGCATCTCACAAGAAGCACTAGTTTTTGATGGAGCGTATTGCTAAAAATCCAACTAATCACATAAATATATTCTCATAACATGTGAAATATATCATCATTAGCACAAACTCTAATATTTTCATATCCAAATATAAATTCATGACATTTAATATATAAAGTATCTTTAATGCTTCATAAGATGCCGAACACAAACTTTTTCTTCTGGCCTAATCGTTGTCACTGTGTTGGCTTTACATCAACATCGTGCAGTATGTGTTAATAATCCCATTCTCTGCTGCTGTGATTGTAGCATCAGAAGCAGACAGGTTGTAACGACCACTTGATTTCTGCCTCCAGTGTGTTTCAGTCTTTCACACGACAGCTGATTCTGTGTTTGGCCACATTTCCATCAAGGCTGGATAAAACATGCCTGAGCCTGTCAGTGAGCGGGTCAATACCTCAGAGCCTTATTTACATATAAGTACAGAATATATATCCATACATTTATGGAATAGTGATATGGAAACAGGATTATGTTTGCGGCCTATTTCTTCAGATTAAGGTACTTTCTTGTTTACTTTACAGATTCAGCTGGAGCTCTAATACCCAGGACTCCAGAGAAAGCCGTATTGATACCAAGCGGCTTATCCTGGTGATATTAAAGTAAATTATACAAATCCTGATTCCAAAAAAGTTGAGATGCTTTAAAAACATATATAAAAGCAAAATCAAGATATTAACTGTTCAAACTGTTTTTTGTAAATATGGACTCTCTTAAACATGAACTTGGCCATTATTGAATACTGCAATAGAGCAAAACCACGTCATGAACTGAGATGTAACAAATAAGAAGCTGAGTAGAAACCTGGAAATGGATAAAGTGGATCATAAACTTCCGCCGTTCCTGCCCCATCTTGCAAAATCCAGCCATGTAATGGTTTGACCACCTGTTGGATGATCAATGAGGGAGACGGTAAAGAGGTGACACACACGTCTGTTCACACATGGTAGAGTTTACAAACTGTATCTAAGAGTCATTGAACTTCCATAAAGTTTCATCCCCCGACTCAGGATGATGTGAATGTAGAAAGAAATCTACACATTACGGCTTAAACAGGCAGCAGAAAAAGCAACATGGCACTTTCTGTTGTGCTTTTCTACAGGAACAAAAAGCTTGAAGGAGCCATATTTTAAAAATGGCTTCGGCGCTCGTGAACCCTCTTTATCATGATACATGGTTTCACGAGCGCAGCAGCTAAAACGAATATAAAGCCAGATGCCCCCATAAGCTGTTTCGCCATTATTTATTTATGAATGAATATTCTCCAACTGCACTAATATGTCCCTGGGCTTAGGGAAATGGTGTGTTTGTTAAGCTCGGCCTGCGATTCTTTATTACCTGTCACATCTCTAAAAGTAACACTTGATCACGGAGTTTTATTTCTTTTTCTTTTCAGTTGCCGAAAACGACAGAGAATCCTCTTAAAATGTGAAAAGCGTTGTTTGCAGCAGATCATAGTCGAGTCTGCAGAGGTTCACATGAATCTTTATATCACTATCAACTGCATTATGAAAAAAGTGGAATAGACATTTGATGGTGCTTGTCGTCATTCATTGCATGCGAAGGCAACAGCGTCTGTGAATCTTGTCTTGATCATGTTCCTTCAATATCTGCATTTCTCGATGACCCTGATGTAAATTGCTGCATCTCCACTCACATATTTACATCACAGACATCATCTAGAGCACTGAAGGGGACGTAATACAGCTTGAAGGGGATTTATCATTTATGTCCTTTAGCACCATTTTTGTACTCTTGAGCTTTACACAATGATCTCTGGAGGATCCTGTTTGTTGGTTTAATGTGGACGAGCACGAGAACAAAGTCAAGAGATGTTCTTTTTTTTATGCCGTTATGACGTCTCCATGCATCCTTGAAGCTGCTCAATTAAACACAACCATGAACACACACACAGGAGAGAAACTCAGACTTTGTTCCATTTCCCCAGTGAAAGATAGAAATAAAATGAAGTGACCTACAGATTGTATTTCAGCGATATCGCAATGAGTCAAATTTCCCAGTCACCTAATGGCCTTGTGTCATGTTCCTGACACGTTTAAAAAAAAAAGCCATCCTCTCCTCTCTGCTAATTAACAGTAAGAAGAGGCCGTTTCACATTCCCCAGACTCCCCTTTTCTCCAATGAGAATAACAATGAACCCGGCAGAATGAACTACAGATCGTCCAGCGCTCGTATCGTACGAGCACTTTAGGACACAGTGAGTTTTGGTGACCATTTAAAGGCGCTTTTAAGCAGTTTTCAGTGCCCATAGAAACTGACTAATGAGTGTACTCACAGCGCTGTAATGAGTCAGCCAAGTGTCGACTTCAGCCAGAGCAGCACCCTAAACCAGAGTGTGTGTGTGTGTGTATGTGTGTTGTATATCAAACTATCCTTCAATTCCCACCAGCGTCTGTCCGGCCTTCTGAACAGCCTTCCTTCAATGATAAGCACTGCCTTTGCTTTTTAATTCTGGTGTTTCAAAATGCAAATAACAGCCCAAACGCCATCTCTGCAATAACTAGAAAATCACACAGATCATGAGATGAAAAATTCATAATTAAAAGATACATAATATGAAATAAACTTTTTCCTCAATGGATGGCATGAAACTGAATTTCCTATCGGAGATCGGAAAAACTTCTACCCTGGTGATGAGTGAAGTATTACCTCACATTCTACAGATTTCTGACCTCAATACGACGGCTTTTATTGCCTCCATTGTCCCATAGAGTTCATTTAGCCGTTGCTGTAAGAGATGAGACGAAGCCTCTCCAGAGCCGGAAGAGCCTCCGCCGCAGTTAGCTTCCTCATAAAGCCAGAAATGTCAGCCGTGACTTTGAGGCAAGCTGTTTAAGTCTACCTCTATAATTGTGATGTAAGGAAACACATTAATGAATAAAATATCAAACTGTGCCTTGAGTGTGTAAACTTGAAAACCCGCCGGCAACTTGCGAGGATCTTAAAACTCCTATTTTCATGCATTTTTAATTAGTGGTAAAATAAAGGGAAGAGGAAAGAAAACAGAGCAAAATGAACTCCACAAAAAAAGTCTTTACATGCAATGCAGAGGCAATTTACAGCAATTTAGTGTGGCTGGAATCCAGCAGCCTCCTCGGGCACCTCTTTTATTTTCATAGAAGATCCAGTGACAGTAATGAATCATAGTTAAGACCATAGTGCAGTGTAAGCTCGCAGTTTATCAAACAGTCAGCAGCTCATTGCTTTTGATCCTTGGGAACGTCATTGTAATAGATTACAGTCCAGCACATTGATAGTTCTCCCACCGACATTCCTTCCTCCCTTCCGTGTTTCAGACTTCATATTTCTTCACGCCGAGCTCGGAGGAAAAAACAACAACAAGCAAAGAGACCTGAGGAGCTTTGCTTTGGAGTGCGAATGCAATGACCTTGGCCCGCGTTATCCTCCTGAGTGTTGGGTTCCTGTGGCTGAAGGCAGGAATTTAATCATTGCATTCTTTTGTCTCTGAAACAGGTTCGCTCTGACATTCTGCTGAAGGACGAGATATGTTTGGAGAGAGTTATCAGCTCTTACACAGAAGCAGAAGCCTTTCAGTTCGCCTCCGCCGCATCGTTTATCACCGGATGATTGATACTTATATCTGGTGCTGACACGGGGTCATTCTTCTTAATTCTGCTCAACATCCGCCATTAACGCGGCGGCCAGCAGCGATTCAGGGTGGGGGTTGTGTTGTTGATTAGGGTGCACCATCAGTATTGGTGGGATTTTGTGAATTGACAGCTCCTGTCAGATTCAGGACAGAAATATTGCACAGTCACAGCACGGAGGCAGGAAATGTGATTACATAAGCTGAACAACACTCCATGTTGCTGGGAGACTCAGTTTATAATCACTTTTAGAAATCTTGCTTGAAATATTAGCTGTAATCTGAAAGTTTGAACACAGCACTGAGCAGATAGGTTTGACATAGTGAAGCATGCGAGGGCTATTTTTTTAACAACGCAGCATGATCCTCTGTGTTTTTTTTTAACACAGTAACTCAGACATGGAGATGAGATCTTCTACATCTTTTCTAGTGATGACGCTTGAAATATGACTCAGGATTAATTAGGCGATTCAAAGCACTTGAGACAATCTGTGCCACCTAATTACAGTGTGCAAAAAAAGCACCAAGGCCGTGACCTCTGCATCCTCCGTCACCTCCTCTGTTCTGCTAACCAGTCTGTGTCAGTGCTTTTAACATTTCAGTGATGGTGATAAGCTGCTCTCTGTCGTCCAACTGCTTATTTGAGCAATTGGCACTCATGGCACTCAAAAGTGTGCAAATGGCTTTTTTGTCTCCTCTGTGCAATTTTACCCCAAAATATAGGTTTGGTCTGAGAAGCTCTCTCTGTGGGAAGAGGTGGTTTAAACTTTTATTTTCAGGCTCTGCACAATACTTCACGAGCTCCAGCCTTCGACTTGTTGTGGCTGCGTTAGTCGACTAATCCCCTCCAATGTATTGATATTCTCATCATGCTCGTATGACATTTACTCCTTTCTAACCAATTTCATAAAGCACGGTTATAATCCTGCAAACCTAAAACCAGCCGTCTCTCACTTCGGCCTCGATCTACAGTCCTTAACTTATCGGTTCTCCAAACAAATCTCACAACAACAAAGAAAGAGCTATACCTTTGCCAGAAGCACAATATTGAGAAATGTGGAAGAAAAGTGCTGTTTGAAATCAGCAGGCTATTGACGTGCATATCTGCAGGGCACTCGGCTGTCTGCGCTGATTGTGAGAGTCTGTCATGAATCTCTCGGAAGATATTGATGTGAGGAGTTGGCAACAGTTGGTTCTATACTCACAAGAAAAATACATGTCTACAGTAAGTAGATGTGACAGAATGATATAATCAAAGAGCCCTGTTACCTAAATCATTATTAATGTTATGTTCATCTAAGGTTTCAGACGTGATTTCTGATGAAGAGATACATAATTCATCCTCTGATAGTAAATTCAGGTAGTTCATACCTGGACCTGCTCATACCTCTGACTATTAAGCTGCAAAGCAAATGCATCAAAGGATAATTCTGGTATTTCTAAATATTATATTATTTTGGGATCTAAAAGACTAATTGGTCAAAAAGGTTGGCCTCAGCTGGGAGCTGCAAAATGGGCAATGTAATCCAAAATACATCCATTAAAAATGTGTGTATTTGCCACTGACAGGCTCAGATTGTTAGTGTGTGTGTAGAGTGTCCCTTTCTTATCCAAACATGATCACCTGTTATCAATGAACCTGTTTACCCTTTGGAATGAAACAAGTGTTTTTGGATCAGTCCACAACTTTCACAGTCTTTTTTTGCTCCTGTCCCAACTTGTTTGAAACATGTTGCTGCCATCAAATTCAGAATCAGCAAAAGTGAAGTTGATGAGGTCAAACATTAAATATATTATCTTTGTGCTGTTTCAATTGAGTATGTCAAACAAGGGGCTTGTTACATTTCTCTTTTACACAGCTTTTTGGAATTAGGGATGTATGTAAAAAAAAAAAGGGGGGGGGGGGGGCAAGTTTAAAAACACCACAACAACCTTTTAAAATGAACCAAACGTTTGCTCTCTATCTGGGCAAATATTTGAAACAAGGGAATCCAGCAGCTTAAATAGAGCACACCTGTGCTGTGTAATGCAGGTACACTTGGGAAATGCAGTTTCTGGTTCTCGAGATCTCGGAGCACATGCTAGAAGAAGAAGGTAGGTAGGTAGATACTTTATTCATCCCCTTGAGGAAATTCACAACAAGAACTGCATTTCCCATGCGCACTTGCTCAGCACGGCACAGGTGTAATCTATCTGGTGCCATTATAAAAGTTTGGCTCCCCCTTTGGCAAACATTTGCTCTGATGAGGTCAGAGACACGACACACTTATTTCTAAATGGCTGCTTTGTTCAGAAGTGTGCACAACCTTCCTTCTTCAAAACTGACTGTGTTAAAATGGTGTCAGATTCTGGCATGTGTGAAATAGTTTAGGAGCATGTTGCCTCCACCAGCTGCCCGTCATCCAGAGAATCAGAGTCACAATGCTTCACAGGCTGCAAAGCACAGCACACAGAGCCGCATGTCGAACAATGAGGTCCTTCCATTACATAACACACGAGGTGCTCGTCCTTCCCCTGCGCTCCCTCGGCTCTCTCAGCGTGAATTTTCCTCTGCTGATGTTCACAGAGGGAGATCGTGTGTCTGAGCCGGTCCACGCCGGTCAAAGCTTTTCCTTTAATACACTGAGGGTCTTTGATGCTGATACTGTAACGGCAGCATGTTCTCAGTCGCCTGCAGTCGGTGCTTACTGCTGAGATATATACTGCAGTGTTTGTGCAGCAGTGAGGGGACATAAAACAGAAATATTATACTCGTATTATTTTATTGTGCATGTTTCAGCGCTGCCGCTTGTCAAGTGGGAAATTTAGCAGTGACACAACGAAGCAGGGTTGTTGATGAAAAGCGCTTCTGGGGCAAGACGATTTTTCTCTGCTGGTTCTGTATCAGTCTGAATAACAACAACAACAGCTAAACGCCTGAAAATGGACTTTAAAGAACATGAGAAACATGCAGCACAATCCTGATGTGTGATGTGATGCAAGGTTTTGCAACTTGAGACTCCTGAAACTTTAATAAAACAACCAAAATAAAACAAGGACAAAGTGAAGTTATGTCTCCATGGAATTGATGTTTTTCCTCAGGGAAGATACTGGAACACAGACAGAAAAAGCACTGACCTAAAATGACTAGTAGCCAGTACAGTACTATGTTAAAGTACAATTTTGAGGTACTTTGATGCTACTCTATTTCTACTTCACCACATTTCAAAAACAAATGTATCTTTCTCTCCTTTAGATTTTTCTGACAGTTAGGTTCATAGTTGCTGTTCACTTTGCAGAGCAAGACTTTACATCCAAAAAATAAAATCAGCTGAAAGTAATTATCTGTATATTTTCAGTATCTGTTCAATTTCTTGACTACTTTCATTGATTGTTTAATCAAAACTGTCAGGAAAAAGGTTATAAAATCACACTTGCAGAGAGAGTTTGTTTTGTCTGACCAAACCGAAAGATGTTCAATTTCCAATGATATTAAACAGAGAAAAACAGCGAATCCTTACAATAGAAAAGATGAAACTTTTGGTTTTCTTAAATTTTTCTTAATTACTTTTCGGTCAATCAAAAACTAACAATAAACATTCCTTTAGGAGTTGGTAGAGACCAAAACCAGAGCTAAAAGCAAGTGAGTGTTGGACTTTCATTCACCAGTTGGCCACAAACACGAATGCAATATAACATAATTTTTCTAACTAACTAGATGTTTAAATCAGTTACTTTTTGCTGCCAAGTTCAACATATGCATCTGTCAAAGTTTTGGGTTTTAGCCTTGTTTTATTTTGCAGAGTTCGAGGGTTTGCTCAGGTGTGTTTGTTACCTGCTGTGTTTCCCGCCTCTGAGATTGCTCATTAGTTTCACCTGTTCCCTCTTTGTTTCCCTCTCCTCTTGTATTTTAGTCTGTGTTCCCTCTGTTTTTGCCATTTTGCAACATAACTCAAAAAGTTATGAACAGATTTTGATGAAATTTTCAGGAAATGTCCTTTTTGGGACAAGGAACAAATGATTAAATTTGGAGGTGATTCGGATAACCACTATTACGGAAATGTTGATTTTCGGGTATAACTATTAAACTAAAATTGATATCAATGTGATTCCATTTGCTAAGGGTCTGTTTTTATGGTCCAGGAATCCATTGAAATAGATAAATCAAAGGTAGGACTAATATTTTGCGGTGTAAGTCACAATAAGCTGGGGGAACTGTGCTGCTTGGCGGAGGTCTGCGCTCTCCGAGTGCTTTTCTAGTTCCTCATGTTCTCCTTGTGTTTTGCATGTGTTGCTCAGTTCTCCTGGACTTCGCCTGTTTCTCAGATTCATCATCGAGCTGCACCAGATCTGCCTCTGTCTGTATTCGGCCTCTTGTTTTCTCTTGCCCTGCTCTCACAGCTGCAGCAGCAGCAGCATCAACCTAAAAGGTGATGATATATCATTGCTGTGTTTACAGCTTGTTTCCTCCCAAGTGCCCCCCAAAAAAATCCTTTATTGAATACTCTGAATACTTCTTCCACCTCGCTGGCATAACAGCTAATAGCGAGAGCAAATACGCACGTCGGAGTGATTTACAAGACGCCTGTAATAAAAGTAGGAACACTGTCAGTCATGTTTGCTCATACTGTGTCGAATGTAAGATTTCCAAATGTGCATCAGAGGGATGTTGTCTCCCTGTGCATAATCACTTATTACTAAAATAAGAGGAATTCCGCCCCACCTGGCACGCAATAAAAGAGGCTTTAATCAGTGTCATCATATCCCGAGACCCCTCCGTCAGGTATTATCAGGCCCACAGAACGAGCGGAGACAGTCAATCCCACGCCTGCTGTGCTCAGCATAAGGATGTGTGAGTGCAATCTAAAAGCTGTTCCACTAACTGAGACAGAGCATCTATATAGCCCTGTTCCTGGGAGCATATAATTTCCCATTTCAGCATATTGGCCTGTTCAGTAATTAATCTTAATTTCGGGGCAGGGAGTGGCAGGGGAGGGTGTTATATGGAGGCTTCAGAGAGCTTGGACCTGGACTCGGCTCTTTTAATAAAGAAGGAAAGAGGGAATTGAACACAATCGGTTGTCATCAAGCAAAACTGAGGAGGGCGTAGAGATGATTTACGGTTTCTTTTGAGACTATATGCAAAAGTGGAAATAAGTTGGTTTAAGATATTCCTCTTGCTTACTGTTCTGATAGGCTATCTAACTCCATAGGCAATGATTATAAAGCCTTATTTAGTCTTTTTCAGCCTGGTTTATTGTGTCGTAAATCACGACTGGCTTTATTATATTGTTTCCCCGAAGAAAACAGAGGTATATTTGAAACACTTCTTTATGATTATCACAACAAAGGCGACGAGTAAAGCAGCGTTTTTATTACCATGCATGACCAGAATGATCCTGAGATGACGGGAGCGTGGCCATGCTTCTGTAATCAGGTTTGTGTTCTGTAGCGGCCTCTTGGATTTAGTAATGAAGACGCAGAGAGTTTCAAACGGGTGCTGATCTATTTCTTTACTCTGGACGAGCATCATGCACCATAACCTTGAACACTGAAAACTACAGAAGAAAACAGAAGAAATACAAAATGCTTCACTGTAGTTTCACAAATAATTTTTAACCAAATAATATATGATAACAATAGATACTTTCCAAGGGCACTAGCCTCTCCAAGAGCGTTAGCTAAGTTGCAGCTATCGGCTAGCATGCTCTCTAGCTCGATGTACACCTCAAAGCTGCAAACAATACAAAATAATGAGGTAAATCACTTTAACTTTCGCAATTTAAACTTTTTTCCACTTAAGATTCAAACAAATTAATATGATAAATAATTAGTGTTGAACAGGTTTTTACCGTTTCTCTGCAGTACATGAACACGTTGCGAAGAAAGGAAGCAAGAAATTTAGCATTGCAAAAAAACGTCAGAAGAAGAAAAACGCGCCTTTCAAAATAAAAGCGGAACAGACCGCTAGGTGGCACTGCAAGACTTCAATATCTTATTAACACATAAACAACCTTGAGCAGAACATTATCAGACATTTACATGTTCATGTATATTCTTCTATTAGCAGATGTTTGAGTCATTTTTAATTAATCATCATTTAATAGCTGCTCACATCCGGCAGGATATATTTGAAATAAAACTCTGTTATTGAGATGAGACAAAGCGTGGGTCAGCGGTGTGTCTCACATGGTAATTCGGTATCTATTTTCTGTTCACACAGCAGCCGGATAGATGAACGTAGCATGAAATATGGCTCAGAGCTCGGGGGCTGAAGTCGAACTGGTGTTTATGTTTAATTGCAGCAATTTATTTATTTAAATCTGTTAAAGAACACAATGTGCTGTAGGATTTACCATTGGGCTCTCTAACGACCTCAAACTCACGGAGTGCAAAAGAATGCTAATGAGGACAAGACGGTAAACACTGGAATCACCGAGCGCTTTTCAAAACAGATTTCATACATTAGAAAAGACTGTTTTTTTTTTCTTTCTTCAAACTCAAATTGGGAATGCTTGGTATTAAATCCAGATCCTCCTGCTCCACTCTGCAGAATAATGAATGTGTTTTTAATATTACAAAGATTATTAGGCTGATCCTCTCACAAGACGGCAGCTGGTTACTGGGAGGCTTCTTCCTCGGTCTCAGGTTCAAGCTGAAAATCCCCGCGACACGTTTAAAATATCAAGCAGCTCAACATTTGCAGTAATTGCGCACATTTGCATTGATGGACTTGCTGTTATTTCGCTGGGGCGATATGCGAGATATGTCGTGCGGGAGATATTAACTTCTCAACTCGCTCCATCTCTTTCTGTCTCTCCTCTCGCTCTCTCTCTCCCTCCCTCCTTTCATCTCTCATCTGCAGTTCTCGGCTGATCTGCCACCATCTTTAAAGTCGCTCTGGATCTCTGAGAATATTCCTCGCTCAGCAGCTATGGATGAACTGATCCTCACACTCTGTATAGGGGACAGGTGAGCGTGTGAAATGCCTACAGTTCTGCTCAAACGCTCTCTTGGCATATGACAGATTTCTATAGATACTACACCTCATCAAATAATAAAAATTTCCCATGTGAATCTGAGGTTTAGACGAGAAAACCATTTGGTTTTTTGCACCAGAAAAGCAACATGTCTGCTTATATTTGTCCAAACACTGGTAACACACAGGCCTGAATACTCACCCAGATCTGATGTAAGGCAATCCAAACAAGATAGGCCCTTTCGTCTAATCAGAGTCTTGATTGTTATTGATCGTCTTCTGCTTTCTGCAAACAGAGGTTCAGGAGTATTTTTATCATTTCACAGTGAAAGAGCATCTCGGTTCAGTAGAAGCCGTCTGATGATTTTCTGTAGCGATTCGGCCCTGATCGGTTTGCATGTAGTAAAAGCAGGAATAAACACAAGTTTACACAGTTGCGGGTTTATTAAAGCGACGCACTTCATCATGCTCAATAATGAATATGGAGAGCAGCCAGTTTGGACGCGGCTGTGATGTGAATTAGAAGCTGGTGTTTTTTTGTTTTATGCAAAGCTGGAGGAAGTTTGCTGCATCGTCAGGGAAGTTTCACAGCCTGTTCCTACTTCATGCATCGGCCTATATTGGTTAAAAGGCGTCTCTGTTTGAGCTGGTTTTCTTGCAGGCGGACGCAGATTTCGAGCTCGGCTGTGTTTTTTTTTTTTTTTTTTTGAATATTCTCAGGACGCTCAGCCTCCTATTGAAACCTCACACATTTTTCACAGAACAGTTGGCTGATGTGTTGTGCAAACCTCGCGTCACCCGCTTTTGTTAAAATGACAATCATTAAAGGTAATGACCGCCGATCTATCAGCTGCCAGCTACAGTAAGAAGCAGCTCAATCCCACTTATAGTCAGCAATTAGTCCGTCTGGCTGTGTCTTTTACAGGAACATGTCTCAGTTCTGAACATCAAACAAGCTGGTTTATGCCTCTAATAAATTATATAAGACGCGATGCTTCTCCTCGTGGTCAGTTCAAAAGAAGCTTCTGTACAATACCCTGCTCTCATTCCTTTATAATAAGACATGAACTTTTCATGAAAAATCAATGAGGAGGCAACCGAACTCTACCTACTTGTATAAGACTGTTTGCCTCAGTGTCTTGATTCATGTTTGTTTTCACTTTCAATCTGTCAGAGCTGAAGCCAAGGACGCACTCCAGTGTTTCCGAGGGCAGTGGCCCGTCCGCCTTCGCTCCACGTCCTGCCAACGAACGGCGCGTCACTTGGACATGTTATTTACCAGACTGTTGCCGTTCTTTAACGCTACACTAGAGCGAGACGTCCCGAGGAAAAAAGGACTCTTTTATTTGTCTTCCGCGCTCCTAAAAAAAGACGTGAGGCCTGAGACCGAGCTTCACCAAAATAATAATAATAATGATACAGAACAAATATCTCCTGCTCCTGTTTCTGCTGCAGCCTTTAATTTTAGATAATGAGGTTTTATTGTCGAAGCACTCACAGCGCCCGCAGCCACACAGGTTAATATGTAATAATTGCTGTAACTGGATGCCGAAGCAAAACAATACATTCATAATCAGAATTGTAATAATGATGTTTGTGACGTGCATGTGCTGTTTTTACTACCTCACTGTCGAACTCTGTGTGTGTGAGAGAGAGTGGGAATGGCCCGGAGCAGCAGTCAAAGAATTTCACTTTCATTGGTTTCAATGAGGGTTCATGCCTCATTTTAGTGCTTCTGCAACCAGGAGTCACAGGAGGAAAGATGCTGCTTGATTCATTTACTTTCATTTACAGGTAGATTTTTTGAATACCCATGGTTCATCACGTTGTTTTGCATGATCCTGCTGAAAGCTCATCTACTGTAATTTAAGTCCCTCCATTCAGCAGTTATAAGCAGTTTATAGAGATTAAATAAATGGTTTACAGAGAATCTTTAATTTATAGCATTTGTCAATAATTGTAACATCTGTGAAAACTTGTATTCTTGCAACTGGGTTTTACTACATCTCCAATTATTATGTGTTCATTCAGCAGCCCCCACTTTTGGGTGAATGAGTTATAGTTGTTGACTAATGGGTTAATAAATGTTTATATCTGCATTATAGTGTGTTATAAAGCCATTCAATGTTTAAATATCGTCCAAAAAGTGCTGCATTAGTGTTTATTTATTTCAATCTTTTGGTCAACTGAGAAAGTTTATGATATCATATTAAAGTATTTTACAGTATTTCTGGTTTAGATCATCATAAAAATGAAACGACTGCAACCGTTGCTGACTCACAAGCTGCATCTTCAGCCGCTTATATCTAAAGTGAAAATCTGTACTAACAAAGATAAAACCGTTTCAAGGCCCATTTGCTGTACAGTAATTTGCAAAAGACTAAATGGGCGCGAGGTTAATTAGGGGGAATTTGAAATCTCGCTCGAATCCGATGTACAGAAGTACAGAGCGAGAAACGCTGCAGCCTTGCTCGTTTTGCTGGGCGATTAAGCTCAATCATGACCATTAGCTTCTGGAAATCGCAGATTCAAACAAGGATGAATGTAGTTTGATAGGAAGCATAATAGATGCGATGAGAAAATATTCATCATTATTACGAGCCCCGGCAGATTTTTTTCTTCGCTGGTGGAAAAACAAGCTCGGATTGAACTTCTTTTGTGTAGAAACTGACCTTGGATGTTGAGTTTCCTGTAACTCACATTCACTTAGGTGAGATGCCTGATGTGGATGATTATTTTCTTATATATTTCCAATAAGCGAAATATTATTAGTGAATCTACTGGCGTTCAGAGTAAAACAAAAGAATCCCACTCCTCTCCTGGTTGCATCTTACGAGCTTGTTAAATTTCTGCCCACCACAGCCGGTATGGAGATTATTAGAACGGGGGCTGGAGGCTAAGTATCAGGAATCGTCAGTTGGTATCGGCGGCACTTTTTGTTCATGTGGGGCCACACGTTGCATAATAAAACCTGCTGTGTACTCTGTGTCCTCTCAGCCTCTGGATTCCTCTCCGTGGGAGTCGGCAGCTCTCCCTCCTCTCAGCAGTGAGGACGCCAGTGTTTTTTGGTGAGGCTGCACTGGTTGGAGGAAAAAAAAACAAAACAACCTAACACATAAATTCATCATGCACGCTGCAAGTCACACCACTTGTGCAATCAGAAGTGCGAAACCAGTGCAAATGAGCAGCTTGTGTGTGGCTGGTGTGCAGTCGCCGAGAGCTGCTATCTGATTCCTCCTGCACAGCCTCCTGATTGTTCCTCCAGGCCGGCTTGTGCGACGCATACATATTCAATTAACTCTCAGATTAGCATCGATCTGCATCTACCAGATATTTGTTTCAAACATAGGAGCGAGTTTTCTTTTTGTGGTCATAAAGTGTCGTTCAGGTGTCCAAAGTCTTCTCTCCAGTGTTAATGTGTCATCCAGTTCCCTAATTGAGCGTAATGATGAGAGCGTGTCTGTGGTATCTGAGAGGTTTGGCGCTCTCATTCAGCTCGAGACATTTTCATTCACACCAACTGGAGCGAGGGTTGCACAGACTGTGGAGTGGATTTACAACTCCTCCAGCCTGTCCCGTTTTCTGAACATGTTGAATAGCGATGATAAAACTGTCGGGGAGTTTGCCAGCAGCTCTTTGTTTCTGGACAGGAGGCGACTCCAGGCTCTGGCAGCACGAAGGCAGGTTTTCTTCAGCCTCCAAACAAAAGCCAAACCGGTGTCAAGGGCGCAGACTCTGCCGGCTGACCTGGCTGACCTGTGTGGAGGAACAAGAGTTCTTCTCTGGACCGAAGAGAAGTCTAACCTTGACTGGAAACTCTGTGTGAAGATAATGTAACTCACTCACCTCAGACTGTTGCACAAGATGATTGCATTATCTACCATCAGCTGGTGCACAGAGGTTAGTAATGTGGTAGAAATAAGCAAAAAAAATATCGGTGCACTGGTTCAAATATCAGAGAAAAATAATCCATGACAGATAATTTTATTGTATGTATGTACTGTATGTAGACTTCATTAGGTTCTCACTGAGTAATTTATCTGTTTTACCACTTCTGAAACACAATATTTTTAACTGTACAAACTGACTTAATTCCATTTACATTCTCATTTATTTTCTTGGACAATTCTTATTGTTCAAATTCTCATGCAAAACTCATGATCTCTTGATTTAAAATTTCTAGATATTATGTTATTTGCACTTTAATATGTTATTGCAACTAATATGTTGAGGACAAAAAGGATGGATAGACATGTTTAACTCCAGATAGTCAATAATAGGAACTTGAAAAACTTCTGTTCACACCGACATTTCCTCTCACACAGAACTGAAATAACACACGTGATGTCTCACTCTCGTTTTCACAGTTTGCCGTGACAGAACGAACCCTCCGTCTTCCTGTAGTTAAAATAAATACTGTTGTGGTTGTTAATTACATCTGCGGAGACGTGAGGGACGTGTTTCTTTACCGCCATTGTCTCAAACTGTTCAAACACTTAGTTCACAGCCGCCCTGCTGCGTGAACACATGAGGGCTTTTAACTGCAGGTTCGAAGCAGAAGAGTGAAAATAATTACACAAACATATCTGGCTTTATCTCATCTGAATCTTTAGAGGTTGTACATTCCATCCTCCATGTAAATTGCTGAGTTGCATAAGAGGATTTTAACAACAAACTTGATTCTGAATGCATGAATTTCAGTGTGACACCTGCGAGCTTATACATACAAATAAAGCTGTCACCTTTACACTAACTGTATCTGCCAGCGTCCGTCCACCTCATTTAATCCGCAGACGCTCTGGGACTGACTGCTGCCGCACAGGGGCCGGTTCAGTAATGGGACCAATCCCAGCAGATACTGTACCGCGCTATCAGGACGTGGCTCGGTTATTTGCATCCTTCTTGGCATTGATATTGCAATCACACACTTCATGGCACCGTGTTTGAAACGTTTCTTAGGGAAGCCTGAAGCATAAATATTCTTTGAGCACTAAAGATCAATTGTCTCCAATGATCAAAAACTACAGTGCTGCGCTGATTCCCTTTGAAGTTGGAGGCAGTTCTGCTGAAGGCTCCTGATTTCAAACATTGCTGATTCAGTGACATTTCATAACCCCTGCAGTGCATTATCAGCCTCTAATCTATTTTGAATAATGCACGGAGCCACACGGACGACGTCTGACGAATGTTTGTTGTCGTGTGCAATTGTTAAAATTTTGATGCCGGTGATAAAAAAAGATGCTTGTGAACTGTTTTTCATTCTTTTTTTGTTCCAGTTTTAATCATTTCATCCTTATGGACAACCTGCCTCTGACAAAAAACTGTCATGTATTTGTGAATATGAGACAATATACAGTCTTAATTGAGCTGATAGAGGAGCTCTTTGCATACTGCCTCGTCTCACCAGTCTAAGTCTTCTCATTATGAATCAGCTAAATGGCTAAAATACAAAACTATTTAATTCTGTCTCGTCTTTCAGAAACTGTTGGTGTGATGTTTGGAAATATGCAGCCTTCAGTGTCATCATTAACACGGGAAATAGAAAAATTGATGGA
The DNA here is from genome assembly GCA_037975185.1 of Centropyge bicolor. Lineage (NCBI taxonomy): Eukaryota > Metazoa > Chordata > Actinopteri > Pomacanthidae > Centropyge > Centropyge bicolor. The sequence continues at coordinate 845,314 of JBBMOC010000042.1, forward strand.
TGTGCTTTGGTGGGAAATACTGCAGTAATGAAACTGTTGGTAATAAGGTCTGTGGATTATCAGGAGTGACTCTGACATTTGAAAAAAAAAAATCCCTTTCCACAAATGAAAAAACATTTTCGGCATCACAAACCAGCTGCTGTTTGCTCAGTTGTGTTGAGGTGACAGGAGACGTCTCTACAGCCGAAACCTCATACCAACATTACCAGCAAGTTTAGACACAGTGGAACTTCAGACACTGACGGACTGAGTGGACGGATGGATGTGGACAACCGAGTGGAGAAAATATGAAGCAGTGCATTGATGGATGCCCTGAAACTGGAGTTAATGCGATGCAGTGACCTCTAAGTTTTCCTTCCTTTGCAGAAAATTCAATGCTTTTCCAAAGAGGCCTTACATGCTAGAAGTTGGTCTTCATCTTCTAAATGGTTAAATAAGTAATAGTTCCCTGTTTTTACTGCAGATGTGTAGAAGCTATACTTTAAAACTCGGAGCTGTAGAAGCCACCACTGACCTTCTGTGAGCTCAGACGCCGACTGCTGATGACTATGTAAAAGATGTTTTTTGTATTTTGGGTGAACACATCCCTACAAATGACGCCCCGTCTCGAGGGATGCTTCTGATGTAGCCCGCTCCACAGTTCGTGCGACTCAAGCCGAAGAACGACAAAGTCAGCGTTTCACTTTGTAACACCTCATTATGCTGAGTTTAAAGTTGGTGTGTTATCTGTGAGTTTGGCCGGCTCAAGGTCACCAAATGAGGAAATGACACACTCAGCCTTTTTTAAAAAAGTCAGGTAAGACGCTGCGTCGTGGTGTTAAATGCGGTTTACTCAGAGTTGTGTTTTACAGTAATCTGCATCAAACTGAGAGTTAAATTGCAGCTCCTGATGTCTTTAACGCGGCCTCTCTCTTCAGATGCTCATCAGGCCCTGCGTGCAGCAACGCGTGTGACCTTTACATGATGAACCGTGTGGGGCCACAGTTCTGACATATCGTTTTGTCTTGGGAGTCTTTGGCAAAGATTCTCCAACTCTCCTCAGTGCAGGAATGCATGACAGAGTTCTGGGCTTTCTGAAAGGCCACTATCCATTTTCAGAACATTTAACAAGCAGCTCGGGCGGCCTGTGTTTGCTCGGCCCCATGAATCACACCTGTCCACCCACATCATCCCCCTTTATTTGCTCTAATGTGTTCTTAGAAATTGAAAACGTCTTTTATCTCTGCGCTTGGTTCCAATTTCTTTTGTCAGCACCTCTTTCTAACACGATTGTTCTAAGTTGTGTTGAGGCGCTGTGAACTTCACCTTTGCTTGTGTTGCTTAATTCACCACTTGTGAGGTCGGCGATGTGAAGAGCCGAGTCTTATTCTGCTGTTGCACTGAGGGGTTGTGGGTAAAATACCGAAGTGATTTTGAAAGTGAAATTTGTTCATGTTATTCTGTGATATCAGACCATGAAGCAAAGCCAACACTTTTTTACATTCAATGAAAATCTTAAAACCCTTTTCCCCTGCAATAACACTTATTCACCTTATTGCTAAAAAAAAAAAAGAAAAATCAAAACCACTCTAATGTCTAAATATAGATCCAGGCCTTCATCTGCACAATAGCTATAGTGTAATGTGACTCTTTCTTGGTTGGAAGGGTTAGGGTTACCTACCCTAAACCGTAACCCCCCTAACCCTAACCCCTAACCCTAACCCTAGGGTTACAAGAAAAAATACAAAATGCAACTTATTGTTTAAGGCTGTGCCTAAAAACTGGATGCAAAATCTGGTCTCACACATGAAAGTCAGAAACGTCACATCCACTTCCCGCGTCGGGTTTAAACCTTAAACTGTGAAATCAACTAAAATAAATCGTGCAGATGCGCAACCTAATTTTCATCCTCATTGTTTTCTCTTCTTATTTCTTCTCCGCCAACATTATTCACTCAAATGCAAATTTGTTCAACCTGCTAACATTAAATCCATGCTAAATCTCCTAACTCCTGCAGCACATGAACGCACCGGCAGAGAAGGGTATTTAAACTGATCCATGCTTTTATCTGCTGCGCTGTGATATGATAATGTAACAGTGGCGGAAAAGTAAAACCAGACATAGACAAAAACATGAAGCTGAAATGATTCTCTTAAAGTTTATTTTCAGACCAAGCTAACTTTACCTCAGACCCCTGCCTCCGTGAAACGTAGGAAAAACAAACCTTACATACCATCAAATCTTTGGCAAACAGTTGACACTAATAGCAATTATGTGATTTGTACTTTAATGACCTAAAACAGGCAAAAAAAAACCAAACTCCAGCGTAGTCCTTGAATTTTGAAGTGCCATCAGAACGCTCTTCTGTTCTGATTCTGGCTGCCAGCAGCAGCAGCAGCAGCACACGAGCCATTTATTTTGAGTGAGAGAAAAACACATTCGGAAAAACCTTCAGCTTCAGCCCCTTGAAGAAATGTGGAAGCGTTGGCGTGCCTAAAAGAAAAAGACATTCACTTCAAAGTCGAACGATGATCTCGCTCTGTGTCAAAGCACCAGCACGACTTCAAGAAACGGAGGGGGAAAGGAAAAAAAAAAAAAAACTGAAATCAGCAGCAAACAGAATCGCACACACTTGTTCTTGACACTTTAGTGGTAAGTCATCACTCGACACTGAAAATCCACACGAGTGCGATGGTAACATTATTATAATCTCTTTCCCAGTCGGCAGGGAAATCTGGTGCAAAGCTGCAGCTCCTTCCTGTTTCTTTACAATATATATTTACCGTGGAGTTCAGAAGGTCTCTGTTGTCCCAAATGACTGATTACGGCCTCAGAGTCGCTTCATCACCTCGTCTGAAGATGGAAACATCCCAGAGTCCGATGGTGCATATTTAACAAACTTCCTGTGGTTTTCTTCTGCGCACAAAGCCAAGCCACTGAACTGAGTCGCTTCAGACTGAATACTGTTGATAGACCAGTTTTAATGATTCACTAGTCAAACAACTTTGATGCTGCAAGACACAAAGGCTGACAATTCCAGTGGAGCTCACTGTAAGTCCCAGTTATGTCAGCAAACATTAATAATCCTCTTACATTTTGAACCCGTGTAGTGCAGCTTGTCATGCATTTCAGATTGATTCTTTTGTTGCCTTCCTATAGCTGGAGAGCGTCGCTGCCAACCGGCGAGCCATTAAGCCGTGCCCATTTTACAGGCCGACAGAGCAGATGAGCCTCGTTACGTCTCTTACCTTTTTTTTTTTTTTTTCTCAGATTGCGAGGGTGCGTGTGAAGTCATTCAGATGTAAATTACTGTACTGCCACAAGAAGAGAACTGTTCTGGGTAAATGTTCAGTGAGTGATTTTCTCTAATTTACCCAGAAGATGACAGGCCGGCGGAGTGTTGTTTCAAAGGTGCATTAACACAACGTTTTCAGCTGTTGTCTCTCCTCGCACGTCCTTTTCTTGACAGATGCCAAAATGAGCCGTGATGATGGATCGTCCTTTTTTTTTTCTTACGGGTGGTAATCATTTCCTGACAACAAAAACATTTGATATTGCCAAAAGTAAAATGTCTCCAATAAAATCAACGATTGTGTTGTGACCGGAAATGTAACAGTGGAAAACTGGAGAACTGATTCAGGCCTGCATTGATAGAAATATTGAGACTAAACATCTTCACTCTTTCAAAGCTGTAGATAAACTGTTCAAAATCTCAGTTAGTATAGCTTCACTTTTTAAGCTCTCCCTCTTGTTAAAACTGAACCCATTATAACCAACTTCCTGAGGATCTCAAATGAGTCTCAACCTCCCGACTTCAGCTACTTTTAAATCTAAATTAAAAACTCCCCCTGTGCCTCTGACTCATTTAGCACTTTTCTTTATTCAATTTGAGGGAATTTTCTAACAGTGCTGCAGTTCTGATCTGACCTTTTCTTTAGTTTAATCTCTTCATTTGTTTGTGTTGTCTAAATGATTTAATGCACAGTTGTGTCTTATTTAGAACACGTTCAAAAATGTGTGTGAACTCTGTCTCTCTGAGTCTCTGCTTGTTGTCTGTCGATTCCTTCTGGCCAAAACAATAATCCTCTTTAAAACAGCACATGGTTGTTTTTGAACATTTTTTTGGTTGCTGGATTAAAGAAATGAGATGTAACGTGTTAATTAGTGAGCTTTCAGAAGTGGTGGCGGTTGGATTTTGTTTCCTTTGGACGGAGCCAGGCCTGATGTTTCAAACCTGTTTCCAGTCTTTGCTCTAGCTTCATATTTGATCAATAGATATGAGAGGTATCTTTTTTTTTTTTCATCTAATGATCCACCAGGGAAAAATGATCCATGGACACGTCATCACTTGCATTTTACAGCATTTGCAGAATCAAAGTGATGGAGCAAAGTTTGCAGGATGTCAAACCTTGGACGGTGGAAATCATCAATAAATCTGAAATCATTTTAAATTCTATTCCTTCTCAAAATCAGTTAACTTGATTCTCAATCAGAAATGAATCTGCTTCTGTGTGGTGTATGTTGTGCATAACAGCCAGGCTAACTTCACATTCAGTGAGTCGGTCTACTGCATTAGTGTCACTACCAGATCTGTACATTCTGCCTGGTCTGTACTGAGCATGTGCACAAGTCTGGTCCTAAAGCCCGACTGACGGCTTCTTCTAACCTTTATCATTCTCCAGCTAATTATGTTCTACAGCTGCATTTCTGCACATCTGTAGAAAAAAAAATCGGATTTGTGTTTAATAAGTAAATTAGGTGTAATAATAATGACATTTAGTGATTTGATTTTGTTTATGTATTAGGCCACAAAAAACTAAGAGCTGTTCAAACTCACCGCTCACAGGTGAATGGAGTCGCTCCTGAAACATGAGTTCGCTTGCGGCGGGTGAACGACGCGAGCCGTCTTACTTTAAAGAACAGGTCCTCTCATCACTGCAGAACAGTAATCAGAGCAGAGAGCCGGCTGGAGAGAGCAGCAAATATCTTAAATTATTTAATACGTGGGCTGAGGGCTGAGGGAGGGCTGCAAGGGGAGACGCTAAAAGACAAGAGAAGGAGTTCGACTGATACTGACTGAATGAGCCCATTTTCTCTGAAAGCATGAAAGTAATGACACAGTGGAAATGCTTTGATAAGTCACATTACACTAAACCACAGCCAGTGTGATTGCAAAGAGCTTCGCTTCAATCTATGATAATTTCCCTCTGAGAATCTATCCCGGCCAGGCAGAAGCAATCTCCCTGGCTTTTTTCTGATTATTGTCTCCTGTTCTCCAAAGTAAGGCCATTAGTTCCACAATTACAGAGAGTTATATTCAAGAATGATTCCCTATTTTTTTCCAAAATGCCTCCACATTAAGGGTCAATGAGGCATTATATCAACAGAGCACGTCCTCCATCCATGTTTACGACGCCGATGGCATTTTATTCACACCCCGAAAACAATCATGACAGCTTTATGGTTCCATTTCATTAGAGACGCCTTCATAAATCTCGACCTTACATTAATAATTACGTCTGAATAAGCAACACAAACATGCAGTATCGATCAAGGGGCCAAGCAGGAGCATTAGTCTTGCGTCGCCAACACTAAGAGGGTTTAAATACTTTCAATGCAAGTCAAACCTTATCGTGTTCACGGTGGCTCGAGGACTCGAGGTGGTCAAAGAACAGACAGAGATACTGAAGTCAACCAGAAAAATCAGGCAGGAATAGCTGCACCTGTATGCGACAGCTCAGTGACTCCTGCTAATGGAATTCACATTACCCGCTTACTTCCTTCCCTTTTCGCCCATTTGTAGTTAGCTGAACTCACAGTGAAGTGTTGTTCATTTTCACCACCTGCTGGGATTTTAAAAGTTTCAGGATCTGCGTGCTTGAGCTGCTTATATCCGAGGCCCGGCGGGCTCTGGGATTTGGCATGAATGACTGAAGTGGTGGAAGTGGAGGTAAGTGGTGGTCATTTGGCAGAGCTCCTTATTGTGTTCTGCTCCCCTGAACACGCCGTCGGGCACGTTCCCTCCGCTGAATAAGGACTTAATTATCTAAGTTACAGACTCAGACTGACTGCATTTATCAAGCGTTCTGGAGAGGATGTCTGTTATCGCTGCGTCGCCCTTCTTGTCCTCTGGGGCTTCCCTCCTGTACTCGGAGCTGACTCTCTCTTCGATCCCACATTTAAATGGAGGCAGTGAGCAAGCCTGCAACTTCAGCCTCCATAACACTTCATCAATCGTCTCACTGTTTGAACAATATAGCATTTTAATATAATGCTGTTTGTCAGATGTCTTAGTAGTTTCAGTCATTGCAGCACTGAGAAGAAAAAAAAATCTGTTGCCATTAATTACAATTAATTTACTGTGACACTAAATCTAATTCACATCTTTGTCAAACTTAAAGGAATAGTTCAACATTTTGGCTTTTTCCTTTCTTGCACATTTAAATATGAGGATTAACACCACTCTCTCACTTCATCACACCTCTAAGGTTAATCAATTAACACTTCGTATCACGTTTCTTTATTCTGAATAAAAACTGATGTGCAGAAACACCAGCTACATAATCTATTGTAAAAAGCCAATTAACAATTTTTTTGAAACGTTAGTTGCCTGTTGCCTTGCAGCTATGAAACAGATTGGCACATGACATATCAAAATTCTCATCAAGGAGCTTTTGCTTTAATAAGATGCCACCTGACAAAACGAGAATCCATTTGAACGACCTTCTTCCCGTGATAACAGCATCAAATTGCTGAAATGCCGTGTTACAGTTTCCACTAATGATCTGTGTTTGCAACCAGGTGTAGTCGTCTCTCCTGCTATAGTATGGAGTTCTTTTATATTAGCATGAGAACAATGTAATGCAAATCCCTCCCTTGCCTGCGTGTGAAACAGTACAGTATGTTCGTTACCCCTGAGGGCGGCTGCCGACCGCTGCGGTATCCCAGGAGCTGCTATGCATCCTCCACCACTACTGCTTAATTAGTTGACTGTGTGCCTGGAGACCCATTCTGCACTTGACCTTTGTGAAGGTAAGGCAAGCAGCACATGTTCAACAGACCAGAGGAAATGAGGTGAGGGGGAAAGGTTTTCACATTGGTTAGCGGTGTGTGTGTTTGTACATACAGTAGGTGTGTGCACGTGTGATTATTTCTTTTTTTCTCTCCACCTGAGCATGCACAGCTGCTTTAATGGGAATCTTTTCATTAGTGCAACACTGAGTCGTATTTTATCAAGCATGAAGCAGCATTGCAGAGGCGCATGCAGAGAAAATACCAACATGTATCTGCAGAGGATTTAAATCCCTTTTTTTGGGGGGGTACATCTTTTAATTTAAAGGAACAGTTTGATACACAGGGACATATTCCTGGAGAATCTTTGGGGGATGATGACATATTCAAAAGGTGCAATGATGCAGGTAGAGGTTAGCTCACATGCCATTTTAGTATTTAATGAGATTTCCTCTGGAGGGGTTTCTGGCTGCCAAGTTTCCAATCATCTAAAGGGAAGTCGGCTCGTCCCATTGTCCATTGGAGAAAAAGAACACCCTCATTATCCTCCATAGCTTTGGCTCTTTACTGGTGGACAAGGAGATATAAATACTTCAACACGGCCGCCCAAGTGGAGGAAGCCATCTTGGAGAAACTGCACCTAAGAAACAAGCTGTTTGCATCACATCTGGAACAACAGAAAACAAATAGCTGCAAACTTGGTACATTATGTACAAGAAGCCAATAAACATTATAAGATATTCTTTTTCTAACATTGTGTTTGAGCAATTTTTTTTTTTTTTGAAAGTTACTGATGCCGCTTTTTTGAAGCAGCCTATAGTTACGGTGCTTTCTGGGACACGGCACATTGGCAACTTTTTCTTTAGATGTCGTCCCCACTATACAGAGATTACAGACACGAGCTTGTAAAGTGTGTGAAGTTTCAGGGTTGGTGCCTCAGTAGAATTTCAATAGGTTTTCAAGGCAGGAGTTATAAAAGAGCTCTTCAGCTTTGCAGTCCGTAAGAGGCCACTGCAAAACACATATTTGAATGCGGCCTCATTATTTCTCTTTATTTAATAAGAGGGAAAATTAATAGACTCGGCAGTAATTGATTTTATCGTGTACTGTTAGACATTTGTGATGAGTGGCAGAGGTGTATTTTACCTCAGAGCCTTTCAAAGTTCATGACATTTACAACAGCTTCTTTGGTATTTACTAAGAAGGTGAGAAGGTCAGTCGGATAGTTTTTAGTTACCCAGAACACATTTCATAATGAGGTCTTAATAAAGTATACACATCAATGAACACTGTGTTTTCAATGCCAAGGCTGCAGGTGTGACATTGCAGGTGTGGGATGACTTCAGTGCTGCAAGAAAACATAAAAGTTAAATGAGCACAAGCATTCGAGGAAAAGTGCAATTGCAGTCTGTGAAGGAGGCATGAATATTCCGGTAATAGTTCACCTCATGTTCTCGAACAGGACTCACGTGGAAAGTAGCCACATGCAGCAGTGATAACACATGAATGTTTCCAGTGGGTATCATACGGCGGCAGCGCTATGGGAGTTTTTTTTTTTCCTCAGTGCCATGTCATCAAGCCCTAAGCATTCTTGGAGAAAAGTTATAATTAACTGAGCTGAGATAAAGTTGAGCTTATTGCTTAACTGGCGCCTCTGCTGATGGCTCGCTAAGTAGCAGGCAGCTGCAGACAGCATTGGCAGGTTAATCAAAAAATAATGGAGAACATCACACGTGACAGCTTAAACACCGCTGTTGGCCAACATACATGTGCTGGAAGAGCTCAGTCACAGATGCAAGTGAATATTGAATTTCCTTAATATGAGATGTCACATTGTCACATTGGCACATTAGTGTGAGTGTGACTCGATTGGGCTGCTCCGTTCACAGCCCCGCGGCGTGGGGATTAAACAACGGGACTAACACCTATGGAGGAAGTCGCAGACATTTTTCAAACCCTAAATGCTGTTTCATCATTACCAGAGCAGCTTAACTCGCTCTTTCAGTCAATGTGCTTTGCTCAGATTCTCATAATGTCGTGTGAAAAGCTTCATTAAATATCCTCTTATATATAACAAGTGAATACATTTGGAAAATCTGTTGAATTTAAGAGCTGCTTTATCTCAAACAGCTGTCGTCTAATAAAAGAATAAAGTCCTCTGCTGTCAATACACAAACATCATATATACTAATACAATCTGTTAAAATTATAATACATATGAAGCATGTAGTTATTCTGATTCCATTAATTCTCTGTCTCATAGTCAGCAAATACTCAGATTTGGACGATATGAAGACGAAAAAGTGAAAACCTCAAATGTTCCTGCTGCTGTGTTTCCTTCTGCAAACAAATAAATTTGCCATGAGCCAAAACTCACAAAGTAGTATTAGTCAGTACCAGCAGAAAAAAAAAAACACTTCAAGGACGATGTCAACATCTCAGACTAACCAGGCTTGATAAGTGAACGTTAAACCTAGAAAGAACTCCTGCAGTTTCAGCAGAGCTGGAAGGTTGTGTTGTCTGTTCGCAAAACCAAAGTTAAATCTAAAGCCTCTGTCGCACAGGACACAAACATCATCTGGAGAGTTCATATGAAATAATGGTCTTAATCCTGTGCTGGTCTGACATCTGTAATCTGCACAATTAAAAGTCAGCTGTGCATTTTGCATATAATCATTTTCGACTTCTATTGTATTATTACTTTTTGCATGCACGTTTTTGTCCTGCACTCCTTCGTGTTGAGAATTTTGGAGGCTTCAGTGGAAATTATTAATGACAACTCTGATTGGCTTCAGGCTGCAAATTGAGTAGGTTAATCTGGCTGCTCGGTGTGGAGACCCGTTCAGGAGCGAGAGCACGATCAGATCCATCAAAAGAGGAATCTTGAAAGGTAATGAGATCAATGACATGCATGGCAGAATTTGGGACGGGATATTTTATATTTCAACAGCCTGAATACAAACGTCTTTGTAGCAGTGTGTCAGACATTCCAAAAGTTTGGTCGACAGATGTGAGTCGTACTCAAATGTGCCTGATTCCTGCACACAGGCTGAAATGAAAGCTGCGCAAACCTGACGTCAGATGTTCAGGTGTTTTCAGGACAGCTACCAACAGTTTGGATGAGTTTATAGAGGCTGTGACACCCTCAGCTTCCAACAGCTGTGTGCCATCATGCACCAGCGTGAGTTATAACAATGACAAACCCTGATTCACAGCCAAAAGACTCCAGCACCAGTTCTCAGCCAGCCACTGCTTCTGTCTGTCAGGAAGATCACACACTACAAACCTAAAGCCCAACACACTGAACGAGCTCTGCCGTCCTTCTGAAAGACAGTGGATCAGGTCTCTGCCCACCTCCAGAGGCAGAACCCTCCCGAAGCAGCCGGACCTGTCTCCGTCTCTCTGTCCAGCCTTCAGTGCTGCTCAGCTGTCTCCGGTGTTCACAGACGTCTCTAACACCTCAGTGCAGACGAGCCACCTGTCAGTCTGCTTCGAGACCTCCGACGTCAATCAGACGTTTCAAATATTCCTCTTCTGCATACTGTGAACTGTCACACACTCCTGCACAATCTGTACAGCTCTTTCATTTAAATAACATATTGCATAATAGTTTGTCATATTGTGTTTCTGAATTTTCTATTTGTGCTTCAGACGACTTGTTTTTTTCGGTGTATTTCTCTGCTTTTATTGTTGTGCATCAAAAACTCAAATTCCTTGTTTGTGAAAAACTGAGTGTGAACCTGCAGGTGAACTAATAAAGTTTGTAAATGTAGTCCTGTTCGAACTGAGACAATGTTAGTATGACTCATCAGGTTCTGAATGAACTATCTGGCTGTAGATGTAGGGAATGCATATGATAGTATACTATTAATAGACACCATAAGAGGAAAAACTGAAACTCCTGTCTCAAATAAATGCTTGAAGATTTTTTTTTTTTACCTTTTTATTTCGATGATCACAACAAAAATACCGTCACAGAAAGAGCTGAAGTTCAACAAACAGTAAACCTCCATCAGCATCTGTCTCAATAGAGCTGATATATATATTTTTTCTTCTCAGTTACAGTACATTTATTCAGCAAAATTTGTGAGTGTTGCCTATGGAACTTTTGTCAACAATAAGGAGAGAAATTTCACTGCAGAATAACTGACAGGCTGATTTTATTATTCATCTGACATTTTGCCGCAACTTCATGTCGAGAGCTCGTTTTTAACAGTAAAGCCGGTGGTTCGTTTTTGAGCTGAAATGATGAATAAATAAGCAATCGAGGCAATGAATATTCAAGCGATGTCATTAATGTTGGTCTGGTGAGGCAAAATGACAGGAAGGCAGTTGGCTGATTGCTGGTTAATGGCTTGGTGAATTAATTGATGCCGGTTGCCTGTTGATGAATTCATACGTCATGTCTGTGGTAAACAAACTTGATATTTGTATATATTTTAAAGAAATGGCACTTGTTATGAGGATGACCCTCCAAAACCCAGCATGATATATGAAACCATTTATGTGATTATATTTTAATGTCTTATTGTTCTATATTAATTCTGTGAATGTATACGTCTTTTTAAACAGTTTGTCGATGACACCCTCATTTATATTTGTCTCCAGAGGCAGCACAGTTCCTGGATGCTGCTCTCAATCCCACTTAAAGTCTTGTCCCACAGTTTCATAGAATTTGATATTAAATGGCCTATAAAACTCCTGCAGCTGCTCTATGACCTCCTGTTCGATCTGTACGTGAGTCCTGCCCTTGGATTTGCCGAGGCAGCGCGGCTGGCTGCTGCTCTCCGGCTTCTTCAGACAGGGGAAGCCTTTGGTTCGATTGAAGTAGAAGTGCTTGTCCGTGATTATTCGCTTCAGTCCTAAAAAGTCCTGAACTCGACCCATTTCCCCGGCCGGATCCGTGATCAGCCGCTCCCCGCTCACAAAGTGCATCTGTGACAGGCGAAAGTACTGCAGCCAGTTCTCCAGGTGCAGGATGTACATCCCGATCCGAATGGCGTTCCAGGAGGAGTCGACCACACCCTGACTTCGGTTCTTAAAGGCCAGATCTTCGAACGTAGGGATGTCGGGCTTCTTGGAAAGAGTCTGCGTGTAGTCGGAGATGGCTCTCGTGACCGGGTTACGCACCACAACAATCAGCTTGGTCTCGTGGGACATGCCGGAGATGCGTCTGGGCGCCTCTCTGGTGACGAAGTAACTGGGAGTCTTCTCTAATGTGATCTGGCTGTCGAGTGTTCGCGGCATTAGTCCCCTTAAGAGAGAGAGACAAAAAAGAAGAAAAAAACATACATGGATGAGTCAGTAGGAGTTTGTTCATCTGTCCACGAGCATTTCCACGTGACTCTTCCTTTTCATGGAAGAGTTCAGGAAATATATCACAAGTATTAAAAGCAAAGTTAGTATTAACATGTGTTGTGATGAATGCACATTTGGCAATGGCATTTAGGATCTTAACAACAACAATAAAGAGAAGACAATATCAATAAGTCAAAATATTGGTATTGCAGGAGCAAGCAAACACAACTTTATGGTATTTTAAAAAAAGAACGAACGTGATATTGTACTCTGTGTCATCAGATGCTTTACTTTAAATTATATTACTACAATATAAGACCTTTACATAAGAACATTACAAAAGTAGTGGAAAAATTGACTGAAGTATTAAAAGTACTCCTAGTGCAGCAGGTTGCCTCATTGTTGGATTATTGTTATTGATCATGTGAGCAGCTTTTTAATGTTGTCAAGTAGTGATAATTACTGGATAATTGGTACTGGAACAATTTATCACAGTTCATATGCTCATTATAGTTTTTATCTCAATTTGCGTTAATTGCAGTGGAGCAGAAGTTTGAAGTAGCAAAAATGGAAATACTCAGATATGTGAGAACTGTGCAGTGCATTATTAAATGTCCTTAGTTATACTTCACTGCTGCCAATAAAGAAAGGTTAAAAAAAAAAAACTAACACCAGTTATGTAACCAGCAAATCTATAGAAATTCAAGAAACTAGGTGTTCTGTTTTGTGATATTTCAAACAGTTTGAAAGCAGTAATATTTCAAACTTCCAGCTAACACAGAGAGTCAAACAACAGAAGACAATACCGAAGCAAACACAATGTGAATCTTCACTGACAGGACAGCTTGTAGAGTCAAAACATGCATCATCATTATCATCATCAGGCTGCCAAGATAATGGCTCTGCAAACTACAGGCAAATGTTACTATTTGTCATGTTTGTCATGTTAGTTTTTCCTTCCCGGCGTGATATGTCATTCTGCTTTGGCACTTTGGTTCAATACAAGATGATTAATGAGTCTGATGTTGGCCACAATTCAGGGATCATCCATACTTTGTTTCTTTTGAAATAGTAGGACCACGCTGCAATAACGGCGCAGTTTGGTGAGAATAATTACAATAAAGCACTATTAATCTGGTCTTTTATTTTTATGATCACAGAAGATGTAGCACCTTAATTTCTCTTTTTCACAACATGTGAATCAGTTTCTGGATCTCAGGTATGTTACCACACAATTCGGATGATTAAACACCACGCTTTCTTTATTATTACTGCGAAAAGGCTTCGATTAAAACCTAACCTTTCTCAAAGTTTTCTCTCTCAAGGTAGGGGTAGCCATAGGTTACCTCTGAAGTCTTGCAGATATTGATCCATTTAGCTTTATTTATGAATCCAGAGTTGTTGGCTCGGGTACCTCAGGGCCACTAGGCAACTATTAATCTTTTATGAGAACACCACCTTTTCAAGCAAACAGCTTTGCTACACACTAACAAACTTGCAGCCGTTTTCGAGGCGCTGCAGAATCTAAACAGATCTTTGGACGTGTGCAGAGGAAATTGTCTTGGTTATCTGGCTTGTCAATTCTGCACAATTTCACCATCCTCAGAGATGAACATTGAGGAGATGAGAGGACCCGGTATGTGCAGGTTCCAAAAGTGCAACTCGTCATATGGCAAAACTGGGCCGACAGAGCACATAGTGAATGATCAGATGGTTAAGCTTAAAATAGTATGTTCTGTATAAATATAGTGTTGTTCTGTAGACAGTATGTTTACACATGTGAAACCCTGATTCAAAAATGTTCCTGAGTCCATGTATTAATCTTCTTTTTACAATCATGTGTTCACAAAGTGTTGAGCCTCTCTTTATCCTTGTTTGTGAACGACCAAGTCTTTCCAGGATGAACCTTTCATACCCAATCATGATAATATCACCTGTTACCAATGAACCTGTTTACCTGTGGAATGATCCAAACAGGTGTTTTTGGATCAGTCCACAACTTTCACAGTCTTTTGTTGCTCCTCTCCCAACTTGTTTGAAACATGTAGCTGACATCAAATTCAGAATAAGCAGATATTTACAAAAATCAATGACGTTGATGAGGTCAAACTTTGGATATATTGTCTTTGTACTGTTGTCATTAATGTCAAAAAGGATTAATAAATGATCACATTCTGTTTTATTCATGTTTTCTTTCAGCTTTTTTGGAATCAAGCTTGCACACCATAGCATGGACGTTTTGGGAATAAGGTATTCATGAAAGACAATTATGTTAACTCAAAAGTCGATTTCACACAAGTTCATCACTCACTGCTTTTGTTTGGATGCTGAATACAAAAGTTGAAGTGAGCTCGTCCATCAGAGGAAGTTGAAACATGTCCTAACTTACCTTGACTTATTGATTTGTACTGCTGTTTTGTTTGTTTACTCCCAGCGAGTCCTGGCAGCAGATAGCTTACATGACTGTTAGACAGAAGTCGTACAGCACTGAGGGGACTGATGTAGAAATGATGGAAATATGAAAAAAAAAAAACTGAAGCATCTCAAGTCGGGAAGCAGCATCATATCAGAGAAAATTCACGTCAGGTATTTTTATCATGTGATCCAGAACAAGATGAAACACATGTTTTTGAAGGTGTTAATGCACAGAGAGCACATTGCAATCAAAATTCATCTGGATCACATCTGCAGGAGGTCTGACTCACACTGTGATTGGATCTGAGCCAGGTTTAAATGCAATCAGCACAGTTTGGGTGATTTACTTTTTTTTTTTTTAAGTAGAAATAGCCCAATATGTCGAAAGGTCGCCTGATCCACCTCTTCCTCCTGTTTCAAGCTGAGAAGGAAAAATCTATAGATAAGCCACTCTGCAGCAACTCAAATGTAAGAGCTGCCCATATCAAGCCCCCAGGAAATCACCACAAAATCATTCTCCCTCATATAACTGCTGGAAAATGTTTGAGTTTGAGATGCTTTTGAAATGAGTCTTTTTATTATCAGGTTTGGTCCAATAACATTTGGAAAGGAGAACAGAACAATTAAATATCTTTATTGCCAGCTCAGCCAGGTCCAAGAGCAAGGGAGGAGGAGGCTTTCTGGCATATCCACCTATCTTATAGCAACTTTCCATCTCCATCTTTGAACATGGTATTACTCACACATCCATGGCCCACACAACAACCAGGAGAGTCTTACAATGTGCAAGACGAGTTTCCTGTGACTAACAGTGGGAGGCGAAGCTCACACTAAGACTAGAGAGCTTCTATGTGTCCACTGATAATCCTTCTGACAGTATAAGTAACTTTAGGCTTTAGATTCCCAGAAAGCAGCCAACAGGTGTCTTTGTCTGTCTCTGTCTGTCCAACAAGTAAACGATAAAAAAATGACCCTGTAGCACGACGCATAGAAGCATTTTCTGATCGACAGACATCATTAGTCTGTGCATTCCAAAAATAAAAGTTAACCAGTCCTTCATGTGATGATAATTTGGCAAAATGTTTGTTAAAGTTAGGCAACATTTGTCATCAAGCTTACAGTAACACACACTTAAAGGTTAAAGTAAGAGAATGATTGCAGCCATGGTTAAATGTTAAATGTTGTTAGGAAGTGGAAAACGAACAGCAGTCTATGTTGTTAAAGTCCGACTGGAGACGACTGATTTGGTCCCTTAAGAGTGTCCTTCATTGCTTCTCTTGCACTGAGTCACACTTCAACCTAACTAATGTACATGTGAACAACCAGTGGAATACAGCCAGATCTGAGATAAGGATGTACCTGCAGTTGTCAGTCGTCCATTTAAAGGATTGTTTGACCAAGTGCAACCAAGGAGAACAAGGTGCAATCCGACGATCAAAGGATGTTATTTTCTATTGAACTCAGGGCCGTTTATAAAAGATGCTTTCATGTCCGTGGGAGCACGTGGACCAGCAAGTCTCATGTCTGGGAATGATGTTAATGAGGAACAGTGGACCTGTAATATCTACAAACATTGTTTTGATCCAGCGTTTTGTAGCCGGGGCTCATGTTAATGTTAATTTACTTGAATCTGAATATCACAAAATTAGCATCCACTTATCAGCCAGTTCTGCTGAAGCTGACTTTAATGGCTGCATATTAACCTTTAATGACCACGTGTGACATAACAAACAGAATTCAAGTTTGATAAATCATTTTCTTTGCAGCAGCAGCCGCCTCTTTTCCCCCAGCTTTCTTATTGAGATAGCAGGAATCAGACCAGAAGGGGAACATGTGATACCTGAGGCAGGTGTCTGCACCAACCATCAGGATTTTTTTTTTCTTCCCCTCATGCCCCCAAGAAAGCACCAGCACCACACACAGCATCTGAAATTAGACGATAAAATTGAGGGTCTTTATCCAAGTGGGTCCTGGTGCGCTTTTAGTAGAAGCTGCTCACTCCTTGTTTGGTAATGATTATTTGCAGTTTGAAAATCTACATGATTGTAATTCCAATGGCGAGGCTTCCAGGGTAATCACTAATGTGTCTGAAACCTCAGCAGCTTTATCAGTATGCAGAAATAAACTTAAAATGTGCTTTAATGTGAACATCTTGCTTTGTGGGACACACACACACACACACACACACACACACACACACACACACACACACACACACACACACACACCGTGATTAACTGACATTTGAGTGAAGTGCTCTGATTGATTACCACCTTCTCACTCAGAGTCAACATTAAATTCTTCGGTGCAATTTACACCCTTCTTCCCATTTCTTGGTGAAACTTTCAGTCAGGATGCATTACGGGCTCGGCTGTGACATTTTAATCACTCCGGGAAAATGAACTCAGGTGTGGAAGATCTGCTCAATACTGTAAATGAGACCTGGTCAAATAGGAGAACGTGGTTGAAAGCTAATTTGTTCTGGATGTTTCAGCGTCGCATTTGATGTTTTAGCCGCAAATAACACATTTTATTCTATTCAGGTATGTCTTAATTTAACATTTGCCTTTAATTTATTATTGTGAGTTCTTTTTTAACACTTCAATATTTCTAATAATTAGTAGCAGTATTATTAATTAACCCTAAAATATGAGTTTTGCTTTTGTCATGCTTATTGTATAACATTTTCTTACAGTATATAAAGCAAAAACACCCCACATTGCTCCATCTGTTTAAACACAGAGAGCGTCACAGGAAGCCATAGAAAATGTCTGCAAGGCTGTCACTAATGGTTATGTGCATGGTGTTCACTTTATTGGAAGTTTGAGATTTGGGTCCTTTACAGCTTATTACAGTGTGTGTGTGTGTGTGTGTTCTGCAGATTAATGCATGAAAACAGATGAAGAAAAACACTCAAATTAAAGACTTATTTAAAAGTTGCTTCATCATTGCAAGGATTCATTATCAAATACGGCCTTTTAGCTGGAATGTGGGCTCTGAAGTAAGACATAAATTAACCACTTTGTTGGTTTTAATTATAGTTTTTTTTTCAATATTCTAACAATTCTGGTGTGTAAGGATTGGATGAAATTAGCTTCATCATCTATTTCGTTAAAAAAAAGAAGGATGCTTGTTCCTGTGTTATGTTCAGGTGCTCTGGGTCAACACTGGGAATCATGGCAGTCGTCGCTGCTCATTAATGAGCTGCATATTGTAGTGACCCTGAAAACCTGCCGGCTATCTGGCTGAACAATTTATCTCTGTTGGTGCAGCGGAGGCAGGAGGTCTGGAGTTTACATTTAGTTCCCTCTGGACGCTGCTATGTCATTATGGTGGAATGGATGTCTTTATTTCAAAGTAGCAAGGACTTGCCATTAAACCCAGATAGACCATTCTCCTG
Source organism: Centropyge bicolor (assembly GCA_037975185.1). Lineage (NCBI taxonomy): Eukaryota > Metazoa > Chordata > Actinopteri > Pomacanthidae > Centropyge > Centropyge bicolor. The sequence continues at coordinate 863,417 of JBBMOC010000042.1, forward strand.
CAGCGTGCCGCTCCACTGGGAGGACATGCTACACTTTCTACAGCAGCAACAGCCGACGCTGGACAACAATTAGACCGATCGCGAGTAAAACTCAAGACAGCAACTCATATTGTTCCTCTGAAAATGAAAGTGTGTCTGTGCAACATTCGAAGTATTTATACCTGAAGCAATTCATCAGCGCTGGACGTATTGCAGTAAATTAATCCCTGTAATGATTTATTTGACTTTTGCCAGACAGTTAATATCTGAAAATTGCCCAGTAGTTCTGTTTCGCTCAGGCTTCGACTTCTCATGGGGCCGTACAGGTTTAATCATTCATCTGTGGTTCGACAAACTCAACATTTGACTCTGTTTGTATGTGCTGAAGGAGCCGGGATGAGCACAGCCGATCCTCCATCTCATCGAGTTCTCGCACGTCTGGAGAAAACCTCATCACAAAATCAGGATACTCAGTCCTCAGGCAGATCAGCTGTAAGTGTGAGTGGTGGAAGCCAATGTGTGTTTGACTTCCATGCTTCAATTAGACGGTGAACTGGCAACATGATATCAGTAGTTTGACCTCTGATCTACATTTGTCAGAGGACTTCATGAGACTGGTGGTACTACCTCAGATCACACTGGTCTCAGCTACCTGGAAGTCAGTCAACAAACATTTAACTTCTTCTTCTTCTTCATCTAATTATTATGTTGTGTCAGAAACAACACCATCTGCAGTAGAGTCCCTCAGGACAAGAGGAAGAAGGAAAGCTGTATCCTCTGGGGAGCACGAATATGCTCAGTAACATTCATGGCAACCTGATCACATTTTCATAGTTCTTCCATAGAATATGTCATTTCGGCCTGTTGACTGTTGACAGATGAGCAGACTCCTTACGTCCCATGTCTGCTGGAGCAAAACCAAAAATTCACCTTCTCCAAATAAAGATATATCAGTATATCAGATATATCATATCCAGGGCTGTTGAGTTACATTAAAGACTGCAGAGATCCCCCCTCTGTATTTGACACTGCATACATATAAATAAAAAAAAGCTGCAAATTGCTGCATCACCTCCAGCATGTGCACCATGTTTCTCGCCGTGTGAAGACGAGCGATGAAGTGCGGCCCGCTCAGCTCCAGACGAGTGTGTCTTTTTCTTTTTTTGAACGACTTAAACTTCTGAAGAGCAGCGCGGGTTCATCAGGGATGCAGACCATCAGAACAAGTAAAGGTCAGCTTTGAATCATCTCTTTGTGAACGATCAATGAACTCAGAATTTATTACTGTCATTTCACCGCGGTTTGAACTTAAAACAGAACGTTGCATATTGTCAGTTCGAGTTCTCGGTAAATGTTTGCGGCGCAAATACAGAAATTGTCATGCAACAGAGCAGCGCGTCACAAAACGGCGAACGAACGAAGAGAGGCAGTGAACGCATCTCAAACACCTCCTGATTAATCACCTCACATATTCACATAAACATTAGGCACATGTGGGTTTACATGTGAAATACTGATATCACATGTGACTCATCATTGTCCCTATCACTTGTTTATTATGGCAACAGCCTATTACTAACAAAAGAGTTTAATGAGTTCAGGGGATTTCAGGCAAACACTGATCTGATTGGAATTTAACTTAGAAGCCATTAATCACAATGTGAAGTGTTTCTGCAGGGGCAGGGGAAGACAGATTTAGAGAATGGCCTTTACCTCCCGCCGGACAGCAAATATTTGTCATTACAAGGGCTAATAATGAACCCTGCCCATTAAACAACATACAGGCCCATGGGCCGACCACAGAGAGGCCTGAATCAAAGTATCCATTACATGCTGTGTTTGCTGGATCTCCACGCAATTTAACAACAAAGCGGTTACACAGTAAATTATGAGGAAAAGTCTCCTGGGCTCTCATTGCCAGTGTGTTATCACAGTAACAGCACGCGGAGTAATGGCGGTCACAGTCCTTGATAACACACACAAAGCTTTGGTTTAGAAACAAAAAGAGGTGATATTTTGTAGAAGAAACGGTTCAAAGCTTTTTATCAGAGCTGCTGCAAAGTGGAATAACATCCAACGCGCAATCATAAAATAATTAGAACTGCAGCTTCATGTTCGTGTCGTTATCTTCAGGCTGAATTGTAGCGACACAAAAACACGCAACAACGCCGCTATGAAGAGTAACAAAAGGGAAAAGCAGCAAAGTGAGACTGAACGTTCATTCACTCAATCATGCAGAAATATACTAAAGTATCTTTTAGACACATTCGTTTTCAGTTTTGAACTTTCCAGTAGTGGATTTTTGTCTTCTTCAAGCTGCAGCAAATCCACTTTTCAATCATTTAATATTATTTTTATAATTCATAACCATGAGTCAAGTGCGCCTTTGAGGGTTTTCAGATGTCCTTGTTTGCAAACTTTCTTTCCATACTTTCAGAAAACAAATTGAGGAAATCGTGTTTCATACAAACCATTTGTCCTGAAATGTCCTGAGAAGCCGCGCAGACATGCTTCCCTGCCGTCGAAACCCATTAACAGTTTGTATTCCTCAGGTAGACTGTGCCGAGAAAATGTTCCTATGCTGCGTGATTCTCATAATGTCTGAGCCACAGCACTTCCTAAAAATGGCATCTTTCTCCTTCGTGATATGACAGTATAGATCCAGTCTCCACTGGAGAGCCTGCTCCATTATTAAAGTATCAGTCACTTAGATTACAGCTGTGATGACATCTGATCATTAATCACCAGCAACAGAGGCCTGCCGCCTCCAAAGTCTATTAAGAGTTAACAAAGAGGAGTCCACACGAATACAGCAATCCTGCGGCCAATTCAGGAGCTGAGGAGCAGAGGTGAATAACAATCTGACGCTCTGAGAATCAAGCATCTATTTTTCTCATTTAATTGAAGACGAATGGGTTGAAAACAGCCGATTGAGCCAGATGTTTTGCAGCAGAGGATCTTTTTAACATCAGACTCGTCCTCGGCCACATGATTGAATCAAAGACAGATTCACAGTAGGATACAATACAATCCTGCAATACTGGAAAAAAAAAAAAGAAATTGCATAATGTATTTGACCTTGAACCAAAACCCATTCAATCGCTGTCATTTCAACGCCGGGCTCTTGTTTTCCTTCAAATAACAATTATTCATGGTTTGGTCTGCAGAGGGAAATGACTGACACTTGCTCTCCTGGAACAATAATGCGTTGAATTGAGCCGAGCTACGAGCTGTCACATTAACATGTGGCACGGGAAAGTGTCCACGGGCGGTGAAATAAAGACACTCAGGCAGACGGGAAAGCCTCTGAAACCCTGACTGCACGTTCTCAGATGAGGCTTATTCTGCCCAGTGTTGAATTTACAGCTTGATTTCAACTGATGAACACATCAAATCAAAAGGGCTTCTTGCAATGTATCACCTGTGCGGCAGCTAAAATAAAAATGTTTTATAATCGTATAACTCACACGAAATGCCCTCCATGATAATAACATTGTGACATTGCGAGTGTCTTAATCGGTGACAGGCAGATTATGTCCCGCCCCCTGCACACCTTCCCTCTATTAATCACCTATTTGTGCAGTTTTACAGCAGCACCTGAACTGACATACATCAACACTGGAGCTCTCAGAAGTTCTTTCTGGGTTTCCACAGCCTCTAGCAATGTGACAGTCAAGGATATTTATAAATGGAGAGCAGACAGTCCACGCACCTTTAGTGGCTTTACTCTTCACTTAGATGGTGGGAAAGCACTAAAGGACAGAGAAGAGGGGAGAGGCAGGAGGGGAAGCTCAGACAGGATTTGATCCCTGGTCAAGCAGAGATGTGGGGGCCGTTAACAAGCTGACAATCTGAGCGTGAGTTAAGGATTGTTGCTGCTGCTGCATATTCTCACACACACACATACACACTCAGTGTCTCCACAGTGATCGAGCTGTTTTGATAGTGTCATTTGTTGCAGGAACGACTGAAGCCCATGTAAATTAATTTTAATTTCACTATTTTCAAGACGAAGCAGAGAAATGGCATCAGTCATTTATTGTTGACCTGCGGCAAATACTCTGATGACTTCATTAAAAACACTGCTTCCTAACTTTTTTCTATACAGTACAAAATGGTTTTGCCACATGTTTTGGAGGAGACACACATCAGATGATGTCTCTGTTATGTTCCTTATTTCTAGTCCACAGGAGTCGATGGGAGGTGTTGATGGGCTTTGCACCCCTGTCCTGTGTGTGGGTCAGACTGTGTGTTCACTTTGGTGCAGAAAAGATTCTTCTAAATATTGAAAAGGTAAATACCTTCCTTCAAGTCAGTCTTGACTTTTGTCAATATTTCATCAAGACCTGCACCTTTCTCTAACCTTAACCAAGCGCTCGGAGACGCCTAAAAATAACCATGAAGATGTGAATGTTTCTATGGTCGACCCTCATGGATCTTGCAGTGAAATCAAATGTGGTGTTTTTTGCACCAAGTAATTTCTTTTAAAAATTGGAGCAGAATGTAATACACATGACTGGAAATGATCTACTGCATTTAACCCATTTAAACTATGGTCAACAGCATTGATGGGAGTTTGTCATTCATGAGCTGTTGGGGGTATAGATGCTTCAAAATCTGTGGAGTTTGTATGATGTAGAAAACAGGGAGCCACTCTAAAATAAAAACTGCTGCATAGTCAGAACAGGCAACCTTTAAAATATGGTCCAGACTCTTCAACAAGACTCTGCAGCCCTGCAGCTCTATGAGGCTGTAATTAGGCCCAGTGCTGCTTTGAGCTAAATCCTAATGTCAACAAGCTGACATGATCAAAATGACCATGGCAACACGCTGTGGCTCAGCAGGTGATGATGTTTACCATGTTGAACGTCTCAGTTTAAGGTATTAGCATGCAAACATTGGACATGAAACCCAGCTGAGACTGATGGGAATGGTGTTAGTTTGTATGTATAAATCGAAGGACGAACTGAAATGAGGCGAACATGAACGTCTGCGCCGAGACATTTCAGTCTGAGCTCAACTGCGAGCCTCATCGCGGTGCTTGAGGAAAAGTCAGGGGATCACTAAAGTTATTACGACACACCATGAATGTGTGGACCAAATTTCACGGCAGTCCATTTAATAGTTATTGAGATATTATCTGTGCCAAAGTGACACTGTTGCTTGTTTAATTGCATTTACCAGACCATTAGCATGTGATTGGTCCATAATGTACGCATGATTACATTACTTCCTGAGTTATTCTACTGAAGGAGCAGAAGCAGCGTCTCTGTGTTTCAGACTGATCTCAGCAGGGGAAGCGTCTCCAAAAGAGTTGTTTTGTAATTAATGTTAACCACCGCCTGTCTCTGAGCTGCACTCAGATGAAGACAGCTCATTAATAATGCAGAGTTACGCCTTCCCATCCCTCGCTGTATAATGTGCAGTTTTTCGGTGTTAAATGAGAACCATCTAACTTTCTGTCCTCATCAACCTTTCTGATGATACTGTTCCAGCGCTCCCTGCCTCCCCGAGCCAATTAATGTGGACCTGGAGAATATTTGTAGCTGCACCACTCTCATACAATTTCAACTCTTCTCGGGGAATCTACTGGAAGTGCTTCTGACTCCTGTGAAATCAATAGGGCCGAGATGCCCTTTTAAGTCTTGATGGTGTATGGCGACGTGTTTTTGTTTGATCTTTATGATTCGGCGGAGGATGGAAAAAGTGGCGAGAAGGAGCGCGAGGAAATTGGCGGCGGAGTCCTGTGTGTGAACACGCCGGCGCAGAGTAAACGAGGCCACGTGTGTGTTCCGCTCAGGAGGCACTAAACACTGCACCATTTTTCTTCTGAGGCTAAATGATGTGTCACACGCTTAATGTAACAGGACAGACTGTGCAGAACAACTGGCCACAGCACTGAAACTGACTGAGATAATCTGGTGTCACGTGTTCAGTGTTTCACAGATATTAAAACACTGAGAATGAGCTGAAATAAAAACAAACTGAAATTAGTTTAAAGTGGTGAAAACGCTCGTTGAAGATGCTCCAAGGTGCTGAGATTATTTTGTCACACATACTGATGCCAAGGTCAAGACAACACGTCCCTGCCCGAATTAATTAGTCACATTAATATAAAATCAATCAATGGCAATTTTAATAATCAATTAAACATTGCAGTCATTAATTAAGGCTATAATGATCATTACACAGCAGAAAATAAAACTGTTGGAGAGATATAAATATCTTGATCTCTTTGGACCAAGAGGGTGAGGGATTTAGTTTGAGTGATGTCTTGTCATGAACAGGATAGTCATCAGGATTCTTCCTCTGGGGAGCATGAATATCTGCACCAACCATCGTCGAGGCTGACTGAGCAACATCGTCATCCAGAGCCACCAATGTAGTTAAAATACAAGCATTTACAGCTCAAATATTCAGCGTCAAGTATTTATATTTATTTGATTTTCTCCGTTTCATGATTAGAAATTTAGTTCTTTTTGGACTTATTACATAATAAACAATTAGACATTAGGTTTGTGTCTAACACCTTTCTATCATTAATCAGTCTTTTTTTTACAGTTTATTTTCATTTTTGTCTTTCAATGAGTTTGGATAAGAAACTTCTTTTCTCTCTGCCCCTGATACTTTTGCTCCTGCTAATAAATGTACCTTTTTAAACTCTGTTTTTAGATTTCTCTTGTATTAATGGATCTATATCAAAATGACTGGAGGTGTAATTGTCTTCTGATGTGATTTGATTACAGCCTGCTGTATGCATTGTAAGTTTAATGCCTGAGGCCTACATTCAAACTGATGCTTTGATTGATTAATGGAAAAGATAAGTGATAGAATAATAATAAAAAATAACTGTTGTTTGCAGGCAGATAGTTCAACTGTGAACGTGTGCACCAAGCAGAACAACACATGGACGACGTGCAAGCGCATTATGTTACTTGCAATAGAGACAAATGTGACAGTTAATCAAAATGGAAAGATTCTTTATGAGACGTGCTGCCGACAAGCCAAACACTGTGACAGATAATCACTGAGGGCCAGTCTGAAACAATGAACATCACTCAGTCACTTGTCAAGCCGAATAAAAGCTGCTTCGGCGTGAATTAAAGCGGCCGTTGTGTCCACGCCATTGTTAAAGTATTTATCTTGAATCTATGAAGTGTCAGCTGGTGACAAGCGTGCCATATTCCAGCTTTGTAATTTTCCACAAGTGGCATCATATCGGTGCAGGACCTCGACTGATCTTTGCTTAAATTCAGAGTGACACAGAAAAAGCAAGATTGAATTTCTGTAAAGATCAAACCTTTGCTCTAATAGTTTGCTCACTGATGAAGTAAACTGATGCCGTTGCATCACTGAGCCGCTCTGATGGTAGATTCATGTGACGGAGGCTCGCTGGTGCGGCGAATGTTCGGGGCAGGAGATGTCTGTTGTGATGATGTCTGATCTGTTCTGTTGGAGAGATAGAGCTTTATCTCTCAGTCTGCTGCGTTCAGGCGTTTGACTGGCGTTCGGTTAAAGTTCGACTGCATTCGTGTTCTTTCAAAAGCTTTTTCAAATGGAAACTCCAGCTCAGTTCTTAACAACAAGGTGTGACGTAGGTTACAGCACTCGTGCCCTCCTCCCCCTCCCTCCACCCATTCAGCAATGTCACCATGCAGAAAACTACGTCAGGTCACGCTGGAAAACATTTTTATTTGATTGTTTGAATACATAAGGAACCCTCCTGGGACCCGCCCTTTACATCCTGTCACTGTGTGTTGATGCTGGTGAGTAAAGATAGACCTGAGGTTGTTGTCACATTACACTGTGTCTACATTTAGCCGTGTTTGTGCCTGTGTAAATTAATCAACGCTTCCACTACTAGGCTCTTCTAAAGCATCTTCATGTGTCGAGGGATTTGCTGAGTTTTTTTTTTTTAACAGCTCCTTCTGTTATAGTAACAAAGGCTGCTACTTCTGTTTGTGAACTTTTCTAAATCTGTGAAATACACACGACAATAAAGACCAACTGTTTAGAAAGTAAACTTTAGGAGGTTTTACTATAGCGTTTAAAAGGCTCCTTCCTGTGCATGTAAATAATGACACCATGGTGTGAGTTTGATAACAAGTATAACACATAGAAAATTAAGATTAATATCAGAAGTTGCAATTAAAAAGAGGCCTTAATAAACATGCAAATTATTGAGCAAGTGTTTGCTTTCTAACTTCCGACCAGGAGACTCTGGAGTGTTTTTGTGTCTAACATTAATGCATTTTTGTTAAATTATAGCCTCTGGTTCATTAGTTTGAAGATGAAAAGGACTGATTCTCTTTTCAGGAGTGTGGAGCAGCTTTGAGATAACTAAAGCCAGTCTTTGTGTGTATGTGTGTGTGTGTGTGTGTGGTGGATTGTCTCGCAGATGCATGAGCACCCTTCTTACGTTCTGACATTATCTACAACGTGTTTTCATTTTTGTTTGTACATTTAGTCTCACTCTGAAATTAACTGTCTGACAAGACAAGATTGTCGACGAAGTTCAAGTTCAAACAAACTTATTTTCTATGTGAGTCATAAATCTAAAAGGATGAACGAGTCCAACCTTTTTCTGTGATTTAAGGAGCGGTTGTATCCTTTCAGACAATTTTCAGTTCTGCAGAACTTTCAACTTTAGGGAAACAGTTTATTTTGCTCGTGTGTTGTTTAAAAACCTTTAAAAATATTGTTCATTGCTGTAATGTGGTCTATTACTATATTATATTGTCAAGCATAAAAAACATAGTTAAACAGTTCAGTCTAAACATATAGTGTCTCTGAATAACATGCACAACCAGCAAATAAATCATGAATACTTATTGGAAAAAGCTGAAATGTGAGGCTGCGAACAGGCCGAGTTAAAACACCAGAGCAAGCTGTGCATGTCAGATGAGCTGAGCTGAGGCGTGATGGGCAGCTTCTCATCAACATGATAATGTGATGCTGCCTCTGCTGTTCGTTCCTGCAGTGCAGCTCGAGAACAGGCTTCACCACTTGTTCCACGTTCTCGGGACTGTGGGCAACAAACACTCAGACGTCATGTAACACCAACACCATCCAGCCTCTCTGGACATTTACAGACTGGAGTGCAACAATGTTAGTCGTGGTTTGCTCAGTTTGGCTGTGATCTTTTTTTTTCTCTCTTGTTGAGATATATCTTGAACTTTCTGCTTCAGTTTAAGATACTGGAAAGGTCAGAAACAGAAAATATGAATTATAAAAATGTCTCTTTCTCTGTCTCTGCAGATTAGATCCAACGAGGCCCATCTCGATCGAGGCCTATGACGAAGAGACGGAGCTAGATAACAGAGACAGATGTGAGCCGGGGTTGATGTTCTGCACCTGGCTTTGCCTTCAACAACTGACGTCAGAACATTTTGTGCCCTGGTGTCGCCTGTTTGAAGCCGGCTGGTAACCCTGGGGGGGCTGCCTGCGTCTTCAGAGCTGTGATTGTTTGTGTGAACTGATGCTACGTCAGCCTGGTGGAGCTGTCTGTCTGCTGAGCACGGGGAAGACAACATCTGCAGAGCCGGGAAAAACACAAGACTAAAAAGTGGAATCCAAGTTGAGAGCTTGGTGCTGGTGTGTGCACAGGTGTGTTTGCATATGTGTGTGTGTATGCAGACAGATGTGCCCCTTATAATAAATGATATGCTACTGAGGATTGTAAAACACTGATGCATGTCAGGAAAGAACATTTTACCACAATGTGATCAGGACCTCTCATATCAGAGGAGTCTGCACTGCTCTGTGCGCACAGAGGTGAAACAGCAGAAACACAACAAAGCAATGCATCTATATCAGAAAAAGCCACAGATGATTAATTCAATGCTTGCGTCATTTCTTCCTCACCTGTACCAGTCGAGCCCTCTGTCATAGTTCCTGTCGAAAAAGTGCGGCTCTGTTCCAAGCGCGCGCACATCTGGATGTATCCGGATGAACTCCAGCACCGCCCTGGTGCCTCCTTTCTTTACACCAACTATCAAAGCATTGGGCAGCTTCTTATTCCCGTATTTCTGCGCAACACTCATGTTTCTCAACTTCGCATCAGCCCAGTGGCTCCCAGCTGATGCGGGGCTGGATCCTCTGTGGCCGGCGGACTCATCCAGAGCCGACCTGACGTCCAGCGACGCGCAATTGTCCGCTTTGCCCAGAAGTTTCTTGCCTCCTGCGCTCTTGCTCGGGGGGCACCTCTCCCCCTCGAAAGCCTGGTTTGTCATGATTGTGCCGCGACAGAAGAGGATACTATAGCACAAATAGGTGCAGGAGAGAGAGACGGTGAAGATGAAGGCGAATCTGGCGCTGAATCTGTTCGCAGAGGAGAGGAGCCTATGTGCCATGTCTCCATGGGTTCAAAGTGCTGCATGGTTTTCCATCCGAGTCCTCCTCCTCCTCTCTTGGTCGGAGCCTGCTGATAATATGGGTTTTAAAGTCAGGCAGACTCAGGCGGATGAGGAGGATGAAGGCGTCCGCTGCGCGTAAAGGCTGCGGAACTGTGCGCAAAAAAAAAACTTTGGAGCGGAAAACGATCACAGCAGCAAAAAATGGGTCAAACAAGTTCCTCTAAGTAGTTTGAAGTGAGTCATTTGCTGAAGCTAAAAGGAATCCCAGAGGACCTGGACGCCCATCTTTATCCTCCTCCTCCTTGTTGCGTCCTCGGCGTCTCCAAAACTCTCCCGAGCGCGCGCCTCTCCTGCTCTCCTCTGAGGGGATGTCGAGGCTCTGCCCACCTTCTCCTCTCATAATGAACTTGTGAGGATATATGCACTTATGATGCCGCCTATAAATATTTAATCAACCCTCTGACGTCATGCACATGATCATAATTCAATGTGCGTTTTGTCTTTTAAAGGGACATCCTGAATATTTTAGGCAACATCCTATTTGGGGGATTTAATGCATCATTTTGATTTCTGAGTGTCTAAATGTATGTGGAAATTCAACTTTAGTTTCACTGCTGCAGGAGGTCAGAGCTGCACTATGAGTTGAGTTTTTATAATGCATTAATATCATGTCTGATTTGAGAAGAATTGACCAAAACACACAGGTTTTGAAAGCAGTTTTGTAAGCAGTCGACTGCTCTGCTGCTCCATGTTTGCTCTTCACTTAAAACAGAATGATTCATCAAGGCTGAGCTTTCTCTATGTGATGAGTGTTTTCTTTACACACACACACACACACACACACACACACACACACCTGGGCATTAGAAGCCTCTGAAAGTCAAGATCACACTTAATCCTCTGTGTTGCCATGATGCAAGCTGGATGCAGGAATGCAAAGTGTTTGGCTCGTTCAATGTCACGGTTAAAAGTTTGTTTCATTATGGAGGAGTGAGCAGCTTATGCAGAGTCTGGGGGGGAAAAACAGCAGCTGCATGTTTTTACTTTTCTTCTCTGCATATTTCTGATGTACAGTAAATACTGAAAACATTTCAGCACCATAAACCATCTGGCTTATGAGAGAGCTTCTTTTCAGTGATGTCAACAATTTCAATTCTAACATTTTTATAAATAAATCATTTATTAAATATGTCACATACTTCAAACCAGGAAGTACAAACAGCAAATATTAACACTAAGTTACAACTTTGTTCACTTCAGTTCTTATTGTTTTTGACTGATAATAATCTGCACAATCAAACCTATAAACAGTCATATCCTACAGAAACAAGAGCAGGATGGATGAGGTGTGTTCAGGTGACCGAAGCTTCCTGTGCTCACATGCACGAATATGTCGACCTAATGATTCACGCTGCATGTCAGCGTCTCTTTAGGTCTCTGAGATGGCTGTGGCTGCTGATGTCTGAGCAGGTCTCCAGCCTCCATCCTGAACTCCTCTGCTTCAGCTCCAGGTTCAGGCTGATGTATCAGGAGTAATTGGACGTTGCTCTCCGGGCTGCTGCAGGTGTCCCGCTCTATGAGCCTGGTTATGTTCCCTCTCCTCCTCCTCCGACTCCTCTCATGCTACATTTGTTTTAGTCTTATTGTGTCTCTTGCTTTGATGAACATTTTTGTCCTCCCACAATGCTGTGGGCCGGATCCTCCAGTGGCCGAACATGATATGGCACCAACATGTTGCAGGAGGATTCAGGCTCATAATCCGGACTGTTTCCCCCCTTTTCAGAAAGAGCTGTTTGTATTTGATCCTCTCGGGTCCTCGGCACCTGCTCACCTGGAGAAATCACTGAACTTTGCCTCTTTTGATCACAGCATGCTTCTCCCCTCGCTGTAGTCTTTTTTGATGGCTTCTTTCATTTGCTGCTGCCTTTTTTTGAGCATGCTCCCGGTGCGAGTTACATCCTCCCTCATCATTTCCCCCAAAGCTCGAATCAGTTGGTAAATGTGACTTTCTACAGAAAAGCAAATATCTATGAGAATAACCTGTTGCTGTGCATTATATATAAGCATGTACAACTTTGTTCACATATTCACTCCAGTTTCCCTTTTTCTCCTCATCCAAGGTCTGCAGCAGAGAACGCAGGGTGGGATGAGTCTTTCAGCTGGGGTCCCTCGTGCACAGTTGTTTTTGAGGTTGCAATGCCAGCGTATTTTGCAGCTGTCTAAATAACTGGTTCTCAAAGTCTTTGCCTTGATGATGGTGTGATGGTTTGGCAGGAGAGCCGAATTTCAAGGCAAAATTATTGAACATTTCCTCCGCTGCTGTTTGGACTGCCTGATTTGTACACGCTGAAAACTACAAAATGTGTTGGACTTTGTGTTACATCTGCTGAGAGTATGTCATACAGACATTTTGCATGTCGCTCATTCATGAACAGATGACACCTGTCAGGCCCCGGCTTCAGACTCGCTGACGTTGGAGAACAGACCTCGCATCCTCAACATGCTGTGGGAATGTTTTGCTGTAGATTAAGAGATCATATAAGTATGTAATGCAGATTTTTCCCCCTGAGTCCCTCGAGGCTTTCTTCCCTACTATCCTGTAAAGCTGAGGGAGCGTTTCTGAGGCCAAATGAAATTCTGTTGGCTTTGTGCAGTCCCCACGGGGTTGAGAAGGTTGTGAATTGCTTGGAGTCCTCGCTGATCCTCCCTTGATGGTGAGCTTTGCCTTAGTCCAGGACACTGAACAAAGCCTTCCCACCAAGACTGTCAAGTATGTCCTGAATACTCGGTATGAGGTGTCTGTCTGGAACTGTTGTTTTATTAGGATCCACTGCAGATGCATATGAAGAGGTGGATTTGCAGCCTTTGTTCAATAATACATGGCATTTTAAGTTTCAACTACTGGGACGTCATCAGTCAATATAATGTCCATCTTTAGGATCAGATGCACCTGATTCCTCTCTGATCATTTCTTTAACCACCTCTTGATGTTCACTGGTTGAGTGGTCCACACTTTGATCCCACAGTTGGTTTAAGACTTGTCTGTGATGGAGGTGCAGCCTGAGAGTTTTCGACTGCAGCTGAATTTTCCTCTATTTGCTCCCTATCACAGTTTTACCTGATGTTGTGATGTCATGATGCCTGATGTTTCTCACATAGATGTTCACTTTGTGGCCTCATATCAAGAAGGTTCTGGTGCAGCTCTCCCCCTGCTTAGGTTTCCTTCCACAGTTGAAAGAAAATGCAGGTTGGGATAATTGGCAACTCATTTATTGGCCTGTCAGTGTGAATGGTTGTTTGTCTCTCTGCCCTGTGACTCACCTGTCCAGCGTCCACCTCGTCTCTCATCCAACCTCAGCTGCCAATCAGTCTCCCAAGCCCGTCTTAGGATAAGATAGATGGTTGGAGATCATTTTGATCCCTGATTCGATGAAAGGATCTCTTCGGTGTCTCTCTCTATTTGCCCCCTGCAGCTGCTTTTGACAGGCTAACGTTCTCATTAGCAGCTCCATGAATTAGGTGCAGCAGCATTTCTGCCTTTCATGACTGTCGTCTCGGTGAATTCCTGAGCAGAGCTACTCCTCGGCTGGCCTCAACCTGGTCCTCCATACCTCTCATTATCTTCTCAGTAGCATTAAACCTTATTATGAGTCTTTGTGCTACATCTGCTCATTAGCTCTGGAACTATAGTGTCTCGTTAGACCCTGTTGTTTTAGCTTTTGATTGATAACAGACTGAACTTCAACCTGGCACTGAAGGGCATTTCTGAGCCGCCGGCGCCTCTAAAGTCCGGCACTTCATCATCACTTAACAGGTCACTGATGGGATTGATTTTCACATCAGGTAAGTTTTGGGACGGCCATGCCTCACTCATGACAGATACTTGCTCCCGTGTCCAGCGGGGCTCGAGTCTTTTATTCATTTTGCAGCAGATGAGACACTTTCTGCCTCCCAGCTGTGCAACTCGTTTGCATTTTGTATGAGGGTTGTGTGAGGAGTTAGAGAGTTGGTCTTAATGTTTTAAATTCAACTCCAAAGATGCTGAAGGCTGCTGAGTTCGGATCATTTTGGGACTTTAATTTTGAGGTCCTCCAGTCACAACCATCACCAGCTCCTCCAATGCTTTTTCTTTCATCCATACTCTGCACCAATTTTACCCAATATGTTTCACTATCACACTATCAACTGCAGCTAGTCTTCCTCTATTTGGCTCCTAATAATGTGCCATAGACAGCTTCCTCTGTCACCTACTACCAAGTGCAATACGTGTGTAACTCTGAATAAAACAACTAATTGTTAGAAGCATACCATTAAACAAAATGTTAAATGAAAGGATTTGGCCATGCCTGAATCTTCCTGTTTGCATCAAAAAGGCTTTTTTTCATGAAGTGCTGGATCCGTTTGCCATGGCTGTGTGTTGCGCGGACGTCCTTTGAAGCACCATTTTAGCAGCAACAATGATGTGAAGCGGCGAGAAGTGAGAGAATTCAGAGCGAAGTTATGCGGCAGCGTACTCCTCACTGCTTCAAGGCAAAAATACAAAAGTGAAAGAAGTTGGTTTTCCAAAGGATTATAATGACAAAAGTGTACTTATGCTGTATTAGCTAAAAGTGAAGAACAGAGGAGGTGCGAGGAGGTGAAGGTGAAACTACTCTTAAACAGAGAATGCAGATACTCTGTTTCCAGCCCCTGCATCCTTCTAACTCTCTATTATTTCAGTGCACCTGCGCTCAACATTAAAAAAAGTCACATCTGACATTAAAACAACGGCAGAAAACACACAATGAATCAGGCTGTTTTCATGAGTAGTGAAACGTTCAAGGTTTGGCATCTGTTGTTTTCTTCCTTGATGAACTTTTCTTTATCACAAACTGAAGCTGTAAAGCAGTTTTACTTATTGAAGTGCTTTGTGAATATTATCACATTAAGATAAGATTAGATAAGATAAGATAAGATAACTTTTATTGATCCCCTTAGGGGAAATTTACTTGTCACAGCAGCAGTAGTAAACAGTAACTCAAAAATAAATACCTGTAAGTGGCTAGTTAAAAAATAAGGCAGTAATAAAAAAAAAACAAGAAACAATAAGTGGCATGGAGACAATAAAGTGACAAGTGAGGTAAAGTATTTACATTATGTTACATGTTTTCCTTGTCTTTGGCATCCCCAAGTATGATATCTGGGATTCCAACACTCACGCTCCCTCGGGTTCGTCACCACACTGCTGCACTGTTCTCCAGGAAGTAAACAAGTGGCACTTTTTTTTTACACTACTAAAGCTTATACACTTGTTATGAAGTCATCCATCAGGCCCCATGAGCTGGCCACCAGACAGCAGCGCTTCAGCTCATGTTGAATGATGCCAGGAAGTGTAACCAGCTCTCAAAAGTTTGGACTTGGAGTTTGGGTCTGTCTTTTTTTAAAATCCATTGTGTCTCTGGTTTCAGTGTTAGAAATAGGACTAAATAATGAATTAAGATAAGCATATCCCAAATAAACGCTGCAATGAGGAAACAAAGTGAGACACAGTTGTTGTTATTCCTAATTACTCAGGCTTTAACATCATTTTGGTCCCACGAGTCAATCAAGGTCTAAACAGCTGAGATATATAATGATGGGGCTCAAACCATTTCACGATAAAAAAGGGCCAGTGAGATGAGACGGCAAAACCTGCAAGACGACGCCGACTCATTCACACTTTTCTGTTTTGATGTGTCACTCCAATGCTGAGCATGAGAGATCGGCCCTCGACTGGAAGGACACTCATATTTGTAGCTGGTGTGAAGGAATATGGATCCAGAACTGAAACTCAAGGACACAGAAGGAGAGAATTTTTTAGAAAAAAATCTATATATATATATTTTCTAGCTTTACTATAAATCTTTGCTTTATATTCTATCTGCGTTCATGGGTGAGCGCTTCCCATTCTTGCCCCAGAGGTCTCCAGAGCTTCAGAAGCAATATACTTAATTTGGAGTTAATAGTTAAAGTCTATAAATTGGCAATCAAAACCTGTTAAGCTGCTTTTATAATAGACTTTACAGCTGTAGCAGGACTAAAGCTTTCACTCCTCACTTTACCCAGAAAAGCTCTCTCGCTTACTTAAAGTCTGCTCACGTGGACAGCAGACACTTTCACAACACTTCCTGTAACACTTTATAGACAACATGCATTTCCTTCACACAATGAAAGATGAGCTCAACAACTCTCAGGATTGTAAAAACACTTCAGGATTTTTTTTTCTAATGATGCAAACACATGGCCGTACACCTCCGAGCCACGTGCACACTCACACACAGCAAACAAACCACAGGTACAGAATGAAGAAGCTGGTGCTACCTAAACCTCACAGTCGCCGGGGAAAACCTGAGGAAAACAATGAAATGATTTGTGCACTGTATAACATTAAACCTTAGGAATATGCTAGCAATCCCACCTGGGAGAAGTCTGATGAAGCCCAACTCTGAAAAGTTTTTTGTATTCTGTGCAAATGTCCTGTATGCAATTCCAATGAGTAATAGAGCAGAATAATATGCAGTAAAACTCTGGTTTGATGTGTGCAGGTATCCCAGAAATTGCTCCTAAATTACAAGCTTCTGCAATATGTGATAGTTTGTCAAGCAGCAAGTTTTCAGAAAATATGACATTTGTAGGGCATCATCCCGACTTTCAAGCTGCGTCTTCTGTACTTTTGTTCACGCACGACCTGCAAACACAGCCTGCTGGATTTCCTGCAAACACCTTTTCATGTTAAATTAATATTATATCGAGATAACAACCTGTTTTTTTGTTCTCTTGACCACGTGCTGCTTCATCCCAATCAACCTCACGTAGTCCCCTCTTTGCTGTGTGATACTGCTGCTGCTGAACTGCCAGCTGTGCCCTGGCTGAAGCTCGTGTTTCCAGCAGAGAATATTGTCCCCGGGGATTCAAATAATCTTCCCCTTTTAAGTTGATATAAACCACAGAGTATAAGCATCGCTGCCAAGCTCCGGCACAGCGGCGCAGCAGAGCTCCCCGTGGTAATGAAACACCTTCCCTTTCTTCTTGCCTGCGTCCCATAAAGCCAAGGATATCATGATATCTCACTTTTCATTTACTTTCTTGCCATTCAGAGATTATAGGATCACAGTATCAGTATGATATCAGGACTTGACAGCATTAAAGTTATTCCGCCCACTCTTTGTGGAAAGCCTGACATTACAGGGCTAAATTATGTGGCACGCCGTCGGCTGCAGTAGATAAACTCGGAAAAGATGCCGGCGTAAGGACAATGACTATTGTTTCTTTGAAGAAAAAGTTTGACAGCGATGATGAGTTTCTGAATTGGTTATACAGTAAAAATGTGTCATCTTTATTTGTGGTAAACACCCACTCGCAGTGTTCCTTACAGATTCCTATTGTCTGGTTGCAGATCAGATCGAGAGTCGATACGACTTCACAATCCTCCTTCAACAGGAAAAAAATACACAGAGATAGAGATAGAGTGAGTCATTATCTCTGAAATATAGCACAAGTGTTGGAAAAACCAAAAATAGTTTGCAAAAATTTAAAGTTACTCATGCTGAAAAATAGCCAGGCTGAAATACTGTTCTGTATATTTCACATTAATTACAGATCCTGTCCAATGAAAGTCAAGCTGACAATTGCTGCTTGTTATGACATGTCATGACATCACATTTTCACCTTAGCCTCAGAAGCTTGGGTTCAGATTCAGTGGTTTTCAATCATCACATACCCAAGGAACCAGTTCTATCAACTTTACAATATATTCAAAAATGATGGTGGAGACATGATGTGTTTTTGGCTGCAAAGTTGCAAAAGGGGGATTTCATGTTTTACTAATGCATCTGAAAATGCAAGAGCCAAACTTTGAGAGAACACTTGAGCACTGTTTTGTCCATTAACGCCTGACACTGTTACATCCATTTATTCATACTCAAAACAGTGTGTGAAGAAGCTGCAGAGTCAGAGTCCAAGCTGCAGGTGGGCGGAGCTGGAGGCGGCGACTATTTGCATATTCATTCACAATCAAGATGTAGAGTTATCATCCAATATAAAAATCTAAATATGTCATGTTGATGGACAGTGATGAGTTCTCAGAGGTTTAATCAACGCCAGGACTTTAAAACAAAGACACATAAAAGTCACCTATAGGACGCATTTAAGTTAGGCAGCAGACCATCTGCAGAGCTGCTTTCTGATTGGTCCATTCAGGAAATGATAGTTCAGGGAGACGAGGAGGAACAAAGGGAACCCTGGGAGTTACAGTAATGTTCTGCTGCTTTGAGACTGCACTAATGTTTTCTCTGAGAACAGACATTAGCGTTCCTGGATGTTTATTACCCTCCACTGAATCCAGAACAAAGTCTTACACTGAACAAACCAAGTTCGTCAACACGTCCGAGCTGTGATAGAAACGTGGGCTGATCTTCCTGCTGCTTCTTCCAGTGCGAGACTGAGACGTCGTTCTCTCTCCTTAAGGTGACACTTGTCTTTCTGCCGTCAGTCTCTCCTGCACATTTCAGGCAATTAAAGTGGACTCAAGGACAGACAGAGGCAGTTTTCACACCGATGGACCACTTTTAATTCACAGTATGCTGCAACATCAAAATGAACTTCAGAGATATACAGGTTCATTTTCCACATGTTGGTGATTAAGGACAGAAAAACGACAACATGTCAACACATTATGATAATTATAGTTGGATTTATCAAGACTTTCAAGTGTTGCATTTTATTTATTTTTCACATTTTTATCACTTAATTAACAACTATGCAGAAGCTGTCACATCTCCTCCACCATCTTTGTCCTTCTTTTTTCATATTTTGCCACACTTCCTGTTTTATTTTGCATCACACACCTCTCCTCTCATTCCCTATGTCCCACTTCCTGCCTTTGCCGCTTCTGTGATTATCAGCCCTGCCCTCATTGGACTCACCTGTGTCTCCTTGTCTCCCCTCTCCTGGTGTCTTTGTCTGTGTCTTCTTCCTGACTTAATCAAACCAAGTGGAGATCTAACAAATGAACAGCTTATTAAGGACAAATCTGGTGAGGTTATATTGTAAAAAGGAAAGTTTTACTGAAAGATAGTCACTTGATTTATCTGCTGCTAAAGCCTCATATAAGCAGGTACATTTTGGAATGAGCTTGTGCATAGAATGATGGATTTAACAAGAAAGAAAAACTTGCTTGAATGACTAAACATACATAGTTAAACTGTGCCACCTCTTCTGCCTGGTGTGCAAGTGCAGATTTTTCTTTTGTGCAGGACTAAGAAACACATCAAGATAAAATATTTGATGCACTAGAAGCTCGGTGTTTTGTGTAAAAATGAGAAAATATTTTTCCCATAAGGCTTAGTCAAGGTTTTGCAAAAAAGAAAAAAAAGCTTTGACTATGAAACCTGTAATGTGATGAACTTCAGTCAGGAAAATCAGCCACTAAGTTTTTCCGGCTTGTTTTTTAAATAACTTTTACCTTTAATTCTTTTTCGTCTCTTTCTGCTT
The DNA here is from genome assembly GCA_037975185.1 of Centropyge bicolor. Taxonomy (NCBI): domain Eukaryota; kingdom Metazoa; phylum Chordata; class Actinopteri; family Pomacanthidae; genus Centropyge; species Centropyge bicolor. The sequence goes on from JBBMOC010000042.1 coordinate 883,261, forward strand.
GTCCTTCCTCTTCCTGTGTATTTGTGGCTGATCTACTGAGAAAAGACAACAAGAACAAAAGCCGCGCAAGGACGAAAGGCCATTGAACAGCAGGTTACCTCTCCCCTCGCCAACCACGGCGTCGGCTAATTGCTGCTGACATTTTGCCCGTGTTGTTGTTTCAATCAAAACTATTCTGATGCATTGCTTCCTTTTGTTTCTTCACAAAACGGGGACGCGGTTTAGAAATGCCATCCTCTCCTGAGCGTCTCCATATTCGACAAAATCGTCTAATTATCACACAGTTTGCTTTGACGGCGCTCGGTAGTTTCCTGAATGCAGCAAATATTTCTGATCCTCTCGCGCGGAGGGTAAAAGTCAACACCCACAGATCTGGCTGCCACCAGGGTAAAAAAAGAGTCTTAACTGTCAGGAGAAATCCCCAAATTCAAATGAGCTACAGAAACAGAAACAGTGGAGCCGGAGCTGTGATCCCTGCAGTCTCTAATGGAAGAGGACTCTGCTGTACAGTTATTGGAGATAATAAGCAGCATCTGACTCACATTAGAGATTACTTTACTAACATGTGTGATTTTTTAAACAGAAATGATTGCATGTTTCCAGTAGTGATGCAGTCAGTCTCCTCTGCCACTTCCATCCATTTTCACACGCAGCTGTCTGATGACGGACAGCTGCCATCAGAGGACGACGCCCGCGTTGTTAAAAAAAAAATGAGGCCGCTCATTTCCTCCGAGCACAACTTCTTATTGATTGAGACGAACCATGCGGCTGATGGATTTCGTTCGTCTTATTTGGGTTTCAATGACACCGACAAAGAGTTGCTTGGGCGAGTGATTGATCACCGCTCGCTGAAGGCTACACCCCTGTTTCTGTAGCCTAAACGCAACAAGGGTCGATTGATGGCCGCGGAGTGGATTTCGATGTCCTTTCAGCGCGGCTCTCCGATTTGTTTTCTTTGATTGCATCTCTGCAGATTCTTTATTCTGGATGGCCGGCACCTTGTGGGAAAGCACATAAACAGGGAGTATCTAATCCCTGCTGTTATTCTGAAGCCCAACAATCCTAAATCCAAACAAAATGAGAACTGTCCCTCAGCGGGATCCCGCATCACAGAGCAGCCTCGGACGGGGAAATAGGAAAAAGCACTGATAATGACACTGACAAGACGAGTCTCTCCGCACAAACAAACTTGTTGTCATTGGAGGAGAACAAATTGTTAGCCTCTATCAGGCTCTGGCACAACCTCATATAAATTCAATCAGCCTGCGTTTTAATTCAATCCGATCGATATGTGGGCGGAACCTCAGCTCCTCAATGCCACAAAAACGTCAAATTTGGATTCAGCAACTTTAAGCGTCGCAAACTTTCGATGTCACCTGTTGCTAACATCCCACATTTCAGCTCTAGTTGTCTGGTTTACGGCCTCCAGAGATAATTAACAGTGACAAATATTGATTGGAATGTCCAGCGGCGTATTGTGTCCGACAGAGATGAGAATGCTTAATTTGGTGATATTCTGCCTCAAGCAAAAAACAGTAGAGTGTTTAATTTTCACACAGGCGGATGTGACTGCATGCACAGAATATTATGTGATGTATTTATAAGTTCTCGCACTCTTTTCAATCAAACTGTCTCACAAATGAGCAAACTGAGCAGGAAAAACATGGGGGGGAAAAATATTGGTCTGAATATAAAAATGCAGCAAAAACCTACCTACAAATGAGAATATAATCAAAATGTTCCAGGTCATGAAACTAATTTCTGAAGGTGCAAAAAACAGCAAGTAAAGACATAGGTCAAGTTAGCAGTTAGTGCATTTGTTCAACTGGTTAAAACACATCGCTCCCACAGGCAAAAACACTGTGGAATTAATGAATGAAGGTTGGACATCCAGTGTTTTATTGGACATAAGAAAATATGTCCTCCCCACATCCTCACAAACTATAACACTGACCTGAGAGGTGATTTTTGTGAATGTATAATTTCGCTGCATTTGTGGCTGAATGAGCTTCGGGGTTGAATGTGAGTCGTTTCAGATTTGTTCCCATTGGGTGGGTGAGTCGATGGTGAAAACCAATGCACCATCATTATCCAGGTTTTCATTCAAATATGATGCAAATTTCCACCAAATTTCTTGAAAAATCAGCAAAATAAAATGCAAACGAATGCTTCCATCCGCTGCTGTTGTGTGAGTATGAGCGGGGGAAGAGGGCTCTGCTTGTCTTGATTGGTGGGTGGGGCTGTGGTTTAATGAAACTGGGAACACCTGGGAGGAATCCACCTCATCTACAAAAGCTCCCACGACTGCTACTGTGGAAAGACTCTGTCCATGCTCTGTGTTTCTTTATCTGTCGCTCCCAAACACTCTGAATTCCTGGCGTTTTCACTTTATGTTTGGCGAACACTTTTAATGTCTCCCCATTTGTTTGCCATGGCCTGAAAGCCGGTCGTGAAACCTGACTGTTTGGCAGCACTGGACACATCTCATCTTCATGCCCAAACTTAACTGGCTTTGGCTGAGCTGCAGGGAAATGACTGGTCATGTTGGCTGCTGATGTGAATGGAGGGAATACTTCCTGAACTGGCCGTTGATCAGAACCCATTCAGATGCTGTTTTATGTAGACTGTCAAAAACAAGTAGTTGCTCCTCCAAGAAAAACAAGTCGTATTTGCTTATTATTTGATCCTATTTTGTCCACTTAGCAGCTCTGATTCCAAAAAAGTTGGGATGCTATGTAAAGATGTAAATAAAACCAGAGTTCTCTCATTTACACGTGTAGTAATTGTAGTAATTTCCTTTATAAAGTCAAAGTGGTGACCCTCGCTCCATCCTAGTTCATGAACGACTGAGTTTTCCCCTTCATGATCACCTGCAACCAATTAACAACTTTCAGTCTTTTGCTCCTGTCCCAACTTCTTTAAAAATGTTTTGCTCATAAGTTGATGAGATCCAACATTAAATATTGTTTTTTTTTACTGTTTCAATTGAGTATATGCCAATAAGGATCAGCAAATGATCATCATCTGTTTTATTTCTACTTTATGTCCCAACTTTTTTTGGCAGCATTTTTCATCATGTTGTTTAATTTTATCTCTGGTTTTGGAGCAAATTGGCTTTTCAAAGCTGGCCACAGACTGGTCGGCCTCCGTCCTCTGTTTCCGTCCCTGTGGACCTAAACCCAGTAAAATGAGCATGCTTGCATCCAAGCAAACAGGTAGTCCACATTTAGATGAGAGTTTTTTTTTCCGTAAAGACAGCTTTCAGGCAGGAAAATGAACTGAACATAGAAACAGAAGAGATTAACCCTAACTCTAATCCTGCACACATCTGCTAATCAGCCCATGCAACATGCTGGAGATTTCATCAGTGATGACTGAGGTGACTGAGATGGGCAGAGCACCTATCTGCCTCTATTCACAAATGAATTTTTAAAGCTACCTGATACTGACTCCCCCCCAGCGTGCTCCTCCTCGAACAGTAATTTTTGATTTTCCTGAGGAGCCCCGCAGTTACCATGCGAGCGCTGTCAGTGCAGGAGCCGGCGGCTCTGCTCTCACAGAGCGTCCAACTGTGAAAACAGAAGTGAGACCTCAGCCTTCAGCATCTCCTGGAGAAGGTGTTTGTAGAATCTAAGTCCATATGTTGCTTCATATCGCAGATGTCAAAACCCAGCCAGACACATAGCATGCAATGCAGTGCAAATCCCCAGCACTCCATACAGGCTGTCATATATTTTATTTTTATGTGTTGCCTGATGTGAGACGCCATCCTTCCTTCTCCGACCGTGCAGAGGTTACGCACTTGAAAAAGCAAAACAGGTGGCGAACCTGATGGGAGACTCTGGTGATTTATAAAAAGTGTTTACAATATCAAACAGTGGTGAAAAGGCTGAGCTTGAAAATCAAATACAGTGTCATGAGTTTAATTCTACTTAATAAGAAAAGCCAAAGCAACACTGGGAATTTCATCCGTCTGGTGTAAAAAGGGAGCGGAGATTATTTGGCATTACTCTCACAAACAGCAGTGTATTAATGTGGATCCCATATGGATCGGCAGAGCACTAAACCATATCTATTATTGAAGCGTGAGGGAGAATTTTTAGAGCACTCTGAATTTCTGGCGTATTCATAATTTATATTTAAATCCTTCTTGGTCCCCACTACATATTCAGATCTCATTTACTGTCATCCGTGCAGACTCGCGTCCTTTATCCTCCAGGAATCTGGTCTCAATTAATGTTCTTATCGAGATTTGGGAGAGGATTTGAAAGGAAAGGTGCTTGGCAGTGACCATGGAAACACACACAGAAGAGGCAATCTGTGTGTTCTTACAGACATTGGAATCATTTAATTGCATGGCGGCGCTTTCCTCCCCCCCACCCCCCCCTCCATCGCTGGAAGCCCATGTTTTATCAGGGCTTGTTTTGATATGGCAGCACATATATATACGATCTACAGAGGAATTATCTGCAGGAAGCTTCAGGATTGCTGCTTAAATATTTCATTTGAACAAATTGATTGTTGCAAATACTGATGGAGGTGTTCAATTTTATGCCTAGTTTGTCTTTCACAGAGGGCTGACTCTGCATCCACAGCGCTCCTGCACCGCGGAGGGGAAACTCCACACACAGCCAGTGTCTGTCAGAGGAGATAGTGTTGCTACCATATAGAAGAATGAAAAAAAAAAGGGGTGGTGGTGGAAGAGCTTCAATCATTCATCACCTCTCCCTGCACCAGTGTCACAGGGGTGGAGATTCAGAATTCAAAGGTTCAGGGATGCTAAAGCTGCAGAAACAGAAGGGGGTACTTTCGGTGATTTGTCATACTTTTTGCATGGTAGACAGAAGTGTAAACGCTATGATTTGGCTCTGGGAACGATCTTCCACGGCCACAAGATCAGAAGTGTCAGATTTATTTCCCGCCAGCGAGTTTATTGTATTTGTTTTGTTGAAAGTCTGTTGTTGTAATGGAGGCCATAAGCAAAGCTGCAAAAAAAACACCAACCAACAAAAAGCAAAATGAAAAACAAAGGAATGGAAGAACAGTCATGTTCTTCCATCAATTTAATTTGCAAAAAAAAACTAAAATGAAGTTCGCTATCATGTATTATGGAAAACAACAACAAGCATATCAGATGGCCAGCTAATTAAGAGGCTATTAAAAAGGGAAATGTCATTCCTTGTATTAGCATTTTTTAAATTTGATTCAGCCTGACAAAAATCCTATTAAAAACTAAAGTGTAACTGAATGCACGACGTCTGCAGACTAATAAATGCCTATAAGAAAAAACACTGCGCAAAGCTAATTTTCATTAAAACGTCTTTGTTTTCGCAGACGCAGTTTGTTGTGTGTCAGAGTTTGTTCTTCCCCTCGTTTGCTGCTTGTTCGCTGATGTAGGGCACATCTGCGATACCAATGAATTATTGAACGTAAGCAAATGTTAAGCAAATATAGTAGAGTTAATTATGAATTGGAGGGGATGCATGTTTAATTTCTCTGTTTTTCTAGCGAACACCTCAGGGTTTTTCCTAGACAATGAAATCTCTGCGAGCGAAGGGGCTCTGAGGTGAGCCGTCAGGACCGAAGTCGTGTCTGTCACACAGCGGCAACGTGAGACGGATTAACTCGGCAAACAAAAGCTGAACACTTCTGTACTTCTGCTTTTGTTTGCTTTTCGCTGTTGTGGCTGATAAACCTGCGAAATGGCCTCCTGCTCCCAACAAGAAGCAGAGTTCACCTGAACACGAGCCACCTTTAAAAGTCAGACAGTAACTGAAGGAGAGTCCATAGAAACAAGCATGAATGAAAAGATAGACAGACATAATTTTATGTTGCATATTGTTTGGTTGATATGCGGCTGATGCAGGAAAAACTGATTTATATTTCATTCTTTATCGCAAAAAGCTGATTTCCACAGAGAGACATCCTGAAAATTCCAAAAACATAAGCAATTGCATTTTCTTGTTTTAGCAGTGAATTAATTTAGTGAATTAAGGCGAGTGCTTTTATTCATATAGACATTTTGTGGACAATAAAGAGTCTATACCTCCACACATACACACCTATGACACGTAGCCACGTCAGCGCTGACATTGCCTTTCAAGGACATCAGACGCAGGGCGGACGGTTAAATCTCTCACCTCAGAGGCGTGCGGCGCGTTTTCATAAACACACAGTGAAGTGGGGAGCGAGAGCGAGGCTGTGCGCTGTGTAACCCGTAATGCTCCCAACTTAGTGGGAGCCTGCAGGGAGCTTTTGCAGGAAGGAGATATGAGAGCATTACACTTCAGTATGCAGAGGTTAACTTGAGGATATTTATCAGCAGAGGGGCTTCTGGGAGTCTTGCTATAAGTAGAAATACCGTACACGCTGTGGAAGGCGGTGGAGTGGAGTCTGCGCTCGTATGGCAGATGGTACGGTACCAACAAAATGTATGAATCCAAGTAGAGCTCAGTATGTTATGAATTATCATCCAGTTTGAACTTAAAGTTATTTGTAAATGAATACAGATCTTAAAGCTTGGTTTACTGAATAAAACATTCTTAGTGATTGTGTATAAAACAGTAGATATGAAAACATGCACTGATCTTACACAGATTGGCTTCATGACAGTCAGAGCTGGTTCAGGCAAATAATTCTGAATGCGATGATGAAGATCCTCTCGGCATTACGAGTTTTATATTGAGTTTGTTGTTTAGCTTTTTGGCCCATAACTTCATTGTTTTGGTCCAGTCTCACCACTTTCAAAGGCAGCTGGTTTTGGTGAGCTCTAAAATCCAACTGTACACAATTAGAGGCAAATGCTAGTTGAGCATTTAGCAGGTAATAAGACAGATTTTTCTGAGTCGGTGGAGACCAAAAACAGATCTAAAAGAGTGAATATTGCACTTATAAACTCTCCATGGACAGAACTACGTCTCATGATAATGCTCTTTAACAGCTGGATGTGCAAATAAGCAACTGCAAACCAAAAAAAATATTAACTTAAAAGGTGATGATATGTTGTTTCTGCTGCTCTCAGGTGAGCATAAATTCACTTTTTTGCAAGTTTTGCCAAAGTTAAGTCTCACAGCCATGTCAGTCAAACTCAGAGTCATGTCAGTCACCAAAACCTCAACAAGTCAAGCCAGTTTCCTCCCGAACAACTGAAGTCATGCTGGTTGTTTCAGATATGATGGAACTTGTCTATCAAAGGTCTCGAAAGGCAACCCAAGGTTAGACCATGTATTCGCTCCAGTGCTCAGTATTAGTTTATCACTAAATTCCCTTTATAATGCACCCGGCCTGTAATGTATGTTACTCTTCACTGTCTGGAAATAAACTGTATCTGCTGGCAGTTGTTTTTTCCCTCAAGTGCATATGAGTGAAGTTTTCTACACAGCCCTCAAACCGAGCTCGCTTGATGTCCTAATGCACAGACTGAAACACAGCTCCCTCTTCCCTATCGGAGTCGAGCTCAGCACACATCCCATTTGAAGGAGATGACAACTAAGAGGCTCCAGATGATGGAGCTGACACATCCACAGAGTGCAGGCTGTGATGTCCCCGTAGTGAAGCCTGCATTTTTGCCACACTATCAGTGTAAGACCGCTTTTGAAGTGAGTTGAAAGAACTTAAATCCAATGACGCCTGGCTGCACTTCCTCGTCTGTGACCGAAACTGTGAGTGCGGCTGCACAGCAAAACTAATGAGGATGCTAATATTTCACTTTTCCTCCCAAACAGCCTCTAAACACGTCGTTATATTTTCATCACACTTGCCTAAATTGAATGTTATTAAATGTCAAGGGTTGGTCTAAACTGCAAGTGTGAGTGATGAAAAAGGGAACAGAAAATGTTCCAATAACAATCTGACAATTTATTTTATTAGTTTATCTTCAGTTTTCATTAGTCTAAAACCACCAAATGAAGATTAAATGCACAAACACATAAGAATTTTATTTCATTCTTTATTGGATTTTAACTTATTCATGTTGCTTCTGAGTGGCACAATAACAACAACCTGGTTTTTATCAACACTTTTCAAGAAGGGTCGACAAAGCTTCACATGTGCAGGAATTACATGTTGAAATAATGTAATGACCTTTGACCTGCTGGTCCATCAAGGAGCACAGATGAAACAAGATGAAGCCATCGAGTTCAGTGTGAACAAAAGAGCAATACTGTAACATCACACAGCCACTCACACACATATTAGGCTGCTGATGAGGAAATGAAATTTGGCCTGCTCTTTATCAAATCACATCACCTTCCTTTTTTTCCCCCCGTTGTTCAGCCTGTGCCAAATTTTGAACATTACCATTCAAGCAGTTCATTATTTTTCACATTCAGATTTTAGCTCGCACACAATCTTCCCACCTCCTCTTTTATCTTACATCTGTGATCTCTATCTTTCTAAAAGTGTCCACGCTCGCAAATATTAAGTGGACTGTCCTTGACTGCACGAAGGCCGAACCGCGTGTGTTTCATATTTAACCAGGCCGGTTTCGGCAAACACAGCTCGTCACTGGGGTCACAGACCACTACGGAGGAACCAACCTTGGAAAGTGACTCATGGCAAAAATCCATTGAAAAAAAATCTTGAATATCTTTTTGAAAGAGTGCCATCATTCAAATTGATAATTTGACACTGCAACATTTACTTAATTAACCTTGTACTTGAGATTCTTTTGAGCATCACTTTATTTTTTTTTTGCTATTGAGTTTCTGCTTCCATGGACGTGTTTTCGGAACAAGGTCAAAACTCCTGCAATATTTGTAGGATATAACTTCTTTGTTTATCATGTTTCGGGTTTGTGGCCTTCGTCAGGGTCGTCATGAAACACTTTGCAAACATTTGAATAGGTGAATGTGAAGTGGATGAAAAAAAAATGTTAGTACACACATATCAGCCAATTTCAAGGAACCTGCAAAACTGATGATATAGTCAGTCGCTTTTTTGGATTTTCTATCTCTGCTTCGACATTTTTCTGAATGTTACACCAACAAGAACAGGTAGACACAATGTGCATAAATGGCTCCTAGATTGCTCAGTTTTGTAGCAACAATGCTGACAGATTAAAGCTGTCAGTCCACACTTTCACCACCTCATCATTTTCTAATCCCACATCCAGAGCGATGACGGGAGCGGCTGATGTCCAAACATTTAGACGACATAAACCTCAGTGTTCTGCCGTCCCATGTATTTAATTCTCCCGTGCAGCGGCGCTCTCAGGTAAATGACACGCTGCTTTGTATTGCAGGCTGTAGAGGACGAGAGAAGATGGAGGGCAAAGGAGCAGAGAAGGAGTTTGGGAGGCAGAGTGCAGGAGCAGAACCATAGACAGCTGAGAGTCACTGGTGCTAATGTGGGGTCTGAGTGTGTAACCTCACTCTCCGTGCGCTCTGATTAAAGAATGATTTATAGGCCTGCTGGAGAGCCCGCTCAGCAATCCGTCTCCTCAATGAGATTTTTTTTTTCACCTCCTTTCGAGGGGTTTGGTAAATCAAGCCATCTTGGAGAGGATCTCTGGTGGACAATGTCAATGTGTTACTGAGAGGCAGCCATTAAATGCTATAATCATGAAAGCATGAGGAGGGTTCACAGGTGCATACACAAGCTTATTTGTCACACACAGGGTTGGTGCTTCGCGTGTGTCATTCCCACAGGATGATCACCGGACTGATCTTGGCTGTAGTCTTAATTTACATGTGAAGATTTGAGAGGTTTGATAATGAGTGTGTTTCTCACTCATTTTATATTCATGCTGCAATGTTGAGTTTATATAGTGGTCACTGATTGTTCAGGTCTGAATGCATAACCTGTGAGAAGTAGGTGAACACTGATGATTGAGACCTAAAATTCTTGTCAGCCATAGCAGCAACATGCAAAGGTCAATTGCTAAATGCTAACTGCTAACATGCTCCTATAATGACAATGCTAACATGCTGATAATATGTAGGTTTAATATTTAGTTTCGCCATCTTAATTTAGTGTATTTTATTTTGCAAACATTTCATAACTGGCAGTAAACAAAAAGTTGGAGGATGACAAACATGTTGTTAGTTTTGCAGGTGTTTGGCCATGAATCAAAGTATTGATGAAAAAGTTGCAGGATGGAAAAAGGATCACCAGAAATTATGATTGAGGGAGGCATAAAATGTCTGAACCAAATTTCATGGCAATCCATTCAATAGTTTGACATTTCACTCAAAACTGAAAATGGAGAGAAGAGTCAGATCAACAAAGTCTGTGGGAGTCATCCTCTGACAACCATCAATGTGCAGTTCAACATTATCCAGTAGATCTTTGACTCTGGAGAAAAAGTCAGGGGATATTTAAAATGTGTTTGGATTCATCCTCTCACTATCAAGAATATCAAAGTTTCCAAATGATGGGGCTGATATTTCAGTCTGGATTAAAGTGGACTGACTGACCCAGGAGAATCTGAAATCTCAAAATATCTGGCAGAGCTGTGAGATTATTCCAACCTGTTTTCCAGAAATATCAACTTGCTTCAAACCTTTTGTAGAAACAAGTGTCAGAATCTTGAAAGAAGACAATAATTTGGCTGCACTACAATCACATAAAATGACACTTGAAATAATTAGATTTGAACTGGAACCGAGTTGAATCTCTCTTATTGTACTGTTTTAGAGAATAAGGACTCAATAAGAGACAAAAAAAAAATACTTGACAGGATGGAAATTTCACTTGTGGCCCGAAGACGTCTGCACAACAGCAGAACAATGGCATCACTTCTGATGGGAAGTCACCGTCGAGCGCTCTGACACACCCATCAATCATTAACAAATCCTCCGCAGACTGAATCCTATCTATCAGATGGAGCCATTTGTCCAAGGCGTGCTGCGTGACACTGCGGTCTGAATCACAAGTGCAACAGTTATTGCAACGATGACTAGCTTTTGTGTTTCCATTTTAGCGTACAGTGTGTTTGCATTCGGGTCACAATATGAAATTTCAGCCACCTCGTTTATGACTGTGCCGCATTCAAGTTTGTATTCCATGACTGTGACCTTTTTATTAAGCGAAGCACACAACCGCTCCACGTGACGCTTCCCAATTATCTCTCCCTGTTTACCCAATTACATTAATTAGAATGCACTGTATTTACATAACCCAGAACAAATAAGCCATTGAGCTAAACCTATTATTAAGCTTCTGTGAAAATAATTACTCCACCTACTGTTGCCATTGTTCTAATGCAGCTATGTTCAGGGACAAACTGTCACAGACGAGCCTGCTCACTGACGTAAAAAAACCCAGAAAAACACTGTTTGGGTTTTGTGGTTTTATTATTAAATTATGTCCTCGTAATTAAAGCTCAACGTGGCAAAACCGCAAATAAAATGAAAGCATGGTTTATCGGAGATGGGAGGCTTCTGCGGATAGTTTACTAAAATAAAAGCACAGATGCAACAAGATGAAAGTACTCCAGTCTAAGTAAAAGTACATAAGTACTAGCAATGTTTCAAAAGTAAAACTACTGTAGAAAAATTTAGCATTTTGCTGTTGTAGCTGATTGAGTGGGAGATATTTTTAACTATTTATTAGAGTTAGGATCAGACTAAGGTTCAAGTCCCCTGAAAAGGTCACATGATAAATCTGAGAGGTCCTGTTGTTCTGCCACAAAAATGTACATTATTTTTGTTGACTTTTTTGTCACATGGGGTCACAAGCAAAAAACATGCCACTATAGTGTATTTCATAAGGTCATCATATGTATTTATTTATGTTCAATCAATGTTAAGTGAAAATACAACAGTAACTAATATGAAATATAGTAGAGTAGAAGTATAAAGTACTGTATCTTTTAAAATTTGTAATGAAGTACAGTATTTGAGTAAATGTACTTTAGCTTCATTAGCTTCCACCACTGGTTTTTATTACGAAGCGAGCTCTGCAGGTAAATTCCAATGAGTATGAGCTACAGTAGCCTCCACGTCCTTCAGCTCTTTTTTTTTTATTCCATCACAACTCTTTCAGCGGCATCAATGCAAAACTGCCTGTCCTTCAGTAAAAGACTGCGATGCTGCAATGTGACAGAGTCTTTGAAACAGTCAATAACAACATAAACAAAGCCAGGACAGGGTGCTGGATGTTTCCGCTGGGCGCTTCTTTCTGTATTTTCAGATTTGGCCTTTAACAATGTGGCCCACGTACGACGCTAACCTGCCTGAATAACAGTGATTAAATTGGGCAGACAGCTTGCTCATCATTACGGCACAAGGAGAGGGCAGTCGGAGAATACTTGAAGGTGCTTAACAGCCACAGAACACAATATTTTTCTCTGCTGATTAGCTTATATGGAGCAGAAGAGCAACGGGCGATGATTATTCGTGACAGAGGCGACATGTCGGAGCTGTGCTGCCTCGATAAATGTCCAGCTCCACGCAGTAATTTGATGTTTCCAGCGCCGTCACCTGAAGCGAATTCGGCCCAAGACGTGTTAAAGAGCAGCCTTGGCAAAGACTCAAAAGGCGCCTCTCAGAATGCGAACAGTCCAAAAAGGAAAAAAAAAAAACTGTGCATGTGGGTTTGCAGTAGCTCATTCTGTTAGTCACATCACAGCATTGTGTCCGTGTGATTAACCAGGTAGTCCATCTCGCATGGATATGACAGGCCTGCAAACATTATGTCCTGAATATGTAATAGATTTCTCTGGAGCCTCTGTGCATGTGTGTGTGTGTGTAGCTCCTTGCAACAGAGCTGTCTCCCTGGAAAAAGTGCCAATTATAATATTAAAGCTGTCTCTACCAGTGACCTTTTTGCATTTGCTCTGTATGCTATTACACTCAATCAAGAAAGGTCAGTGGTGGACGTGGGTCCCATGCAAAAACTCTTTTTTTTTTTTCTCTCTCCCCATCCTGTGTTCGCTGTTTGTACAATTGGATTTCATCACTCCAGTGCACAAACACACGGCGTATCAACCCACGTGACTTTGCATTTCATTTGGTGCTCGCACACGCTGGTAGGACCGGAATAATAACATGTGTGCTGGAGTTTTATGGAGCAAGTGAGCAACTTTATTTTTCCACCACATCTCAGTTTATGTTTCACAGATAGTTGTTGTGGATGCATTGATCCAGTTTTACAATAAAAGTCACTTAAACATAGTCTGCTTCATAGAATACATGAGTAATAAAGTATATGAGCAGTAAAGTAAATTCATATAAATAACATGTACTTGTGTTGACTCATTTAGGACAACATGAAAAGAGACTATTTGAGTAACTTCAGAAATGAAATCTTAATCTAAAATCTCATCAGCTTTGGAACAAATACACACACTGACAATCATTACATTGAATTGCACTATGCACTAAATGAGTAAAGCTATTTCTCAACAGCTATGTGCCATGGTCAGACTCACTCACACAGTCCTGATGGTGAACATAGAGCAAACTGTGAGTGAGCAGCTCCACCTGCTTTGCATAGTCACATTAGTGTTTGAGAAGGGAGACACTTGGTGGGCAAACTCTGAATTTCTCCCCCTGTCAAATAAAATGAACAGCATTTATAAATGGGCAACGCTTCTCTTCCTCTTTTATCTTTAACAACTGTCACATCGTACAAACGTTCGCTGACAAAACGCACCGATGTTACACTGTTCCAGGAAAAATCTCATTCAGATGTTCTCACTTCACAAAACAGCAGACGTGCCATCGTATATTGCAGCCGGCATCCAGGGCCTTTGATTTCTCTCTGTTTCTGCTGATGTTTTTTGTGTCAATCATGAATGTGGAAAATCTTCAAATGTGTTTCTATCAGTGGAAACGTCCTGTGGCTCCTACAGGGATCATTCACACTGTGGACAAAAGTGCTGATAGAAAAACAAAACTGATAAAAGGATATGGAAAAAAAAAACACTCAGGATCCTCTTGACTTAACAGTAGCATAGTTTATAAGATTATTTTAGCAGGAAAAAAAAAAACAAAGTAAGAACACACCAATAGTTAGAGGTGACTTTTCAGATGAGTTCTAACTCTCTACTGCCCCGTGTGGACATCAGTCAAACTGCAACACAGGGTGAAATGCACTTTATGTATGTGTTAAGGATGTACATTCATCTCTGTGTTGACATATAGAAAAACATGGTAATTACTTGAATGAACATACTAAATAGAGAATATTGAAGTGGTTTGTGTGCTTGCATCAACAGTGGTTTGTTCTTTTAAAGAGGAAACATTATGGATAATGGGTTTTGCGTGTTATTCAGGTGCTGGGGAAGAATGACACAAGTACTTTGTGCTGTTTGAAGTCATCAGATTAACAAGGGTAAACAAACTCAGATCTATTGCCCTTTGTAAAGTGAGGACACAGGCAATCCTTTAGTTTTATTAAATCAATTTGAAAAAAAAAACACTGTTTATTAACTTATTCACTGCCCAGTTTGTGGATGTGGTTTTGCTCTTGAATGTGGGGAAGCCAGACAGGAAAGATTTGTTTCATATCAGGAGTGTTACACCAACCAAAAACAGTGTAGAAAAAAAGGTGCATGACAATGAAACAAGATTTAGAGGGGTCTTTTTTTAGTTCATAAAAGCCCACAAAACCTGTTCCTGAGATACAAAGGAGTCATATAAAAGCAGTTAATATGTCCCCTTCAATACTTGGTCGACACGTGAAAAAACACTGTCGAGATATTATGAAGTCCTTTCATTGAAACATGTACAAACTGTCTCAGAACTGAGCAGCAGGATGATTCACAAATGCCAGAAATCTGTCCCTGTTTTTTGATTTTCTGATTCAAGTTTGATCAGATCAGCTCCACACACTTCTGGCACAAACGCCGCTTGGAAAATAAGTTTAGAGGGCGGCATGATACTGCAGCTCACTGATTAATATTATTTCCTCCCACTACGAGAGTGTGAATTTCGCTCCAGCCCGGGCATTGTACGTACATCTCATTCACATCAGTGTTATCACAGAGCCGGCCGCCTGCTCCCTCAGTGCCTCCGAACCAATATTCAGCTATTGAACAACTTTCATCTGTGGACGTTTGGGCTCGACCCCTCCGTTTGTCGCTCGCAGCTACGTTACATTTCTCTCCTCTGAGAATGCATTTTGCAGGACAGTCGCTCACTGCGTCGACAGAGACTGATACATTTTGATTCATCATGTCTTGTGGGCGGAGATGTGTCCACTGCCAAACACAGTTACATTTGAATAAGAGTGGATCTGCTGGTCCCAGTGGGAAAGAGACATTCATTATAACAGGCCACTAAAGCAAGAACAGTGGAGTCCAGGAGTCTCACATTGAATAAGCTGTAATATAATACAAAAGTTATAGTGTTAAATATATATGTTTTTTTTATATGTGTTTTACATTGAAAACATAAAATGAAGGCAAATAAAATACAGAACATAAAGAGTTAAACAAAACTTGAAATAATCTGAAAGTTTGAGGATTAAAGTTCTGACATGTGAAATGAAGATTTAAGAGTTGGCACTATTTCTATGTCAGCAATCAAATTGAAGCAAATTTGTGTCACTGATCAACTTTGTACAAAAGGTCAGAGGTCATTGAGTTGTATCCCTTCCACTGAAGCATGAGTTCAGATGACACTCAGGTGGATTTGATCTGCTCATCACAGTTCAAGTATCAGCACATGTTCACCTGTTATATTTGGCTATACCTTAAGTTTCCAGTATAGCATTGCTGACTAAGGAGCCTTGTGTTTGTAAGTGTTTCAGAATCCACGTTTCCATGTTTCGTGAAACTATTAGATTGTACATGTTTGAAATATCAATAGAGAGAGTGTTTGAATTACAAACAAAACCAGTTCTCGAGCTGAACGAGCTGAATCAGAGAGATGTGATTGACTTTGTAACAAGTTAAACTTCAGTGTTTGATCACTGCTCAGCTGAGAGATGACAGACTTAATTTTAACTCTGCGCTCGAGAGCGAGGGCAAAGAAAATTTGTCTTTTGCAATTTGCAATATTAACAGTCCTAAAATGCAGTGGATGAGGGGTTGTGGGGATTTTCTTCTTCTGTCTGTTTTACTTGCAGTGTCATTATATTGTATCAAATATGATCATTCACCTCTGTTTACTTTTTAATCAGCTTCTCTACATAGAAAGCATGTTTTAAAGAAATGATTGTACACTTGGAAAACAAAAATGTCAGGTTGCTTCATATCAAAAAAGTCGCTAGAAGTTAATTAAATCACTGTTTTTTGGGAAGTTAGAAACAGTCATTACCATAAAATAAAGAACAGTATATTGTATATTCCATTTTTATTATTTAAAAACTTGTTTTATAACTACGGAAATATGAAAATTCTAAAACATATCTGACTCATCATTAACCTCAAACTGCAGCGTTTTTCCTTCTGAGGCAATAAGAAGTATAGAATTATGTATAGATATTTATGTCTTTGAGAAATCAGTGGGATATTTTCACACTCACACACTGACCTGCTCAGTCCACTCACATTAACTCACAGCATGAGCCCACGATGACTAACAGTCGTGAATGCCTTTAAATGAAATAATCATCCTTGATTAGCTGGACTACGCACATAAAATGTGCCCTTTGAGGCTCTTTGTGATGCTGAACCATTATCACTGTTTCTACAATCTATTACCGGAGCGTTTCCTTCCTCCCATCAAACTGTTAATTACATTACTTTCAGGCTGCCTGTGTTCATTAGAGACCTTTTTAAATGTGCTTATTCAATGTTTCACATTTCAATCCGGCTAGAATAAGACCATTATTGACACGTTTTAAAGCGGCTGTGAAAAAAAAAAGTATCCGTCATTATAGGGGAGGTTCCCATATAATAATGACGGAGGTCTATTGTTAGAGACGTGGGTGAGAGTGATGGGTTGGAAGTAGGAGCTTAATCGTCCTTCTGTTGATTTCAATGACCTCCGCTGGGGTGTGTTCACGGCTAATCAATTCACCGATCAGGCCGAGCTCAACTCAGAATAACCCCTGCACCCGCATCCCAGGCCCTCACATTCCTTCATACAGACGCCAGTACACATCAGATCCCTCCACATGTTGGAGTGTGTTGGACCGCCGCTCTAACTTTGTGACATCGTTGCACAGTGAACGGACTCCACGCTACAGCTGAGTTGCAAGTTCAAGATGAATACACACAGATGCATGAGAAAAAGAGACAAAGAATTAAAAGTAATGATGTTAATTAATTGTAATGTTGTTAAAGATGTGATTGTGTCACAGTTTTCTCAGAACAGCTGGTTTGACTTCAGGCTCTTGTTCAGACGTTGACTGAAGCTGCAGCTCAAACACAGGAAATGACAAAAAAAGAACTTAGATCCTAATGAAAGTTTATAAAAGACTAAACATCAACCATGCATTGAACCGTCAGACACTTGAAATTATGGGATGGGAAGTGGCTTAATGGGGTGTTTGATAGATTTTAATGAGCTAGCACACAACACACTTCATCAGCGCAGTTCTTTTAAACAGATATGATGGTAAACATTTTAATGCAGCAATGACAGCGCTACACATACAGAAACTAGTGTATGTGTGTGTGAACGTGTGTGTGCGGTGAATAAAGTCAGTATTTACTGTCACCTGCATGTGTGTGTGTGCAGGACTTTTCCTCTGCTGTTGATGTAGTGCCACCCATAGACAGGTCGATATATTACAAGGTGCAAGGTACATTTATGCATCATTTTACAACACAGGGTTGTTTAATAAAAGCTAGTTGTAGCTCATTTATGCTAATCACAAAAACAAAAAGCATATAAATGGATAAATAAATAATAAGTCCTAAAAATAAATACATCTTCAGCCTCAGTCGGCGCGAGTGCAGATGATAATCACACAAATAGCAGCCTGAGGAATTAGCAGCAGCTCAGCATTTGTGAGGTGGAGGCAACACAAACCACTGCAATCTCCATCCTGTGTGCAACAGAAATAAATGAAATCCAATGCAGAACAAATCCAATGCGTGTTACTGACACAAGGGCAGAGAGCCGGTGGTAATGTTCTATAATGATTTTTCAATAGAGCTATGTTTAGGATTGGGGCAAGTATTTGACCAAATGAATTGTTCTTTCAAACAAAGAACATTATTCTAGGAATATATATATATATATAAATAACCTGATTTGTTTTCAGGTGAGGAGGCTAATGCTTTAAAACATATTACCAGAATTTGTCAATTTGTCAATACATAGTTTTTGGTGGAAGATTATGCATCACGCTGTCATTTGTGTGAAAATATCCCTCAAGGTCGATTCCTAGATTTGACTCTCACTGTTCAAAAACATATTTGCACATGTTGCTCTTGTGTTTTCTCTTCATCTGGTTCGTGCAAGTTGCAGAGGAGTGACTTATTGTCGGCTCTGACAAAAGCTTGTTTGCCGAAATGCATCATGCATAAGAAGTGAAATGTTGAACTGAGGCCACAGTGTTTTGATTTCTTCATCTATCCCAGTTCTTCACCTTTTGTGTTGATAAACTGCAGCACAACTGTGTCATAAAATCAGTTTTCAAACAAAATACAGCAGCTCATCTTGAACCATATATTCTCTCCTATCTATCAAATGAGCTGCATTTAAAAAACAAAAAGTTGGACTATTCCTTTAAAGTGACAGAATTAAAGAACTGTGCAAGTCGTCCCACACCAGTTTTCCTCGACACATCACGTTAAATCAGAGGATGGTGTCTGTTTACCATGTATTGTGTTGGACAACATACCTAAACAAATATGCACCAGGCTGCACGGTTTCCTAAAAACATACATATTTATAGTCAATTGTCTGCACTCCCTCCATAGAGGCTGTGAATTGATCTGTTCCTGCAGTAATAGGAGGGAGCGTTCACTGTCAGCCTGCAGCCTGTCTGTGGGTTCCACCACATTGGTTTTGCTTGATGGTAGATGTCAGCGAGACCATAGAACAAAATAGTTTTGAACGAATGCTGGCAAATTGAATTCCTTCCCCATTTGTTGGATGGCGCTGTAAATGGATGCTTATTGACAGGCGCGCCGCGGAGGCCGAGATGACCGACCCTCGACGTCGCCGATCGATAACATTAAGTGAGACGTCCCCGCGACGAGTCTCTTGGAATAAACAACGGCAAACACCAACAAAGTCATACACGTCGTGATGATTTAAATATATATTTCATGGGCTGGTTCCAGTGAGTTAGTGGATGATCTCCCACTCTTGACCAGCAGAGCTTCACCTTCTTTAATAAGTGCTCCTCTTTCACCCATTCGTCTTTGTCATCTCAGCGACATTGTCCATCGATCAATAACCGTGGAGCAAAGTAGTCAACATGAATAATGTGCTAAATTGAGATCTTTAGCAGTTATTGATTATGAATTTGCCCATGCCCTTGAACTCCCTCCCAGCTCTTAACCTGTTTATATGCAAAGAGAGCTTTATGTCCTTTTATCACAACAAGAGAAACATACAGTATAGGTCAGGCTCGACGGCACTCCATCTATTTTCGGTATTGCAGATTGCGTGCATGTCTTCACAGTGAGGCATCCTTAAGCGCTGCCCTTTAAAAATGGGGAGGCGAGTAAAGCATACAAAGCTGCCGTGATTATCTCCATCCTTTACCCCGGTCGGTGAATGCGATCCAGCGTGCCAAAAGAGAAAAGGCCCGATCAGCCCAGAACATTTTGAGGAAAATGCACGAAGCTCGGGCGAAAATGCGTCCAGAGACATGCAATCAGAAATTATGTCTCTGTCTCCCAGAGTAAACAAGCCAGCACACATTCATTAAAGAGCCCTCGACTGGACCTCAAATGTGTATTGACCAGCTGGGGACAAATGGGAACCATTTCCTGCTATGAATTGAAGCCATTTGTTACAGTTTAGGATTGATTCTTTGTCATGGCAACCACCAGCGTACGGTCGTGAAATAAGAAATTGCATTATCTCGACCGAAATTGATTTAAGGGAAAAGAAAACGGTGGTCTTTTGACAGAGCGAATGGCCTCATCAGGATGTGACCCACAATGCATGAAGGTATGTGTCCGCGTGTCGACAGGGGAGCAAGTGTTGGCTCCATCATTCATTTCAAAGGGTTCATCATCTCATTTTACTTCCTCTTCAATGGTCACGCCACTATTCAGAGATACTTTTTTTTTTTTTTAAGAAATCTCAATAACAACTAATGGCTAAAATTGCTGAAGCTGATCTATTCAAAGCTACATTGACCAGGTTGGGTCAATAAAGCCCAAGTACTTTATCCACTTCAGACTCAGTGTTGCACACAGAGAGCTCAAGGTTCATGTTGGTGCTTTATTGACCCAAATCAAGTCAGTGATTGTTAGTAAGTTCTTCTAAATGTGGACAATGTTTCACTGAAATTAAGAGATTAAACTCAGCTCCAATCTGTTTTAATATATTCTTATCTACATTTTCTTGGTGAGGGGAACGTTTTAATGTCAGTGACTTTATAGGAATATTTTATTGACAAGGTTACCTGATGCACAGTAGATGTGTTTTT
The DNA here is from genome assembly GCA_037975185.1 of Centropyge bicolor. Lineage (NCBI taxonomy): Eukaryota > Metazoa > Chordata > Actinopteri > Pomacanthidae > Centropyge > Centropyge bicolor. Next base: position 903,712 of record JBBMOC010000042.1, read on the forward strand.
TGTGGCAGTGCAGTACATTAATCCCAATATCTGCTGAAAATAAGCCCATTTCAATGCGACAGAGACCTCGGTGTCGGATTAAAATAGTTCTATCATATCGCACCGTTCATACATGAATGCATTAATAGAACCTACTGAAGCTGTAAATACATAAATATGCATCCAGGGTTCGGTGTTTTCACGGAGGCTGGGACAAAAAACAGACGTTCACAGCCCGACTGCCGCCTCAGTGGAACAGGCCAAATACAAGGAGTCTAAATCCATGTTAAATTTCAGTAATAAGGGCGAGTGCTTTTTTAAGAGGGGATGCGTGGGATGTAGTAAACACCCCGTTTCCCCAGCATCTGAAGACAAAACCTGCGCAACCCGTCAGGAGAGGATACTGGTGAAGACATGTTACTGTATTTCTGACAAGGTGCCAAGGCCTAATCCCTGCAAAGCGCTGGTCTAAATATAAACAACCTCTCCTCTGACAGGTTTTTGTTTTTCTGCTTAGATCTAAATTTATATTTGATGTTAATGTGGCTGGAATTAGGCGACGCTAAAGTGTGAAACCTGACACCTGAAATAATGATCAGAAAGCACTATTTTTGAGGCGTTCAGTGAATCTTTTTCAAAGCAAAAATATGATTACTTATAACTATTATACTGATTCACATGAAAAATATACATCTATAGACTGACTATAGCTCCTTGTGCTCATGTTCTTACTATATAAAAATGTCAATCTCCTTCTTTACTTTTCTCTTTTCACTTTTCCACCTGCTGATTTCTAGAGAGAACCTGTTGTTTAATCATGACAGGAAAAGCACATATATACAGCAAATCCTTGAATTTCCATCATAAATGTCTTTATTTAATCTTAACCTTCAATTGGTTTGATTAAGTCATAAATGGCTGAATGACATTTAACCATGAAAATCATTCTGAAATGCAAAACAATGAATTCGAGATTTATAAGGGATTTTATATTCAATGCAGTAAATGTGAATCTTAAAATATTAGCAAGAATACAAATTCAAATCATAACTTTCTCAAGTCCCCGTAAATGAATTTTTTGGTAAGTCATGTGAGTCATGACAAGGAGGCGGCCATCTTGAACTTGGCAAATGCGGCTGCAATTCATCTGATGCACAAGGGGCTTCGAGTGGACTTTAACAGACTGATTTAATTACCCACAATTCATTACAATACAGAGGTGATGTTATACGTTACTTGAATCATGTCAGCCAGAAATACTGTGATGACAGTGAACACATCAAAGGATGTATGACTCCACGAGGGCTCAGTTCACAAGTCCAGAGGGTGGACCTTTGAATTCAGCCTAATTAGAGCACATGCATCAAGTGATACAAACTGAGCCACCATTAGCACGACCGCTCACAGAGCCCAGCCAGAGCACTGACGAGATGTATGGCACTGGGTATGAATAATAAATACGTAACATGCTATGCTACAGCTGAACATTCAGATTCATGCAGTCGATATAATTTTCCTTCAGATTCATTAGGTTACGCTTCCACCTCTGGGGCCCCTGCATGTGGACCCAGACGTGAGCCCATCTCAGCTGGAGCCTTAACATGTGCAACAGTCTCCTCGCTCAATACCCCGGACAGAGCTATCCAACAAAGCAACACTGACACGGAATCAGTATTACATTTAACTGTGGTTTGAGAAGCCATTACCTTGGCACAGACTAGACAGCTTTATTTAATCTACAAGCTGCCAGCTCTGTCCCCTTCCCAGACTGGCACAGCAGGTGCTTGTTCATTCAATCTGTAGGAGCTGGCATGAGTCGGGGAATTTGATTATATCTGGAGGCCTGAAAAACCTGGCGAGGAGCAAAGTTCAAACCGATGCCTATCTGCACAAGTACTGTGTAATCAGTGTTTTGGTTCTGTGCTGCGCCGCATAAATTATACTGTATGTGTTGAAATTTGTGGCGAGAGGTGGTGAGAGTTTCATCCTGGGAGTATTTGAGGTTAATGTTTGTTTCGGGCGAGAATGAAAAAAAGACAATTCTTCATTGTGTTTTTCCCTTTTTTAAAAAAACAACAACGTATTCCCTCTGCACCTCCTCTCCCTATCAAATCGTGCAGATGCCAGAAATATGTTGGTTATTCCAGTGTTGACAGGGCAACACAGCCCAATGAATAACATAGATCGTATCTTTGCAGCCACATCTGACCGTTCACCTTGCGGATACAAGTGGCATTTTTATTTTCAGATTTAAACAGGTGTAAAATGTGAAGGTGTCAGAGAGCCCGTGTACGGCATGCGTGGCAGGTCAGAGGTCGGCGAGCTGTGTGAGCAGTCCTCGGATTCAGGGATAAGGGAGCACATCCATGGATGGAGGGTTTAAATCCCGACACAAAGAGGTGCCAGAAATGCAGCGTTGGAGTCAGACTACAGATTAGATGGGATTGTGGCGATGCTGACCTGCTCTGTCAACCCAAACGTGTACATACGAAGATTAAATCCATGCAGGCTTACAAACTGCAGCTGGGTTATTCCATTGGTTTTAAGTGATACTCAAAGGCACACATTTTAATGACTCTTAATCCTGCTGAAAAAGCTGTCGCCCTATTTGTTCGCTGGGCTCATTCATATTCTGAGTGCAAAAGGTTAAGGGTTTAACTATTGTATTATCAAGCCGAGGCATCAAGGTCGCCAAATAGTCGGCATTTTAAGTGGGAGTTTTGGCAATAAGCAGAGAATTTACTCATCAGTTAGCGAGTTAGCCTCCCATTTAGAGACTCACACACACGAACAATGAATATTTTTAGACACTAGTTTTGTACAAGCAGATATCCTGATTCATGTGTCCTCACAGCGTTGCCACCGTGGGCCCATTTCTGTGATAGACAGAATATAAATTGAAAATTTATATTGTCTTCTCCTTTAGATCCTGATTTGTGAAAAGAGACATTTCTTGTGACACTCTGGGAAAAAAAAAAGAGAGAGAGAGAGAAGAGGAGGATGTGCTGGTGTCATTTGCAGCACGAGTTTTTGATTTTTTTTTTTTTCCTCCCCCCTGAATAAACATCTTTAGTCCCCACTGCTCAGCGTCGGTTGGAGGATTTTAGCAGGTGTGTGAGGCAGCAAAGTCGATGCCCGAGTCGTCCTTCTTACGCCATTACAGGTCGTGTCTCTTCTCATTCTGTTCACACTAACAAATTACGCCGGCCTGACACAGTAAATAGACATAATAAGGGCTGTTTGTTTTTCAGCGTCCTCTTCCAGACAAAGTCACGGCTGCTAAATGTTTGTTGTAGCTATAAGGTATTTCTCTGCAGACTATGCCTGAGGTCTGCTTCGTTTGGGCTGTAATTACTCTGTTCTATATTTCATGCCTGTTGGTTCTGCATACAATAGACGCTAATCACTGAGCCACTGCACATTTCCTCGAGCTGTAATTGAATAGAGGGGAGAGGCAGAGAGGCGGCTGTGACCGCAGCCGACTGCAGATGGCAGTAGTTGAACAGGCATACGCAGGTGAGCCCAGCTCTGCTTTCCTGTCTCCAGTGTTAACTCCTCCACAGGTGACAGATGAGAACATAGAGCTTCCCCAACAGTGTAGTAGTACTTTTAATCTAGTTCAGATTTATGATGTCAACAGAGGGAAAATTCTCCCTTGCTGCTTGTCTGAGATGAAATGGAATGTGTGCGCAGACATTAAATAAAGAGGAGGGTGTTTTGGTGGGTGATAGGAATAAAAAAAAAAAAAAAAAAAAAAAAAGCGGGTTTGCCTCATATTCACCGAAGTGAATGCCCCGTGTGATTCATCCCGCAACCTTTTAGAAGTCTGACTGAGGGAAGGCATGAGGTGAACTGATAACCAAGCACTGCATCAGACAGGAAGGAATTGAAAGACAAAGTGTAAATTGCAGCAACTCTTGGAGAGATGAAAGGCAGAGCTGAAGAAAGTTCAAATTGGAACTTAAAACAGGGCAGAAAAAAAAAAAGAAAAGATGATGAACAGCCAATATAGATTGACTCTATCTAGTGCTTCATTCAACATGAACACCCTGTGGCTGGGTTCCTCATTTCCATAAAAGTCTGGGCCTTCATCTGACAAGAGAAAAAAAACACACTTGCTGCTGCTTCAAGAGAACACAAAGCATGAAGAATATTGCATCATGCCCTTATCCTGCAGACACTCCTATGTGGTTACACATGACATATCCATTCACGCATTAATATGCTGCATGAGGACAGTTCCATAAACCGCATGCAGTAAATCACAGCACGGCTGCAGCGCCAGGCAAAGCCAATTAAGCGCGTACTTCTAAGGAAGGAACGAGGAGCCAATCAGCAAAGTCAACGCCGGCCACAAATGAGGGGTCAACCTAAATAAAAAGACACGTTCTTAAAAGCATTAGAGGAGCCGGAGCATGAAAGATTTATACGAGGGACCCGAGCCGGAGATTTACAGCCTCGTCTTGACTCAAAGTTTGTCCATCCTGTCAAATGCTGCACAGCTAAATCCGTCACGGTGAAACATAGCCATATCATACTGCCAAGACCAATTGTTTGTAGCGTCTAGAAGATCAGAGCATGACCTTAATGATCTGTGCAACATTGAGTGTCGGATTACCGAGTTACTTGAGTCAGCCGCTGAAAGGCATGCTGCATGTTATATTTTGATTGTGTGGGCAGGAGCTGATACCCCCTCTGCCCTCTCCCCGTGGAACCTGACGCCAGCAGCAGGACGCTCTGGGGAGGCTTCAGTAGGACGAGGCATTCAGCCAAATAGCAACGCCACACAGCTCTGCAATTTGTCTTCCTGCTCCTCTGGACACACCTCATGAAAACAAATGAACTCTCACCTTTGTTGCCACAGCCAGGAAGCATGCAACATTGTTAGAGGCTACAATTCATTGTAGGACGCCGGGGTTGTTATGGGTTCTTGAGCACCGCTCCCTCAGGGGGGGCGGATCCAGACGTCTGTACGCTTGTGATTGGATTCCGCTAAAATTGGATGAGGTGGAGACAGAAGCGAGGAAAAGTGAGTGATACCTCATGACCTCTGATGTCCAGTGATGTTAGGCCTTCAGGGTTTGTGGACTACATAAAAGACAATAACAGAAAGCAAGTGTTGGAAATTCACTCGAGGGTCAGAGGCCAGATGCTGCATAAGCACTCCTGCTGCACAAAGATCATAAAGCACTGGGTGGCCTATTGATTTCACAGTCTTTATCAGTGTTTCCATGTGGCCGGTGGCCGAAACACTGTGGGATAGACATGTCTGTCATCTTTATGTGAACGTTTACAGTGCCCAAGAGAAACAATGAGCGCTGGAAGCTCATCTGTCTATTTATGTCAACCGAGTATAAACGTGTCATTTTTATTTGTGCTTTCCTCATTTACAACAGTGATTTAGGCGACTTCTCTCTCCGTGTTCACCGGCAGCACAACGTGGAATCAATAAGCTGTGGTTGAATTGCCGTAAATCAGTTTACAGCAGACTGTACAGGAGAATAAAGCGACAAAAGCTTTGTTGTGTAAAGGATAATTCTGGTTTATTACAACTCGAGTTTTATAACCGTGGAGTCGTTTTGTTCATTTATGATAATATTGCGCTCGCCAAAGTTGAGCCGCTGACATCTGGGGACGTGTCTACAAGGAAATGAAGAATCACACAGGTTGTAAACAAGACGCCAGATTATCTGAACCTGATGCTGTTTTGGTGATTAAACGTCCAGCAGAGTCTGTTTTTATTCCAGTGCACTGAGTCACTGGTGGAGCTGGTGGAGAAGCTCAGCCACAGTAATGAGGGGAAAAATAAGGCATAAGTAGCTTGTTCAGTCCCAAAACTCCAAACATGAGCATCTGTACTAAACCACTGCCACCAGCCAGAGTTTTACTGTACTGTTAACACAAACTACTCATTGCAATACAACGACTTTCAGGATATAGTTTGGTTCAGTTTAAACTATGCAGCTGTTGCCCAAAAGCAGCAACTGTGGCCACAAGAGCAGGTTGATAGTAAATGTGAAAACATTGCAGATGAGTCTCGAACTGAGTCGATAATTTTGATTATACCTGTGCTGACATTAGCCACCACCGCTCATATACTTTTTAATACATGAGTGCAAGAATTCCACACACTTGTTTTAGTCAAGTTTGCACAACTGTCTACACAAATGTTAAGACATTGTTTAAGTGAGTTTGCATAGTTAATTGCTTACCAGTATTTTGCCAATTATTCCATTATAGTGCTAATAATATAACAAATGTTAAAAATTTTGACAGCAGTTTTTAATGAACCTCCTTCAACATTTGTAACTACATGGCTACATTCTGCTTCTGCATTAATCTGTTGCATGTTAATCTAGTATATTGTGGCAAGTTTGAGGTCTCTCAAGGAAGAGGCAGTCAGAGAGATACTCATAACCACATATGCACTTTAATGCTTTCACACTCAGAAACACTCACTTAACCTGCTGCACTCAATTGAAAGGGGGTTAGCTAAGTTATCAGCCTCACACATGGTTTCAAACATTATAAACACACTATAAACATGCACAACAAACGATAACAGTTAATTATAAGAAACACATGTAAAGAACATTTCTGACATAAAGTCACAATGCATGCTGGGAAGTCTCCACCCACTCATTCCCCAGCATGCTACAATATTATTATAATGTTTGACTTTTTTTCATCAGGTCAACGATTTCACTGGAAGGTCGACCTGAGGTTCAGTGTGTCAGTGTTTCCATGCATAGTTTTAGATTAAATTCTGTTCCAGATTGGTATCAGTCGGTCGCTGAGAAGAAGCCTGAGCTCGGTACTGTCTGAAACTGAATGAGTTCACCAACCTCAGTTCATATTCAGGTTAATTATGTCTGCCTCTGTAAATAAATGCAGGTAGTCGCCTGTGTGACCCGCAGCTGCTGCACCTACTCGCCGTGATTGACTCCCTCTGTAGGCTTTGGGGATTAGGTTGACCCGCTAGACGAGCTGCGACTGTGTACTTTAGTGGTGTAATTACGGGGTGAACATCACAGCTCAATTTATTGAATAGCTCAATGTTGTCATAATTTTATGCAGCGATTAAATGACCTGACTTCTTTTCTCTCCGGCAGCCTCACAATCAAATCCTGTTTTGTACGACATAATTACATTTTCTACCCACCAACCACGACCACCGTCTCATAATTTCTTTTCATCAGCCGTCAAAGGGTGTTTCAATACAATACTATACACATGCCATTATAGTGTCTATTATTTATTTATAAACCCACTCAGAACAGTATATGTAGTAATTTACAGCGAGCTTCCTTCTGCAGCCTTTCAACAAAGGCAGCTACACTTGAAGCCTCAGGAATCTGCCAGCTACTTTCAAAGGGAACAAAACCCATATAGACACATATAGTGTGACATAAACACACTCTATAATGAATGAGTATTACTTTGTGTCACACAGTGAAGAGAGTGAAGGTGAATTTCTGAGCATAATAGCACCACAGCAAAATAATTTTGTGGTTTCTGTAGATTCATTACACAGACCTTTCTGATAGTTGTCTCCTTGACCCTTTAGCGAATTCTATATGAGTAATGGATACGCTCTCAATCCCATTAAGACGGCAGATAAGGCACTTAAAGGCCACTGAGTGTCGACTGCTATCAGATTTTAATCCTCTGCTCCACTTATTGTAAGGTGGCTACACGTCTGGCTCAGTAACAGGAGGGAAAAGATTAAAAGAGTCAAAATAGATGGTAAGTACTTCATACTTTAAATCTTGCATATTTTTACTCCAGAGCTATTTCATTTGAACATTTTTTACAACCATTACATGCTTTTTTTGTGGTGACAGTAGTAATGTTTCGACTTGTGAAATATGATTATGTCAAAAGATTCGTTCAGAATTCAAATAATCGTTCATTTACTGGATCATTATTGGATTGAAGGTTGAAAGTTGATTCACTAATTTGACTTATTTTGACTACTTTGAGGTTAGGAAAACCGAAGAAAAGAAAAGTCAGTCTTTTTTTGTCTCGTCTTGTTATAGAAGTCAAAAAGGAAGTTGGAAGTTTTTACGCATCCTCAAAAACATCCAGGAAGTGATTGTTCATTTCGCCCTAACAGACTCAGAGAAAACACTGATCCACCATCAACCATGTTGTTACCTTATTAAACTATTTTTGTAACCTTCCTTTAGCAATTGTTAATGTCGCTTTTGTCAATACTTGGACACATGTGATAACAGCCATCCTTTGGTTTTGCTCTGAAACCTGTGGTAAGGTGATGTATTTGCTGACGGAGACGTCGGCACAACATTATTTCAGTTTCCTCGACACGGAAAGCTGGAGGAGAAAAACAAGGGAAAAAAATAATAAAAACAAGAAAAACAACGGCAGGCTCCCTCGAGTGTCCATGACTGTACAGCTGTGATTGTGGAAGAGATATCTCACAGTGTTCATGACTTTAACCCTGTGGTTTAATCAGCGTATTGACTAAAAAGATGTTATTTAAGTCGGAGATTTACAAGTAAACACCACCTTGCAGCGACAGAGCGTTTTAAACAGCTTTGACAAAAACAACAGAACGACTCTGTCTGAGAGAAAAACCTGCTTCTGTACTTGTGACTAATGGCGTGAAAAGAGATCCTTGCAGTAAACGCATTCAAATATTTAGCTCGGCCTGCGTCTCGGAGTCGGAGTGAATGGGATTGAGCGCGGAGGAGTGGAAGGTCAGCGGTGGTGAGTGTGCAGGTGTGCATGTGTCAGAAGTTAATAGAGGCAACGGTGGCTCTGTAACAGATTACAGCAGCTCTGTCAAAGGGAGACGGGAGGCGAGGCCTGCAGCCCATTCATCACCGGCTCTGTCTTCTCCTCAGCCTCAGTCTCCTTAAGCCATGTGATAAAGGTGCATGTCAGCTCCTCTCTGCTGCTCAACTGCATCCAGTCCCTGCAGAATCCACACGCAGAGGATCAGGTGCCTTCATAGCAATACCAACATCTCTGCCTGCTAATGTATATAAGGAACCAATGCATGGGGTTTTAACTCTCCAAAGCACTTTACTTATTTAAATACCCTGAAGTTCCTGCAAATCTACAGACTTATTTATACAGTACCTACTGTGTAACTCTGCAATCTTTATCTCTCTATAGGAGATTATATATGCCTGAGTTTAAAGTAAAGAAAATCCCCAATCAGCTTGACTGCTCAGAGGACTCTGGTATTAATCTGGCCTGAAATAGACTGACACTGTCTTACTCTGTGCTGTTCTTATGGCATTAATAGCACAACGATAACTTCATTCAGGCTAACAACCACCAGGAAGTCATTTCTGTTTGACCTAGATTACAACATCAGGGGATATTTTTCCCCCCATTAGTGACACAGGCTTATGTTTGCTCTCGATTGGATGTGTAGGTGGCTGTTGGTTGAGTCATTTTATGAAGGATAAGCCATTCAATCACACCATGTTTCAGTGCGAGAGTTGCATTTATACATATTAAGCAAAGGGGAATCGCGGGATCGTGATGAAAGATTGAGTCACCCCCCTCTCAGCAGCAAAAACGAATGTAGCTTGTGAATACTACAAATCATCAAATACATCAGTGAGTTCAGGTGTTTGTCCTGCTGGAGATCGTTCTTTATTACACAGACTCATCATTTCACCATGTGCAGCATGTGTGTCATGACCTCCCCATGATTAGTTGGAACAAAACAGACGCACATCTTTTGTGTGGCTTTCAAAAAGTTTTAAGATGAAACACAAAAGCCTGTTATGTCTCCTAACAAATAAATTAGATGTTGGGCGCAGGCGTGATTTTGATGAGTTACTGAACAAGCGTCAGGTCAGTCAGAGAGTTCAGGGTATTCTCTGCTGTACGGTACCGACAGCTGTATAAGAGCTCGGCACAATAACTGTTTTATAATTTCACGCTTTCTCGTTCGTAAAGGTCTTCACATTAATCAGAGGGTTCAGGGTGCTTTGAATGTTTAGCAGTGATTGATAATAGTGGGAAAACATCAACAAACCTTATTCACTGTGTCAAACCCTCATATGAAACAAGCAGTGTTTTTCTCTCTACTGTAACAAGAGTCTGTTTGATATTTGATTACTTGAACATCAACATTCACAGTATTATTCTTTGTTCTGTGTCCAAAATGAATGATTAGATTTTATTTGTGTTCCAGGTATGTATTTATTTATGTGAGTGGTGTTTGTCTGTAGCATTTTATATCAATATGTTTCAATGTTAAAATAAAATGAATTCATCTTGAATAATGCATTAAAACATACAATATATCTAAATGCTTGCATAAACATTAAGAACTTAGTCAATCCATTGATGCTTTTGGAGAGAGCCACTTCATCCTGATTCCTTGGAGTAACAACAAGTTGAACAGGAAATCACATTAATCTCATGTACAATATCACAAAATATAGACATGACTGGCAAAACAAGATGCATACTTCACATTATTTGTTCTACTCCATTATGGCGCCATGTGAACACACACAATAGACATTTATGAAAGATGTATTAACAAAAGTGATTTCTTTGAATTTTAATTTCAAATTTTGAAAAATATGTTAATTAGTCATTGTTAGTTCTTTTTTTTATATTGTGAACATAATTAGGTATTCATGTTTGTAGACTGGAATGAGTGATTGTTCACTGTTGTTATTGTGCCCTTGCAGTATTTTTTGGGGGAGCTACGTGGTAATGCTTTTTGTTGCCACTTTTCATATCTTACTTCCTATTTGATATGGTGCAAACAAACCAAACAAAAAATAAATAAATGCAGCATTCAGAAAGATATGTGTGACTGACTATGATGAACAATAATGCCTTCAGAGCCGCATTAAATCCGCTGTCATAACAAGGTCAGGATATATTGGAATATATAATACAAACAGCTGAATAATATGCACCCACCAGAATATTGATGGTTATTGATTAGCACGCAGCTCCCTACTCATCAGACCTCCTTATAGATGCACATAGTGCTATTACACACGGAGCCAGACGCTTTAAATTCCTTTGTGCTTTGATTAAGTGCACAGAACAGGATCAATACCGTCACGCCGGGCCGTTTAAAAAATTGAGATCAGCCAATCTGACACATCATTTCCTCCGCCGTCTACAGACCTTGACCTGGAATTATTGCCAGATGACCAATATGCTGCAGACCTTGTTTTTAAATGCAGCTATTTGTTTTAATCGTCTATCGCCATCTTTGCTTAATGCTTTTCCATTAAGCCTGAGAAACATGGACGTTAAGTTTGCTGCATCTCAACAGCAAGAACTGACATGTGTCACACGACTATACAAAATAAATAGCATTGAATTCATGAATAATGAATCTTTCTAACCAGATAAAGAGATGGATTCTCTCCCATCAGCACAGAGACAAGAATAGGAGTAAGATCTAATATTATTGAGGAACAGCAGCGTCTGGCGTAAAGGCCGCCTGCAACATGATGCTCACAACTCATAATGAAACTTTACTTTTCATTCTACAGTCCATTTCATCCTCACCCCTCGACAATGTCCCGGGTCCTTGAGGTGCGCGAGATGAAATGTTCCCCCAGAGTGAATAAATGTCGTGCCGAAACCTGGTTAGGCCTGCATTCATTTCCAGTTCTCCTCCGCGCCTCCAACGCGAGGAGGGTCCTTCTGTTAACGACCCTGCCAGCTAAAATCTAATCCAGCTACTTGAGGTCTGCTGTGAAATGATATTCTCCCCTCCTCCTAACAACACATGATCTTAGAGATGCAGCACATATCAAAGTGAGTGCGATGGAGACATTAGAGGAGAGGCGAGGTGCGCTGTCCTCCAGAGACAGCAGTTATTAGATTCATAAAATTATTTAATTTTGGACTGATGGGCATTAAGCTGGAGGAAACTATTTCTATGATGATGGGGATCAAGCAGATCACATGAATTATTAATCACGAGCATTTTGTCCCTGATACCCCGAGGAGAAAGCGGCTACTGCTAACACAATCCACATCTCATTTATTTTATGGAAAATATACACTTGAAATCAAACTGTTGGTGCAAGGAGGAAAACATGAATATAATGAATGTCACAGCCTCGATATCAGAGAATAAGGCTTTCAATCAGAAAACAGATTTACTTCTAACCTACGGACACGATAAAAAAAAAATATTTGGTCACCTATTTTACTCTGGACTCCTTAAAGGAAATAGTTTCATCTGTACAGTCGGTTCATACGAGGACCTGTTCTTGAACTAAACCACAGGCAGCAGAGGAAAGCACAAGCCTCTTTGTTCAAACCTGACAATATGAATGGGTCATTTATCGACACAGATGCTATTAGGAGTCTCTTATTAATAGTCTAGAGTCAGAGCAGCTCTGTGTGTCTGCGCTATAAGACACTGCATTGATTTGAGCTGAATGTTCACTGTCTTAGCTTAGCCTTGAGCATGCTGGTGTTGTAAACCAAACTATTGGGCAAACTGACATTTTGACCTGATGGTGGCGCTAGATAAAAAATAATCACTAGAGTTATTACAGTTTGTTCTGGGGACGTGAATGTCAGACCTAAATTTCATGGCTGTCAATCCAGTAAAGATCATTAGGATATGTCATCTTAGAACCAGGAAAGAAATTTCTCTGCCAATCCATCTAGAGGACATTGACCTTTGACCTCTGACCTGCTGACACTACTACATGACAACCCTGTCTCCTAGAAATGTTGTTTGTATGCTACTAATTTGCAAACACTGGTACATTTTAGGCTACATTGGTTCAATTTCTGATCAACATAATAAGGAAATTATGATAATTTGCTTAAATGCCAAGTTATAATTAGCAACTTGTTCTTTGCACAATAAACCTTTTTATTTCTTATGCAAACTGTAAGAATTGGCAAAACAAATGAGTTGCACATGAACATGATTTCTATGAAAAGGGTTTAAAATGAAAAGGAGATCATCCAAGTCCATGAATATTTATGCACCAAAATTAGCCTATGTGGAAAAATAAAAAATGGCAGCACTAGAGGGTATCAACAAAGTCAGTGGGCTTCATCCTCTGGTGATCATGAATGTGTGCAGTATTTTATGGATTATTCAGTATATAGAATGCAGTATTCAATGCATTGGATTGGACTGACATCTCCAAAGCCCCGACACCAGTGTGGATTAACAGTGGGCGAATGAAACTTGAAGAGAAACACCAACGAAGGAGAGAAACACAGCTGTTTCCAGTCACTGTTTACCGCACTTTATCTAGATACACACATGTTTATTCTAACAATATAAATAACTAACCCAAAGCATGTGAGTAAACCTTCGCTGCATCACGGAGGGAAACATCTCCGAGAACCATTAAATCAAATTGCCGCTGTCTTGCTGAATTATCATCAGCCTGCGTTTGCTGCGTACAACTACACACAGCATAGTCTGTGTTTTTCTTCCATATTCATTAATATAATAGCCTTGAGAGAAATATTAATGTGCACCAAACATCCAATCACAGTGGCCCAGCTTGCTTATGTTGATAAAAGCCTGTGCCACATTACAGTGTGATGTAAACTCGCTGCAATCAAATTTTTGCTTTTCCACATCGGCGCCGTGGGCACTCGGGCCTAAATTTTGCCAAGGAAACATCACTACAATTCAAAGCCTCGCACTCCAGAGCATGGAGCTGTTTCCTGTCAGCCGGGGAGTTTTGGGTGCTCCCCTCCAGTGAGGATGCAGACGGCGCCCTCAGCACTCGTCTGTGATGGGGAGAGCTGATGAAGAAGTACAATGCCGTGGCCAGCGGTCAGCAGTGTTTATGAGGAGTGTCATCACGGCTGACAGCCTTCCCGCTCTATGATTTATACACTTCCAATCGCAACAGGCACCTGCCGAGAAGTAACAACACGCCCGCGGAGGAGTGTGGGATTGTTTCGAGCGAGAGGTGTCCTTGATGCCGGCGGACGTAATGACACCGTTTGATGTCTGAAATTCAACAGCTGGAATGCCGTGCAAACATTTCCCCGGGATGCATTTCAGACATGTCTATCATCTGATAAAGAAGCCGTCCTATTTACAACTGTTCATTCATTCAGACTGTACTCTCCAGTCCCTTTTTTCATTGCAGTCACGGCGCCTCATGAAAACATTTACCTTTAGGTGACAGCGGACTGAATATTTCAGAAACAGTTCAGATGGACCCTGATACAGCTATGATGGCCTGTAGAATAGATGGTTATAAGTCTCTGCTGTGGTTCAACTAAAAGAAAATCAGTCAAACTAAGAAAAAAACTCCTTATAAAATCCTCCTCTCAAAGTTGTTGTGCTGCCCATTAGGAGGTTGATTCATCTCAGCGCTTCACTCGTACGACTTTCTCCTGCAGTTTGATGCCGCATTAAGGATTAAATAACACACCTACTGGCTGTGTCACACTGCCTATAAGACAGACCAGTATAATTTTCCTCCTTCAAAGCCATCTTTAATTGAAATCTTCGTCTGTCATTTCGGGCACAATCACTCGTGGCACCCCATAAAACAGGCACTGACACAAGCTGAGCTTTGAAATTATTATATAATTAGGTATTAAATGGGTGATATATTCTGTTCTTGATTCTTCGGACAGTTACATTCAAACATTTCTACCACATTTTTCTATTAAATGACACACTTTTGTTCTTGCAAAGCACAGATAAGACTAATTGGACAGTTGAGAGTCTCATGAATTGATGGTATAGCCTAAGTTGCTTTTCATTCAAAACGTGGTGTGAATTGGTAAAAGGTCCCTCGGCAGCTTGTGCGAGTTCCCGGTGACCTTCACTGAGCTTCAGACTGATGTTTTTGTTTTCTCTTCTTCTCGTTCCTTTAAATTCTTTGGCCATTCAGAAACTGCTCAGTCACGCCATTCACACATGCAAGGTGAAAACATGAAGCTGAGGTTAGAAATTTTCAGTTTTCTTGACAATATTATATAGATCATATGGTACATGCTGTTATTTTACTATCAGGGCTTTTAGAAATCTCATCATTATCAGGCCACATGTAGAAACAAGTTCTCAATATCAAGACAAATATCAACATTATTGCTGAAAAATGTGTGTGTTACAGTCATTTTTCTTTGGTTTCATTTTTATCTGCATGAGCCAAACACCAGCAGATTTAGAGTTCCTGTGCATTTCCAAAACCATTTGTGATGATTAAAACAGATTTTCAATTTTAACAATTATTATACAATGTTGTTTTTTTTTAAACTAGAGGCATCAGTCTGAGTGTTGGCATCGTACAGGGAAGCTTTCGAGGCTCAACCTGCCAGAGAAAACAAGGGAACCAGGATTCGAAAATATGAAGATCTCACATGTTTACTCACATTCAAATTGGAGTAATTTGTGCTTCAGTGAGTGGAGACACTTAGAGAATAAGTTAGTAAAGGTGCAAATAAAATAGTTTCCTATCAGCCACAAAAACAGCACCGTTCTGGTTAAAAGGACACACAGGATGATATTGCAATAAAAGGGATAATGAAATGAAATGAAAAATGTCTCTATGTTGCCCAAAATGACCACTGTGAATAGCACTTATTGGTTTTTGGCAAAAAAAAAAAAAAAAAAAAAAAAATAGACATCATGTTTTTGCATGCATTTTTTTTTTTACACCATAAGATACTAACTCATCATGATGGTAGTTGAATAACAACCAACACAATGTGTAATCACAGCCGCTCTGATGGTGCACCAGCCGACAGCTTTTCTGTTTTTCCACCACGTCACACTTTAGCGATAAGAACTCGGGATATATCCTGGAAGAAATGGAAAAACCAAACCAGAATCTTTATCTCTGGACATAGTGGATAAACTTAACCTCTGTCTGGGTGTTATCAAACTCCAGTGAGCAGGACCATATTTCTTGTCCATGTGAACATTTACCCTCTGGTCTCCTCTGAATGGAGAGCTACTGTATATCCTGAATCTCACGTCTGTACAAATGTCCCCTTTGCACCCGCCGTGTCTTGCCTATAATAAATCCTTTAAATTACTCCATGCTTGTTCACGGGAAGAAACATTCTTCCTCACAGTTCTCCCAACGCGCTGTGAGGAAATATAATGAACAGACTGCAGCGAAAACAGCAACGAGCATCAGCAAAGAGAGTGATTCGATTTCTGAGACATTCACAGAAAATTTTTCACTTATCAAAATCAAATATGTATGGATAATGATGTGGCATTTAACTGATGAAATATCTACTTTAAGGAAAGGTCACCGAATTGCTAACAACATACCAAAGACATTAGGGTTAAAGCTCATGTGGTTAAAAGCTTAAAAGAGGAAAAAGAACACGTCTGACACAGTGAAAAGCAAATGAATTCCAACAGGGTACAGAACGGTTTAACCACTGGCTCATCTGATGCTCATGGGCTTTTCTGTTCCGCAGCCGCCACAGTTAAAGCTTCAGTCTTAAGCGGCACGTTGAAGGAAAGCAGAGCAGAGCTTTGCACTTTCAACCCTAATTAACACGCGTTGAGGTGGGCCAGATGTGAACATAGAGGAGAGTCACTCTGGAGAGAGTAGGTCTGAACTTCTTCATGCTCAACAAGACTGTGTATTAAACCGAGGAATGACTGTGGAAAGGAGGAGGAGGAGGAGGTGTTGACGGAGATGAGATCCAGGTTTGGTGCTGATGGCACCCATGGGGAGATTCCAATCTGAATTTTTGCCTGCAATAAACACTGACCCTCTTGTTTTTTTTATTTTTTTTCCTGACATCTGATGCAATGTGTGAAACTAAATCGCAGCCCAGCGGAGCAGAACAATTGTGGAAACCCGCTCTGCATGTCAGTTATTGGTAAATCAGGTGGAGAATCAGAGACAGCTGCCTCCACTATTCTGCCTGTGCATGGAAATGTGCAGCGCCCCTCGCAGATGATCCGGGCCTCCGTCTCTCACAAACACTGTCATGCCGATATTTAGACAGATTTATTCAGGAGATCTGTAATTTCTCTGACGGTTGCACCCTGATTTTTCCAATTGAACTATGTAAACAGACTGTGAATCAGTAATTTATTATTAGCCTATTATGTTTGTTTGTGGTTCAACAATAAAGCACAAATGGTAAAGTAAACAGAATGACTACGATAAAAAAAAGACTAATGGTGAGTCTATGCAGAAAGCATGACGCCTGTGAGACGAACGGCTGGAAAGAGCACATCTGACAGAACAGATAATCTATTTCAATTATTACAGCTGTCTCCACGAGCCCTGTAATGACTCATGCTATTCACATGCAAGGTGTATTTGTTTTAAGTCTATTTTTTTTTACATGCATAACTCCATTATGCTTATGCTGATGTTTAGCAGCTATGTTTATTATGTTCATCTTATTTAACCCTTTATTGGGCAAGAGACTATTTTTGGTAATTTCCGCACACTTTACATATGGTCACATGACTTCGAAAAATTTTGAAAAAGGTTACAACAGAAATAAAGTTTTGCTATGTCCTCCATTAACACTTAGTTTTCCTGCTTTGTAGTCTTAAAGTCATAAATATTAAATTAATTAATTAACAGTTTAAACTATATCCAAAAGCTACATGAAAAATTAGTCAGAATTTATACAATGTCTGTGTTATATTTTATCCAACACTTGGATCCAGTAGTTGAATGAACTTCCAATGTTGACCTCACGGTGGCGCTCAAGAAAAAGTAGATAACCAGCTCTGCCAATCCATCAAGGAGACGTTGAGATATTTCACTGCTAGTGGTGCTAATGGAACATTTAAGGGATCAACTCAGTCATCAGGATTCATCCTCTGGGCACTGTGAATATTTGTAACAATAAAAATTGAAATCCATTAGCACAACTAATATGGATCAAAACATCCAAAGCATCTTTAGCTTACCACCAAAATGTACACAATCCAAAAACACCCTCTTCTTTATTTAATGTCTATTCTAACCTGCCACACTGTGAAAACATTAGGGATCTGGGTGTTTGAGAAAATGATTATTCTGAAGTTAAGAGTCCTCGAACCATTTTCCAGAACGAGTATCCATAAAGTTATACATGCTATTACGGAAGCATTTGATTGGAAGCAGCAGACTCGACCGGTCACACTGCACCTGTTCCCAGCAGAAAGCATATTACCACTGTACTTTACAAGCTGGCAGCGTGCAGAACACTGGGCGAGGAGGTAAATTATATGGAGTGAGCAGAATGCACAGTGTTCATCTCCGTTCCCATAAAAAAAAACACAGTGCAAGTGGGAGCAACTGCGTAACCAGGCGGAGGTTTTACCCCTCATTTAATTATTTTTTTTTAATTATTGTGGACGCAGTAATCTCGACCGAGCTGAGTGGATGTTTTATAAGAAGGTCAATTATGAGCAATGCTTTAAGCTTCTGTGAAACTATGGCTTGGCTGCTCCGCCGGTGACTGGCAGCGGTGATACCGAGCCGCAGCCAAACTGATCTCACTGTGTCAAGAAATTTGACTTAACAGCATCTTTCAAAAAAAATCTTATTTGCACATTAATAATTGCAAGGGTTATTGGCCAAGTCACCCAGCCCTACCTACAAATCATCACTATGTGGAGAGGGAGGTGAAAAAAAGACATTTACATATGCATGACCAGCAGAAGGCAGATGCATTTCTCAGCCACTATTAAGGGTGTTCTCCATTCACTGCACATGGTTCGTGAACAGTGCGGCATCCTAATTCGGTCACTTCAGCCGCGTGGCGCTCGCTCCGTGCAGCTCGAGCCCCCGGGTCAGAGTCTGCATGTCTCATCTGCTGCAGGAGTCGAAGGCGGGAGAATGATTTGTTTTCCGAAGCCATAAAAGCAACTGGAAGTAATGGTGAGGTGGAATTGGTATCTCTTGATGGAGCTATTTATTTCTCAACTCAAAGGAATGATAGAAACACGCCGGCATCTATTCCCAGTTGCTGGAATGTCAACCTCTAAATGAAGTAAGGGTCACTTTAGTCCGGAGTCACCCTGCAGCCCAAACGACTCTGACATGTTACAAGTGTACAGATGGCGTGCATTAACAAAGAGTCAGCTAACAGGTGTAGCAGCGACACAGCCATACTGTTGTGAGGCGAGTATTTGTCCACCAGCTTTATTTCAACACTCATTAATTTAACAGAAAGATTTCCTGTTGTTTTAATAGCAAAAAAAATCACATATCAGCCATAATCCCGTCACATTTCCGCACATTGTTTCATTTTTCCCAAAGTGTGAAGCCAAGGCTCCTTAAATTTCATATCTACCTACCTAACAATGTGGACAGATTCCACATGGCGCTCACCCATGCACCCACACAGGCACCGAGAAAATAAATGCAAACGCGTACAGACACAAAAACGCACAACCACACAGAGACCTTTTTTCCAAACGCTGCTGCCAAATCAGATTCAATGGCTTTGTATCATATAGAGCACATCCTTGTAATTACATATATCTTGGTCACAAAATATGCAAATGCTTCATATTGGAAGATTTCTTAATACTGCAAGAAGACATTTTGTTACAAAGCCAGCGGAGGAAAAAAAAACACAAACCCAGTTCTCTCTTGTTCCCTTTTATAAAGTCTCTAGTCATTTTTACGGATCATTCAGATATTTTAAAAGTACAAGCTGCAAAATGTTACGTTTTATAAGTATTCATGCTGTGCCAAGTTTCTGATGTGCTCTGCTGCGTATTTGTTTATGTCTTGGAGACAGAATATGTGATTTATAGTTAGACTGGTGGGGGTGGCAGCAAGGGAAGCTGTTATGTTCTTCCTTTGCTGCTTGTCGTGCGCCGCTGCTGTTCTCTCCAGCTTGCTGTACGTTCACCCCGATATGCACCCTCAGGCAGTATGCCTTTCATTATTTCTTTTGAAACTTTCATCTGAAGTCTCTGAGGGATTAGCCCTCTTGATTCCTGACACAGTCAATGAAAAACAAGCCTCATATACAGGGAGGCTTACAGCCAGAAAAGCCTTGCTCAGCCCCCCCCCTCTCTCTCCCTCCCCTCTCCTCGCCTCTCAATGTGAAACTGTTTATAATGGTTTACACAACAAGTGGAGGCTTCTCTCATTTGTGGTCATCTCCACATATTCAAATTTGTGCTTTTGCAGGCAGTAATAATCATCTTATATTTTTAATGACGTCTAGCTGTTGTTGCCGCAGAGGTTGGATGCGCTTATTGTGAGCATCTGCCAGATAAATGTAATGTAATTTTAACCTGTGAGCAACATAAAGCCGGCTCTGCAGCTGTGCAGGTTTCAGCTGCTGGTATGTTCCGGTGTCCCAGGCTACACATTACGACAGTATAGCCGAGTCTCCACACTCTCATTAACCCCCCAGTAAAAAAGCCATGGGCAGCTATTTCCAGCAAACCCGACGTGATACCACAGAGATATGAGGTAAATAAATGGCCAGTGAAGAAATGCAAACATTTAGCAAACTAAATATCCAGATATTTTTCTTAGCAGCTGTAATCAGAGCTAATGCATTAAGCTGCTGTTTAGAAATATGAGCCCAGTTATGCTGATGTTGTTGTGTGTTTGTTGAATATATAAGTAGGCAGTAATGTTAACACCCCACATATCTCAGAGATGAAACATTACGGAATTAAATAGCTGTCACACGAGGAAAACATCTACTGAACATATGAAGATAATTAGTTATTTGAGTGCCTATTATCAATGTTTTTTTTATAATCAATAATGTATCACATAACAACGTATGATGATGTGAAAGGGTTCTTAGATGATGAAGCTGCATTATCACTCACATCTGCAGCATTAGCTTCATAGTGAGCTCGTTTCAGCTCATTATTTATCTGTCTCATCAGCGACTTTACTCTTTCGCTTCACTGTCGCTGCTTCCACGGTTTTGTTTTTAGCCAGACGGCCACACTGCACACCGCCCACCGAGCACCAACCTGCAGATGCAGTCAGCCACTAGCTGGTGAACACAGTGGAGCAGAGAGCAGCTGTGGACCCAGACATTTCCCTCAGGAGCTGGTAGAGACCAAACACAGAGCTAAAAGAAAGTGAATGTTTGGTTTAATTCACCAGGTGGAAACAAACGTGACTACAAATGAATGATGAAGTTGCTGGATGTGAAACATTAGTTATTGCAGGTTTAAATGTAATATTTTTTAGAGGAATAACATAACAAATAGAACAAAAATGAGTGGGTCCAGAGGTCTGTTCCTCAGTGGCTGGCAATATAAAAAGTCATTCATTGCTGAAACTGATCAAACTGAAATCAATTGTGTGAGATTGGTGCTATTCTCTCCTGATTCCAAATTGATCAGCAAACTGTTTTCTTGTTGGAGCGTGTTGGTGGACTCTCTTCTTTCTGTTAGCAGTTCATTAAAAGAATAAAATGCTCTGTGGCTAATAAAGTGTAACTAACTCCGACAACAGTAGTATCCATGTTGTGCAAAGACGACTACTGCGTGATGGCAGGTAACACTCTCGCTTCAAACTGTGTCTTTTTAAAGTCCTGGCACATGATTATCAGCAGGATCAGTGTTTGTGAAACTGTGTTTGAATGGTGAAATGTTGCAATCTCGACTCCTCGCGCTGTAAAAACCGAGAGTCATTAAATCGTGTGTCTGAAGCCCGTTGGGATTTACATGCTGTGTAATGACGCACTCCCTCCTCGTTCTCCTTTGAGCTTACTTTTGTCAGCAGTTTCATTACTTTGCACTTTGCTACTAAGCAGGTGGAGCTAATCTATCTAGTTTGCCCTTCAGTTATGGTTTACTGTCCGGGGGACTGGACACAAGTGTCTCCAATAATCCCTTAATTAGGCAATGATGGACTATTCATTTAGTATGCAAAGCTGCAAATCTCCCCATCCACTGAGCGGAGCCCTCTGCAGTCATACGGAGGCCAACGCTAATGATCTCAGCAAGTGGCAGCAATCCATTGGAGCGCTGCAGCAAGTGCACATTAATCTTGCGGGTGATCCAGTTGATGAATGACCCTGGCCCAGAAGCCCTGGCAGATCCCACGTTAATTATGCTGAGGGAGCCACACCTGGGAGGCACCGGGGGGACGTCTCGCTAACTCAGGAACGGCGACTCAGGAGAAGGCCGGCGGGCCCACAGGCGGCTCGGGTCCAGGCGTCACTGTAACGCCTCGGGAAAAGTTACAGCGACTCCGTGGAGGACATTAGAGCCGGGACTGACTTCCAAAGCACAATTTGTGGAAAGGGCAAATGGATGTCATCAATTCAAGACATTTTCCACTGATAGGTCATTAGAGGGAAGTGATTTTTAGGCCAGCTCCAAAAGAAACTCATTCAAGACGTTGCTTTTTCTGTGATGATGCTTCCAACGGAACATTTTCCCCCACTGCTCTAATTGTGCCCCATTATTCGGCTGTGCTCTGACACATTTAAAGGGAAAAAAAAGAAAAGAAATCACAGCAGGCCAAGTGTTGCATCAGTCTAACATCAACGCCCTGAAGATAGTACACTGGCACAATGGGAGGATGAATAAAAAAGAAAATCTGATCAAAACACATGAGTAAACAAAAATGAGGGGAAAGGGAGAAAAATACTAAATCCTCTGCAAACAGTTTGATCAGACATCACAAAGAGAGACATGGACACCATTTTCCAAACGGTGACACCCACGTTTACAAAATCCCTCATCTTTCAGGGAACGTTCAAGGTCGTATTAAAATATGTGGCATCTTCCGATTCGAGACAGAAAACCCACTCACGCTTACCTTTGTATATATTCATAATGCCAGATTGTTGTGGGGTTTACCTCTTTGGCTTGAGAACAAGGTGTTGTAGTTGTTGTCGCTCAGCAGCTGAGAATGTGTGGGGAGTATTAGATGAGAGCAGGAGATTGGGAGAGTCTTGAAATTAGTTTTTGCTCCAAAACACAGTATTGGTCATTTTGTGCAGCTGGAAAAAGAAATCTTGCTTTTTTGCCCTTGGTCGGATATAAACTATTTCACTTGAAGACATTTAACTACACTAAATACGTGTGCATAGTTTTTAAAATGTGCTTTACCTTGATGGTGAAATAGGCCATGTTAAAATATGCTTTACAAGGACACTGTCTCGATCCTGCTGGGAATATCCGAGCCATGTGAACCCAGCCTTGATTTACACCTTCTTCATTTTCCCTCCAGTAATGGTCAACTCACATCCTCATAGGATGCACATAAGAGCCGTTCATAGAGGTTATTGGATTCTCTGCCACAACAAACTCCAGTAGGGATAATTTGTCCCTTTTCTCACAGCAAAGCCACTGTGACTTATCGTGGAGAAAATTTGAGAAATCTCATTATCTTGTGTGTTGAAATGAGGATCAATATATTGTTTGTCAAACCTCTTTTTCTATCTATCAAAAATAATAATTCAGTATGTATATGGAATCAAAGGAGCATCAATATTTATATTAAATAGCCTGATAAGAGGTTTCAGTTTTGTTGTGTCAACTTGGCTCATTGCTCCTGTTGCATATGAATTTACCTGGCAGCCAAATAACTAAGCTCCTTTACACTCACGTAGCTTATGCACTTAGCAACCCAGGAATCTTCTGCATAAGAAAAAGAGAAATGAATTCATCTGTCGGGTTTTACTGTGTAGATACCGTGTGTGTATTTGTGTGTGTTTGTGTGTGAGAATCAATGCAACAAAAGCCAATTGCTGCATCCCAAACATCCAACAAATTGATGTAACTGCATCCACATACAATAAAGTTGGGATCCAAAAGGTCAGCTGGAAATGGGACAAAGCCCAAAGGAGTTCTCTTAAGGGCCAGCAGAATTTAATACACATCCATCACTTTTTATCATCTAATTAGTCGGCTGTGTGGCAGCCTGGACAACATTGGAGGCAAGCAGAATTATTGATCAGGTAAAGGATAGTATCTATCATTTCACCTCAGCATTGACACTCCAGCCATTTGAAAACAGGGGGAAGACAATATAACCGCAGCAGAGTGCAATGAGAATCAGGAACGCCATTCAAAACAGAGGCCATCTGTTTGTTCTCCTCGGTTAGGCCATCGACTAATAGACCTGTTCTGGCTCTGCAGTGCAACAACTGCTGGAGAATAAACCCACAACTGGAAGTAAAATAGAAAGAAACATAAACATAATACTGCAGTTTTTGATGATAACAGGATAAACAAACACTCATAATTCATATGGATCATAGTTTCACATTAAAAGTCTTGCTCATTTTTATAACTTTTGCAGAGAGGACATATGTTTTATTATTACTCCCATAAATAGCTTTTCATCGTTCCATATTATTCAGTCTGACAATATTTATAGATGAAATAAACATGTTTGATTGATGGTTATTGTTTGAGAGTATATGAGTAGAAAATATTGAGTGTAATGATGATAAACATCTGGAAAATCACCAAACTGTTTCAACTCTTTTACTAATCATCTGTTTTTACGTTTTTACAGAAGCAAAAACTTGACTTATTTTTGTGCATGTTGCTGTAACCTGGGGGGAACGCTCAAAAAACAAAAGCTGAGATGAAACAGGAAATGGATGAGGAGGTATGCTAACGTGAATATTTTCCGAAAGGAGGCAATGTAATAAGACACCAAAACTACTGGAACATTTCGGTGCTTCTAATAAGTCCACACAAATACTCGGTAAAGACGACCAATGTGCTGTTTCTTGTCTTCTAAAGCCTTGATGCACCGGTGTAGCGAACCCAGCCAGACAATGGTGAAGCTTACTGGTATTTCGCAAAGCATTTATTTCTGTTCCTTTCTTCCTGAAACACTGTAAGAGCTATGAGAGGATAGACATAACACAAAATAAATAATAAACATAAATAAATAAGCTCTTACAAATATTGCCTTTAAACAATACATGCGCCACAATTAGCCATAACAATGCTAACATTAGCGAAATCCTCGTGTTTCAAAACTGTCATAATACAAATGAAATAACAAAATACCTTGTTTCCATTTTGGCCAGGCTCTAATAACTTTATACATCTTCATAAAAATGGACACTAACACCGTATAGTCCCGTTCCTCTACCCGTATGAAATTTTTGGACACATGGACAAATCTCCCTCATGTAAAGCAAGGCTAGTTCGCTATACATGTCCTGTGCCACCGGAAAAGCGCCAAAATAAAAGTTCAGAACATTAAAATACATCTTCAAAATAAAAGCATGGAGGGAATGGTTATTTTAAAAACTAACAAAATAAAAGCTTACCATAAAACTGAAGAACTGATCAACTGAGTCATTTACAACCAGTAAACATCTGGTTAGGGTTGCAGTGGACTGCTGCGAACTGAGGTCTTCAAAATTCAACTAAACAAACCCCAGCCACATTTGGATTAGCCTTCGAAATTGGACAGGCCTTGTTGACACGTTCTGATGTATTTGATATTGGAATTAGGAAATGTGATGCATGCGGCTCCTGAACTGGCACAAAAAGCTGCGGACTTTCCCACTGAGATCTGTAATGTTCGAGCAAACAAATCAATACCGTCAATCCCAGCATCAATTAGTCATCGTGACAGGTGACCCTGCTGAGTCGTGTTACCAAGTTCAGCAGTTCAAAAACAGCTTTCTAGCAACAATAATAGACTCAAGTGACAGATAACTTACTGGTTTTTAAACAGCCCACTCAGGAATTTTGTGTTTTTGCAGCTATGTGCATGTTCTGCAAATCTGCTCCAAAATAGTTCTTATTTAATACAGAATCAGAAGTCGTTTTTTCAGGTGTTTGTGAAGAGCGATCAATGAGGACCAGTGCACACATCAGGTGGAAACAGCTACACCCACTTTTTCTTAATTTACAAAATTATCTCATCAGTACAAATGATTGTTGTTATAAATCACAATCATGTAAAATTGTACATCGCACAGGAACAAGCTCGATACTGAACTGAATCGATAGCTGTCATCTCGGACAATTAGCCGTAATTTGTTATTACTTCAGATGCTGCACTTTTCGCCTGCTCGGCATTCGGCTTCTCTGTCACCTCCTTTGTATCAAACAAAATGTGCAGAACTCAGAACAGCAATCTTAAACATTCGCAGCCGACTGTGAAGCAGATTGTATGTGAGCTGCTTCTGGGTCCGCACAAAAGAGAACATTATTTTTTGACATATTAATTTGCTCTGATGTGTCTCAAATTTGTCAAAGCAAAGCGTTTTTGTCAAAAGCTGCAATATTAACTTTTTTTCCACCAAGACCAAAAAAAAAAAATCAGCATTTCATTCAAACCCACTTTCCAACCAAACTCTGCCATTTGTTAAGAGTGTTAATTATTGTGCCAATTATTGTTCTTATTGTGGCAAAGCCAGTTAGTCATAAGTTACTGCAGCTTGAGTTAATACATGTGTGGGGATGCAACACAAACAAAGAATCTGCTGAATGATTTTCTTATTCATTTTTATTCCATTTTCCTCCGCAGTTCTACTTGTGCATCTGCTCGTGATCAATGTAAGCCAGGACGTTAAATCAAAAGCTCTTTTATCGATTGTTTCGGTCACAGATTACAAATCAGTCAAGAGGAATTTTGCACCTGATCCTCTTAACTGAAGTCGCATCCAAATTCCTCAAGGCTGGCAAAAAGCACAAGACCTCTTCGTAATGTGTTCTCAGAGACCTTTAGATCAAGTCGTCATTTTTTTTTTTGTTCCAACAGGCTGACGACCTAAACACACAGCTCAGTCCAGGGCTCGGAGTTATGGGCTCAAAACACCGAGTGCGACTCCAGTCTGCTTCCATTTTATTCCCATTCCCTCAGTGTCATTACTCACGGCGCTGTTTACAACAATTCAAACTCCACTGCGCATTTGTTAAATGATCAATAACTGTACAATAACTGACTTGACCATCATAACCAAACTTCAACTAGAAATCAATCAAGAGAGGAATCTGTGAGTCTGTTATTTTGCTTCAATTTGTCCAGAGCAATGTCAAATACACGCATAAAATACTCTGTTTATATATGTTCTGCAGCACAAAAGTCATTATAGTTGAAGTACTATGTTGCAAGTAATAGTACTTTTTAACTGACTACTGCATATATCTCACTATAAAACACTATAAATATTTAACATCCAACAGCTTTCATTAGTGAAATCCTCTCTTTCATTGCTTCCATCCAACGCATTCAAATTCAGGAAGTCAGAACATACCCAGAGCTGTGAAGTGGAAAACATATCTGCACATTGTGTCTGTGTTTATGCAGCCCAGGTTTGGTTCACATGCATGGCCTCAGGCTCCAGGTTGCCTTCACATATATGCATTAACCAGATTTCTGATTATATTTGGTCTGCTAACGGAAACCAAACGCTTCCCTCTGAGGTTTGTGTGATACTGATCCAAATGAATTTTCCAGGCCCAGAAATAAAGCATGGGATTCTCACATCCCTCATTGAGCGGCTGAATATAAAGGTGGTTTGTTGTTGCAATAAATATAGAATTCATGTTCAGCGTTTACATTTTTTTTTCTCCAGAAGTTTGAAATGCGTCACCATGTTATTGTACATTAAAATGCTCCAAAAAAAAATCAACATCTTTCAACAATCCTTCTTTTCGCGGCTCAATACTGAATAAGAAATCTTTGTTTTTCCAATCTTCCTGCAGAGAAATTCTTCAAAGAAATTCATGAGGAAAATGCCTGCAAGTATCACTCGAAGGCATTTTCCTCATGAATTTTGTTATCTTCATTAAATGCCGACAACAAGCCTGTAGACGCAGCTGAACCTGAGCAGCCGTGTGGAGCTTCAGGTTCGTGCATCCGTCTTGTTTGTTTCTTCATGAGGATGTAACATGCTTCTTTATTGTGACTCCACGACTCCTTCAGAGGTTGTTTAATGAATTTGCAGGTCTTACAAATATTGATTACTTAGCACTGCATTTGGCATTTAAGAGAAATTTGTTGCTTTCCTAGTATATTCTGTTTTGTTATTCGATGCTCATTAGTAGATTCGAACTGATGGAGATCCCCCCACTTGTCTAATTGCAGCCTGATAAACCATCTCTGGCCACAGTTCTGTGACTTAAATTACACTGAGCACTGTAACAGTCTCAGTACGGTAACCTGTAACAGTAACCTGCCAAACCCTCCCCACAATGGCTCTTCATCTCAGCTCCAGCAGACAGGCTCAGACGGTGGCAGAGTTCAGAATCAGGTCATTTTATATTAGAAGACTCAAATCTCGAGGTGGTGCAGCAGCTCCTGAGCTGCAGCGATATCCAGAGACTGCCAGGGGCCTGATGTATTTTGCATGGACAGCACAGGAACTTCATGTGTGCAGCGTCTTGGAAATGTGGACAGGAATTATTTTACATTCTTTTTGGGGTATTTTTTTAGCATTAAACAGAATCTCCAGAGTCATTTGTGCTGCACCTTTTGATAATGAATCAGACAGGAGCGGCTCTGTGGCTGCATCAGTTGGCCAGAGAAGCGATGGCAGGTGTTGCATAAGATGCAGTTTAATCCTTCACCTCGTCTGTGCCGACTGCCTCCAGGCTGCATCCCCAACGCACCAGCTCAGAGAACAATGCACTGACCACCAGTCGCTGCTGCAGAGCCAACTGGGTGAGGCTTTAAAGGCTAAAAGCCCAGAGAAACTCTTCGTTATCTGTACCTGATGATATACAGCACAAGTTATGAAACATTCCTCTGGTGCTGATATGAGTGATGAGAAGTTTTAATATAGTCTCTTCAGCTGTCGTATTAAATAAATAAATATTGTGGACTGAATTTCTCTTTGTGATGTAGAAATATTCCAACAGGTCAGAAACATGCACGGTGGAACATATGTGTATAAATGACATGTATTGCATTAGTATGAAGCAGACTGGGCGCTGCAGCCTCCTCCACAGCCTGCGAGATGATATTTATAACGAGTTAGATGAATAATTTTGCATTAACTGTGAGTGGATATTGTCAGAATTGAAAACCATAATTGCGGTGAAACTGCAGACACGTTGGATAGCTGAGACACATTTTTAATTCCAGGTATAAATGTAAAATGGATAATTCATATCTGACTACAATCTGGACATGAGGGGAATGTTAATGCGAGCAGCATAGAGGGACCCGAAGCTTCATGTGGCTCAGTCTCATGGTGAGTGTGTGTGCTAATAGATTGAGAGTACAGTGATTAACTTGTGCCATATTTACATGAAACAAGGAGATTGGAGAAGATTATTTTAGCCTGGAGCGAGTAAATGGCTGTTGGTGACATGCAGAGGCAAACAATTTCAAAACCTTTAGCTTCACTTAAATCCTGTTAAGACCTGTTGCCTGTAGGTGACTGAGAAAATACTCATTTGATCTTGGCCTTGTGACACAGCCAGTAAATTCTCTTCTCACGGAGCGGCTGCCTGGACTCACACTAAACTCCAATAAACTCCATTTTTCCTGAGTGACTGCTTGTTTGTAAATGCAAATGGAGACAATCTGAGCGCTCGGCTTCCGCAGGGACAGACAATGTCTGAGCGATTTATGAATGGCTCAGATAACAGACACAACAAAGGGAAGATAAAACGGGTCAATATATTTTCTCTTGTGCTCTGATAATAATTTATCATCAGCACTGAGTGGCGGCAGCCATCTTAATACCACTTCACTTTAGTTGTTAACACCGAAACGTTCTGCTGCAGACGCTCCACAGCCGGAGAGTCTGAGCATGCTCAGAAATCTCTGATGGCAGGGTGACTCTTAGACGGGCAGGAAGTCTGATAACAGTGAGACTTTACAAACGGGGCAGTTCGTGTTAGAGAGCTCTCCGCTTCTCCGAGTGGCAATTTACGAATACGACAATTTCAACAAACCCATTGAGCTCTCCTACGCTCTCTTGACTGCCAAACACCCAGCAACCATTGTGCTCCAAACACTTGTTCACGCTTTCCTCCCCCTCACCCAATCACCTGCCTTGCTTACGGACAGGACTGGTTTGTAAATAAGTCGATATTTCATATTGGTTGGGACATGAAATGGAAACTAAAATTGGAAGAGAAAAAACATGCAACAGTGTTTTGGATCAAAATTTTACCAAAGAACTAGTGATACAGTTTATTAGACATCTGCATGTCACACAAATATAACGTTACTCATAATGGGCCATAATATAATTGGTTTGTTTATTGAGTAAGTCCAATATAAATGCAATAAGAACAACAATATATCATTATATTGGCCTGCAATATATGATTTTTCTGGCCACTTGGGGGCAGCAAAAACCAACTTCTGAACACACTATTGATATATTATCACCTTTAAAGTTGAAACGATGAACTTGTAAGCAAAGAGTTTCTTATTCACACATCCAGCAGATACAAACATTATCATTCATTTGGAGTCTGTCCACTTGAATATAAGCGCTCACTCTCTTTTCACTCTGTTTTGGTCTCCACCACCTCCTGAGGGAAATATCTGACCCGGTATCTACTCAATGCTCCACTTTGGTCCCCAGCTAGTGTTTAACTGTGCACAGCTGTCTTGTTTATCCAACAGCGAAACAATGAGCTGCAAATTCAGGTCATGATTCACCGTCGGTTCATCACTCTGACTGACCCCTTTCACATTCTCAGACTATTTCCACGTTGTCACATCGTTCTTATAAAAACATAGATAGCAGCTTTAAGTTTAGACAGCAGCTGCAGTAGCTGCTATATTTCCATCAGATTCAAAAATCTTGACTGTGTTAGGAAAGTCAGCAATGTGAAGATGTTATTTCTCTCTATATACTGGAAGCTCATTGCATGACATAGATTTTCTGATTGGGTGGAAATGCACTGGCTGAATGCAGAAGAGCTCTGTTCCTACATTGTTGTCCTTTAGTACCACTGCATACAACACTGTCATAAAATGAGTGTGTCACCCCTGCACGCCGAGCCAGCTCCAGACAGTTAGAGGAGACAAATTTGGTCAAGCAACATATACATATATTTTCCACATTTCAAACACAGAAGTTTAAATATAACAGTGGCTTTGCTTTTCTGAGAGCCAGGCTTTGCAAATTATTTGTGACCCAGTACTTAGTGTGACGCTGGCTCTCCTGGTGTGTTGGAGGTGTGTGATGAATGAGAGTCTCTAATACAGGGAGACATTTCAGTGGCATGCAATTTTAAATCCTCATATTGCGGCAACAAAGTGTACAAGTTAAGGTCTGGTGAATATTCTCATCAGTAATTATAGTCTGCAACCATGTATAATAAATTCAGTGTATAATACGCCTAAGCAGCATCGCCGTCCTCAGCCTAATGCGGAACACAGGATTGTTTTCTGCATGTGCTCTCTTGCATTTGGAAATATGTGGAGGGGAACTACACCCCCAATGACTCATCACTCGAATTCAAAGCACAATGTTGCTCATTATCCACTTTGATTCATATAACCTGCTTTTATGTTTTCCAGGATAAACGGTAACACTTTGCAATAAAGGCGCAAATCATATACTTAAGTAATATTTAACTAATGCAAAACATGAGGATTCAATGCAGGAATTAACATGAATTCCTGTTGCTGGCTGTTAAGGAATTATTAAGTTACTATGGCTTTATGTGGCTATAGTTCACAATTAATAATTCATCAGCTGAGGGATGTAATTTCACAGTTACCTCATACATTAAATGATATGTAATCAAGTTGGTTGGATTTAAGTTGGATGAAAGATTATTATGTAATTGTATTTATGTATATTATGTTATTTTAATTCTAAGGACCCGTTTGATAATAATAAAAAAATAGCTTCATATTTCAGAACAAAGAAAACACATGGGCCTCAAATTAAGTTTTATGTAACTGGAATCCAGCTAATTTGGTCACGTGTTAATTAATGCATGAATTAATTGTTAATTAACAACAACCTGAAAATGTGAAATAAAAAAAATCATAGTTATTGATCATCTGTTAATGATGAGCAACATGACTTCATGATGATGTATTCATGCATTAGGGTCATGTTCAAAATTATGATTTGCACCTTTATTATAAAATGTTAGTGGATGAACTTCTTTGTCTTTTGTTGTAAATGAACTTATCCACAGAAAACCAGCAGGGTGCAGACATGAGCTTTGTGTAAAATGTAATCTCTGTCAAAAACAATCTTGGGGAGATGGAGTTTCATGGTGAACTTTATGCAGTATGAAACATAAGACCTCACATATTCCAGCACTGCGACTCATTTCTGTGCAAGTGGCAGCAGCAGCAGCTTACACACACACACACACACACACACACACACACACACACACACACACACACCAGTGTTTCAGATCAGGAAATCTGACGTTTAGAGCCCTACTTGTGCACGGATGGGAGAGAGAGAGAGAGAGAGAGAGAGAGAGAGTGAGAGAGAGTGAGAGACAGAGAGAGAGAGACGAAAAAAGTGGGTGTACACACTAGTTGTGCTGTGTGGCTGCACGGTGCTTCACTTCAGATGAGCTCAGGCAGCCGATGCGCACACCGGCGGATCCGAGCAGCGTGAGGAGGCGCAGGGACGCAGAGCAGCCTGGCAGCCGGAGGGAGGAGGAGGAGGAGGAAGAAGAGTGGACGCTCGTGTGCAAAGGATGACTTTTTAGCAGAAAAGTAGATCAGAGAAAGAAAAGGATTCGCCTCTTGCTGAGTGGAGAGTGGGGGGGTGCAGAGATTGAGTGGATGTGCAGGTTGCATGCATGGATGGATGGATCCACTCTCAGACTGGACTTGGAGCTGATGGGACTTTAAACACTCTGCTCTTCATTTTTTTTTCTCTCTCTCTCCTCTTCATAAAATGCCAGGATTTGGTCCGTCATACCAGTTGAAGGCAGGCTGCTCGTTTGGAAGGACGCCAGACCTCCAGCCTCTCCAATCTGCAAGTTCAGTCCAATAAATTGTGACATTGTCTGTCAGCCCTTGGAATAAGAAATCGATAGTGAAGAAAAGGAGGAGGGTGAGGGGAGGGGGGGAAGGGGGACGCGATATTCTCCTGGAATTTTAAACCATCCATTTGCTCTCCTTTATAAATATGCTCGCATTGGCTTCAGGCTCTTTCAGCTGGAGCTGCGCTGAGAGTGACTGATTATTGCTGTTGATTTTTTTGTCCATGCAAGACTCCGGGTGGAAACATGTCTGGCCACTTCTCTGAGAGGATCACTGCTATCAGAGATGGCATTCTGGTCCAGCACTTCGGTCTTCACCTCTAAAGTGCCCCGGAAAATCTTATTCATGTTCACCCTCTCCCTCTCTGTCACCTACTTGTTCTACAGCTTGATGAGCTGCTACAACTCGCTGCAGTTCCCCCTGCAAGAGAACTACGTGTATCAAGGCCGGCTGGTGACGGAGGAGACAACTTTTGTGACACTGAGGGAGAAACTTTACTCGGCTTCCCAGGGCTTCACCGGATTCACGGAGAGGACCACGGCGGCGTCCACGCTGCACGAGCATGCCGAGGCCGAGCACAGGAGCGGGGAGTGGGGCGGGACGCAGGCGGCTCCCACGCGAGCACCGGAGAGGGAGCGGCAGGACTTCAGCACCACGGACAGCGACCTGCGGCTCAACTGCACCGTGGATTACGGGGAGAAGAAGCTGCCACAGGCCATCATCATCGGGGTGAAGAAAGGGGGGACGCGAGCCCTGCTAGAGGCTCTCAGGGTGCACCCCGACGTCAGAGCAGTTGGGAATGAGCCACATTTCTTTGACAGGAACTACGAGAAGGGGCTGGACTGGTACCGGTGAGTCTGAGTCAGGGTCTGCATTTCAGTCTGCAATCTTCATTTTGTTGGGGGGGTGATACATAAGTTTGCAGGAAATCAGTCCAATGTAAATGTTTCCTCTTTTTTTTTGGTCAAACTTTTCAGTCTCTTCACTTTAAGAATCTTTAGTTCTTGTGGTGCTTTTGATGGATTGTCTCACTCCAGCATGTCTCTGCAGCCTGGATTGACTTAAAAAAAGAAAAAAGGAAAGAAATAGCCTATAGTGACAAGAATGAAAAGCAATGGCTGATGGGATTGTAGAAAAAGTCAACAATCTTGAACAGCAGCTTTGGAAAATATTTGTAAAAAAAAATTGGCCAGCTGGTCCTTTAATAATCTGCAACAGTAAAAGTATGAAGTTCTATGATGTGCTTACTCAATATCAATATCAAGAGCTTTGGACTTTCTGAATGTCAATGTGTGTGTTATTATCTACTGAACTCCATTTGAAGACCAACCCTGGTCTCAAACAGCAGAGCTACACTGTATCACAGCTCTGTCTGTCACAGATCAACTGATGTTCTGTCACACAGCTGAACCTCAGACCTTTTAACATGGTGACACAACATTTGCACACATGCAGTGACGTGCAAACACACACACACACACACACACACACACACACACACAAACACAGAGGACTGTCACTGTAGCTTTAGGATTTTCTTTACACCAAAATCACATTTTCATTTAAGTGTCTAGTTTTTGGATTCTGAGCTGTCGTGTTCAGGCTGGTGAAAATGAAACAGTGAGTAGAACAATCACGTGATGCTCATATTACGTTTTAGCTTCTCTGATACACACATGCATAATGATGTGATACATATTGGATTGATCACATTATGTTACTGATGTAAAGGAGAACTAGTGTGTTTTTCTCAGTGTTGACTCTGTTTTGATCTTCAGTCAGTCACTATCGTCTCCTCCCTCTCCACAGAACATTCAACCCATCAATTACCAGAGCGCCTCCTTTACTTAAATTGCATATAATCAAACATGTGCTGGAAGAGGTTGAAACAGCTCGCGTCTGAGCTCTGCAGCTGGTTCTCATAGTGTGAATTGTTCACTATGTGTTATGGTTGACATTCACTTTGAGTCCAGGTTTATTAGCCAAAGGAGTCTCTGTTTATCATTGCCATGTTTATGGGAGAAAAAAAAAAAAATCAATTGGAGGGTTCATTCATGGTCAGTTGGTCGTTGCACGGTTAGGCGTTGTTCTCACATAATGATGTTTGACCAGGGGAATTCAAGATTTTCTAACGGAGTCAATGAGCTGACGAGAATGACTCAAAGTCCCTTCTGTCTCTCAGTAGAAACCGGGGTCTGTTACGCTGGTGTTTGGGTTGCGGAGCATCTGCTTTCATCTTGCTGCATAGACATGGGAGCTCTCGGCTGTTCATTTAGCCTGTGTTAATGCAAGCTGTTTCATTACGCTTCCGGTGAAAGGCTCATTAGACAGGAGGATGACATGCTTATATAAATAATAATAAGTGTGCTTGAGTGTTTCGGGGGCCCCTGAGCCAAAAAAAAAAAGTCAGCACAGGAGCCTTAATTTTAGATCTGTTATTGTTCTGCGTTCACCTCAGAATGGTGCGTTCAGGAAGACCATAAACACGCAGGCCGCATTTTCACACGGACGAGCACAAATGAATGATTGAAGCGGTGAAAATGATCAGGAGTGGAGGCTCTGCTTCAAACGCTGATGCAGGAATTCATTCAGACCACGTTTGTTTTGTTTGTTTGCTTCTAAATGATGCATTTTACTGCGTCTCTTTCTGTCTGCGATGCTCCGGCTAATGTGCACTTAATGGAAGTGAAATTATGATCAGTTACAGATGTTTGCAACCATTTGACTTTGGTGTGGCTGAACGAGACCAGTAATCTTATAAAATGCGACTCATAAATTCGGGTCTGTCTCAGTAACACCTGCTCCGCATTTTGATGGATATGATGAGGGGGCATCTTAGAACAGCTGACATGTACTGTGATGTGTTTTCAGTCTGCTCTCGACACAGTGGATCCAATGATGTCTCTGTGTTATTGCGCTATAAGCTGCTGATGTTTGCCCTTTATAGTTGATCACATATTCAGGTGGAGTGATGTTTAGAAAGCTGCTGTTTGTGTGTGTTTAAGGGCGGGTGGGTGGGGTGGGGGGGGTTACTTTTCTGTCACTTTGTTGCTTTGTCTGATGCTCTGGAGGAAACGAAACAGGATGAAGGAAAGTTCCATTGAGTTTTTTTTGTGCCGTGAATTAAAGAAGCTGCCATGAAGTGAGGATTTACAGTGTGGATTCATTCAGCCTCGCCTGGAGCCTTTTGCCTCTGCAGCCTGGTTCACTGAAGGTTATAGCAGGGTTAGTCCACTTGGATAAGACTGTAGAGCCGTAAACAGGCCTTGATGTTAAACATAATTGTGAACATGTGTTTATGGCCCTTTAACATTTAGTCGCCACTTTCCTCCTCCAGTTAGAAAAACAGGCACCTCTTTGTCCAGGAGTTGTACAGTAGATGCTTTTCTGCTGTCACTTTCCTGCGGCTCAGACAAAGTATCATAAAGAATCAGCTCTGCCAAGGGTGTTTTCATTATTTCTGATATGGTCAAACGTCAGTGGCAGCAGTGGGAAAAAAAGGAAATGTGTGCTCTTTTATGTGGGCAGCAGCGAACGCCCCCTCCTATTCCACTGTGTTCTCCTGCTGGAGTAAATACAGACAGCAACTTGACAGTTTATCATGTGTAGTGGCTGCACGTACATGCGTTATATAGATCATCAAGTTATTTGAAATGTATACATTAAAGATAAATAAATAATTAAAAAACGTAATTGGTCATTGATTTTGATAAAACTGCAAGTCAAACATTTTCTGGGTGGTTTGAATCTCAGTGTTGTTGCATGAGAGGACACACATTAAATTCCAATTTTTACAGTCTGCAATTAATAAATAACAAATTGAAGAGTCAAAACTCAAACATGTGTGCTACAGTAATGTCTGCATCTTCAAGTCAGAGTTGAGTCAAAAGCAACTGGACTTGGTTTGTGGCTTTGGTTGCAGGTTGTCTTGATTGTGCTTTTGTGAATCTGCTGCACCGCTCGCTCCTGTTTCCCTACATCAGTTAACATGGACGGAAACTTTCAAAAAGATCATCATAATTCGCAATGCTATCAGTGCTTAGAGGAGATTTTCTGCTGCACAGTTTATTAAAAAAAAACTGATGCAAACATGACTTCATTTGCAAAATAGCACAATGCTTTTACTGTTGGCTTCTTCTGTTTTACGACTAAATGAGCTAAAACTATTAAGATTCAAATACTAAGCAGTTCCTGAAAAAAATAATGCAAAAGGAAAACAATGCTTTCAGACCTTTTGTATTTTTTTTTTTTTATTTTATTTTATTTCAGTCTGTAAAGTATTTCTCGTGGCACCAAGATGGTTTTAACCTCCTGTATAAACACAGCTTCACATCCATCCACATTAAATCCAGCTCATATCTAACATTCACATCAGGATTCCAGGTTTATTGTGGCCCTGGTGGAAACCTCCATAGACGGGCCCAGATTGGTGACTGGTGCTGCTTTCCTGTTTTTAGCACTCTTGGACAGTTTCTCCAGTGTGTTTTGGGCTTACTTGAACAAGCAATTAGCAATGTAGTGCCATCATTACCGTACACAGAGGACTATCAACAGCCAATTGGCGCTTCTAATGTTGCCTCTATTTCTGAGTAAAGAGGATGAGCCACCACCGCAAGGATTTAACTTATCTGTTCTCTTGAGCATGCCTCAACCTGGAATAGGAAGCGTTTGATGCATAATGCCCAATCCAGCAAATGTTACTCCGGCTCCGTGCCAACGTTCACAAACTTTAGTGGGCAGATAACGCGCCTCGTAAATTGTGCTTAAGAATGTCATTGATTATCGATCATACGGGAGCATTTCTGCCCGCTGTGGGTGGACGTTCTCAGCAGGAATTCACACTAGTTAGAGAGCAGCCTAATGAGGGCTTATTAGCGAGGTTGACCGCTTGGTATTTTTGCAAAATGCCAAGCAAATAGCGTTTACATTAGTGTTAACAAATAGGAATGGACTGCCAGACAAGAACATAGAACAAAAACAAAAATCTGAAAAATGCTGAACTGCTGTCTGAGGCATAGAAAAACATGCTGTAATCAATTACAATAAAATCCAGTTATTATTCTGATTAAAAAATGGCTCAACTATTACAATACAAAAAGAGGAAAATAGAGAATGTTGGAGCTCTTGACACGCGGGTTAACTCGCAGATTAACAGCTGCAGTATCAGCCTATCACATTGTTAAAAATAACACCGTTTTGAAAAGTGTCAGATTGTCCCTTTTCGATTAATTCCAGTTGAAAAGCGCGTGTGTGACCAGATCAAATAATACAGCAGAAGGCATGAGGTTTCTCATCTACTGAGGCTCAATGGAATTCTGCTCTGCATTGATGTGTGAACTGGACACTCAGCAAAGTGGGAGCAGTTATATCAGTCTCTTCACAAGGACTAAGAATTGCTTTCTTCACACTGAAAGAGCCTGGTATGGAGCAATGGTGGCGAGTAATGTGCTCTGTAATAATGGAATTATCTATTAAAATTGCAATTAGGTTATTTTAAATGCTGAAGCGCGAACGTCTCCTCAAACATTTATGAACAAAAGATTTGTGCATTTGCGCTATATGTGCTGGTAACTTTAGGCTTTTGGTACGAGCAGTGTCTGCGTCTGCCAGAGGTGCAAAGTTGAACTGATACTTATCGGAAAATCGATGCAAGAGTCAGAAAAAAACATTGACACAGAACCGCAGATCCAACCGAATTACGTGTGAAATTCATCAAAAATCAATATGACTGTGAAACATAGATCTTAAAATTTCAAGTAACTCTGCCTCTGTGCCCTTGTGCGTCGGTGTGTGTCTGTGTGTCTGTGTGTGTGTGCAAACCATCCTTGTTGTACTAGGACTGTTTGTAACATACAGTACCTACTTCAGGACATCCACTTCCTGAAAATGATCCCAGACTCCAGCATGAACAGCTCTGACTGAAACCTCAGCTGTAGAACTGTGTTACTGAAAACGTGCAACAGTGAAGTTTTGTATCAGATTGAGGATCATGTAGCTGCATATATATTAAATAGAGGGCTTGATGCACAACCTTGCACATTTTCTGTTTTTCTAATCCACTAAAGGCAGTTGTCCAACCATTTAATCTGTGTGTATGAACAAGCCTGTTTGTAGTTTCCCACTCACGTCCAGTCCCATACAAAAACCATAAATTATACTTCTCTCATAAAGTTTCTCAGTGTAAGACTTAACGGGATATAAAATCGATTTATGCACTGTACTTCATCACATAAGTGCCACTAAGAGTATATGGGTGCGGTGAGAGCCAGAAGAAAAGACACTCCAACATTTGTAGGTCCTGCATTTGAAAGCGCACGTAGCTCTGCCTGAATAACTTATCGCTCTGTCAGCTCCCGGCTCAAACACTACAGCTGCCACCTCAACGCCACAGCCTCGCCGCAGACTCTGTGGATCTGACCCAGTGTTAAAGGATTTATTGCCAAGCTCACCTGTTTATTAGGTGAATACATCATCTATCAAAATCATAGCGGCACAGTGGGGACTTGGCAGCACTAAATTAAAGGCATATTTTAAGGAGAGAAAGACAAAGCAAGAGCAGGTCGTAATCTAAACAACTTTACTTTGAAGGAGTTTGGTGACTTTCATTGCAAAAAAAAAGATTTAGCAGCTGCAGCGAATGTGAAGATATTTGAAAAGTGCAGTAAAAACGAATCCAGGAAGATTACGAGGAAATTTCTGTTTCAGCAAAGGTTTGCATGTGCACCTGTGTTTCCTTCGTCTCCTCCTCCACACAGTGTTTCCACATAAGATAAATCAGCTCACTGTGAACCAGAACCAAAGTTTTACTGAGGTTTTGCAAGCTCTAATATCTCTGTGTTATTAAAATGACACTTTAACCCCCTGTGCAATAAAAGCCGAGGGGAAGTGCCTATAAATCTTTAGAGCGGTGTTCTTATTCTTTCAGGCCTGCGTCCGCTCGCTGAGAAACGAGTCAGCGATAGCTCCCAGCTCCGCCGTGATTAGTCCCAGTGGACGTTGTTTTTATTCCGCCGCGCTCTGAAACTATTTTACTTTCATTGCCGACTTTTTCCAATCATCCCCTTCTTGATGCTTCATAAGATGTGGCCTTTTAAAAAGATGTCACAGAACAAGCCTCGCCATTTCCAAGGACTCCTCTCTTTGTGCCAGTTGTAATGTGCTCTAATCAATAGAGCCTACACGGCTACGAAACTTTCGGCTCAACCAAGGTCACACAATGGAGAGCGTTCACTCCTCACCTTATCAAAGAAACGGATCCTTTCTTTGCGCCGCATTGTGAAGAATTCGTTTCCTTTTTTCTTCTTTTTTTTGGTGAAATATTAAAGTCTATTCATGGAGGCAGTGTCGGTGTATTATGTCTGATTCAGCCTCTGTGGGATTTTGAAGGAACAGTGTGTACCGCAGCACAGGCTTTAGTGTACCTGCAACCTCCGGTCGTAAGACAGGACCCGGTGACAGGAGGTGTGTAATGGAGACACGGATCCACTGCCGAGCCCAGCAGCACAAAGTCTAAATCCAGCGTTTATCCCTTGTTTAGCCCTGCTTTTCCTCTCTCAGCTGCTCCATGGGCAGCTTAGCCCCTGACTCCTGCCACCTGACTGGGAGCCCGCCACTCCACTCAGTGGGGAGATGGGAAAGAGCAAGGTGGGCCAGATCCCCGAGAAGGCAGGATGCCATCCTTTCCAGCTGGGCCTGTGTGCTGCTGCAGAGGCTCCCTGTCCCGCGCCTTCCCCAACATGGCAGAATCTGCCTACGCCTGATAAGACGGCGCCAAGACTCACAAGGACACACCTCCGAGTGCTCCGATGCCAGAGCTGCAGTTGTGGAATTAAACTTTTTAATTAGCAGCATACCCCTGCGCTGTCAAGAGAGCGGACCGCTTCGCTACAGTCTTCCTCGTTGCCCACCCTCTTTCCACTTGATTAAACTCCCAAGCATGGTGGACCTCTGAGGTTCCAGTTACCACAGGAGCAATCATGTTTATTTCTTGTTTGAGCATCTCTTTAGTTGCAGCATAGCTCAAGAAAATTACTCATTATATCCCGCAGCTAGGAAAGGCAGCGTTTTTCTCCGGCTCCACCTCACACACGCAGTACTTTATAAATTGATGTATTGAAGAGTGAGTTCACTGTTGAATCAATGTCATGATGAAGTTGTCTCCTCCGTGAGGAAGAAGTGACTTGTTGTGGCAAAAAGACAGGAAAAGTGGATGAGCAGTCTGCGCCACCGCCAAACTCAGAACGACACCTCCACGCAATTTATACTTGATATAACTCATGTTACATCATATGGATAATTGTAAACATGGTTGCATCAAGTTACATGAATCATTAATACTATGTGCTGCATGTATGGTGTGTGTTTATGTTTAATTATTCACTGGATGTCCTTGGAATATTTGTGCTGTGTTGTCTGTGGTCATGTTGGTGCCATGGAACAAACGTCCATCAGGAAAACAGAGAGGATCTTTTCATTCATTCATTTCATCCTAACTTTATTTATCTTTGCTCAGCTTCTGGTCATTGTACCACCAACATATAGTCATATAGTCTATATAGTTGCACACAAGTCCATTATGTGTTATCTGGGTCATATTTGGAATTTGACATGGGATGTAAAAGTCCTGGTTCTAACATTTCTGTAAAAATAGTGTGATGAATGTCTTACATTTTTCGATCCAATATCACTATGAATTCTATTTTTGATCATTTTTGTCCCACACTTTTGGCCTGCAGCGAAGGCAACATCACAAAGAATATGTTTTTTTTTGTCAAAATAAATTAGCAGTACATTAATACTCACATGCAGTATCAACATTTTGCCCTCATGCCATTGAAAACACTTCCTCATTATGTGCCTGAATACGTCATTCAGACAATGTGTGAACATATTCACTGTTATAAATGAGTAGTATAAATCTAATTTGTAGGAGATAGGGTTGCACTGGAAGCACTTTCCTGGTTAAACACCACTGTCTGCAGACAGACCATGATAGATACATTAACATCATCTCTGAATGACTGTCATCTCAGGTGAATCTGCCCTTTCCCAACACTGCGAATTTTGAATTTTCAACAAGTGCGGCCACAAAGCTGCAACTATTTCAGCTCAGCTAATTAGTACAAACCATTACAACACTGTTCTCCAGGTTTCATATTTTCTGCTGCAGATATCCTAATACAGCGGATCAACACATACCGTGGCTGAATTAGCGGTCGGGAGGTTTTTTTCCTTTCAGTGGCGTTTTGTTTTGGCTGAATAGAGGCTCCTTTTTTCATTTCATTCCAGGATTACAGATTGGTTTGATCTTATTCTAGTGATCTCTATTGTAACATGGGAATTATGGAAGAAGTAATACCGCTCCATCCTTTTTGCATATGGAGAAAAAAAAAACCCTCTTGAGTATTTAATGGGTATAGCCAATTTCATCCTGCCTTTGGTCCTGTTCAGAATTCATGTGCATTCCTCCTCTCTCTCACACACACATTCATCTCTTTCTCTTGCCCTGCTGTAGCTACACTCCGATGCTTTCAAGTGGAAGTCTATTTTACTTATGGTTAGAATTTAATTCGCCATGTTTTTTTTTTTTTTTTTTTCCCTTTTCCCTTCCATTCCATGAAGTGGCCGTGGGTTATGGTTCACCATCAAGGCTCATATCCACTTTATTTTCGCGTCCATCAAAAGAGGCAGATAAAATTCGGAGCAGTCTTCTGCTGCGCCGTCGCCGGGATAGAAGGAAGGACTTAGGCTCGTGTTTTTGTTCCACGACATGGACATTGTCTCAAAATGAAAGACATAGCTTCATCTGTTAAATTATTTATTTTGGACCCAAAATAAAGCCGAAGTCATTTTATGCTCAAAGGGATTCGTCTCTCCCAGAAGATTATTTTTGCATGCGACAGAATTGCCATGATGTGCTTCTAGTCTGCGGGAACAATGATTCTGTTCTGCAGAACGCCGGTTTACAGACGTCTTTAAATCTCTGCAAATAAGACTACCTTGGGACAAATACGCATGTCAATCATACTTGTCAAGATTCCAATTTTCCTTCCACGTCTCCCGGAGCACTTGCGCTGCTCGTGCTCCTTATTGGCTGCGAGGGATGGAGGTCTCATGACACAAGCTGATGCATTTGTTCAGTCAAAGGGAAAACCCTGACAGGAATGGTCATGAAGCCAAGATAGAGGGGCTGCTGGGAGTACGTTTCAAATGTGTGTCCATGAGCTGATAGGTGCCTCTGTAGTGTGTTGTGAGGGAATGGGGAGGAGAGGGGAGGAGGGGGGGGGTGAAAATGTTGGCTTCTCCCTCCAGAGTAGGCAGCATTATTATATGACCATTAAGCAGTAGACATATGCAGCAATATGCAGCGAGTTTTTTTTCCCTCCGTCGAGACAACCTTGGCCATTTTGTGAAAGAAATTAGCATCAAGTGCCGGCTGCTAAACACAGATGCCATTTCAGCCATTTTTCAGGACTCCCATTTCAAGGACCTGATGGAAAGGAAAAGTTCGATTTGCCGAGGTGATCTTCGGAGCCCGACGCATCTCGTGCTCCTCGCCGCATCTACAGTTCGGCAACAACCTGACAGACTTAATTCAATTATGGCTGTGTGATGTGCTGAGACTCCGGAGGTGCGAGCTAATTCCTCTGTTTACACCCCTGAGTCACTGTCACAAACAAAGACAAACACATTCATTGGCTTCCAGGATCTTGTTTGCTGTGATTGTCCCATCGCCTTTGAAGTTTCTCATCGCTTTATGTTGTTTACTTATTCATGCTCTTTCTTTCCCTCAAATCACCATGGGGTATTCCGGTGGAATAATTTTAGCACAGTGTGAAACAATGTATGAGCTGAGTAGAAGATGTGTAAATGCGCACTCAACACACTCCTTACATACGGTGGAGGTGCTGGATTGACTGGTGCTGTTTGAAGCGTTGGTAACAGTCCTGATTTCAGAACCGCGGGATGAAACGGTCGGCGTTGGCGACGTCTCTGCCACTGGTGCTCTCGGCATGTTCGGTATGTTGGAAGTCATTAACACAGGCTGTGGCAT
Organism: Centropyge bicolor; assembly: GCA_037975185.1. NCBI lineage: Eukaryota > Metazoa > Chordata > Actinopteri > Pomacanthidae > Centropyge > Centropyge bicolor. The sequence continues at coordinate 947,548 of JBBMOC010000042.1, forward strand.
ATGACAAACTCCACCGAGACTTGGATTAAACCAGCGAAATTCAAAAGGACGCTTTTAGGGATTATGCTAATTGCTAATGGCTGAATCAGGAGGTGATTGTTTTCCCCGGATGATTCGGATTATTGGCGTCGGAGCTTTAGCAGCGAGTTGACGTCTTGTGCCTTTCTAATAAGGTTGTTACCTGCTCTCAACCGCGAGACCCGCTCTTCCCATGTGGGGCCTTTGATATGGGCGATATATTGTCTTCTATGCATAATGCAGCCGCAATCGATGCATTAGGATGAGAAAGAGAAAAACTGGTAACAGTTTGAAAAGTGCTCATAATATCCGGGGCTAATGGAGGCCAACATCCATATATTTACATAGACCAAAATATATAACCTACACACTGCAGTTTGTTCGTGCAAAAATAAAACCACACACTTACAATCATATATTAAATAGATGGATAATAATGGAATATCTTACATATGAAAGACTGGTGGTATTTATAATGCAAGCTGTGTTTGCTGAGATCAGATCTCTTTGCACTAATACCTGTTCTTCAATGTCTATATAGAAAATAAATGAAAAACTAAACGCCTAAAAGTCCCAAACTACATAATAAGCAAATTAAGAATTGAAATTTGTATCAGAATGTTCCAGATGGTTAAATGTTGCACATCCACAACCTGTAGAAACTGCTAAGTCCAAGTTATCAACATGTAAACAAGCATTTCTATGTAGCCTAATATATTCTGAACGTAACACTGGAACATACATATATAACATTATGCCCTAAGCCTGAAAATAAATAGACAGCAGAATAACAAAGAGTTAAGGGATTAAGAGTTCAATGGCCATGGGCACTATGGACTTTTGTTGTTTGTCCACATGTTTGACATGTTTACATTGTGTTGACATTAAAACAAGGTCGGTGTGAATCGGACTCACAATAGTTGCAACAAAATCATTTAAATTCAATGCAGCAGGACCGGAGATATTGCCTTTTTTATTCCACACATACCCAACAACTTGCAACTTGACCACTGACAGTTTCGACCAAGGTTTTCATTTTCAAAACTCATGACTCAGGTGACATCACTTGAGGCAATTTATCAGACTTCAGTTTTTTGTAGATATGTGAACACTGTAGTCTATGTGTTGCTTTTTTCCCCCGTCATTTTGGTATCACCACTAGAAGTCGCCAAAGTCAGACATTTTTATCTTTGCAACATGGAACTTCACATCAGAAAACTCTTAGGATTGTGTGATTCTGCTGTAGGTTTATAAATTAGGATTTATACATGTTTAACTGCTAAACATTTGACTTGAGGTATTTTAGTTAGTAGCCAACATTACCAAAAAGAGAGACTGTATTCATTGCTGTCTATGACTGTCTCTCTACTCTCAGTAAAATAAAAGAGTGAAAATGTCTTCAGACGCTAGTTAGTCTGCAACTTTTGTCTGGGAGCAACAACTTCATCACTGCTGATATAAAAACATGGGCCAGAATTCAGCAGCCTTTTATTTGAGGAGTCTGTCAGGGACAAAACTGTAAAAACATCCCAGTTTGCTTTCAGGCTGCCGCAGATTAAGATCCTTGACTTGGTTCTGGGTCTTTTCTCATAAGGAAGAAGTTCATGTGAACGGCGCTCGCTCAGTCATTCCATGCATTTTAAGTACGTCCATGGAGAATCTCCCAATAGTCGCTCTCCACTCTAATCGACCTCTAGTTTTTTTCATGTCTACAAGACGGGAGGAGGCAGAATCCTAAGTATGAATTGATTTTTGAATGAGCATACATTTACTTTTAAACACCTGCAGAACACAGCGGGGCGGCGGCGAGCAGCAAACAGGCCGTCTTAATTGATTTGGGTAATGAACAAGGACGCGCTCTCTCCGTCTTTGGACCCAAGGTCACTTTGTCATCACAGTCTAAAGATGTGTCCTCTGGTCTTTATAAAGGACCAACTTACCATGAAAGTGTATCTGGGCCGAGGTGAGAAGGTAGCTGCTGTAACTAATGGGTTTATTTAATTCAATTTATTGCTTCAGCCGCTGCATCATATGAGACATGCTGGTCACTGTGAGATTGAGGTTTCTTCATGAAAGAAAGAGAGATTAACCCCTTTTTCGAAAGGGCAGAATACACTCTCATGTCATGCTGGATTTTCATGCCTAGATAGCTGGATGTATAAATCTGCAGAACTAAATGAATATAGGTTTGTGGTGAAATGGGGCTCTCAAGCTTATTTCGAACAAGCCTTCTAATCAGCGTCACGCTGGGGCTACGCTTGCCGGCCTGGGAATCTGTAATAAATGAGGGCTTTGTCAACATGTCCACTGTTGGATGCAGGGAGGCAGTGTCTTTTGATTTCGGCGTGTCAGCCAAAAGGCACTCCAGCATATTTGTCCAAGCAAAATGTTTTGCATTACTATCTTTTTCATCTATTATGTATTTGTATGGATTGAGAATTGAGGCATTCTGCACCCTCAGCATTTTGTAATAATTAATTCACCCTTAATACTATTATGTTGGCTACATGTCAGACCATATCTGCCTCTTAACACATTGTCTCCAATTAACATTTTCCAAATTTCTGATACAATCTGTAGAATACAAATGAAGCCGTCCCAGCAGCTGCCGCCTCTGTGTTGTCTCTGCTCACAGCGAATTGCTTTCTCTCCAATTTGTTTTGTAATACACCTCATTTTTACAGGAATAAACACGTACGCTCTGCACATTGGGTAAACTCAACAAAGGCTTCGGGGTTTCGAAAATTAATGTGCCATGATAATTAGTTAAGCAACGCCAGAGGAGGGAATTTCACACCTTGAGTTTAATAATATATAGTGTAATTTGCCTTGGTTGTAATGTGCATATGTTTCTTCATGTTATTTCATGGTCCTGGTTGTACTGTCACATCTGAACAGATGGATCGTCACATACTGGCAGCTACTTATTTCAAAATGATTTCATTTGTGAGGATATTTTTGTCTACATGCAAAGTGTTGATGTCACGATGTCACAGATCGTACTTACGTGCTACATATCTGGTTTGAGAGCCTCACAGAAATTAACTTCACATACAACCGATTTGCAAACTACTTTTTCTTTTCACATAAAGAGCAAATGCTGTTAATTAACATACCTGGCAAATCGCAGCAGAAATGTTGATACTGAACTCACCAGTAAAATTCACTAACAACATATTTTATTTGCTGCCAAAATAGGCAATCTTGAAATACACTATTCACTCACAGTTTTATTCATGGCTATGTTTACACACTGGCAGCACTTAGGGAAAGACCTTGATCTGGTTTAATGTGGAAAAACTCAGCGGTGACTTGAGATTTTGTATCATTTGACCAAAAACAAAGGTAAATTCTCAGAGACAGGGTTGAAGATTGTAGAGTATGTTTCAAACAGGCATCATCATGCCAGAATGCATTGATGCCTTCTGAGGAAAAATCTATGAAAATATGGAGTTATAAACCACCTTAACAGGATGTTCAACGCACCTCTATTTTCATTTTAAAACCATTTGCTTCTTTGGCCTTGAGGACCCAGAGCATTACGTCTCTCTCTCCTGCCAGGTAGCTGATTGCAAGTAATTGCCTTCACCTGGCTTCCCAGGTGTAAACCACTTCCTGATTACATGTTCAGAGTGAAAACCAGCAGGCATTTAGGTCCAGAGAGCTGGGATTGAGAACTACTGCTTTAAACACTCATCTACTTCCAAGCCAATCTATTCTAATTGCTCTCCAGCATTTCAGCGAATGTTTCCTTTTAAAAACATCATTTATACATTTCTTCATAAATGCAGCCAGAGCAATGTCAACAAAAATACAGATTTTTTTTTTTCAATTTTTCAATTTTTCAGCCATTCTTCAGTTCACAGAGGAATGTCAGCAGAGGTGCGGTGGCAAATTATTCTGACTTATAATGAGACAGTGGGTTGCACAGACACTTTGACATTAGAGAGGCTTTGCCCCCTGCCCTGGATAAGTGCTAACCCACAGAGTCAGACATGGCTCTTTTTCTCCATGACTTCATTGCTTTTTGTTTCCCGAGTCATTTTTTCACACTCCTGAAAGCTCAAAATCTGAAAAGCACAACAATGTCCGCCGCACGTTCTGTCAATTTCTGAAAGTTGCCAGAGAAATTCTGCGGTGAAAATTAATGTAATCATGCAGCCTCCCGCTGTTTTGACGCAAATACAAAAAAGAATGTCAGCTCCTTCAGCTATGAGCATGTAAAACAGGGAAAAATCCCTCAGCAGCAGCTACTGTACAGCACACAGAGGAATGTCTGTACCTGGAGGACGTACAGGGAATAAGGCACATTTGTTTTAACAGAAGTGAAGAGTTTGCTGTTTTAGTTTTTGAACCCAGGTGAAGTAAATAAAGAACAGTGTTGAAGGCCAATTATATGTAACATGCATGCATTTAAATATAGTTTACAATAGTAAGAAGCTCTCATTGTTTTTGCATTTGGTTTGTTGGCCTATAAAAACCTACATGTAGTTCAGCCAAGAGACAAATACATTCATTTAGCTCACGAGTCAAATGTAGAGACACAAACACAGCTTATTTACAATGTGCACATCATACTTAATTTAATTTAATCAAACTCAAAAAATATTGTGCAACAGATTGTCACATGGCCAAGAGCCTTTTTAAGACTATAATTAAAATATCTTGTTTGACATCATATTTTCTGTGAAACTAGTTTAACACAGTTGATTGAATCTCTGTGAAATGTTATACACAGCTCACATCTTTCTACATATAAGTCAGTGTTTGACCACCTTGCACCACAAGGTAGTGGGTATCTTTAAAGCATGTGAGGTATCATTTCTAAACTCCCCAATGGTAGAATTTAAGTTTTTAATTTTTCTCCCAGGAAGCTGATTTCATTTCCCCTGAAGTTTACGTACAATATATCTGAATTTCCTACAACACGCCTCAGGCTCAGATTTGATTTGAGACATGTAGATTCTTGGCCGTGACGCAGGATTGGCAGGAAAATCAAACAGCCAACTGGTGTCACTAACTTGCTATGTCAGACAATAACTGCCGGAGAATCTAAGCTCAAATCCAGCGAGCATGTGGAAACAGTACACGAGCATTACAGAGCGCTGGCTGGGTTCATATAAATGTAAAGGCTTGTGCAAACACTATAAGGCGACAGACAGATCGAGTAGATGCGAGCTGGAGTCGAGAGACCGTTTTGCAGTGTGGGCGCCACATCTTAAGGCTGTTCTTTGAATATATAGCGACGGGTCTTGGGAAGTTCAGCGAGCGAAGTTACACAGTTGCGGCCACAATAACTTTAATGAGAGGGAAAGTTGTAGAGCAGATGGTGGCTGGGTGAGCGTGCGCCATCGCTGGCATTTGACCAAATGAACACTGTAATGTATGGAAAACTAATCTGGAGACATATTTGTGATCTTTGGAGAGATTTAGAAGTTTGTTTCGAAGCTACACTTATATGAACTAAACAGGGCTTTTCTGCTCCTACTTGTGATTTTATCCGTAACATTAATTGCTGCCTCTGCCGTAAAACTTCTCAACAGGTGTAACAAGCTGTTTCAGACGGATCAGATGCTCGTCACAGTGGCACAGCTCCATATTTTCTACGTCTAAATGAGCAACAGTTCGTGGAGCCTTTAGGATTTTGCAGCTGAAGCAGTGCACATACCTGCTGTCCCAATCTGCTGCCTTTACATTACTGCAACACAAATACGACAAAACCAATAGATATTTTGGCTCAGTTGGTCTCAAAGAACTAGAATAGTTTATGCTTATGTTGACGCCTTCCAAGAAAGCACGAGCCCTTTAGCCACGTAGCTATAAGGATCAAATTGTTGGTCTGTCAGTCAGTCCATGGCTTTGATACATGGTCTGCAATTTAGTAGAAAGGGTTGAATTATGACATCTCTTGTGATCCCGTCATCACAGCAATTCATGGTTTCCAAAGGAAGACTTGGTGATTGTGTAACTGCAGCACCACCATGAGATTTGTAGTTTTGAGTGAAATTTCCGAACACTAGATAGTTTAGCATAACATTTGGGATACAAGATTGTTTGTAATTATAAGAATTTTAATCATAAAACTTTGATGGTTCTTTGATGACTTTTTCTAGCACCATCATCAGGTCATTATTTAATTTGACCAATACTTGATTTATGACCAAATACCCGCAAAACTCACTGGATTAAGATGTTGAAAATTATAAAGACATCAGCATGTTAGCATTGTCATTGTAGATGAGACTCGTTGTCGAGAACATTAATGTGAGTTTGCACTTGTAGCTACAGCTACTGAGGCAGTTTTGTTTGACGTCCACCGGAAGAAACATATTCGTGCCACATGATGCCAAACATGACGACATGTGAGAACGAAGAGCCGATGGTGTTACACCGAGACATGACGGTGGACGTCCGCGTTGGCTTCCTCTGTACGAGCGAAGCCTCTGGGTGCGATCTCAGCCTGCTCTTTGCCAGCGTTGTGGTTTGTTTGCTTTGGAGCAGGTTCAGTGCCTTAGCTGGCCTCTTTATTACTGCATTCCCTAATGCCTTGATTTAATGCACTCTCAGAGGTCAGATATTGCGCTGGCAGCCACAGACCACTTCCTTCAACACCGCCCCATTAATAACAGCAAATAAATCAGGGCACAGTGAATTTCCTCACTTGCATATTGGAGCTATTTGGGAGTGCGATGGGGACATCTTTATTACAGAGAGGAGGTATATTGCCAAACATCTGTTTACCTCAATGGAAAGTCCAAAACGTGTGGTCCATGTCCAGATTAATTAAAGGTACTATTCCCTGTGGGTTACTTATTTGCATTGCATTAGAAATCCTCAGGGGGCCTCAAATTGATTTGTGGAAGATTCATAAGACCATGTAATGTTCACTCACTCGGAAAACTCTCCGAAAAATGATTCGTTCCTGAAAGAAAAGAGCAGCTTTTCTTTGTTTTAGGCGATTTCATGAGAGAGTGCAGACGTATGTGCTCACCCTGTGCAGGCTTTGATGTACAGCCTGCAACATAAGCTAACACAATAGTGCATTTGCTCATATGTAGCCCAGTTGGTGCAATTCAGGTTTGCGACTAACCAGTCTGAAATGAAACAAAGGGTAAAATGAGTCATTCTCAGCGAGCAGCACGGTGCCAGAGATTTTGCCTTTGCAGCAGCCGGCTTTCTGCACATACATATCAGATTTCGTTTCATCATCCGATGATACGGATGTGGTCAGACAGAAGAATTATTATTGTTGTCAGCATGTGTTTATCTTGATTTGGCCGTGTATAATCAACCTTACCCAGCAAGCACCTGTCGTTTTATTCAAGTGCAAATGCGCCATCAAAACCCCTCGTGTGTCGTTTGAGGTTAAACTTTGAATTACGCCAACAATCTTCTAAATGCATAAAGATGAGAAGGGGGAGAAAAAAAGCAACATACACGGGACAGCGGTTCTAAGCTTGCACAGTCATTTATATTGTTTATGTACCATTAATCTCCCACAGCATTCTCCCCTTCACTTTTCACATGAAAGCATAAATTGCTCCGGGCTACTCTCATGCAACAACAGCTCATATCGTCCATACTTTAGCAGAGAAAAGCAGGCATCGCATTCACACAGCTGCTCCCCACGAGAAACAATAAGTCTGGAGGAAGGAAAAATACATAGGACATCGCTCTTCATGGTCGGAGGGATTTGATTATACATAATTATGATTTTTGTGGAAATAAATGTTGCCTAGAATAGAATATTAATTTCATCCTCTTCTCTTCTGAGGTAATCAAAGACTCTGCATTAATTACAGGCAGGAACACAGGAACGTTGTTAATGGTGATAAACACCATCAAAGTTACTTCATGCAAATAGGATCCTTGGACAATAGCTGTGCATGTGTGTGTGTGTGTGTGTGTGTTGGCATGTGGGCTCTATATGGGAAGTCCATGATAGGTGATGATTCATGCATTTCTCAAGGAAAACCAAACATGTTGGTCTGCCCAGCTGAATAATCAACATCATTAGCCATTCTATTTTTTCTCCCTTTGCTATTAAAAATGAACAAACCCACTATAGCTGCAAAACTTGGCAGCAGGGACTTCGTCTTGATTTGCAAGGCAGCCAATGAAATGTCTTGGCGGGGGCGGGCATTCTCTCAGATGTTAAGATGTATGAATTATGCAGAAAGCAGCTATTTCAATATTTATTACTATATGTGATATTCTTTATTGCATAGGGGGAAGCAAGGCCCGATCGCATGTCATACATTTAGATTTCACAATTAGCAGCAACCGATGGTGCAAACATTTGAGTGACAGAGAAAAAGTGTCCAATTATCAGTTTTTAGTCGTTCACTCACAATAATCTCATTACAACCCTGCAGTCAGCTTAAGTGGATGCTAAGAATACTGAGAGAGTGAGAGTGAATGGATCTTATGTTTTCACTTCCATGCTCAACTAAATTATGCACTGGAGCATTGTTTATCCATCACACCAGGCCCTGTTCCAGCAATCCACTCACAAAGAAATTCAGAATTAATTGGCAACACCAAAGTGGAGACACAGCAAACAGACAACTTTCTTCCTCTGTCCGTGATGCAAATAATATCCAGCATGGGAGAAAGAGGAGCTGGCTGTCTTTTATGTATGGTCCCCTCGGTTCTTATTGCCAAAACTCAGTTGCTCTGTGGAGTCTTTAACCTCTCCACCCCCGGTTCCCTAAGGCTCTGGCAGGAATATCCTGACTAAAATTAATGCAGTAGTGAGCAGCGATTGAGGAGGTAAATGAAGGATTGTGAATGACGGTCTGATAATTGGGGTCTGCTGCAGCTCTCCGTCCTCTCTCTGATCTGGGGACAGGGAGGGAATGGGAGTCGGGGAAGGGGGAGGGCGGCAGGGGCTTACTCAGCAGAAGAACCCATTTGAAGTAGGGACACACATCACCCCTCTACCTTCTGCTCTTATAATAGCCCTTTAGAACGCTCTTAAGTGACTTGCTTAGATATATTGCGTGTGGCTTACCTGTTTTGAAAGTTACTCTTCAGCGGCGCTATCAGCGGCCCTCGCTGGAGAGTGCCGCTCATGCTCGATGGGAAGCGGAGGGGGGAGCTGCTAAGTGGTGCACCTTGGCGAGAGCCGTGTTTACCCATGAGCACTCAACACAGTGACACATGCTTTCACTTTGACTAATAAATCATTGAGGGTCTGATGTGCATCGATGGGAAAGCAGTGTCAGTTTTGATACTTGATTAGCATTTCTGTCACTTCGCCTTACGTTTAACATAACTCCAGCTGTGCAACTCAATTCACACTGCCCATGGGCATGACTATGACGAACCATTCCTCAAACTGACAGCCTGTCGCGGCGACACCTCCACAAATGTGCAATTTCACTGAATATTTGCAACAAATAAGATGGCGTTGCGAGGGATATTTGCATACAACAATTAGAACAGGAGACTACAATTGCATCCTTCCCCTTGTTCTTCGTGACACGTAGATCCACCATTTTAGATTTTATCTTTATTCTCTTCGTCACACACCAAAAAAATGATTTTTTTCCTTTGGCGTATAGCATCAATGCTTCGGTGAGCTGTAGTATTCAGTAGATCAGTCGATACCACGGAGCCCAAACTGTGTTAAGAAAACACTCCCTGCACCATTTCATTCATCCCGCTGCCCCGGCTGCATGTTTGCTTTAGTTTATCACACCATTCGTGGTTAAATATAAACACCGCGGCGTGCCAACGTCCCTGAAGATCAGCTGTTTCCAACAGCCATGACACGCTAAAAGTTGCAATCACACGTCCTGTCTGCTCGAGCGTTTCGATGAACAGTAGCTGAACCTTTTAACCCTGCCTGTATGCTTTACATTCATGCTTTATTTATATAGGCCTGCTGCATGACTCACTTATTAAAGCGAGCTGTTTGCATGCCCAGTACCGTGGAAATGGTCGAGTGTATGATATTAAATGGCATGCAGTATGTGGTTCACAACTCCCCTTGGAATATTATGTAAACAGCGTGCCTGTGTACAGATATGGGAATTAGCATCCTGCCTTAGCGTATGTTAACCTACGCTCCGCTCGGTCCTCCCCATCTGTCCAACTCTCCTGCTCAAAACAGCGACGGGGACGAATCTGCCTGAGACTCAAACTTCAGCTGTCTTATTTTGACGGATACGTCCCCGTTCATATGACGCCCTGTCTGCGCCGACAACATGTAGCATTAAGTCCCACCTTCATATTTTGAAAGATATTATTCTGTTCATTTTCGGAAACGTTTCAGAAGACATTCAGTCGACGTTTTTCCACCATCTGAGCCGAGTGACCTCTGCTCTCGGCACAAACACAAAGCACGAGAAAATAATCATGAAATACAACAAACGCCCTCGTGCTCACACAAAAACACTTAGTTACTTAGCGGATAAAATAACACCCTCACACTGTTGACCCTTGTTTTTCAGACTGAATATATATCACATATTCGGCTTTGACCAACTGATTTATTTAGACTTTGTGAAGGATCAGAGTTAATGTAGCTCTGACCTTGGAATCCAACTGTAGTCTAATTGAGGTAAGTGCTTGGGCCACCTTTTCATGCACACTGTTAATATGGTAATGAGAAGATATGTAAATATCCACCTTCACTCTCGTCCTCGTGCATCCTGGCTGTAGTGATACCTGTCTGTGGTAATGCCCTGCATCCGTCCTGATAGAGGCCCAGTCACTGCTGACATTAACGCTGTCGGGGCAGAGCCAGAGGCAGCAAGCACTTAACCCTTTCACAGATCGGACTGGTTTCCACTTTCCTGGTAAAATGAGAGCAACAACACATATCAGTGTGCATTTGACTCATGCAAATATTGAGTCAAAGTCTGAGCTCAGACAAAGCCCCTCATCCCCTCTTTAGTTTATTTGCTTTGTTCAGGCTTCAGCAAATTCAGATAAAAATCTCTGTCGTAAGGTATTTATACAGTAAAATTCCAGAAAACTACAATATCTTTTTAAGCAATTCACACACATGGAGTCTACTTTATGTGAGTTTCGAGCTCCTACTTTCACAACCTCTGATCTAGCCAATAAGTCTCTCTCCAAGAACCAGGCACAAACTAAAAATGATCCATAAACGGTAAAGTGTATTATTGATATTAGTATAAAATAAGGTGTATCTTCACTACACTAAAAGAGTGCTTTATCTTTCTCCTCATTTAAACCTTTATTTCTGCGACGAGCAAAAGCTTGTGCTCGTCTTTACAGCCGGTTGTAAATGAGCAGGAATTATTGATTGAATTTTTAATACTGAGTGTGAAGCTAACATGAGATGATTCTGAAACATCATGTATTGTTTGTTAAATCTTAATGAACACAGTAAGAACATTAGACAATTGTTAGCACACATGTGTCTTGTTCTTTTTCCTTTTTTTTTTGCACAGGGCATCTGGTTCAAAAATGTTTTGATCATTGTGACTTTGATTCAGCGTCGTTAGAACTTTACTGGAGAGAAATGCTCGTTTGAAATGGTGAGATGATCAATGTGTGAACCGCAGTTTTCCATGGAAACAGTAAACCTCGCTCTGCTAGCCAGCTAATCAAAATCAGCCCTTGACACTACACAACAGATTAGCTGCAGAACTACCCTTGAATCAAGGAAAGTAATGAGTCTCCCCGCGTGCGACATTATTCAGCTGAAGAACGTTCGTGTAATGTGCCTCTCGCTGATGGAGGGTAAATAGGGCTGCGTCTGAATTCAGGATGTGCTGAAAATCTCGGGAAAGTCTTCTTTTGTGCTCTCAACTGAGCAGATACTGACAAGTTTAAATTGCTGTGTATTTGAGTAAAAAAAAAATCACATAATAGTGTGAAAGATGAGGCATTTATGAGCTTTTATGAAATCAGCATGGAGAGAGCAAGTTTGCATATGTCCTTCATACTGATGCTTAAAGTGATTCAACAGTTCCTAAACTTTAAAATGTGTCTCACAATAAACTAGTAACTAAACTTATTATTTAAGATTTTGAAGCTATTTGAGCCACTAATAATAAACAGTCATGCAGAAAACACAGCTACACTTATGTAGTTTTGGGCTGTGAGTGCTGCTGAATGTGCAGACATGTTGAGTTAACGACAATGAATTTTAACCTTGCTATCATGCACATGTGGTGTTTTTATATGCTAGAAATCAAGTCACCATCATGGTTGATCATTGCTGCCTTGGAAATGCAGTGAACCAACGACAGAAACACGGATTCAATCCCGTCAACTTGCAGGGTGGAGCCATGATGAAACGAGCCAGTATCACAGGAGAAGCCAGGTGTACACGTATCAGTATTATGCAAGTTATTGTGGCCTAAGGGTCTGAAAATACCATAGCCAAACTTTGCAGCAGCCATTTTCCCGAGTGCCGTTTTCCCGCAACACTTGTATTGAATTCTGGTATTGTTCCGCCCATGTATCCTGCAGACACAGTGAGGTTGAGCCAAAATGTTGGTCAGCCAGTGTTTTTCTGGTGTTTCATCCGTTGACTGTGCAGAAACAATCGGCAGTATGCTAGATAGTGTTTGCCAAGTTGCATGATGATTCATTTTACATGGCTAGGGGATGTTGACGAAGAAAGTTACTCAGAGCAGTTTGTCAGGTGACGAAGCTGCTGAATTAAAAGAGGTTTGTGTGTTTGATGAGCAGAGTCGAAACTGTGTCGGGGTGGGTGGAGACAGAGGCGGAGACTGTTTGCATATTGGAGCTAATAAAGGCACTTTTGCCTGATCAGATACCTCAGAGACAGAGCAGTTGTTAAATGGCTTACACCACATTTACTTTTTAGCTTCACAGCAACATAAAATGCTTCCCATTTCCAACAATAAAAGAAATAAAAACAAGGCTACGAAACGTTAACCGACTTGAACTTGGGTTCATTTCCAGGTGATGCTCAATTTATTTAATGAGGCTTTTACAATAACTGAAAGTCAGTTTTAAATAGTTTCAATAATATGCAAGTGTAAACAATGACAGTCATTATGGATTAAAGGATACACAGTATTAAGATAATGCAACATGTTATTAGTATCACAGACTTTGTTTATGACTTTTGTGAGTAATTATTAGTTTTGGATATCTGTTTTTAAAATTATTCTTAATGTGTTTAAAGAGCCTGTATATATCCTGGTTGTCTCCGCTTGACTAGCGTCTAATAGTGTATCACAAATTGCAGTGGTGGTTTAAACGGTTTAATCAAGCTTTATTACATGTGAGCTGCACGGTCGTCCATTACTCTGTAGCTCCTGGAGAGAAAAAGCTGAACACTACTTCAACAACTTAATATATTTTATTTTATTTAGATTTTGACTACTGGCTCCAGATCATAGAAAAGAGAGACGCCAAAAAGTGAAATCATACATAACAACAAAATGTAATTACTCATGTTTATGGTTGTTTGTTTTACTACAGCCTCTAATAAACAAACAGAGCGTTAAAAAAAAAAAAAAAAAAAAAAACCTCCAGCATCCGAGTCTGAGTTTGGTGGTTTTCTCTGATTTGCTTCCAGAGCTGCTCAGGGAATACTCAGTGGGCCTTGACCCTTGCTTTACGGCTTATGGCCTACATTGTATTGAACAAAGTAAATCATCTTCATCTTCCCCTCTGAGGGCCTCTGAATCAGAAACATAATGGATATAAAAAGAAATGTTTTGGAGGAAAGAAACGCTCTCGGCTACGATGTCCTCTCGCTGCAGTTTCCGTCTGCATTACAACGTTACGCTGGCATGTCTTTGTTTTGGACGCGAGGATGGATCCATACACTAAAACACTTGATTTGAATTGTAGCCGTCCTCCTGGAGACCGGCCTGTGAAGTCAGCGGGTCCGAGATGAAAGCGTGACACGGCTTTTCAAATCTTCTCATCTTCAGAACAAAGAGGCGTCGTACTGCAACACAGAAGTCTGCAGTCTGCGGTGAATCTGGCCGTCTTTATACAGTATGTAACAGTGCTGTCTAAAGCACACACACATGATTATCACGTCATTAATCCGAGGCCCTGCGAGGTTTGAAATCACTGCAGTGAGGCATATGATTTGTTGACATTTATGAAGAAAACACTGACAGATTTCTCTCTGTTAACAGGCTATAATATAAAAGACTTCTGTCAACTGGTGAAATTGTCCACAGTGAAAAATGGTTTAATGTTAATTGGATTCTTTTTAACACATCAGGTTTATGACATCGGCAGCTCCAGTATATTGCTGTTGACTGTAGCGCCATAGCATTTTGGAGCTCGCAGCTGTACATCTGCCCCGCTGCTACGGGCTCTGACAGGTTTAGTGGCACAACTGCATTAACCCAATACTGAGGGAAAGAGCTGAGTCTGCCAGTCCCCGGTCCCATTTTCACAGGCTGATCTTAAAACCGGACAAAGCCCCACACTTTGATCTGTTGAGTGAGTTCTGCCAGAACGTCTTAACTGCCTCTGACTGCTCTGCAGCTCAGCTCCGCGCTTGTTTGGAGGGCAACAAAAGAGGAGCTCAAAGATTTGGGTTAAAAACATGTTTGACTGCCGCTGTGAGAAAAACACTCCCTGCTAATGTTGATCACTATTGTAATTGGTAATTCAATCGCTTCATTCCCGGATTAACATCTGCGATCGCCTCCATTAGGGAAGGTGGAAAACAAATATTTATCAGCTCAGACAGTGTCTGGTGGAGCCATGTTGTCACTTTCAAACCTACTTAAACTTCAAATTTTAACACTTGAACTTTTGTGCGCCTCAATTTACATCCATTCCCAAAGTGGCACATAATGATATTAATGCATTTTCAGTAAGAAACTGTGCCAAGTGTTGTGGTTAGTCATCTCCACTTCAGAGAGGCCGGCTCACTCTGTGCTACATCTTCACTAACACTGCACATCTCTCTCTCTCTCTTTTTTCCAATATGTGAAACAAAAACTCAAGCTTCGATAGAATAAAGCATCTTTGAGGGAACTGGTCCCCAAGGTCAGGTCACTCATGTCATTGGAAGCAAAGTCAAAGATGTGCAAAAAAAAAATCTCTTTTTCCTTCACACTTTATCATTTTAAATGGAGTATAATTTCATTACTGAATAATTTATTTCTAAGGACACCACAGCTATAGAGTTGCAATGCTAATTTGGTTACTGTTAACAGCACTGAAGGTCATATATTTGGAGCAATTGTTACTCAAAGTCTGTGTAATTATATCGTTGAATAGCCAATTAAAATCCTTGTTAGAGGTTGAGATATTCCTTTTATTTACCTTCTCTCTGTGGACTTTTCCATGCTCTTGTCATTCCTTAAAGCTCTGCAAGAGTACACCCCTCTGTGCCCGCACACACACTCACACACACACACACTGCCTGCTGCCATGTCTGCTCTTGTCATGCTGGTTTAATAAGAGATAGCATAGAATTAGAGAAAAGACAATACTGGGTGTTTGCACTCCCCCATACTGGGGTAATGGCCTGGGGAAGCTGATTAAATACCATGGGAGCTCCTGTCCAACCAGCTTAATCTGGACAATACAGTATGTGGGTGAATGCTATTCCATAGTGTTCACACCCGCCTATGCTAAAGAATGAAATTAGCCACACATCCCACATACTCAAGTCATTTCTTTCTCTTCAATTCCTTTACGTATTTTCCGTCACACAGTAATTACATCAATTGCGGAAAAGCTTCGAGCGTTAACATCGCACTTTGAGCTATTTTGAGAAGTGCAGCCAATAGACACCTAAAGCTACGAGGAAGGATCCCACAGAATGCGACACTTACAGTAGTATCGGCACTGAAAATCCAGTCCCCCAGGTGAAACCGTGTGAAAGTGGGCGGGGATGCGTGGATCTGAAAATAAACCCCCCGATGGGCAAAGAGGCAGATTGAACAAATGTTCACCCGACGAATGTGACTTTTATTGTGATGCTGTGTGTGACGGATGATTTTGATTTGTCGAGTTTTTTGTCAGTACTGAAATCGTTGATGGTTTAATATTTAAATGAAGTGAAAAGCACAATAGTAGAAAGTGCTTGATTCTTTCTTACTCCTTGTTCAACCTTTGTTTTAAAACGTGTAGTGTTATTTATTTGGACACACACACACACACACACACAAAAAAAAAAATCACATATTACAGGCTTCATAGAATTGACTCTTGCACTGATTTCATTAAATTCAAAGCTCTTCCTGTGGACACTTTGAGAACTACGTCATCCTCTTCTGGCTTTAGTCAAGAACCACCACAGCACATATGCACCGCCACACTGACCCCGGAGGGGGGGCTCTCCGAAGACGCCACCCTGTGCACGGTCCGCGATGCTATAGAAAGAACTAGAAAGCTGCGGCTGATCCTTTCTCATTTCAGTGCACTCAGCACGTCGGGCCCATAATGCCTTGAGTGCTTGCCTGAGCTACATGGCATCACTCAGCTCAGCCACTCTCCAATTCTAGTTCCTCCTCCGATATCCAGGGTAACAAGAGGAGAATAACTGGAAGAAAAAGAGGTGGAATAAGGGTTTTGGTGGGGAGAATGAAGGAAGGAGGAGGGAGTGGGGGGGGGGCAGGCAAAAGCTAGCCCGGGGCAGAGCACACCAGAGAGCTCTCTTTGGTACACACTAATCTGGCCACCCACGAGTTGTGACCTGTGTATTCCCTGTGTGAGCAGTGTACTCCAGGACAAGCCCATCCGTCCATCACTGTCACACGCTGCACTAATGAGTGCCAGAGGGCATGAGGTCAATGACTGAGCTGATTTGCCTGCTGATAAGTGATTGCCAGGAGGTGCCGCAGTGGAGGAACTGAAGACAAGTCCTGAATTTGCCAGGCCGGCTCTCTGTCTCTCTTAAAAAAAAAAAGAAAAAAAAAAAAAGAAAGATGGTGGAAATGATTGCCCACCTCGGCCTCGTTCCATATTCTCACAGTGAGACGTCCAGGGAGCTAAACTAAGCAAATCACTGCTACTATTACGTTTTCATTATTTAGAGAACATGATGTTAGCATCGGCGAAATCGCACCCCAGACGTTTTTTAACCTTAAGAAGTGTTTGGTGCATTAAAAACCCAACTCTTTATCATTCTCCCTACATGAGCCTTTGTTATTCCTAATGGCAGAATAAGTGATTTGAGAGTAAAAATTGCCCCTCAGTGATTTCAGCATGCCATTCACATAGGTAAGTGATAACAGCCCCCAAAACTAATTTACATGTGATTATGCAGCTGTTACTGTAGAAAAGAGAGCATAACTGTAATTGTCTAACTTTTAGCATGTAATTACATAGCAATTTGCTTCCCGTAATCGGAGATGCTATACTGAGAGCTGTGTGGCAGAATTAATTAAAGAAAGAGGTGTGTGGTCTCCAAAGACACCCCTATTCTTTGTTCGCCACTCCTCACATACGTCTTCATCACAAAGTGTGTTTTTCACCTTTTATGTAACACTCAGAAAGTTGTTAAGGGGCAGAGATACGACTTCAAGCTTTTTCCTTTTGTGACGCATCGGGCTCCATATTCCAGATTCAACATATAACACCACAGAGGATAAAAGGAGGAAAAAAAAAATACTGAAGTAATTATCTTATACCTTCTCGAGCTGAAAGGGTTTTTTTTCTGCTTGTGTTCTATGGATAGCTCCTTATCATCGTGTTTCCAGCTTATCTCGCTCTCTTTTAACTCCAGCAAAAAAAAAGCAACACCGAGCTGTCGACGACTTTAATTTTCTGAAAATGAGGTGCAAATTCAGGAGATAGATGGAGCCCGGAGCATATGAAATTTCAGGCGTCAGGATGACTGTGCAGTCCGCTCGCAGGGACTCGTAGCTTTGTAATTGTAGATACGCACTTGATGCCTTTATTTTGGCAAGACATCGGATATTGGCAGTTCTCAGGGAGACTGGCAGTAGTTGTAATCAATCCGGTCATCTTGTGTCAGGGGGAGACAGGCGGGCCCAGAGGCTGTCTGTCCATCAGGGAGCGTGGCAGTCATCCCAGGGCACAGGACGGCCGTACCTCCACGACGCACCTCCGCAGATGTGCATAAATGAAAAGGTTGTTTTAATTAGACGGTGCCGCCTTGAAGTTTATTCAATTTTCAGACCGCTTAGTGTCATTAGAAGGCGGTTAAATAATGCATCAGGTACACAGAGAAGAGTAGGTTTTTGTGTTCCGACTCGGAGGATTTGCAAATATCTCTGAAAGATTTAACAGTTTGCACCGAAGCTTTATATCAGAACAGTTTCACAGCAAACGTCGGCTGAAGTAGTTTATGAAGAGGTTTTCAGTTCATTTCAATGAGAGAAAATCTAAGAGGAAATGTCCAGTGATTGGTCAGCTGACGCACGACAAAACCACGATCATCCAGCAGTTTTTTTTTGGTTGATTTATTTTATCATGGACACTTTTACGGTGCTGAGAATGTGCAGTAAAAATTGTGTACTTGTGCACCTTTGGATTTATTTTGAGATCGCTGCACTTGATTTATTCGAGCAGGAGGACGGAGACAACATATGCCATTGCAGGTGGTGTTTGTTATGAACCCAGCAGCAAGACTATAAAACTAAATCCATTAAAATTTCCTCTCGGTTTGGTCGATACTGAATAAGCACACATACACACATCTTGCAGTTAGAAAATAAACACTGGCAATAGAATTTTTTTTTAAAAATGTTTTTCAGATTCTGTATCTCTGCCATATTGGAATGCATTTCAGTAATTTTTCCAAACCTGAAAGGACACACTCGTTTTTGGATGTATTTTCATTTGTTCTACTGTTTCTTCACATCCACTGACAACTGGACCTTTAAAATCCATTAATAGCCTGAGTTTGTTTATAGCTTCAGTGCATCCAAAATCACATTTCACTCTAAAATAATCATTCGAGTAGATGTAATGTGTCTAATTACTGAAAAAAAATAGACCCACAATTCACCTGTTCTCGTGCTCATGCATTCGGATTAGACCTTTCAAACTTTAGTCTGTATGAATTTCTACCACCTGTACAGACAAAGAGAGGTTTGACTCATGTGGGTGTTTGTGCGGATTCCTTCTGAAACCTGGAACTCGCTTCCCAAAACTTTAGACAGCCAAAGTTTTTTTTGCGGTCTAGGAGCTGCAGCTACATTGAAGGTCCGGGACAGACTGTGACGCAAAGGCTGCAGGATCAAAATACGACTTTAATCTTTTGCAGAAAACGTCTATAGAGCTCCTCTTAAATCTTCCTTTCACCACCTGCTGTAATGGTCCTGTTTCCCAGAGTGTGTATGTTGTGGTCAGCCCATGAATGATGCATGCACTTGTGGAGCTGCAGGAGCTTCATAATAGTGACCCCACGTCGCCTCGCTCCAGGACTGGAATGAGGGGGGGGAAAAAAGTGGCGACTGAAACCGTGTTGACATTTTGAAACGAGTGATCCACAACAAATGTCCATTAATGGTGTGTTTCATCCGAGTCTGTGGCGGACTCCCAGGTCATCCCGTCCACGCCGGCAGAGGTGATGCTTCACCAAGCTGCACAAATCAGCTTTCACTCTGCATGAAAGACACTGTTTGAAAAATGGTTTCCGGTTGATAAGTGGCTGCTTCCCGTGATGTAAATACAAATAACGCTTCCACTTCCACGTCACATGGTCTCAGTCTCACATTGCCATGATGGTGAATTACTGCTCTGCTGGTGCAAAGTCCTCACTGTGCATCCCACCTGCAGAGCGTTTAGTAATCAGTGCTCAGGACCGGAGGAGGAATGGGGGCCAATAAATGGAGTTTAATAGATATGAAACAAGACGTTATTTTGCTCCCTCTGCTCCTCAAGAGCGGGACAGTTAATGTGGATACGACCTCAAGAGTTAGTGTTTTAGCGATGACCGGCTGAGTCCCTCTAATTACAGAAAGTTATTCTACCGAAGCACCTTAATTGCTTTGAGGCTGCAAAAGCTCAACAAAAGCAGACGAAATGAGGGAACTGAAGTTTTGGTCATCAATCGAGAAACAGAAGTTGTAAGGCCCAGTTCTCCACATCTGCCACATCCAAGTTAGAATCTGCAAAATAGGATGTGACAGGATGTGAGGATGAATGAGAAAAGATTATCACTCATGGTTCTCACAGTGATTCTTATTGTTGCCCTGTTGTTTTGAACCTATATTTAATAACAGCTTGGTGGATTTGCATTGTGGGAAATCTGCATTAGCTATAAGCTGTTCTTGTTTGAACTGTTGCCAGACAACCACAGCTGAAACAATTAATATGTTAATCAATTAGTCGTGTGACAGGAAATTAGTGAGCAAATATTTTGATGATCGATTGTTTCC